>JAYKKO010000027.1:7200000-8400000 GCA_037074685.1 Glyphodes pyloalis | reverse complement strand
AGGTACTTCTATTTTTCGTACTTCTGCAACACTCGTTCACAGAAATGTTTGTGGTAAATCTGATGAGGTCCGTCCATCGAGTTGATAGATAGATACTAAATTGACATGTATGATACTTTTTTGTCAAAATAATGCAGGCAATGTCGCGGGACGTCTAGTGATACACGATTTATGCCCGGTTCCAATATTGAAAAACGTCCCGTTTTAATTACGGATAGTAATAAATTAAACGACGAAAAACGATCGCCTGATGACAGCTGATATGGAAAGTAAATTTGAAATTAGAATTAACGACTCGCAGAAAAGCTGATTGTCATTTTTGACACATTACGAATCGTTTAATATTGGAACTGGGCATTATAGGATAAGTGTAGAGTATCGAGTGAGACATATTATGAACAAACGAAATAACGAACTAGTTAGGTGAAGTACTTTAATTAAGTCATTTGTGCCGACCTACGACATGACCTTCGACACAAATATAGCGTCAGCAGAATTGGCGTAGTAAACAACGCTCCATACGTAATGCGTGACATCGATATCCTACATCGCGATATCAGAGTTTTCGTCGCCACTAAGTATATATACAACAAACCAAGATTGGTAGTTGGGCCTTGGTCCCCGAGCAGATAACACCTAGCTCGGCGGAAGTACTTCCACTTTTAGTAAAGAACATACGTTCCTTACACATTCATTCTGGAACTACTTATCTTCGCATCCAGTACCTACTTACTTGTAAAGATATGACGACTTCCGTAGCCGAGAGGCAAGCGTGCCGGACTTTGGCGTCGCGCCATCTCTGAGGCTCCGGGTTCGATCCCCGGTCGGGTTGATTTAGAAAACGAACTTTTCTATATCGTCTCGGGTCTGGGTGTTGTGGTACCGTCGTTGTTTCTGATTTCTGTAACAGTGCTGTGCTACCTAACACAGAATAAGAGCAATGTATGTGATGTTGTACAATATTTATTTATTTATAAGCTGTGCTCGCGAATGTACCAGCATATAATTTAAATATATTTAAAAATACAATAAGAGATGCCTCAGTTTTGTAATTACATCAGAATCAGTTCGTTTTCTAAAGCAACTCGACCGGAAATCGAACCTGGAACCTCAGAGATGGTGCGACACCAAATCCGGTCCACTTACCTATTAGCTACAGCGATCGTCAAAACATTTTCGACGTATATCATACCTTTATACGGGTGAATTTCAAAACCTCGTCATATTTATGAAGCCGTTAAAAATATCTCCAACATTAAATATGCCGCGAACACTATGTCTCTAAGCTCTTAAAAACGATTAAATTACACCACATCTCGGTTCAGCAACAAAGTTAGCGCTACTCTGTATTACCATTCGCATCAAAGAGGGACTAAAACCTCACAAAGCACTGCGAGTATGTTAAAGTAAGAAATGTGAATTTATGTTAAAGCTAATATGGTGAGCGAAAAAGAACCAAACGCGTCCAGAGTGCATCGGGAGATGAATGCAAATCTAGTAAGCTTGCCTGTGACGAGTACTACATGTGCCAAAACGGCGGGCATCAGGCGACATGGTCCCGGCTGTGTTGCTAGCTGACAAAAATATTTACTACTACGTTTTTTTTGGTAGAATACCACTAGATCTTATATTATTTGGCGATTACTCTATAACGCTCTTACATACTGAGTCGCCAATATTGGAATATTTGCAATATTTCTATTAGGATTGAATGTAAGTCGTAATTTTTAATTCGAAAACGTTATTTTTTGGAAGTGTTACTTGTAGTGTTACAAGTAACACATATGCATCGTCAAATTAATACAATTTAAAACTGAAGCTATAGCCGGTTCGGAAGCTAATCCTACCGAGAAGAATCCGGCAAGAAACTCAGTAATTATCCTAATATTTAAAATTTTTGAGATCCAATTCAATTTTATTGTAATAAGGTATCTTTTTATTCAAGAGTAAATACTTCGAAGAGTTATTTTTTAGCAAACTTAAATTTTAATAAAAAATCTTAGTATCTGAAAATATCCACTCGCTTTACTTCAGGCTAATTTTGAAAAGTTAAAATAAAGTAGTAATTAATAAAACGCTGCTAGTAACTGAAAATTTAAATATCATTTAGCTAAGAGCTACCAAAATTAAATATTCACAGTACCGTCCAAAATCCACTACGCATAAACCAGTAACAAACCAAAAAGATGGCAACACTGACTTCCGCGGACTTCCACCGCTCACGAATTCATTTTCCTTATGAATATTATAAATTCCCGTCGCGTGGGTCGCTTGAAAAATAATGGAGGCAATGCGCAATTGCGTCAACTTTAGCATTTAGGTGAGAGCGGCGAAATGGCTACCTTGTAAAGTGAAATGCGAATAATGAAAACAGCATTTAAGATTTGGAAATTGCATATTTCGTGGGAGGCCGTGAGCTGAAGATTGTAGGACATTCGGGGGAATGATGCTATATTTACACATAAGGCAGTAGGCAGACACTGAATGCGGAGAGCTAAAGCTAAACACAGTGAAGTATGTACCCTGATAAATACCTTCAATCTTGGTCGTCCCACCCTAACAATAGAGCAGTTGAAAAGGATAAGGTTATTGACCCTGAGCTCTGATTCACAAGCGATTCTTTATTTTGCCTCTATCCAATCGTTTGTAAAAATAGACAAATCATTGTCTCCTAATTCATATACATACTTTGTGTACTGTAAAAATCTTACAAAGTATACCACGCAAAATTAAAACCCAAGATCTTTGCGTTCTCGAGCCTAAGCCTCGTCAACAGTAGTAGGTCGAGAAAAGCCCTAATTAAATTTTCCAATTCCGCATTAAAAGTAATGTTGAACTGCTGACGTCACGAGCAAAACAAACAACAAAAGTCGGCCAGGTGGCCTGCGAAGACAAGGGGGCCTCGTAAAAAGGCGGTTTGATTCCAACCTGATAAGGAAGGCGTAGCGAAACCCATCCACCAACGAACCCACTTTACAACTTTCCCAACGCAAGAACAACATCCACTGACACTCCGAAACGTAATCTGCATAAAGTTGACGAAGCAAACGAGCAATGGAACTATCTTGAATCCGATTCTCGAGTTAAGAGTCGTGGAAAAGTGAACTTTGGGGCGGAAAGCAAAATGTAAATAACACCTTTGTTGATTAATCATTGTGAAATAGTATCGCAAAGGCAGATAGCGTTGAAACTCAAATTTTTTACGTTGCGCGCTTAATTTATAAGGCAGGAAGGGTTTCGGCTACAACGTTTTAATTAGCAGCCGTATCTACAGATCTGTTGACGTAGAAATGGATCTATTAAGGGTTAGTAGACTGCTATCAGCCTGTGGACTATGAAGGAACGAAGTGGTCTAGTTTTGTAAGCTAATTCTGAACTAGCAAGTTGCATATTAAGATTAATTTGTGTTAGTTTTATTTGTATTTAAATATCCCGCTCCAACGTTCAGTATTTATATTTTTATCTTTAATTAATCCATAATTTGTTAAAGTTTTCGAGCAGAATCTGAAAGTATTGTTGTCTTAATGAATCTAATTTTATTAACGAGCTCGCCTGTACTAGGCTTGGGTCAGAGTTTTTTTGTTTCTATCACTGCCATTCCGTTCTTGAAGATATCCACGTACTCGTATGTCATATGTCAAATTACGAAAATCCATTTTTAATACCGTATCTTAACTTTGGCTATGACCAAAAATCGAACCAAGGACCACGATATTACAACCCGATACTTGAAGACCATTGCATTTGTTCCCTTCGCATTGATTCCTTATACCAAATACGTTTATATTAGGTATAGCGGTCCCGGCGAACTTCGTTTCGCCTTAGAGAATTTTTCCCGCTTTTCTGTTGAAATTTTTTAAATTTTACCAAGGGCCCCTAATTTTGTAGCCTATGTCAAATTGGAAGAATGTAGCATTCTATTGGTGAAAGAATTTTTTAAATCGGCCCAGTACTTTTTGAGCCTTTTCATTACAAACATACAAACATACAAAAATAGGTACAAATCTTTCCTCTTTATAATATTATTATAGATATGTAGGATTTGTGTAACCTGACCACCATTTAAGAAAACTTGCTCCATATTTAAATATGTTAAGAGTTAATTTGTAAGAAAACCCCTGACCCACAAGCCCGTTTAAGTAAGTACCTAGACTGTATACAGTCATGTGAACTTAAATCTATACAGCCTCATTCTAAAGTGAACCCTATGATAAGTAAACAGGAGATGAAATGTTTGCACTTAATTTCTCGAGACTGTACGTCGCACCTAAGTTCGTAACACAACGTGGTTTTGACGTAGTCGACGACTCTCAGCCGAACTTGAGACGAACTCCGATGTGTTTGAATAGACCAGACGCTGAGGACCAGACAATGAGATAAGTGCTCAGACAAAGAGGCGAACACTCGAGAGTGATAAATGAACACTTTGACAGGCACATATCTTTTAACGGAGTGACGTCACTGAAGAAAACCATTTCAATCGATGTTGTTTAACATAGTCCTATATGCTAAATAGGCGCATAGACTATCAATTGCGGGGAAAAAAGTACTCATATAGAGATGTTGAGCCACACGTTACAAGTGGTAGGTATATATGTCGCAGGCATTTTGAGTAAATCCGCCGTTTACATACGGCGTCGTCAGTTTAAAAACGAATGTTGGAATAAAATTCCGAAGACGAAATGTCATTATGTATAATGCCGCGGCAAATTGAAGTATAGCTTGACAAAACTAGGGTGACCATAACAATGGTTTGCAAAGGACAGTATTATAGAAATTTATAACACTAACGAACAGTCAATTTAATAGTGTTAAAAATATGAAATATTTAAAATTTATATGAAATATCTATTAGTAAATAACTGTTTTATTTTTTTACTGAATATAATATTGAGCTAAACGTTCGCCGGCCGCTGCACTTTAATCACTTTTTTTTTGTCGAGGGGGAAATGCCTACCGCACCGTCACTCTCAGCGGGGAACAGAGAGCGGTGTGTCGGGCTCGCACCGACTAAAACCCCCTCGATGGCCAACGCTGCGCAACTGTGGGGGAGTCGGGATTTCTTGCGATTCTACACAGGCTCCCCCACAGTGCCTACCGCCAAGCGGCCCATCTCGCCGCGCAAATATGTAGGTAGAGCGTGTCAGGCCACCTGACACGCCCCATCCCCTCGGGACCGAGGTAACGGACGCCAGGCTTACCCCACGCCTCAGGAAGACCTAGTCCGGCGGTGGGAGTCAGATCTAACAATAGTGCAATACGGTCGGCGGGTGCTGGATGCCATTGGTCCAGCCTTGGATAGGTGGCTGGGGCGAAGCCATGGTTTTCTTTCCTTCCGATTGGTGCAGGTGATGACCGGACATGGATGCTTCGGTCAATACCTACACAAAATTGGACGGGAGGAGTTCCCACTGTGCCACGCTTGCGGTGCGGAGAATGATACGGCGGACCACACTCTCAGTGTGTGTCCAGCCTGGGAGATGGAGCGGGTCGAATTAGCCACTACTGTCGGGCGAGATTTCTCACTCCCAAGCATGATCGAAGCCATGTTTGGAAGTGAGGAGGCATGGTCAGCAACCACCACCTTCTGCGAGCGCGTAATGTCACAGAAAGAGGCCGCGGAGAGAGAGCGAGAGGCGGATCCACTCGCTCCACCCCATCGAAGACGGAGAAGACTACGCGGGAGGCGTCGAATTGACGCAGTTGCTTAGCAGGGACCGGCCGGCCACGGGTGTGGGGACACCTCGGCTGGCCTTGCACGGTCTTTCGAAGGCGAACGAGAACGGTTTAGCACCTTTGGCCGTTCCCGCCATTCCCCCAACAAGCGTGGGGGACTAGATGGAGCCGCCCCATAGGGGCAGCTATTCCGCCGACGGCGCTGTGGCAGCTATAGATAATCTATATTCCCATGGCGCCGTCATTAGGCGATGAGAGGTGCGGGGTTTTAGTGGGTAGTCTCACGGGTAGGAGGTAGGTAGGAGTCCCACACACGCCGCTGCCTTCCCCAACGCAGCGGTACGGTGCGCCAATGCATTTCCCCCACTAAAAAAAAAAAAAAAAAAGGCTTACCCCACGCCTGGCATTTCCGATCCCAGCAGCGGATCTGCTGTGCGGCTCCGCTGCCTACCGCCTCTACGGACACCCGAGACTCTCAATCCAGCTCTCTGTCCGAGAGCCAGATGAAGTCCCGAGACCCACCGGCCGCGGAGGATAGGGAGACCGGCAAACGTAATACCGTATCCTCCTCCTCCTCCGCGATCCACCTCTGCCCTTGCGGGCTTGCCGCAGAGAGCGTCTTGGCTTCACCCTGTGCGGTATTGGAAGCCGGGTGTTAAGGCCAGCCTCAACGTCCCGGACCACAGGGCTACTAAGCCCCCCCATCGCGACAAGATGCGGAACCCAGCGGGGGGTGCACTTTAATCACTAACCTTACCTAACCTTACCAATGGAATCGTTAATTACTTCAATTATTCTTAGGTTAAGTCCAATTTGTCCAAACAGTGTTTAATTCATGGTCACCCCAAAACTACAACCAACTGTTGTCATTTTGCCTGATTTTGCATTCGGCATATTACATATCAGCGAGCGTTTTTAAATAGACGACGCCATTGTAAACGGCGGATTTACTCAAAATGCCTGCGACATATACTCTTATATCAGATCAGATATAAAAAGTAGTTTGAATATAAGAAGTCGAGACTCACGGCTATGAACCTAACACATGAATCTAACTATGAAAATGGCTGAATAAAACTAGTCTCGCCGTGTCATCATTTAAAAATAAGGACCTATCTTACTAACATCATCTGATGATGATTAGTAAGATAGATCCTTATTTTTTTAACTTATACGTAGTAACATATGCAGTGCAAGAATAAAATAATAAATTCGTAAATAATAATGTTTAGTTATGTTTAGTTTCATAATTTAACTATAATATGGTTGAATAAAGCAATGTCTGACTTAAAGGTCATATTTTTGAACAGGTCAAATAAATATTTAATGATTTTTTACTCATCTAAACATAATATGTATCAATTAAACGAATATTTGCCTGTGACTGATTTAACTTGACTGAAAGCATATCTTAAACAATTCAACTAATAATTCAATCAAAGCTCAAGTATTTATTTAGATATTACCTAAATTATGTTCATAGATACATGTAAAAAAATATACTATTTTATTATTTTTTTTAAAAATTTATTGCACAAATAGGTACAACAGGTGGACTTAATGCTAGGGGCATTATCTACCAGTAAATAAATAAATATTGGACAACATCACATACATTGCTCTGATTCTGTGGTAAGTAGCTAAAGCACTTGTGTTACAGAAATCAGAATCAACGACGGTACAACAACACCCAGACCCGAGACAGTACAGGAAAGTTCGTTTCCCATATTGACCCAACCGGGGTCCGGTTATCGAACCCGGAACCTCAGAGATGGCGCGACGCCAAAGTATTGAAATACAAAATTGTATTCCGATACTTTAGAGCTATTTCGTTTCATTAAAAACCTTTGTTATGATTATTTTTCTTCTCAATAACGTAAATCAACTTAAAACCATCGACAAGACAGGCATTCAATATTTCTTGAAAAGGGTCGGCCATCGGAAAAGATTTTTAATTTCACTCCCTCCGTGAACCGTTCCGAACACAAACAATCGCAAAACTTTAATTAGCCAAGTTATCAAAATCAACACGGAACTCGAAAAATTCAAATAGAAACTCCGAGGTAAATGGAGTGAAGCCAGCAATCGAAAACTAACACAAATGTTTAACAACACCTAAGCAGTTTCGACTTAAATTTGTTAAATACACCCAGAAGTTGCTAACCCAATAGGCTTCGGGTCAAACCTCAAGACTTGGCTATGGCCGGCCATCTTCAAAACCGATCCGCATAGTTCATGTTTGGTACTAGTTCCGTCTATTAGAACATTGTCATCCTGTGCATATGTTTAGGAATGTGAAAATTAGGGGTTGTACTGATATTTGTTACACTTCACTGGTTGCATTTTGGTGAAATTTGGTAGATATGCAAATTAAATACTAAAAAGAGTAACAACACTAACACTAAAGAAATAACATGAAAGTTACTTTTTTGCCTCGAAGTCAGGGCAAACAAAATCGCACAAAATTCAAAGGTCGCATAATTCACAATTTTTTGACATGTCTGCGTCTGCGGCTAAATTAATGATTGGGGCATTAGACATCGAGAAAATATTTATTTTAATGATCATTATTAGTCTTGATGTTTTAAATAAAATATGACAGAATATTATGTAAAAGAGGGACATTTTTATGCAGCAATAACTAAATTACACTTCATTAAGCTACTTCTGTCACGTTCATAATAACTACTTGCTTAGACAAGATAGTATACTATTGAAGCCAACGTTCTTAACGTAAACGCCCTAAAAACAAAAATCCTTCAAAAGTACTCTATTTAAGAAACCATAGATAAAACCTAACAACTTTGCTCATTTGACGTACATTGGTCATCATAATAACGGCATTTATGCCTTAACAAGGCATGGAGTACCGAAAGTTTTTTTTTGTTTCTCTCGTAAGTGAAGGTCGTAAAGTTCAATTTCAGGTGATAACTATTTTCCGATTGTCAGATTAAGGGTTATAGCGATAAGACTGTTCATATCTCTTCGTTGAATGCTTAGGAACCGATCTTCATAGTTCCTTTTCCAACAGACACCACTAAATATGGACCTCTGTAATTAGCCAAGTGGTCAGCAAATTGTCCTTCTCGCCCGGCCCTGCGAATTATTAGAGTAGTTTTTAAGTATGCCGAAAAGTGGGGAATTTATTGCGTACTAGCTGGTGCGCGCGACTTTACCCACGTTAACTTGGTATTAAAAGTATAAAATAATTAGATACATTTTAAAAACCGGTAAAAAAACTATCTCTCCGAATGGGGTTCGAACCTACGACCTTCACGTTTGACGCATACTGCTCTTCCAACTGAGCTAGGCACAAGTTATTGTAGGCGCTGAATTTAAAACAACAATAAGTGGACCTTCTAGGACACACAGATAATTAGATAATGAGTGCGGTGACAGTGAGTAATGTGTAAATGGATTACAAAAAAATTAACAACAATTAAATAATAATAAACCTAACACTTTAGATATGACATATAGTATTTAAAAAAATACATAGAAATGATGAGCATCGGCAGGCTCTCTGTGTATATAAAACACAAAATCATATTTACTTTCTCAAACTAAACCATATTTATATTTGCCTAACCAAACTTTTAGAAGACATTTTTAAAAATGAGGACCGAAGTGAAAGATTGTAAAGGAATTTTTACTTTGAATAATGCAATGTGGTACGTCTTTCATAATAAATGGATTTCGACTAAGTACTGCATGCAAGATAAACTCCGCTATTAATATGTATAGGCACTTAAGAAAACACAAAAGTTCTGTGAAGGACCTTAGGGTTCATGTCATACGATGGTGCTCAAACTGTTACTGTCAAGTTACCGTAAAAGATAAGTATTTCACCCATTCCTTTTTCCATTTGCCACTAAGCTTATTGACGACCTTCGAAGCCGAGAGGCGAGCGTGCCGGACCTTGGCGTCGCGCCATCTCTGAGGTTCCTGGTTCGATTCCTGGTCGGGTCAATATGGGAAACGAACTTTTCTATATAGTATTGGGTCTGGGTGTTGTGGTACCGACGTTATTTTCTGATTTCTGTAACATCAGTGCTTTAGCTACTTACCACAGAATCAGAGTAATGTATGTGATGTGGTCCAATATACAACGTGTAACGGAAAGGGTATAACAATATCAAAAATACCAAAGCAGTTAACGGTTACAAACTGTGTGGGACCATTTGTAGCTGTGTACACGCATTTATTGATTCAATATTTTTTTTTGAAATATCAGTCAAATACAAGTCAAAATTTTGACTAAGCCACGCTTGCACAACACTATCACAGTATTGTTGGAATCGTCGAAAGACTTGGATGTACCTACCTATTATGCTATTAATTTAAATATCACAATGGTGGTTCATCTTTTAGTGTTTACTGAATCACATCTGAAATTTGTTGGTTTAGCGTTTCTCATTTTGACAATTCAGTTAAGTCATTGAGTTGTCGTCGCCGTGACAACATCTTGTGTTTTTGCCTTTCTGGATTACCTACTTACTACGGATAGCCTAGTGATATTTCGTGATGTCTTTGAGCAATCAAGAATATTCGAGATGATTCTCTGTGTCGGAGCAACCGACGGCAGCGTGATGGCCGACCGAGAGCTAGAGAAAGAGATTTACGAAACCATCAAAACGCTCGTTTCCATCTGTGGATTGGGCGAGGAGGTCGTATCACATGGCCAGCTCGGTCACCAGACCTCACTCCGTTGGACTTCTTCTTGTGGGACTAATTTAAAAGGAAGGTGTACGCTGTAGCATGCTCGTCAAGGGAAGAGATGATAGAAAGCATCAAGGCCGCGTTCTGTACAGTGACACCACAAATGTTGCATAATGTTCGCGCATCTTCTAAGAAAGTACTAGGCGCGCATGTCGAGGAAGGAGGTGGAGAAATTCAGGATCGCAGTGATTGTCGTGAAGTGATAACGTAATTTGGTATCGCTGACCTCAATAGTGTTGTGATGCGTTTGTTTACGTTTTAGTCAGTCATTATAGTTAATCATTTTTTATTTCATAAAAACAATAAAGTGTTTATTTTAACTCGGGATTTCGTATATAGAATCTATACAAGGTATAGTATCCACCTACTTTACATTGTTACCCCCTTTCCGTTACAGGTTGTATATGTATTATTATACTTTCAATCAACCGAATGGCCGTAACTTATAACGACTTATTTTAGGTTATTCTTTTTCACAATTTATGTATGTAAATTATAATCAGTAATATCGTCTGTAAATTCAAACGAATGTACCTCAGGTTCAAAACCTTTTTCTTGCAGAAAATATCGTGCAAAAGATTATATTTGAGGTTACAAACTCAGTACTTGTTGTTTTTCATTGTAATACATTCATAATTTCAATACCTGAGGGCAGATTGACAAACATCAGAAACGATTCTGATTCGGAAAGACGGTGTTTTATCTCAATCCAAAATTATTTAAAAAAAAAAACTTATCTTCCGAATTCGGATCCGCTACCGACGTTCATCGTTACATTACCTTCAATATGGTTAAGTGAAGCGATGGCTGGCACTTACGTCATGCTTGTGAACAGGTGCCACCTTTGGGGACTGGTCTGCTCCAGCTTATCTCTCAAAAAAATAGGTACTTAATGTTTTATTCACTTATCAAAACAAAACTATATGATTTGGGTGACCACAGTGGTTTACACATAGCTATAAGTTAGATACTGCTACTGTAACTAATCTGCTGATTTTCTTACCAGTGTCTTCTCGGTAGATATAGATTCCGAATCACTTTGTATTATTATATTCAATGACGATCCCAAAGTACTATTATAGGTAACCTATTTGAATAATGAAATATTTGATTGATTGATTGATTTGTGAATAGGCTTTTGTAGATTCACAAACGTCAGAAACGATCTCGCTTCGGAAAGACGTCTCTCCTGTCTCCGTCCGTCCGTGTTTGTGTACGAAAAGACAAAACATAGTCTCCGAATTCGAATCCGATACCGATGTTCCGTGAATAGGGATGCTGAGTTTAAATTTTGAGAACCGGAGACGATGCATGTAGCCAATACCGAAGGAATAAAGTAAGTGCACCCAACTCCGCTCGGCAACTTCCAAACTTTCAAGTGCTGGAATATTTTTAAAATGCAAATAGCGAGATGGATGAACAGCAGAAGCGCCTCAGAAGGTTTCAGAACTCACACGCATTAGTTTCCGAATATTCATGTCGCAACTTCGGTTCGGTTCGGAATTCGTTTCTTTTTATGTTCTCTCAGCATCGCTCAACGCCTCAATGGTCTAGTGGTTTAAGTAACAGGCTATGATCTCAGGGTTCTGTGTTTGATTCCCGGGTCAAGCAAAGTTATGTTAGTAGTTTCTTTTGTTAATGATAATTTTGTTCATGATGTTAATGAAATATTATTATGAGCAATATTAATGTAGTAATTAATCTTCAGATGTTAATAGTTGTTGTAAATGGAAATTTTCAATATATTGAACTACTAGCTGTGCCCGCGACTTCGTTTACGTGGACTTTACTTCCTTTCATGGTCAGTTTTATCCCTACCTCTCCTAATATTCGAAACAAAAAGAAGTCTTTATTCTAATTTAAGTTTCGAGCTATATTTGTGCCAAAATTTATATCGCTAACTTAAAAAATTTAAAATGTTCCCATATAAACTTTCAAAGGTGGTATAGGTGTCAGACACTTTTGATGGACCAGAACATTTGTCAGACGCTTTAAAGCTCCACCAGAAATAAATTAACTTTACTTAATTTTACATTTTCATTTTTTAATATGTTATTTAAGTAACTATTACAAAGTAACTATTATAAAGCCTTTCTCAATGAAATAACTATCGAACGGAAAAATATTTTTTTTAGGACCAATAGTTTCTAAGATAAGCGCGTTCAAATAAACAAGCTCTTTAGGTTTATATTATTAGTAAAGATATTTTAAAATAAATAATAAAAACACTACCTAAATATATGATGCTAGTAATATACGCAATCCGCAACGGAATGTCTGAAATGTCTAGTGGTGAACTGATTTCTAGATTTAATTTCTCGAGTGAAGTGTTTTCGAGGAATTAATCGGGACCTTTGTGAGAGAATCGGGGCGAGTCGCTAAAGCCGGCCAAGTTTCGGAACTCTCTGCAAGTCGCCGAGTTTGCGGCTAGTCTCTTTCAGGGGGTTTTACACGGGACGATTTGAGACGCAAGGTTCAAGAAGTGATGGCAGACGTATGACCGTTTGCCTTCTTATAATTGAAACTAGTTGTGCCCGTTCTTTTTCCCTTCGTTACGTGGACTACAGGAGTTCGGTTTTTTAATATAAAAATAATTATTTTTCTAAAATAAAAGTAGCATTAGTTCCTTCTTATTACATCAGGTACCGCCAGTAAATGTCTCGTCAAAATCGGATAGCTGTTTCAGAGATAAGACAAAACAGACAGACAACATTTGTAAAAAAAATATTTTGGTATACCGCATACCTACCTACATATTCATATGCATAGTAAAAAGAGGTTATTTTTATATTATATACGGACACTCCAATTTTATTTATATGAATAGATGATGTAAATATCTACAATCGGGATGTATGTATTATATACGTTACCTTAGTAATTATAATAGCACGATTTTCATTTTAAACATTTCTAATAATTTGACGTGCTGACAGTTCGTGACCACAGTTGGTGCAACCTAACCGAAACGTCGGGCAGTAAGTCGTTTGTATTAACTACTAATAAAATGGTGTCGCGTTTTGACCCGTTAAATTATTTAAAATGTATAATTGCACGAGTCGAAAAGCTAAGTTTAGAACTAGATAAATAGCGTTACTCTTGGTGCGTTTTTATTTTACTTACTTGATATTCGTTGCTTGCACCTTCACCCCCATGTTTTCGAGATTATATATGTTATTCAAGTATATTGTTTCTGTTCTTATCGAGTCTCATTCAAATCCGTTCAACAATTTTTGAGTGAAAGAGTAGCAAACATGCATCTAGACATTCATACATTCGTATAACTTTTTGCTATTATAATACGTATTACCTACTAGGAATATCTTGACCGAATCTTTGACCAACCACGACAAAAATCGCGTAATGTAAACAGCATTTTCTATTGACTCTGTCGCGCAACTTTAATTGCTCTTAGAAGGGGAGGCGGGGGTCAATTGATACAATTTGATGTTAACAAGGGCTTGTGGGCGCCGGCAAGTGGGGGTGGAGCCCTGATTGCATCCACAGCTGCAGTCAATTGCGGACACCTGATTGGGCTTACTTCTGCACTATAATGGACGCTGATGCTTCCAGTACCGCAATACTAGATTTACAATATGTGTTTGTGTGGGTAGTTTTCCCACTAAATAGGGAAATTGTTGGAAATATATGTTTTTGAGCTATTTAATAGCCTATATTTTTTGTTAATTTGTTTAAGTACTTTTAGTATAATATAAAAACACAATGGTGATAGTTAATTATGGTCACCTACTTATGCCGATTGCAAGTGTACATAAAACTAACCAAAAGGTAATGAGAAAGAAAATAACAATCAAAATTTGCAAACGATAACTTAACACATCTTATTCTAAAAACAATTTCAATATAGAAAGAAATCATTTTTTTTTATTTATTTATTCAAAAACAAACCAGTACTTCATGACACTTTCTGCCAAACAGCAAGACAGTTTGTCAGAAAAACAGGATGCTATACAGTTTATAAGCACTTATCCGCTAGATACTTAGTATGCAATTTAATGTTTATATTAATTTTCTTATATAACCTTAATAAACTGTGTATACATTGTTATGAATATACGCTCGTCTGATCTGATACGATTTTAATTTTATTTTTTATGTTATTTGTTTTCTCAGTAAGTGAATTTGTAATTCTTATGGGAAAGTAACGTCTTTAAACTTAAACTATATATTATATCTATCATGGAATAAGCTTATACAATTTATTTATGTATTAACTATCTTGTAACAAGATGTGGTACGTATTTGAACAAGTTTATTTTGGTAAATTAAACAAATTACGTTTATACATAACAGCTGGTTAGGCTTGTACGGATACGGAATTAAAGATATAAGATAACGTTGAAAGAGATCTCTATTAGTGTACCCACACTTATGGGCTTAGTATTATGATAGTGACGTTAAGGACACATTGACAGGTAATGCTTTCTAAGTATTACCTTTAGGTGATTTTTACTTATTAAATTACTGATCAGACCTTGAGGGAGCTCATCAGTGTAGGTAGGGGTTAGCCATCGCCGTTCACACTTACCGAAATAATAATAAACCTTTGGGACTAACAATTTAGGCTTCTTAGTTGCTCGAGTCTGGTACGTGTGCTCTCTTTTTGTCTTATTTTCGTTGTTTTTGTATTGTTCTAATAAAATTGCAACTTTTACTTTAAATTCTATAGGTAATATTATACAGATATTAAATAATTTTAAATAATCTTTATGAAGTGAATCTTTTACCTCTTTATTTACCATTATATTTGTACGTTGCTTTGAAAAAATCCTGTAGTTACACATAACAAAGAAAAAAGTGGTATTTTTAAGTATTGAGTGTAACAGAATAATAGGAGAAGTTTTTTTAAATATTTTAATAATTCACATTATTGTCTTATTTGCCAGATAAAGTATTTTGGCCCTTTTTCATCTTAATTGTTACAGTTTTTATATCTGTTAAACACACGTTGAGTTAATCTAATGTAACTTTTAAGAGAGGCAGGGCAAAGCGATTTATCGCTCGAACTGGAGCAGCCCGACTGGTGAAATACCTCCACCTTACAGAAGACCGCAGCCAAATAACAATCACTCCGGTGTTGTTGTGTTCCTGCGTGTGAGTAAGGTTTCCAGAGCTCTTGGGAGGTGCTACATTAGTAGCAGGGGTCAAGCCTTCAAGGTAAGGGCACAAGTCTAGTAACAGTTTTACTATGCTATACTTTTCACCCTTAAGCTAGGAACTCATTACCACTTAACATCAGGTGGGATGAGGTCAATCTTGGAGAGCATTATAAAAAAAAACTGTACTCTATAAAATTTTAATTTTCATAACTTGCTACCAAACAAAAATCTTAGACTCTCTAAAGCAAACTTGAATTATCAAATCTACCAACATTTAATACATTCTTACTGTTCAGAATTTAGTAAAGCCATATTTAAAAGAGATTACAAAATAACTAAACAGTTCGAATTGTTATGTCCAAAGGTTTAATCAATGTATATGTTCTCTACAATTTGTAATTGTATTAATTAAATGGCCGCACGCACGCCTTTACGGTTATATTTAATATTTAGTGCGACTTTGTTAAAAAAAAAATACCAAATACAAATTGAATTTAAAACTGGCTTATTTTCGTCAATAAAATTATTTATTTGAAAATTGTTTAGTTACGAGCGATACAATATAATGAGCAAGCGATGCGATGCGCGAAACAAATGATACACTGGAGCTTTCATAAAATTACCCTACAGTTTCATTTAGACTGTGTTTAAAAATTATTAGAACTGACAAATTAAGTCGCTCTAATTTTAAGTTTGAATCTGTTCTCTTATGGCACTTACAGTTCAATTTAACACCATCTACCTATAAAGATAGCTTCAAAAGTTTGGCTAAGAGCAAAGAGTGGATGTTCAGTCGTTTTAATAAGACAGCAGCAAACCCAACACCGAGCAGTCCGGGCGAGTGTTTGCGTCGCCTTCATTAACACCGCCTGCGATATTAAAACTGAGATCATACTAATTAACTGGTCGCAATTCTTGCTTGACAACATTTACACAAATCGTTTTAATTTATAACCAGAAAAGTTTGTAAAAATGTTTAGATGTATGAATGCTTGGGTGCGTGATTTTTCCTCTTTCACGCAAAAACAACTATATGGTTTCGTATGAAATTAGCTAGAGATAGTGTGATTAACATAAAGATTTTTTTTATTCAATCAATCTATCAATCAATCCCTTAATTTGCAGAATATGGTTACAAAGGATCTTATAATATAAAATTTCCAGCATATTCTAATCGTTTATTCCAAAATTACTCGAGCGAAGCCATGAACAATTACTAGATAGTGGCGTCGCGCCGTCTCTAGAGGTTTGATCCCCGGTCGGGTCAATATGGGAAATGAACTTTTCTGTATTGTCTCGGGTTGTGGTACTGTCGTTGTTTGTGATTTCTGTAACGCAAATGGTAAAGCTACTTACCACAGAATCAGAGCAATCTATGTGATGTTGTCCAATATTTATTATTTAATCTAGTAGGTAAGTAATTTTTCACCTACAAAATTTAATCCGAATTCGATACGTAGTTTTTGCGTGAAAGAGAACATAGTAAACATTCGTCTATAAAACTACTCATCTATATATTCGAACAAACTTTTGCGTATAAAATTAGTGCAATTACAAACCGCCAATTTGATAATACCCTGACCCCAACCAGTCACTGGCCGGCGTTTGATTTCCACTAATCCACTTTGCACACTTTTGTTTGTGAATCCCTTTTAAATTAACTGCAAAGCTTTAGTACCCCTAAATCTATGCGGGTTAATTTGAAGGGAGCTGCGAAGGAAAATAATCAGGAATGTAAAAATGTCTCTCAATAGCCTTTTATCTCGATGGGGGGAGGGGAGCGAATTGGATCTCGTTCGCTTGTGTTTATCTTGACGCGGGACGCAGTTAATTTTAAAAGGATGTCAATTTAAAAGGCGCGAGACGGGTTCAGTTCAACTGGATTCGTAGAGTTGGCTAGAGGCTATTGATTGGGAGCGAAAGTTGGTCTACTTTCCTATCTAGTAATATACTAACTGTATACAATTATTCTGAACATGTTAAACTAAAGAATGGATTTGGAAAAAGAGTGAAAATAAAATTATGTATTTTTAATTTTGCGTATTTTGTGAAACAACACGATGTGGTATTATATACACTAGATGATATTTATATATATCATGTAGTGTTTTTCAAACTCAAACTAAAACTCAAACTTAAATATTTCTTTATTCAAGTAGGTTACATATAACACTTTTGAATCGTCATTGAATACAATGCAAAGTGATTCTACTTCCGGTTCGGAACCTATATCTACCGAGAAGACACCGGTAAGAAACTCAGCAGATCAGTTACAATATCAGTATCTAACTTATTGCTATGTGTAGCTCACTTTGGACCAAGTCATATAGTTTTGTTTTGATGAGTGATGAAACAATGAAGTACTCAAGTAAGTATTTACTTTCGAGAGTTAAGCTGGAGCAGACCAGTCCCCAAAGGTGGCACCTGTTCACAAGCATGACGTATGTGCCAGCCATCGCTTCACTCAACCATATTTTCTTAATGTATGTGTTGCTCGGCCGCAGACGTTTCTGTATACCTATTTACTATTTTCTCTACCTTAAGGTTGTCTGGAGAGATTGCTTTCTAGAAATAAGACCGCTTAAATGATACAAGAATGTGCCAATAAAACAAAAAAAATTGCAATAATGTATCTGATCTATCTGAAATTTGATAGCTGAACAAATTGTATCTCGCAATGGAAAAACCTGACAAATTTTGAAAGTTTTCCTCAAAGTCAAACCTATGACCTCCGGGACCAAGAGGTCAAAGTCATGAGCACTCCACTATGTTATAATGGAGATAATTCCTTGGTAAAAAAGCAATGATACTAATTAGTCCATTGTTAAGAAAATTTTGTAGCTATGTATTTTAGTTTATCTGTGTTTTTGATTTGACATAAATGACATACATACCTATGTCAAATTGGTAATTACTCAACGACTTGACTATTAGTGAACCAAAGGTAATTTTTGGGCATCTACCACGTAATTCATACTAATATCATAAATATGAAAGCAACATGTCTGCTGTCTGTCTGTCTGACCGGCAGATTTTGACAAAATTTAGTATAGGTTTACATTAAACCTCTATAACGGATATAATCTACTTTTTATTTTGAAACTAAGGGGGATAGGGGTTATACCGCCCTTGAAAGTTTATATGGGAAAATGTTTATTTTTTAAGTTAGATATGAAATTGGCCCAATATATTTATTTATAGCTACAGCTCGAAACTTGGATTAAAATATGAAAAACTTTTAGTTTTAAATAATAGGGGAGATAGCGGTAAAACCGTCGATTACTTAGCACAGCTATACAGAATAACGCCCTAAATGCGCTAAATGGCTTGTCGAATTTATCTTGTAATAATTTACAAATTTCAAGCTAAACGTAGGTTTGAAGCCTAACCAAACAATAAAAGGGTGCTCAGACAAAGGTGAAACTTTCCAACTCCTACTTAAGTTTGGAACAAAGTTGAAGACCATTAATGACTTAACATTGCAGGCGTCTAATTACGAGCGGCTAGTCTTTGACGTCTAGAGATGGTAAGACCTTATCTTACGACATGCATCGTGGGATCTATATTCATAATATATATTTAATTGTACTCCTGTAATGTAAATTTTAAGAGAGGTAGGAAATAACAATCACTTCTGTTTGTGTTCCTGCGTGTGTAAGGTTTCCAGAGCTCCTGGGGGGTGCTTCATTAGTAGTAGGGGTCAAGCCTTCAAGGTAAGGGCGACAAGTCCAGTAACAGATTTATTATGCTCTACTTGTCTCCCTTAGGCTAGGATCTCAATACCACTTAGCATCAGGTGGTATGAGGTCAATCTTGAAGTGTAATATAAAAAATGTTGTAGTTTCTTAATAACTTAAATAACTAGTTATGGACTCTGGTTGAAGTTGATATGCAACGTACATACACACGTATGAAAGTTATTTGTTACGGATTTAAGAAAGATAATCAAAGGGAAGTTAGATTAGTTTCGTATAATTTAGAAAATAAAACAAAAATAGCCACATGAAGGAGAAAAAAAATTATCAGATGACATGAACAAAAGAATAGACATTCAAAAATAAAGTTAAAAATCCGTAGAAACGCTCCTACAGTGTAATTCGTAACTACACGAATGCCTAATAAGTTTAAATTATCTTTAGAAAGCGATTTAATATCTAGTGCTTAAGTTTCCTAACACAGAATATATCAGGGAATCTGAGTCACTACCCATTTCCAAATCAAGAGTAAAAACTTTCTTTCTTTCTCTTAACTAAATTCGAACTTGTATCCTTTATCAAAGTATTGAAATAATGCTAAGCTTTGTTGGTAATTAATTTAATTTCATATATTTATTTCTATTTGTTTATATCATAAATACTTTATGGAAATTTATGTATTTATTTATTATATAGGTATTTATATAGATAATATAGTTTTATTTATCTTTACGTATTTTTTTTAATATTTTTATCTTGTAATGGTATTTATATTGATATTTTCTGTTAGTATTTTTCTCAAACATTTTGCACGGCTGTACCCGTTTCTCGATGTCTACTATTTCCTCTACCTAAAGGTTGTCTGGAAGAGATTGCTCTCTAGCAATAAGACTACCTATATTGTACTTAAATATGTCTGTAAAACCAATTTCTGTGAATTTTCTGTGCAATAAAGTGTATCTATCTATCTATGATGTTATCCAATTTAAATGAACTATAATATCACACATTCATATAAAAGAGAGTATAATTATATAAATAAATCATATTTGTGCCTTTTTTTCCTTGCTAATTAAAAATAATAAATCATCAAAATCCTAAAGCGCCTCTCGCGTTGAATTTTTCTTTTTCATTCTACAAATCACGGGTCTCTAAAATAATAAGGACCCCAAAGTTCACCCTTGTGTACCTTAATTAACAGACTAATTAGTTCATTGACATCATTTCTGTGAAACATTTTTACTAAGCCCTAAATTATTAATTAAAGCATCTGTTTCTCATGGAAACGAAACATTTTCACTTCGTGTTTTAAGTAGGTAACTTGTAATATACATACTTCCATATTAATATTATAAATGCGAAAGTTACTCTGTCTGTCTGTCTGTCTGTCTGTTACTCTTTCACGCCTAAACGGCTGAACGGATTTTGATGAAATTTGGTATATACGTTGAATCTCAAGAACGGACATAGGCTACTTTTTATTAGAAAATAAGGGGGGGGGGGGGGTTACCATCTTTGAAAGTTTATATCGAAAAATTTTTATTTTTGAAGTTAGAGATATGAAATTTGGCACAAATATAGCTCAAAACTTGGATTAAAATATAGACTACTTTTTGTTTCAAATATTAGGGGAGAAAGGGGTCAAATCGACCATGAAAGGATCTAGTCCACGCGAACGAAGTCGCGGGCACAGCTAGTACGTTATAACGGTATTATAGATACGGTCAGTATATCTGTGAATCTGTAGATAAACCTAAATAAAATTGCAAGATCTGTTTGTATTGAAATTATTCTCTTCTTACTACATGCATATAAATATGTATGCAGTAGGTACATCACAAAAAAAATATTTTGTACAATTTTCTCTGTCTGTCATGTCAAAAATCGTTATTTTAATGATGTACAATTTTAATATCCCCTACGCAAAAACATTAATTGCTTAAGAACCCTCCACAAAAAAATCACGCGTGAAGCACTAACTTAAGCTATCATCATATGTCAAAAACTCCTTACATAGTTTGCGAAAAGAGCTCATACTCTTCCACTACTGGACCAAAACCAAACATAGCCTAGAACCACTTAAAAAACAGTTTCTGAAGTAAAAAAAAAACCGTTTCGAAATCGGTCAATCCGATTGAGAGCTACGATGCCACAGACAAACGAACATCGGCGTCAAACTTGTGAAAGCCCTCTTTTGCAATTCTTTTACTTTTGGTTTAATACCCAAACCCTTAAAACCTTTATTTTCTAACTAAACCACGAAACCCTAAGAACGTGCCCTCCGCCCATAAAAAGTGAACAAAGCCGGTATTGTAGCCGAGTTACCCGAGGCGGGTGCGACGCGAAACAAAAGGGTGCAAACTGCAACGAATTAATCCTCTGAATCTGTTTGCTGATTTAAATTTTTATGCAACCCGTGACCGGACGGATATTTTTGTGTTCCAACTCACGGCCGGATAGCGGTGTCCCATTTTTAGGGTTCTGTACCAATAGAGTAAAAACGGGATCCTATTAGGTACTAAGGCTTCGCTGTCTGTCTGTCCTTCCGCCCGTCCATCTGCGATCAGGCTGTATCTCAAGAACCATGATAGCTGATAGCGAAATTTTCAGATTATAACAACTAATACTACAAAATAAAAAAATGAGGGGGCTTCTATACGATAAACGTGACTTTTTTGCAGTTTTTTGGTCGGTACTAAGATAAGGTTACTGATAATGATACGGAACCCTTTGTGCGCGAGTCCAACTCGCACTTGGCTGGTTTTATTGTTTACCATGCCCACTGACACGGGGGTAGCTGCATCCGTTTTTGACTATTTTTCAAAGTAAACAACATACGGAAAAAACTGCTATGAACATCGTTCATTTGCTTTTACATGGCGGTTCAAGTTTTGTACGAATGGTGACTTAGTTTTATTTTTGTTCTTTATTTTACTTGCGTGAAAATAATAGGCACACCACGTTTTTAGGGTTAACCCGCCATCATTGTCTTTCTGACTGAAGTTAAGTAAAGTACTTACTTTCAAAAACTCTCACCCACCAATCAAAAAATGTTTGTACTCTTTCTTAATTTTATCAAATTTCAGTAGATTTTTGTTATCTGGCATCTCTGGCGTTGGTGAAAATCAGTAAAATTTAAATTAAGTCGCAAGCAACAGCAAATTAAGAAATAAAGTGACATCCATTTTTTATATTTCTATAAGAGAGATAGGGCACAGCCTCATTACCACTTAACATCAGATGGGATGTGGTCAATCTTGAAGTGCAATATAAAAAATGGGTTACCTATCACTTTAACGTATTATATTTGACCGATGCTACGTTTCATTGAAAATCGATTCCCCGTATATCGCACCCCCCCTGGAACAAAGCCGCAAGTCCACTTGCGTGATTTTTTTTTTTATTGCACTATAAAATGAAGAAGAAGCTAATACGTCTTGTCAATTTTTTTCATAATTTTTATGTTCAAAACGAAGGAATTAAACACAAATATGTATAATATTACAACATACAATTATGGATATTTCCATCATAATAAGGAAATTAATACATTTGCACTTTTTTATTTACTAAAGTTCCCAAGGACTAATAGCTTATTTATACTCACATAAATCTTCAACGAAGACTTTATTAAATATTTTTACATAACGATAGATACAGACTTGTTTTAGGATACAGTTTGGTGGATATCGTAGTGCAAGTCTAGATGCTTAATTTTTCCACGAATTTTTAATTCAGATGATATTATTATAACAATTGATACGTTATTTGTCTATGCAGATTTAGGAAGGTATCTTTGTGCAAGTGTAGTTGCCTAATTATTCCACGAAACTTTTGTTGATTTTATGTTACGTAACAGTTGATACTTATTTTTACTCAACAGTGTTTGTAAATTATTTGGTCGTTATTACAAAAATAGTTTAGCATTTTGTTTTAAAAAGGTCATAATTAATAGAAGCTATTTGTTCTTAGAGGATTTTTTATAAGCTTCATGGCGTAAAAACAATCCCACCAAAAACATTCTGTAAAAAAATAGCCAAGTCTCGATGGAGCAGCTTGTTTATCTCTAAAAAGTAATTAAATCTAGACAAAGTCCGGCCAAGTCTAAGGTTTCTTACTGCGATTTCTTTATTATTATAGTTAATGTTGTGTGACTTGGCCGTTGAACATTCTTGATAGGTTAGTAGGTACAAGTTCATTGGTAATTTAACGCTAGTGTCTCAATTTAAGTTGTTATTGATTGTGCAACACATGCCTTCAACATTAACAATACAACTTCTACTCTCTTCTTTTTTAGGGTTCCGTACCTCAAAAGGAAAAAACGGAACCCTTTTAGGATCATTCGCGTGTCTGTCTGTCCGTCCGTCTGTCACAGCCGATTACTCTGAAACCACTGGACCAATTGAGATGAAATTTGGAACACATATGTAAGTTAAAGACCCAAAGGTGCATGTGTAACGTAAATAAAAAATTATGAATTTGGGGGACACTTTTGGAGGGTAAATCACAACATTAAAAAAAAATTCGCTAACCATATCGTGTGTATGTCACAACATATCAAATGAAAGATCTTGCTGTAAGGATTGCAAATATGTATCATTTATAATCTTGAAATAAATAGTTTTTAAGTTATTTAAGAAAATAGGCGAAAATTGACCACCCCCCCCCCCCCCTTATCTCCGAAACTACTAGGCTAAAAATTTTGAAATTAATGCGGAATATAGCTCTTTACCTATAGATTACAGGAAAACCTATGAGAAGTACATGGATTAAAAAAAGGGTTGTTTTGTTAAATTTACGTTTTTTTATTGTTACCTGCCTGTACCATGTGATGCTTAATTTCAAAAGGTCTGACACATCAGTTTATGAGCAGATTACACATTATTTCATCAACTACGGATTGCCCCACGAAGGGGGGTTTGTGGGGCGAAGAATTAGGGCCAGGAATTTGGTATTTTTTTAAAAGAGAAAGATGGAAGATAGAGAGAGACAATCAAGATATTTCTTTGTTTCTCACAATCAAGTGAAAGCAGTTATTGTGACCTATGAGCCCAACGTACGGAATCCTCTCCACGCGAGTCCTACTCGCACTTGACCGGTTTTTTAGAACTTCAAATCCACCACCGATCTTATATAAAATAGACGTACAGACGGACTTCTATAAATGATTAGAAGTCCATCTGTACTGGAAATATTTATATACTGTTTGTTTAAAGCTCCACTATACAAAGGTATTATTAATACAATAAGTCAATTATGAATTATTTATTGAATCAATGTTTTCCAAGTAGCAATTTTCCATCGTCAATGGGTAACGGTTCTGGCGACAGATTGGCACAATGGTGTCATGGATCACCTGGTTTTGTTTATCCTTCGACGGCCAAGTCACACAACATTAAATATAATAATAAAGCAATCGCAGTAAGAAACCTTAGACTTGGCAGGACTTTGTCTAGATTTCATTACTTTTTAGAGATAAACAAGCTGCTCCATCGAGACTTGGCAATTTTTTTACAGAATGTTTTTGGTGGGATTTCACTTCTTTTTGTAGATACGGGGGTACATTGATTAATTTTATTAGATAATCTCATTTGACAATGAAATCAAACACAAATAAACTCAAAGACCATTAGCATATGAATGAATGAATGCGCCAGGCAACCATACCAATCACCTGGTCTCAAACTAAGGTTTCCCTTTTTGCTATGAGTACCAGATGCCGAATACAAACTGGGGGCGTCATCTTTACATAGCCAGACCAAAGTCATTTTAGAAAAGTTGGTTTTCCAAATTGATCTGACTGGAAATCGAACCCGGGACCTTTCGTTTTTGCACCGACAAATGCAATCCCGTTGTTGGGCAATATTTTTACAGGGTACCCTCGATGAGCTACAAACCTGATCAGAGACTATATGATTGCGCTATCTGCAGTCAAACTACGAACCAAATCCAAATGAACTGCTCTTGTATTGAGACAAGTGAAGAGAGCCAAAAATCTCTTCTCTGTAGCCGTGTTAAATCCAAACATGGAAACTTTGGATAAGCAATTTGATAGTAAGATGCCGACGGTCCATAAAGAACGATTAGAGCGACTTTTAAAAGTACGGAACTCTCACGCAAGAATATAATACATTTGAGACGAAATATGTATGATTATATAATAAAACCTCATACGGTGGTGTAAAAACTTTTTCATTATTCACAAACGAGATTTCTTTTTTATTATTGTCAATAATGACATGAGATGTCGATGGCAAATGAGCGATGGCATGCCAGCAGCATGACATTATTTACAATCAGACAAGATGAAAATTAGGGATTTTCTCCAAGATGAAAATTTTTGTGATGCAATGCCTTGCAGTTTTCCAGGCCATACGGCTTTGCCTTTATTAAATGCAAATTATATATATATAGTATATATATATATATTTTTTGTTTACCTTTGCGTTAACACCGCGTACATATTTTATTTTTGCGAACTTTGGAAAGCGATTGGAAACTTGAAGTGCTAGGAATTAGGCGCACGCTTTAATGTTATGATTTTTAACTGCACCATACAGACATGGCAAAGGCGTGTAGGTAACAGAAGATGAAGGGAAAACATCATTTAAATTCGCAGAGATGCAGCAATGTGATGCGAATGAATGATACGTGATGAATGCATGTTACTGCGATCAGGAAAGGTAGCCAACTGCGGTAACGGCTTGGGCTTGTCGCTCCGAAGTGGTATGTTAAAAATTTCACACGAGCCGAAGTTAGCTTGCTTTTCAGCCTCCACCTCAAGGAGAAATCAGAAAATGTATGGCAAGTTCAGGATCATGAGAACATAAAAAGGAAAGGACGGCTTCTTAAGCCTTTCCCGTTTTGGAGCCTAGCTAAATTCTCACCAGCTAGGAAATAAGTTTTAGTGTCATCAAAGATGCGCTTAAATAATTGCCAATCAGATATATTTCCGCTAAACTCAGGTAGTTCAACGTTATAATGAGTCTTGAAACTCGGATTTGCTAGTGACTTAATAGCATGAGTAAGTTTCTCGATGTCACTAACCTATAAAGTGGTAATATTACCATGTCTTGGGATTTGAGTATTTCTCTTCTCTTCATGCAGCGGGTGTGGTTAGAAAACCATCGCCTCGTCAGTGACATCGTTCGGAAAACGCAGTATGTAGTCGCGCGCTGGTTCCACAATAAGGATCTGTTGCGCAGTAGTAGTAGCCTCACTCTGTTCACACGGAACACTCCGTTCTCTCTTCGAGAGCCATACCAGTTGCTTTCGATGTTGCTTCTGCGACATCACTTTTCTGTGGCTACGACCTCCCGTTTTGCAATTTAGACGAAGATACTGTTTACGTACTGCTTCTGCCGCTTTGAATCGGGTGACTGTTGAGGCGCTGGGTGTGGAGGAACTCGAATGCAGATTAGACCGGGCTTGTCGTTTTGTGAACATTTTTAGCGAGAAAAATTAAGATTTTGAAATTGGGAAGAGTGCTGGATTTACCAATAAAAAAAGTATTTTAGTGTACTGTAATCAGGGGTTGTTGGGTCCGTAGATAACACAGGTAGCTTGACTAATTTCCAGTTTCTATTCAGGCAATATTTATTCACGGTATAAGCGTAGATATGTACTACATACAACTGAAAAAATGTAAAACGGAATGGGGTGAAACAATATCTTTCACATACACCTCGAGTTAGTGATGACTTTCAGGATCGAGGCTAGAGGTACCTATCTAGGGGTTGCAATTGTCTTCAAACGCAAATAGCAAAGATGCCGATGTAGGTTTTTTGCTATTGAGTAAGTAAAAGTGCCTAGTGAAGAGCTCTTTTTTTCTTTTTTGTTTCCTTTCTGACTATTGCTTTCTCAATGAAATAAAGCGGCCTACCTGGATAAATATTTTTTTTATAGGCAGTATGTCGATCGCTAATAGTTTGGTTGGGCTTTTGTGTTTTCTACTCAGGGTCACCAGGGACACCAGACCTCGATAATCCTAGTTTTTATAGTTTTCCCTTTATGTGGCCATTAAAACCTAACTCTGTACCAAATTTCAGCTCTCTGAGTTTATGGGAAGTACTAGTTCTATTTTGATGATCATGAGTGAGTGAGTGTGTGTCGAAAATGCGAAACTTTGCTGTCCCTTAACTTCGGAACTAAATGACCTACAGACTTGAAATTTTGGATTTCAAGTAAGTGTCTATAGCTTATTGGATAACGAAAATTTCAGCGTTCTGGTTTTATCCAGAGGTTCTCAAATAGGGGCCTGAAAATGCGGCGAAATGGTTCCAGTAAAGGATGGTACGGCAGTGTTTGCTTTGCTTCGCTCTCAACTTGCAAATCAAAGAGAAATCTCCCGTCTTCATGTCCAAGGTAACCAAAAACAAAATTGACATGCAAATTTAAATTTATTTATTTTCAGTAAAGTTATTATTCCAAATAACCACCATTGTATGATAATGTTTCACAAGGTAAATGTACGTAACCCTTTTTACACAAACGGGTAGTTCGACGAAAACGTACGTAAGCCACACTTACACATTGAATGCATGACTAAATTAGAACGCAAATAAAAAGTTATCTGCAGTAATACCAAACAGTGAGACTTTCTTTACATGTCAACAATTCAGTATTCATAATTACTCCATCAAGTGTTTAATATGCACCGAGGAATAATTACGCATCGCTCATTTTCAGGTTTTTTTATAATACGCATTACATTATTTTAAAATATAATGACGTAAGACCCTTACAGGTAGTTTTACTTATCGTTTCTTGTATATTACATATTTCTAATAATGTTAATAAATTTATAGGACAGTTTTTTTACGCTCCTGAAAAGTTGTCATTTTTCACTTACATTCTTCTTCCACGAAGGGTGCGATATAACTTTGTCGATTTTTTATTTTTATAGTACTAAACTAGTTGTGGGTTCGATTCCCGCGCCGCAAGGGGAGATAAAAATTTTCTGTTTCTAATCTAATATATATAACTTTGTATGATTCGGCGAAACTTTCTTCTGTGAAGCGTAGCATCGGTCAAAAATAATTCGTTTAAATGATAGGTAACAAAAAAAGACTTCATTTGAACGTGGGCCGAAACCAAAATGAAAATTAAACAAACCCCTTAACATAGACCACTTCCATCGCCCGCCCTCAAAGTTTTTGCTCCACGAGGACAGTTGTACCTGAGCAGACGCTGTTTAGTTTAGAACTGCAATTAATATCCCCTCCGCTTTCAGTCCGTTCCGAATTTCATTTTATCCGCTACTAATTAAGATTTCGCTAGTATTTAACAAAGAGATTGTTTGTGCGCCCAACGTAGACGTTTGAAGCACAGGGATGTGCATTTTGAGAAACTTGAAGCGGTTTTTTTTTCTTGTAAAACGCTGTGGAACTGCTAAAGCGTGTCAGACCTTCTTACCACCATTAACGGCCAGGTGTGGCCCCACCGTTTTTCGACATCTTTTACTGATTCTTCGCTCATATTGTTCACAGCGTAATGTTATTACCTAGCCTGAAGCCTCCCTCGATAAATTGACTATTATATAATTTTACGATTCGATCACAATAGCTCATGACGTAAGTGCGCTCAAACAAGCAAAAAAACAAACGCTTCAGTATTAAAATGGTATAATAGTTAGTTCTCCCGGCTGTTGAACCAAGGGTTTTGGGTTCGATCTCCAGCCAGAAGACTGATTCACAAACATAAGAAACGATTCCGAACCGGAATGTCTATATTTTGTCTCAGTTCAATCGTTTATATTAAAAAGGAAACAAACGAATCCGAAGTTACAAGAATAGATGTGACTGTGCAGGACATACATTCATGTGATGAACGTAACGTACCTATTTATTCGTTAAATTTAAGTTTTTAAAATGCTAATACTATTAGGAGTATTTCAATACAATTTGTGACACCACCGTTGATTCTGGTTCCCATACTATAAGTACTAGCTACTTTGGGATCAGGTTATTGAGTCAATCTAAAGACACCGTAATGCACCTTTTTGGCTGTAGGTAGGTACTTAAACTTATGTTGTGCTATGTTTACACATATAAAAACAATATGATACATATATAAGCATGAGCAATAATTAATTGCTTCATTTCACGCTTTCAAAAATTTACAAAAAGCCGACTTGATGCCTCGTCGCTTTCTGTGCCTATAAGCCCCACAGTATTAAGCTCAAAAAATCCTGGCGGTGCATGAAATTAGTAAAAATAAATTTGAATATTAAGCATACATGCATACATAACAATAAAATTATCTATGAAAAGTAACAATGTAAAAATTCAGAAAGCTTAAATACCTACAAACAATATCACTCATAATTAAACGCTATTGAAGAATCCAATTGCACATTTAAATTCGTGAAACAATAATTAATAACGAATAAATTGGAATGACCATGCTTTCCCCTCAACAATCCGTTGTGATATACATTTTAAGACTTTCGCGTTCCATTTTAAACATTTAAAATAATTTAACGGGTAAGTAAGTAGTTCGTATTAACTACTAAATAAAAATGGTGTCGCGTTTTGACCCGTTAAATTATTTTAAATCCGTTGTGATTTTTTAACTCCATCAAACTTCTGAGGACATCCCTGATTTGAGACGTTTAATGGTAGTAATGATTTCATCTGACAATATTGTGTTGTTGCCACCGTTAATTAAAAGGAGGCTCAGGAGTTTGTTGCCTAATTCCGAATTTGAATGTGACACGTGTAACATTTTAATGGATTTATGATGTTTCTTACAAATTAATTTTATTGAAGTGAAAGTTTATTTTTGGCATCAAGTTATTTCACATAGGCTCTAGTTTCATCTAGAACGTTTCATTTATGCCGAAATGAATAGGGCTCTAAAACTAAGAATTTGAATAGCAAACTAGGAATAATATGGCTGGAAATTTATGTTTTTTTAAACCTTCGGATATACCTATCTTCAGAATAAATACAAGCGATGAGCAAGTGCCGGTAAGACCGCCTAAATTGGACCAATTCTGTTAATGTTCTTTGCACCAAAGTATAACTATGGATCTCTCTACTGTTACAGCATAATAACATGCTAATTAACATTTCTTTTCTTAACTCTTATTTTTGTTGCTTCGCTGGTTTAGTGGTTTAAGAACTGGATCAGAATTTGAATGTCCTGGGTTTGATTCCGAGCAAAGTTTAGTTTGGATTTATCAAACAAACTCACATTAAAATGGCCTTAAGTTTCACTCGACTTCGAAAAACATATTTTGCCGTTTTTTTATTAATATTTTATTATTAAATTCATAACGTTTCAATTGTCATAATTAGGTGTGCCCATATTAGAGATTTTTGATGAAGAAATATCCAAAGTGTCCACAAAATAAGCCTTCCATAAATTTTATTCAGTCCTTACCAAACTTTACGTCCAAATATTTCAAAAATCCTCCATCAACAACGGCCATTATGAGCGCGTAAGCGTTCATTACCAACTTTTTAAAACGTACCCAAATAGCCTCTCATAAAACACCTCGCTAACTAAATGGCGTGAAGCGATACATCTGTACCGTGAACAGTTCCCGGAAAGATAACAATATTAATCACCGAAGTTTACAAGGCTCCTCTCCTGCCCCCCCGAGACGGCACAGGGCGCGGATTGAATCCCTTTTTTTGTTACAAACATTTTCGTTGCGATTAAAAATTCATCGCAGCCTGTAATTTGAAAGACGGTTGACAGATGGAATACAAAATGTTGGTGTGAGAGGTCAATGTTCTTTTCTCGGGACTTCTGCGAAGGCAAATGTTATCCACTACCCCCTAAGGAGTGAATCGTCAATTGCCTTTGGTATAATGTAGATACTTTTTTCAGTTTGGGTGCCTTCGAAGCCTGGTCTTTTTGCCATTATGTTCGGTAAACATACCATTTTTGACTTATTATGTGGTATATTTTTAACTTACCATGTTTTCCATAAGTACCTATGTATTATTTTTACAACATCTTGTTTTTCTTCTTCTTCTTGTAAAAAAAATTAATATCAAATTTAAATAAAGTTTATTCAAATTTTATAAAACATAAGCAATCGAAGCTTTTCTAAATTTACCATTCGATAAAACACAAAATATCCGATTCATGAAATTTCAATAGAAAATTGTTGGTGTGTGATCATACTTACTAAGGTCACGTCTTTTTAACGTACCTTTATGATAAATACGTAAAGTCTCAACTAACATTGAAATAGTTTTTTAGAATAAGGAAGTTAAATTTTCAAGACGTTCTTGATCTAGTGGCATTATTGGAAAGAGATAAGGCACTACTACAGCTGATAATAATCACGTCTTATTTTCCACATGAAAAGCAGGATTTTAATCTAAATAGATGAATAAAAGGAGTACATATCAGTTTTAATTTTAAAACAACCGCTTTTTACTACATGCATAGTCATATTGAATGTTTACGTGGCGCTTATAATGGGAAAGTATTTTATTACGTTTTTTTGCATGATATAAAGATATCAATAATATGATTCCCAATAATATGATTCTAACATATGAGCAATATCACTGGCATAACTAGTTATTAAATCAAAGTCAAAGTCAATCTTTTTTATTCACATAGATTACATTAGTAATACTTATGAATAGTCTCTATATAAAGCAAATGAAGCTACCTCCGGTTCGGAACCTATAACTAAAGAGAAGATACCGGCAAGAAACTCAGTAGTTTTTTTTTACAAATGGAAGCTAAACTTATTACTAATTTTGCACTAAGACACACAGTTAGTTTGTCAATTGTAAAATAAAAATTAAAAATAAAACAAAAGTATCTATTTGTAAAATAAATGAAATTAACTGTAGGACTTACATGCGTCATCGTGGCCCAATACTGACATTGATTGAGAAAATGTGTCATATTATATTTTTTTAAATAATATAAAACACGCAAGTACAGGCGAGCAGACTAGGTAGTGATCCACACGTCCTTATCATTCAAATAATCTTCTACTTTGTAGTAGCCTTTTTTCAAAAGACAACGTTTGACAAATGACTTAAATTTGTATAAAGGTAACTCAACAATAACTTGAGGGAGTTTATTAAACATTTTTATGCTTAAAGCAACAAATGAATTACCTATTTTATGTAGTCTACGCTTAGGAACAGCAAGCTTGTTTTTATTTCTGGTGTTAATGCTATGATTGTCTGATTTTTTAGGAAAAGTATGCAAGTTTTTATATACATGCTTTAAACAGTCGAGAATGTATTGAGATGCGACTGTCAAGATGTTAATTTCCTTAAATAATTATTTCAGCGAGTCACGCGGTCCTAGCTTGTAAATAGCTCGGATGGCCCTCTTTTGTAATACAAAGATAGTTTGAATATCAGCCGCAGATCCCCATAACAGCAGACCATATGACATAACGCTGTGAAAATAGCTAAATAAAAGCCATTACTCGTTATTAAGTATCACCACAGGTAACTTAGCCCTGTTTTGTGTGAGAGGGCCTTAACTCCGTAACACAGAGGCCGTAAACATTTTATTGTATAGTCATAAATATTTTTCCACTTAACAACTCAACTGTTATTTATTAGCGACTCTTCAACTTTTTGCCTAAAAAAATAATTTAAATCGTATCATCGCTTCGGCAAAGGCAAATTCTCCTCTCATTTGTTCAGCTTTTATTGGGGAGAATCACAGTTGAGCGTTAATTAATGTTTGGTAATTTCGCCAGTTGGCATAAATTCAAATTATTTGTGCTACAAATATTAACTCGTTGATGCTTAAGTGCTATTTAAACAAAAAACGTAATTTCACGAATAATAAAAAATCGTTGCAAATTTTACCAAAAGTAATAAAAAAATTCAATTCAAATACGGACTGAAATTACTTTCTTTGTTACCAAGACATCTAACGATGCATAATTGGTCAACGTCTATGTCAAAAATATACGTGATGCCAACACGTGATAACAACACAAAAGTATTTTGTTCGATGGAGGCTTTACAGAAACATATTTTGTCAATAGCACGTGTTCATAACACAAAATTTGACAATAAGTGTTCTACTAAAACTCGGCTTTACCCAAACATTCCTCACCAAGACTTGTTGGTAACACAAATGTAGGCAACTTCGTGGAGACTCGGCTTTACCAAGGGAGTTTCCTCAGAACGGGAACTTGGGGATACAAAAACATTTTTCACCAACACTAACTGGCGAAGACTCGGCTTTTAAAAAATATTTGTTACCAGCAGGTATTGACTACACAAAATTTGTTAACTTTTGTTCATTGGAGACTCAGCTTTACCTAATTGTGACCAATACGTGTGTCAGCACACAACACTTGGTTTAAAAAAACTTTAGTAACAAACACGCGTTGACTAGTTGATAGCTTTTGTTCAGTCAAGACTCGGTGTTACAGAAACATTTGTCACCAACACGTGTGCATAACACAAAAGTTGACAAACATTTGTTCGGTTGAGACTCGGCTTGTTACACTTCCGGCCTATATAAAGATAGCTGACGCAGTTCTGATATTTCAATTATCAACATATAATTTTGAAATCGAAGGAATCTTTGATCTGCAGGCTCAGCGCTTCGTGTAACCCACTTACGGTGGCATGTGGCTGGTGGTGGGGGTGTACGAGTGATTTAGGAAACGGATTATCACTTAGAACTCGGTACTCGCATTGACTGAACTTAGGTATTTTTTTTTATTATCCTCCAGCTGTCATAATTGGTTTTACCCAAATATTTGGTTACAACATAAAAGTTGCCAACTTTTGTTCGGTGAAGACTCGGCTTTACATGCGCCGAACGCAATAAGCGGTCGCGTCTACTACGAGAGCTAGCTTACATATTTGTGCACTCGTGAAGACTCGCTGTCTCCTCCTCTTGCATTATTTAATACTGGTTGCCCGTAGTTGCACTTAAGCAGATTTTTCGGTATTAAAAATCCTTTGCTATCCTACAAAGGGTGGAGTACACTTGAAACATCCACCACAATTCATGACTAACGGTGACCTTGTAGTGTTTCACTGCCATATGCTATATATAATATCTTGCAAATGGTGTGATGAATGCAATCCATACATTAGAGTTTTAGGTCCTATAAGTTGCTTAGAGAGAATGAGGGTATCTCAGGGTATCTACATACAATATAACATAACTTAAGAAAAGTAATAAGTACAGTTAAGTAGTAGCTAAAAGCAAATCACAAAAGAAATGTAGAACTTATTTTTTAGTTTCAATTATTATTCACTTTGCAGTCGAGTTTGTGTTTTCTTATTAAGAAAGTTTATTGTTCAATTTTATTTAAAAAAAAATCACTTCATTCATATTATTTTTAGCAATCCTGTTTAAATGACATTAATTTGTATTGAATACGGGGGTCATTATAAATATCAACAATTTAAGACAGTTAATCTATCCATAAACGTCTCACTCTCATAGTAAACGCCAAAAATGTATGGGGGGGATAATTAATTATCCAATTCATTTTCAACCCCTATTTGCGTAACTTAACATGGCCAACGTATTCCAATCGTTGCTGCTATCACCGCAAGTTCCACCCAGTTAAAATCATTTTCCAATTTAATTTTCAACCAAAAATGATAGTTTTTTTCCCGCCGCGATTTTTCTAACCTCACTTGAAAACTAGTTAACTTTTACCGTCCATGTATTCGAACGAAAACATTAAAACTCTCGTTCGGATATCTCGTAAATTGATACAAACTACATCTACGGGAGAGCCAGTTACTTTTTAAAGCCACTTTGAGTTTAACTTTTCAACTAAACATGTTTTTGTAAACCAAATTTTTAAAGTTTCATGCGCTACGACACTTTTCGGAGCACATTGTGCACATTTTTTAACTAATTGCCAGTTTTTAGATATGAAACTTTACACCGTTCAAGTATCTGGTGATATAAAAAGTATGTAGATTTTCAAAATAGTTAGATTCAAAAAACTTTTGACCTACGTACCTACCCATTTTGCTGGCATAGATCATTTTCCGTTGTTCTTCGATGTAATGGCTACTTTTACCTTTTCGGCATTTTTTGTAATTCATGAAATCTAAAAAATGTTTATATTCATAGAACTGAGCGTTACTTCAAACCGGTTGCCATGTCAATAGTAATCTGGCTAGCAATAGCAATGCGCCATCTATCTCGAATTCCGAATATTTAATGAACAACAACCCATGGGTTTCCGACACTCCATACCCAACCAGGACCGCCATAGGCGTGAGAATTAAAAATGATGAATTGTTAAAATTCAGCCCCCGTGTAACGGTTTCATAATTCAATCCCGATGTGGGCCTGGGGGAAATTATCGCATTGATCGGAGAGCCTTGTGGAACACCAGATGAAGATACCGGCCTTGGGCTATGCAAAGAGGGTGATGTATTCGTGAAGATTTGATAAACAAGCTATAGGAACATGCGAGTGGAGAAAAGAATCGATAATTTGTAAATTAAGGCTTTTCTAATAAATCGAAACAAATAACATAAAATATTTTTGGAAGATAAAATAAGAAAAAAAAGAAGTTAGGAGTATCTAAACGTGTTATGCCACGTTTTGATGCCTTTTGCACGACTTATGATGCTTATCATTGAGCATCCCACGCCGTTCCTTGAATCGTACTTATAGTTTTAGTACCCCATTTTATTGACGTGACAACGTCTAATAACTCGATACTACGAAAAGATGACGTCATTGTTCCGTTACGTTCACTGTCGCGTTTGGCGAGCAAGAGCGTCACGAACGAGAGAGAGGCATGATCGGCTCAGCGTTGTCACGTCAAACTACCGTCCTTAAACCGACTTTACAGACAACATTTTTGTTTAAAGCTCATTTTTACCAAAACTTTTACCTACTATGTTTTATTTTTTTGATTTTTAGTTCGCTGTATCACCAATTTTAAGCTTTCTAACTCTCATGCTGCCAAGATTAATGAATTTGTAAAGAAATTAATCTTGGCTGTAATATCATTAGCCTATGAAATGTCTGCAAAATTCAAATGGACACAGACTGTGAAGTGTGACGAAATAGTGTTCGGAGAGGTCGATTATTTCAGCCTCTTAAATATCTCAATGCAGGCTTACTACTAAAATTAAAGTGATCTTCACTTGCTGACTGAGAGTTAACTTGGGATCCGTTCGAAAAATCCAAAGCCTACTTAGTTTAACCTGTGGATCGAACGACAGGTGAAGCGATGGCTGGCACATACGTCATGCTTGTGAACAGGTGCCACCTTTGGGGACTGGTCTGCTCCAGCTTACCTCTCGAAAGTAAAAACTTACTTGAGTACTTATTTGTTTCATCACTCATCAAAACCAAAACTATATGACTTGGTCCAAAGTGAGCTACACATAGCAATAAGTTAGATACTGATACTGTAAATGATCTGCTGAGTTTCTTACCGGTGTCTTCTCGGTAGATATAGGTTCCGAAGCGGAAGTAGAATCACTTTGCATTGTATTCAATGACGATTCAAAAGTGTTATATGTAACCTACTTGAATAAAGAAATATTTGAGTTTGAGTTTGAGTTTGACAGACCCCGAGATTATGTCCTAGAACTTCAATATCTCGACTATTAAAGTGCCATGCGTAATAGAAAAAGAGAATCGATTAAAAAGAGCGTTAAGATAAATAAAAACGCCAATTTGATACGGGACCGGTGGAAACATGTCCCCCAAATTGAACTAAGAACAGCCATCAGTCAGGATCCGATATTTCATTGTTAATTTTAACGAGCCGGGTGCGGCGTCCAGCGGTCCCAGAGGACGAATTTTTGAGTGAAATTAAAAAAGTTTGGACGAGAAGAGCGCGTCTTGGTGTCCAGTCATAGAGAGGATTTGTTGAGCTATGCCGAGTTGAGTAAGGAAATACTGAAATGGGGGGGTCTGGGTCGGAATACCTCCTTGTTTGCCTGCTTGTTATTGGTTCCTGAGGATACTCGCGAATCCGAGTGATGTGAAGAGGGCCTCCTGGGGCACCCTGGGCAACGGAGGATGCGATGCCCTCTTTCGGATCTCTCTAGTCGACAGAAGTTTCGGTGCGAGGGGTTCTCTTCTATTCTTGAAAGAAAGAAAGAAAATACATTTATTGACCACTTAGATACATGTTTACACTTGACAAACAACATAAAATAAAAACAAAAAGAAGTACATGAAAAAGTAAAGACAAAGACAAACATGAAACAGATATAAAGAAAAAAAAATAACTTGAAGAGAGGTAGTTGATGGCTGGGGTGGAAGGCGATATATCGCCTCCCACCTCAGCCATCAAATTGAGGACGTCCTCCTTTTTTTTGAAGTCCGTTAAAAACATCTCAAACCGCTCTTTAACCGAACATTACGATGGTTTTACAAATCTGCTAAAAATCCTTCAACACATTACATTTTCCTTTTCTATTTTGAAAGCGTGGGCAATGAAGTTTTTAAATAACTCAAACTATTATAACTCCATAGATTTACTATACTAAATCTGTCATCAAATTATAGAGCGTCGGCATAGACAGCGCTTTCCATAGATAGTTTTAATACTGAATATATTATGATCGTTAAGTGTTCCAATTTTCATATCATTAAAATTTAATCAACTCAACATTAATTCAAGGAATTAACTGATAATTCCCTTTACTTTATTTGAAGTGAAAGCAAAAAAATACAAGTTTTTAAAAGGCTATCAAAATTAACGATATCCGGTGCTTTCTAATTCTTTACACCCTTTTAATTGAAGGTCTGTCGTATTCATAGAAAATGTTACTTCGTTATTACAAAGATCATTCAACCGTGTCAAATTCATAAAGTAATCATAGTTAATGATCGTATTTATGCCAAAAATGTATTCGAATACGAACTGCCGAGAAGATTCCGGTAGAAGCTTTTTCATACAAATACAAATTTATTTATTCGTCATCACAGGTGGTATACAAGTTGATAGGATAGACATAGTAAGGAGCTCTATGATGCACCTTAGACGGCAAACGAAATTATTCAATGTCACATTACAATTCGTTTCGTCAGACAACATAATACGCTGTGAAAAATGTACGCAACCGAGATTCTTCAAAGACGAAAGAGGTTTAAATATTCATATTAGCAGGATTCATAAAAACAACAACCCTTCAATAGACTCCTCATCACATTCCTTGCCATCTTCATCAAGAGAACCGTTTTGGAAAACTCTGTCAAAATTGAAACATACTACGCCAATCATCAAACGCATACCGAGGGGTGCTCGACCCATAGTCGCACAAACTCTTTCATCTGTCATCAACAATGTTTTAAAAGATAATTCTATATCATCTTGGGAGCATCTTTTCACTTTTGCCTACAGAACTCTTCACATTTCACGTGATGTAAATAGCACCCATCGCCACATTTCACTCACTACCCGCATCAAAGACAATTGTAACAATAATCATGTTTCAATTAATAACTGCACATCACGCACAACATCAAAATCCCTTTTTCAATATGTAGAATCAAAAATAAATGACGGAGATATTAAAGGTGCATCGCGTATTTTGTTTTCTGATGACTCAATTGCTCCTAACACTTCTGATACCCTTTCAGCACTACGGCAAAAACATCCACCTCCAGCTACAGATTCCTGACCCTCCCGACCCTTTTGAACAATCCATTCATGCTTCCCCGGCCGAGGTTCTTCGTGCAATAAATTCTTTCCGAAGTGGTACGGCCGGAGGCATGGACGGTCTCACCGCGCAGCACCTGAAAGATCTGGCTAATGGCGGTAGTACTGAGGCCGTCAACCTGCTTTATAGTTTGACGGCCCTCATAAACTTAATGTTATCAGGTAAAATCAATACCAATTTCACGCACATTATTTACGGTGCCAACCTTTGCGCTTTGAAAAAAAAAGATGGGGGTATCCGGCCAATTGCTGTGGGTACAACGTTACGCAGATTAGCAGCAAAAATTTGCTGCAACACAATTTCGGAATCTGTGACTCAATATTTTTAACCCATACAATTAGGTTTTGGGTCAAAAGGTGGATGTGAAGCTGCTATCCACTCTCTGAGATCGTTTCTTCACAAAAACCCTTTGTATATTGTGCTGAAGGTGGATGTGAAAAACGCTTTTAATTCCGTAGACCGAGGCACCCTGTTGACACAGATAAAACGTATTATCCCTGCCGCATATCCGTTTATGTGGCAGTGTTATAATGAACCATCCAATTTGCAATATAAAGACCATTTACTTTCTTCCGCAGTTGGCTGTCAACAAGGTGACCCTCTCGGTCCGGCTAGTTTTGGGCTTGCTATTCATCCGGTAATAACCCAACTTAATTCAAAATTTAATGTGTGGTACTTGGATGATGGAACCATAGGAGGCGATTTTAACACTGTACTTTCAGATTTAAAATTCCTTATTCAAAATTTCCAAAACTCTAGCCTTGAGCTCAACTTTAATAAATGCGAACTTTTTATACCAGACCGTCCAGACAGAGACAATATCATAGATTGTTTTAATTCCTTGGCTCCTAATATCAGTATAATACAAAAAGATTCTTTTCGCCTCCTAGGGTCACCAATTTTTGATGACTCTTTTGGCCCTTTTGTCGCAGAAAAACTAAATAATTTTGAAAACGTTTTAGACTGTCTTGTCCAAATTATTTCTCACATGGCTTTTACCATCATCCGCCATTGTCTTTTTATGCCAAAATTTACGTACAGTGTTAGATCATGCCCTTTTTGGAAATTCTCGCATTTGACAGAAAAATTGGACGATTCAATCAAAAAATCCCTATCAGTAGTTTTAAATATATCTTTGGATGATCGAATTTGGACCCAAGCTTCACTTCCTATTCGTTTTGGCGGTTTGGGTATCCGAAAAATTTCCAGTGTTGCCCTTCCAGCTTTTTTGGCTTCAACTCACAGCACATGCCACCTGACAGCAAAAATACTTGGTCTGACTTCCACGAATATCTCACCAATTGCTGATCAAGTTGAAGCCATCGATGCTTGGAAGGTGATTTCCTTAGACGACAAACTTCCTTCGGCCATGTCCTCACAGAGACAGTGGGACGAGCTACTCTGCAAACTAGTACGGAACCAACTTTTACATACGGCTTCTACTTCTGCAGATCGAGCTCGGCTCATTGCTGTTGCTGAATGGGAATCAAGTCTTTGGCTGCACAGTTTACCATCTTCTCATTTAGGCACTTTATTAGAAAATTCTTCGTTCCGTCTTGCTACTTCCCTCCGTTTGGGGCACCCTGTAATGTCCCACATCACTGCTCTTGTGGTAGCCCTGTGGACGCGCTTGGTCACCACGGCCTTTCCTGCAGCAGAAGCGCCGGGAGAATCCCCCGCCATGCTAGCCTCAACGATACCATACGTCGGGCTCTTGCTAGTTGTTCCATACCGGCAGTTCTTGAACCAAACGGACTGGTGCGTAGCGACGGCAAGAGGCCCGACGGAATGACTTTAATACCTTGGAAGATGGGACGGCCTTTAGTGTGGGACGCTACTTGCGTCGACACTCTGGCGCCGTCTCATCTTTCACAAACTTCGTTGCAGGCTGGATCTGCTGCGGCTTCAGCTGAATCGAACAAACGGCGTAAATATTCAGGTCTTACTAACACCTGTATATTTGAGCCGTTTAGAGTCGAGACTCTGGGGCCGTGGGGACCGGGCGCGCACAGCCTCTTCCGCGCTAGCCAAACGGCTTAAAGAAGCGTCGGGAGATCAGAGGGCTGGCTTTTTTCTTGGCCAGAAAATAAGTCTGGCCATACAAAGAGGGAACGCAGCTAGCCTTCTTGGTACCATGCCCCGTGGCAGTGACCTGGGACAAATTTTTTATTTGTAGGTTTTTTTATGTTTTTTGTTTATAATATTTTTTTGAACTGTCACTAACTGTACATTACAATTAAATTAAGGATAAAGGCATAATAATAATTAATAGTAATGACAATACTTGTACTGTACATATAACATTACTGATATTAATATTTATAATTGTAACCTTAAAGGATGCTGCAAAATTAAACGTAGAAACACTGATGGTCTGGTTGGCTATCAAAAATGATCTTCATACATCCAAACATTCTTATAAACTTTTGTCTTTTTAAAGAGAGGCAGGGCAAAGCCATTTATCGCTCGAACGGGAGCAGCCCGACTGGTGAAATACCTCCACCTTACAGAAGACCGCAGCCAAATAACAATCAATCCGGTGTTGTTGTGTTCCTGCGTGTGAGTAAGGTTTCCAGAGCTCTTGGGGGGTGCTGCATTAGTGGCAGGGGTCAAGCCTTCAAGGTAAGGGCGACAAGTCTAGTAACAGTTTTACTATGCTATACTTTTCGCCCTTAAGCTAGGAACTCATTACCACTTAACATCAGGTGGGATGAGGTCAATCTTGGAGTGCACTATAAATAAAAATAAAAAAATATTAGACAACATGCCACATAACACATAATTTATTTTTCTGTCTCTCATTTATAATAACTTAATTAAGGCTAATTAATCATAACTTCATAATATTTTAAGTTTGTTTTTTTACTATTACAAACCCATGTGTATATTCCTTAGGGATGAGAGAAAAAAATAATGAACATATCTTTTACTTGTCCATCTTGTCGATAGATTAGAATGTGTCAGTATTATTAATATTATTTGACGACCTCGGTGGCGTAGTGGCTAAGGTAGGCGACCAAAGCGCGAGAGGTCCCGGGTTCGATTCCCGGTCGGGTCAATTTAGAAAACGAACTTTTCTAAATTGACTTGGGTCTGTGTGTGCTGGAATGACGCCCCCAGTTAGTATTCGTCGTCTGGTACTCATAGTACAAGGGAAAACTTTAGTTTGAGACCAGGTGATTGGTGTGATTGTCTGGCGCATTTATTTATTTATTTATTAAAATATATCTATAATTGATTTGCCTCGGCATGTTAGCAGTGGATTTTCGATGAATAATCGGCAACACTCGAGTTAAACTGTTTGATTAATTCATAAGGAAACCGTAGCACCCCTGTACAACACCCCTTCTACCCTATCGAGTGTTTGTCGTCATTAAAGATCAAACATAAAGGGTGGAGAGTGACAGCAATTAACTTTTAAAAGGTTTCAACGCTGAGGCATCGCGGCAACTTATGTAAATTAAAACAAATTTTCTTCAAACACTATTTTGACGACCTCCGTAGCCGAGAGGCGAGCGTGCTGGACTTTGGCGTCTAAGGTCCCGGATTCGATCCCCGGTCGGGTCAATATGGGAAACGAACTTTTCTGTATTGTCTCGGTTCTGGGTGTTGTGGTACCGTCGTTGTTTCTAATTTCTGTAACACAAGTGCTTTAGCTACTTACCACAGAATCAGAGCAATGTATGTGATGTTGTCCAATATTTATTTATTTATTATATACCATTAAAACTTATGACATCTTATTTATAAACAATATTTGAATGACTTGCCCGTTTCAATGATCAAATCCAAATAAAGAGTAGGCCGGATTTATAGTTTCTGTGTGACTGTTATCTTGAATGATATTTTTTTATTATTCACAAATCATGTCAATTGTGTATGACGGTTTACTTTTTGTCATTGTACAATTATACCTGGCACGTATGGAAAATTAAACTTTTTGAGATAACAGAGCTTCACAAAATTGTAATGCATTGTTCTATAGAAATTTTGCTTTTTAAGTTTATTGTCATGAAAGGGTATACTGAAAATTAATATTTGTTTCAGTTACAAATAGTTATATTTTAAGGAAAAGGTAGCAAATAAATGGCTGAGCTGAGAACCTCGGTTATTTACGTTGCATTATCATTTATACCTAAAAGCTACTAAATACATATACACGGACCAAGACTTACTTTGGTCCGAGTGCCATGTTAGTAGTTAATAAAATTAATAACAATTTTAGTTTTATTTTAACGAAATATTGTAGTTGTCGGAAACAAAGTACAATATAATAGAAACAAAATACACCAGTGTATTTTATTATCCGTTCTGCTATAGATTCATGCGCTCGTTCGGTCGCCGAAGAAGCGGAAATAAAATTTAAAAGAAATTAAAATAAAAAAAAAAATTATGTCCCAAACAGAGTAGCCTTAAGATTTTCACCTATCTTGTTTTCAAAATATTCCATAGAAAAACACCAGATTCCAGAATATTTTTATAACAACGCTTAATACATTCATATTTTATTTCATTTGTAACAAACACATCCGAATCTAACGCTGTTTTATTCTGTGAAAAAACATAAGCGTAGACACCACTAATTGCGAACAGTAAGAAATCTTCGACGTCAGATCAATCTAAACTCGAAACCTTAAAAACCTGTTATATACCAGAGCTTAATTAGTTTCTTTAAAGTATCAACGATTCAGCACAATAGCATTCACAAAAAGGAAAGAAGGCTAAACATTTTTAGTCTGTTGGATTACCCGAAAGAATGTGATACGCATTTTTACATTTTCCGCCTAAACAAAAAATAACGGCGATAAATTGAATTGATTTAGCGCTTGGCTTCATTGGTTTTTTACATTTTTTACCTAGCAGTAACGTAACGAGTGCCCCACCTCGCAACTTGGTATCGTTTGCAAATGAAAATAGGAAGTGTCTAATATCCTTTTGATAGCTATTTTACGAACTAAAAACAATCTTGGATTTTGTGACCCACTTCGCTTCTCTACTATGTTATTTTTTAAATAATTACTCTTGTGCTATTTCATGTAAGTATATAATTACAGAAATGCCGTTTTTGAGACACTAAATCATTAAAATTAAATAAACTTATTTTAAATACAACTGTATTTGGCTGCTCCCTAATAAAAATCACGCATACACACTTTAATCGCTAGTATTAATTTGTGATATCCTCTTGCTCGTAACGTTCATTGAGACAAAAGATTCTGCACAGTCCTCAATGGCATGGACGGTGGCACAAAGACAGTTTTGTTACCGTTTAGCTATGGGTTGAAAGACTTCCGCTCCTCCGCAAGCTCGGTGAAGATGAAAAAGCCATCTGCGGCCATCATCTATAGTTAGATAAGAAAAAATCCGTTCAGCGACACTGCTAGCTCCACTGCACTGTGGCCGAGGGGTGCGCCATCACGGTAACAAGTGGACGAGCGCTGTCATTATTTACAGCGCAGGTCGCTCAATTAAGCCCGTATTGGATTCCGTCATTTGCTTTGCAACTGTTCCGGAAAAGATCGGAAGAAACAAATAGATTCGCCCTAATGGCCGGCCGGGCGGAACGTTCGATCTGTTGGTGTTGAGGGTTTTAACATAAACTGTGCATTGGGAACTCGGGTGGAGTTTGGAAGGGAACTTGCGATTTTTTTAGACGTCTGATAGTGATAATTTTTATTAAACTTTCGCCTTTCAGCTATTTTGTACACGTGGTAGTATTTTACTTTAAAAAAATATATAATCGTCGAATTTGAAGATTTCAGAAGATAATTTTCATACTAACTTCACCCCCTTTTACCTCTCAAGATATTATTTTGGAAAAAATAATTGACACAAACATTTGATAACCAGAAAGTATTTAATGCTGCGAGAATAGTTGATTTACTTGGTAACTATTATATAGATGTTAGATATTTAATTAACGTCTCTATGGATCAGCTCTTAACGTTTTAATATGGAAAGTAAGACTTTTGACCTTGGATTAGTCTACGCGTTAATGTTTGGTCTAAAAGAAGTTACTTAGGTACTAGCGGATAACATATTATAACACTTTGAGAATCGATACTAAACACAGTCAAAGTGATTCTACTATCGATTCTGATTATATCTCTACCGAGAAGATACCGATAAGTAAATATATTGCAGTCTCACTACATAGTAAAGAAACCAGCTTACTATAAAATATTGTAAATAAGAAAAATCAGAATCTTGCTCAGAATTATTAAAGCACACATCAAAGGCGGATAATGCTTCAAAAACCTTTTGAAGCCTTTCCTGGCCTAGACTTCGTTACTTTCAATAAGAGCCGCATTAAACAAACAGAAAAAATAAATTGTTACGTTACCGTCAAACATAATACCGCCTTCCTTGCACTAGTTTCCCCTCGGAAATAACGTTTCATATTTTTTCTGAACAAATTAATCTCCAGCAACTACTTTGATCACATATTTTGACCAGAGGGAGTAAACTTGAAATGCGACATTTTAGATTGTGGCCCGGAATAGCGTGTTACAGGTCGTAAGATACGATAAGAGATCTTAATAATAATAGTTTTATAATAGTTTTATTTTTCCACAAAAACGGCATGGTACTTCGAAGACGCACATGTATGTAAAAGATTGTTTCAAAATGTACATATTATATTTTAGTCTGAATAGTCATATTATTATTACCTTTTCAAGATCAATTTAAATCCCGTGACCACAGAAATACTTAGTTTTAATATAAAACAGTATTTTTTTGAACAGAAATTTAATTTTTTTCCGCGACACACCAATCTATCGAGGTTTCCCAATGAATAACAGGTTTTCTATAGGTACTTTGAATTTTACATGACTAAAAAATTTCATTTATTATTGAAAATGAAGTTTAATTTTTCTTTGTTTTTCAGACTATTAGACTCTACTCTCTCTGTTTTCGTTAATTTGAACATTAAAAAAATTACAAGACTTTTAACATGAGTACTTGCTGTTTGCACTGCATTGAACTCACGTTGTGTAGTTCTCAATTCACATGATAATTTCAACCTATCTAGCCAATGTTATTAGTGATCGAAGATTACCCAGCAAGGAATATTGAATAAGGAAATACTATGGAGGTATGAAATGTAATCAAATAAAAACGAGCTCCGATATCTGACGGGGGTTCAGTCCGTAACAAATATTGGGTATTTTTGTAATGCCTCTGACTTTGAGCCGTATTACACTAAATGACAAATTTTATTTCGATCTCGTAACATTGATTCCCAAACTATTAAGCTTCGCCGAATCATATTATGTATAACCTATTTCATAATGTGATTTTTTGTAAATTGTACGCCTATAATTATTTTAAAGAAACACCGTACCGTATTTATTTTCTGTTTCTTTAAATTTGCTAGTGCTGCGTAAGACAGTATAAAAATTAGAGATGAAACGGATAGTTGTTTTGCCGGATACCGGATACCGAATATCCGGCCAACCTTAAGGCCGGATAGCCGAATATCCGGCCGCCGAATATCCGGCCGAACATAGTCGCGTGGCGACTCGTTTCGTTACACGAGTGAATCAGTAACTAAGCGATCGGGTGGACTCGGCTGACTTCGGGCCCTTTCGTTTATGAGTGACATTAGTTGAATGAATGAATTTTTGTTGTTAGAAGACAAGCGAAACCGTCTGATGCCTCTTAACGCAGAGAAATTGGTATTTATTCATCATAATTTGCCCTTAGTGCAGTTTGAGTATTAATAATTTGTTTAGTTATTAAAAGTTCATGATTATTTACGTTAAATAAAGTTCCTTCAGTCTTTATGTCGTATTTATTTGAAATTCGGTATCCGGCCGGATACTGAACTACTATCCGGTATCCGGCCGGATACTGAAAATAGGCCGGATATGCCGGATACCGGATAGTTACCGGATATCCGTTTCATCTCTAATAAAAATTATAAAAAACGATTGTCTAATAAAATTAGTCTGTTCGCTTGCACATTTTTTTTTTTCATTTTGCGTAAATTTCTTCAGGAGGTACCTACTTATTTTTCTTAATATAGACGCAAAGGTACACACAAATACGCAACATGTTTTTAGTCAGATAGCGCATAAAGACATACATTTCGTTTATTCGTCGTTGTTTTTTATAGTTAGTAATTAATTTCAAATTGTTATTTCCTATTTGACAGTTTTCATAATGACTGGGCATTATAATGTCCAATTTATTACTTGGTGTATATCATGTGTATTAAACTAAGTCGGTTCCTCTTTCGCGCAAAATATACTGATGGACAGATTTGATACAAAATAACACTACATACTATTCACATTGAAATCTGTTACGCAAAAACTATCAAATCGATTTTGATGAAATTTCGTATCTAATAGTGATAGTTTAGATACTAAAATAACATAGCACACTCTTTATCCTGAAATGACATTTGCTGCTGACAGCCGCTTCGGATGCTCCATACAAGTATATTCATCGCGCTCTTCACAAATATCAAATTTAGTGCGTCAACTGCTGATTGGCTGAAAATACGAGCGCAGTGTGCTATCATCCAATCACAGTACCGAAACTTTTTATTTTTTATTTTTTATGTTTTGTGTTGTAATATAATCCATACACACATTTTAACTGTTACTTACCCATAAACTAACTATCTGCATAACCGTTGACTGGTAGAAATTTCTCCTAGTATTAAGTTCACCTATTTTACTTTTTTGTCCAATAAAGTTTTTAAATTAATAAATAAAAATAAATAATAAACTTTTATCAAGGGATTAGACGTTTTGATGCGCCTATAGGCGTAAAAGAGCTACCACTAGCATCATGAAACAGAGAATCAGAAATATATTCATCAGTAGGTATCTTCTACCATTCGAAGCCGCGTTTAATCTTGAACTCACTTTAAGCAAGAATATATTCTTCAACGGATACAGATCAAGATGTATTGACGCGGATCGCACCGCGAAAGCAATCGCTTCCATCGCGCCCGCGAATACTGGAACATAGTCAATGTGAAATCGGACACGGATATGGAAACACTTTAAGCGGCAATTCAGAACTGTTGCCTTTTTACTCGACTACCGCAAAACAAAAGGTTTACAAAGTTACATTTAATTTTGCATGACCATACTTTCCCTTATTATTTCTAAGATACTAAAGTATGTCAATCAAAAAACTACTTTTAAAACATATCTTGACGACCTCGGTGGCTTAGTGGCTAAGGGAGGCGGCGAAAGCACGTAAGGTCCCGGGTTTGATTCCCGGTCAGGTCAATTTAGAAAACGAACTTTTTTAAATTGAGTTGAGTCTGGGTGTGCTGGGATGACGCCCCCAGTTAGTATCCGTCGTCTGGTACTCATAGTACAAGGGAAAATCTTAGTTTGAGACCAGGTGATTGGTGTGATTGTCTGGCGCATTTATTTATTTATTATTTATTTTATATCGACGACCTCCGTAGCCGTGAAGCGAGGCGAACTGACTTTGAAGTCGCACCATCTTTATTACTTACTAGCTGATGCCCGCGACTTCGAATGTCTAGCAATAAAAATAACCTTTGTTACCCAAGGTAAATGTAGCTTTCCAACGGTAAAACACTTTTTCAAATCGGCACAGTATTTTTGAGTTTATTTATTACAGACAGACAAATCTTACCTAATATATAGATTAAGAGGCCATTTAGGAGAGAGTTTTCTTCTAACCGTGATAACGTGCGACATACTCCTCACACGGCAAATCAGTGGAAATCTACGAATCTATTGATCAAAGAAAGTTCTAAGATTTTTAAGTTATATTTTTAGCATAGGTATTACTATATATGGCAACTCTGACTGAACCAAGAGTAGCGGTTTCGACCCTCACAGGACAAATATTCGTGTGATCAACATTTGTTTGTGATCCGTGGCTGGGTGTTTATGAGGGTATTTACTTTAGTACTACCGTAGAGTAGGATCGTCATAACAGAAGGACCTAAGCAACGTACGTCATATTGTCTGATATTCATTTAATATCCTTTCAATCTGAATATACAATGAACCCGCTAAGTCTAACTTTAAACAACGGATTGGAAAAACATTCGTCCCATCTAGCAATAAAATATAGTTCCATTTTGATTAGTTCGAGATTCTCAGCAAATAATGAAAAGCTTAGTGTTTGCGCTCGCCAGGAGTGAAGTCTGTATTTCATTTTAGAGTACTGTATTGCAAGAAATATTCCTGCTGGAATATAAATTGTGACTGCATTTGAATGTCAATATAGTGCGACTTTACGACGAAGTAACGTTTTTCATCGAGGGCTAGGGACAATTAGAGCGTGACGATCTCATCTTGACTTTCAAAAATAATTTACATCTATTATTTTTGAAAGTCAATTGGCTATTTAGTAAAAATTACGATTTTTAATGTGTTCGGATCATTACCATGATCAATTTATTTATCCATTAAGTAACACTTATACATCGTCAAAATGAATAAAAACTAAATTAAAGACACAGCCGGTTCCGATAGATAGAAAATCTATTTAGGCATCAATAATTGAATTTAATAGGTTTATCTTCTGTATTTCATCCACCTATACAGCCCCAATTATCTGTGGCCGTTATAGTAGAGCTATATGTGCGCTATCAATAAGCGATGTGAGTTGGATTTTACTGTAGTCCGCGTTCTTCTCAGAATACCAACGCTCCTGCGGCATCCAATGTCGTATAAGCTCATGCTGAGGCTGGGACCTTGTTAGCTGCGCAATCACTATGTTTTTTCTTTTTTTTTGTTAATTTACTTTTACTGTATCTATTATTTGTTCGTGTCACTTTTATGTCTGTGTATGTTATTGATTGTGTGTGCTAATAAATAAATTCTTATTCTTAATCTTCTCAGAGCGGGTAAGTCCCACTCACGCTTTTCCTTCAGGCAGCGGTACGGTGCGCCAATAGATTTCCTGTTCTTAATAAAATGCAGCTGCAATCATGATGCCTAAAATGTTAGCAGCTCTTGACCTATGAGTCTATTGACAGCAGCTAAAAAAACTTATTAAACTAGAATAAGCAATTATATTTTATTTCTCGTGTTATTTTAACTGAAGATGTTTTAAATTGATTGGGCATCAAGTATTCTAAGATCGAGTATTATTAAGTTGATTGAGTTGATTTTAAATTGCTTCGATAAGAGTTATTGTAAGTTACAAAGAATTTTGTTACAAATGAACTGTTGAATTAGTTTCTTTTGAACAATTTAAAGTTTACGTTGAGAACATTTTTCGTACCAATTTTCTTATTTTATTGCTTTTATGTTAGTAAATGTTTCGTGTAATGCCGAAACAGCAGTCATTCTAACTAAATATTTTGATATTAATTTTAATTTCATCAACTATTTGCACAAAACTAGAACAAAATTATTCCTATGTAGTTTTGTTGCTTTTACTTACGAAAACCCTGTCTTTAGTGATCTAATTTTAAGTTAACACCTTGTAAAAACTATAGATGCAATAAATTATTGAGTGTAATAAAAAAACTGTTGATTCAGATCAAAAATAATAATTGATTTATGTTCATATAATTTAAGTCATAACGAAAATAAAAGTTTTTTTATTAAGATACCATTAACATTATTTTATTCTTGCTCCCAACACACTCTTAATTGTATTTCAACAAAGTCCAATGCGAATTAACGACACTCAAACGAAACGCAAAAAGAAGAAAAGTCCTGAAACACAGCCCCATACCAATCTGCATAAAATCAATTAAAACAACCACAGAACTTAGAGCGATTCATTAGAGAGTTTGAAGGAAAAATCGACAAATTTCTCGCAGCGAGTAACAATAGGGGAAAATTTTAAAGATTCTTTTAGTCACTGAAGCCTTTTCTTTTATCGTAATGCCGTTCTAAATGAAGAGCTTCACAGTTAAAAAAATTACACGATCTAGTTCGTACCTCCGGCGCGACTCTCAACCTTAGCGGTCACGGAATAAGATTGATGACGGATGTAAATGTAACGTGATTGAATTGTAAAAGAAAATCAATAGACAGGGAAAAGCGCTTTTTTAATCAAATGGACTAGAAGGGGCGCAAATCGGCCATTAACTTTAACGAGCTACCTTTGTCATATTTTCTTTTGAAATCGTTCTAGTAATTTCGGAATGCAATTAATCTGTTGGCGGTTGGGGGTTTGATTTTTGTATTGAATTAATTATTTAATTTTACCTTACAACTTTTGACGAACTCCGTAGCCAAGAGGTAAGGTAAGCCGGTCGGATTTTGATTTTACCATCTCCGGGGTTCCGAGTTCGATTCCCGGTCGGGCCAGTATGCAAAAGTATATTTTCTATCTTGTCACGGGTGTTGGTGTTGTGATACCGTCGTTGTTTCTAACTTCTATAATAATGCTTTATACAAACCGCAGATTCAGAGCAATTTAAGTAATGTTATCCAATATTTATTTTATTTTTTAACTTATATATTTAAGTAGATACAATTTTGAAGGGACTTATTTTCACGACAATATATTTAGACGCGAATTATATATTACGAATGAAGGAGTCCGTAGAAAAACTAATGTTTCTGACATAGCCCGTAGGATTAGTAAGCTGAAATGGCAATGGGCTGGCCACATAGCACGAAGATCGGACGGTCGATGGGGCAAAAAGGTTCTTGAGTGGAGACCACGTACCACCAAGCGGAGTGTGGGACGGCCACCTACCAGATGGACCGACGACCTAGTAAAAATTCTCGTTGGATGCAGGTGGCAATGGACCGGTCGCGCTGGAAATCGGTTGGAGAGGCCTATGTTCAGCAGTGGACAGGAACAGGCTGAAATGATGATGATGATGATGATGAATAATATATTTGAGAACATATATAAAACTATTAAAAAAAATACAGGTTTTTCCGATTTAGAATCGTTTCAGAATTTTGAATGAGGCATCTATTTTATTTAAGAAATGTATTTTTTCTAAATTGGTTAATGAAATGTGCTTAAACATAACTTTATTTTATAAGGTGGTGAAGCACGTCAGAATAATTATGTTCTATGGATATTGAACCCCTTATGTCGGGCACATTAGAACTAATCTCGTTCTGAAAGTGTTTACCTCGACGTACCTTTCATATGTCAGGTGGGTACACTTTTACTGGAATGAGAAATGTAATATTAGCAGCTTATTGTCTTGTATAAACATTAATATGAGATCATGACAGGCCTGTCTCCTGAGCCAATAAGTTCGAATGGAGTTTATTGGTGAAACTCGAGATAAAAGTAATATACATGTGTGTTGCAGATACTGTTTAAAATAAGACTTTTGACGTTTGGTTTAGAACATTGGTCTAAACATAAAAAAAATATGTGATATTTCGAGTGATGAGCCGGGAAAGAAATAAAATACAAATTAAACTTTTTTGCCTAGTACGCGCTTTTTGATCGAACATTTCTTTGTTTCAGATAAAAGGAATGAAAGCGTATAAACCAGGTAAGTTATGATTGTTTTGTAAAATCAAGTATTATTTTAGACGGTCTCAGTAGCTGAGAGGCGAGTGGGCCGGCCTTAAGCGTCGCATCATCTTTGAGGTTCGGGATCAATTCTCGGTCTGGTCAATAGGGAAAAGGAACTAGTTTGACTTCTGTAACACAAGTGTTTTAGGTACTTACCACGAATCAGAGCAATGTATGAAATATTGTCCAATATTTTTTCATAAAACATATTTATTACTGTATTTATGAATAGCGTCACGCGTCGGCTTCGCACAGGTGCAATAAATTGCTAATTTGTTTATCATTGTTGGTCGATACTGATTTCCTGTACCATAAAACGTTAAAACCATTTACAGTTCATAAAAAAACGTTTTGGCGCTGTCTTTTAGCTCTATGAAACTTTTCCACAGACTAGACAATTTCTAAAAAGTCCACCCTTACATGGGGCCAGCGACACTCAATTCGCACATTCTCCTGGCGAAATAAAAACAAACATTCGTTTGAGTTTAGACGTCCGATCCGAGTTATTGTTAATGCGATGTGTTTTACACTTTACACTCGGAGTGACAAATTGCCCCCACCCCCCCTTTTGGGACAAAGACAGGGTTGCCAGGGTTATCATTTTGGACGGTAATTTGTAGGACCTTAATTGAATGTGGGCAATGGGTCTACTGCAATAATGATGAACGTTATTTATAAACGTTGTATAGTCAGTAGCTTTAGTTCATGAAACAACTCTGTACCTTGTCATATTAAGTCACTGTCCGTGTTGTTACCGAATTACGTTGATCACGTAGATTTAAATTGATGAGATATTCATCAGTATCACCCCGGACCCCCTGTAATATTCGCCCTAAGATGCAAGAAGAAGAGAAATCGTTAAATAAATAAAATAAGGTGACCTTTACGTGACTAGCGGGTTAAAAATGTACCCACTTGTGACGTCACGCGACAATTCAATTCAATATTTTACTTAGGTGGAAAATGCAAAAATACATTTCCCATAATTTTAAATAATCTAACTGACAAACTACATAACTTACGAACGAACCAGGATTGATTTTAATTAAATAGATTTACAAATCCTGGAGACCTGCGTATAAGCACCCAGTACCTACGGTTTTACGAACTGGACATCATAGAGGCTCAACTTGCTTGCTACTTACTTGTAACCATAGCAACCTATCTATAGTATTAATCGAATCAACTTCCATAAATTGAAATCGTAACTTTTTTTTTATATTGCAGTTCAAGATTGACTTTATCCTACCTGATTTAAAGTGGTAGGTAATGAGGTCCTAGCTAAAGGGCGACAAGTACAGCATAATAAAGCTGTTACTGGATTGTTGCCCTTACATTGAAGGCTTGACCACTGCTACTAATATAGCACCCCCAGGAGCTCTGGAAGCCTTACTCTCATGCAGGAACACAACAACACCGTAGCGATTGTTATTTGGATTGTCATAACGTGCTCACGTGAACTGTCACGGCGAAGTGCCAACCCTAACAATTTGGGGAGAGCGGTGTGGGGGGTTGTCGGTTTAAAAATGACGCGTAATTCTCGTACGCTCAGTTGATTGCGCGAATGTTTTACGCGTTATCTGATACGCGTAATTCTTCCGGCCCTGATGAGTTGAGAGCCCGCGCGTGTGAAGTGCTGGTGCCGTAATATATTGGGTTTCTTGACATGCCACACGTTTCGACAATATACATGACAATTGGTATGATGACTCCATTCACAAATAAATTCAAGGTATGAGGATTTTATTCATGTAAAATGTTTAGACACTTTTAAGGTTCTTTGTAAAAACGAGTACTTGGAAGGGCATAGAGAATGCCTCAAAATTCGTAGTGGAGTTCGATGAGCAGAATACACCTAATATTGAAGCAGAGGAATCTGCCCCACTTAATTAATTTAGTGGGGCAGATTCCCCACCAGTTGTCCCCATTTTGCCCCACCAGTGGGGCGTCTTGGTAGGGCAAAGTGGAAGTACTCGTAAAAACTATTTTAATTTTATTTATTTATTTATTTTCCATATTTGTAGAACAATAACATTACATTTTGACTGGTCCTCACACTATGCTAAGCCTGTCCCGTGAGGAACAAATTGCATTGTTGTAAACAGCTGTTTACCGTTTTATTTAATTTATCTAAACGTACAATTATGTCAATAGATATACTTAATGATATGTATCTTCAATATTTAAGTTGAATTCACTACCATTAAGATAGATGCCTTTTCTAAAAACGAATTAATTTAATATTTACAAAGCAAATCCTTTTCAGGCAGCATGAAGACGTGAAATGAAGCCACAAATCAAAACTAGTCTAATTAACAACCTCAAAGGCATTGCAACAGGCTGACTGCATCGTTCGTCTTAATCCAAATACAATTACTATTAAATTAATCCCAAACCGTCCGACCCGACGTTAAGTGGGAGCACTGTGTTCATCGGCCAACAATGATAAACGAATTAACGCAATCCTTGTAGAACCTCTTAACGAATACAGTTTGGAATCGAGTGTTTCAAAACTTTGCGTTAAGTTAAACTTAATCGCTCATTGAGGCTCGCTGTCTACTGAGGGACGTGAATCAAGAGGCGTTTATTAAGAAAGCTGTTAGCCGCTATTTATTCTAAATTAAAAAAAAAAACAAAGCAGGTTGAGTAATCTCATCTGGGGGTTTTTAGCACACAATTGTTAAATATTTTGTAACTTTCATATTAAGCTAAGCCATGCACTACGTAACGGCTAATCTAAGGCGTGAAATGTCGGAAGTTTGACTCTCAGTTATGTTAATTTGAAAAAAAAAAGCTTTTCTATACTGGCATTGGCATAATATGTCAACGCTCCCAGTTAGTCTGTAGTCCGGTACTTAGCAAAAATGAACTTTACTTTGAAACAAGTTGATTGGTGTGCGTGTCTGTCGATTTGTAATAAAGCTTATTGACGACCTCCATAACTAAGAGGCGAGAGGGCTGAACTTGGCATGCCGCAATCTCTAAGGTCCCAAGTGGAAAACGAAGTTTTCCATACCTGGTCCAATCCGGTCTGAGTATTGTACCGCCGTTGTTTTTAATTTAAGTATCACAGTACTTTAGCTCCTTCCTGCAGAATCAGAGTAACATATGTGTTATTGTTTAACATCATCAGCAGCCTGTTGCAGTCCACTGCTGGACATAGGCCTCTCCAAATGTTCGCCACTTCGCTCGATTTTCGGCTACTCTCATCTAGCTCCTGCCAGCCGTCCTGCGCAAATCGTCACTCCACCTGGCCTGAGGGCGTCCTACACTACGTTTACCGAGGCGTGGTCTCCACTGCAGAGCTCGTTTACCCCAACGGTTGTCGGCTCTGCGGCTGATATTGTTTAACATTATTATTATTTTAAATCGTTGCTTTCGCTGTCCTGCCACCTCAATGGACACTAAGCCAAGCGGGATGAGCTGTCTCTAATCCGCTTATGATGCGGCCGTAGGCTCAAAAACCACTCTGCCGCAGACGGTTCTCAGCACACGTTCGTCATTGTTTTCAAATCGCAATTATCGCCTAAACTCATTACGTATTAAAACAACGTCTAGGCGGCTTTAGGACTTGCCCTGAATGCGCCTCGAAGGGATTTATCAAAATATCTGTCAGAAACGGAGCGGTTTATGTTTATGATGCTCCGTTTGAGGTTAAGTTATGTGGGAACTTTAAATGAGGCCCTTTACTTAGTAACAATTGATATTCAAGGGTTTCGAGTTAGAACATGTTGGAACAACAAAGTTACATCACTTAGCCTTCTTGCTCGAACTCTCTCACTGGCTATAAAAATAGAAAATGGAATAGGAATACCTAATTTACAATAATACTCGTATTATCAAAAGGGACTTTGATTACATTCGTGGATTTGGTTGATTATGTTCTGGACCGATTTAAAAAGGGAAGGTTTTATGATCCACAAGCGCAAAAGGCTCTCACCCTTTTTTTCAAGGAAGAGTAATGCATTGGTGCATTGTACCACTGCCTGGAGAAAGATAACGGTGGATGTGAGACTCGCCTGCTCTAAAAAGACTATTCACTAAAACCCACCCATACCTCTCAGTGGCTACTGGTGGCGCCATGGCAATAAAGTGAAACTACAACAGCCACGGAAGGCCCTTACCTTAAAGTACGTGTGTACGATATTTTTATGTGCGCGATTCAAAATCAAAGTCAATCTTTTTTTATTCACATAGATTACATTAGTAATACTTTTGAATAGTCTCTATATAAAGCAAATGAAGCTACCTCCGGTTCGGAACCTATAACTAAAGAGAAGATACCGGCAAGAAACTCAGTAGTTTTTTTTACAAATGAAAGCTACACTTATACTAATTTTGCACTAAGACACACATTTAGATTGTCAATTGTAAAATAAAAATTGAAAATCAATTATTGAAAAAAATAAAACAAAAGTCTTTGTAAATTAAATTAAATTAACTGTGTAGAACCTACATGCGTCAACGTGGCCCAATACTGACATTGATTGAGTAAATGTGTCATACTTTATTTTTAAAATAATATAAAACACGCAAGTACAGGTGAGCAGACTAGGTAGTGATCCACACGTTCTTTTCATTAAAATACTCTTCTGCTTTGTAGTAGCCTTTTTTCAAAAGACAACGTTTGACAAATGTCTTAAATTTGTATAAAGGTAACTCAACAATAACTTGAGGAAGTTTATTAAACATTTTTATACTTAAAGCAACAAATGAATTACCTATTTTATGTAGTCTACGCTTAGAAACAGCAAGCTTGTTTTTATTTCTGGTGTTAATGCTATTGTAACACTTATCTTTTATAGGTCTAAGGGTAATAATTAATTTCTAAAAATATATAATACAAACATATAAAATAATTCACTATGTACAATTAAATCCAGAACTATAAATAATTTACTAAATACATTATGCTAATACTGTTTAAAGCAAACTTAATCTACCATAACGGCTAACCTACCTAAAGTTATAAAACAGAAATGTACCTAATAGCTTTAAAATGTGCGCTGAGACCGTAGCCGCACGCGAATATAATGGGCGACGTCATACGTCCTTGTATCTCGGGTGGTCAAGCGAGTGACGAGCGGAGGGAAATCGGCCGGTCGGCACTCTGATCACTGCGCTCTCCGGCATAGTTCCTATCACCTACTACGCTGCGATAATATCAGTACTTAGCTCCGTCCTGGTTAGAATCTGTTCTGACTACAATTAAATTTAACTTGCGAGTGGAGTGTTCTACAAGACGTACAATAAATACTTAGTGCTACTAATTCCCCGGATTGGGTGAGTGTTGCAAAATTGTTTAATCATCCTATTCCTACCCTACTTTTAACCAACTCTTCTTCATCAACTATGTAAATTAAATATAATAATTGTGCGTGAATTATATACATAATTACATGGTTTTAACTAAGCTTTTTGCTATAAGCTGCTTTGCTACAAGCTGCCTGTACATCATCGTGCAACATAAAATACAATTTTCCCTAATGTTGCAAAACTTCTACATTTAATCGTATTTACCTACCTGTTTAGTTTTAATGTTGAAATTTTTGTATAGTTATTTTCTGTGCTGAATTCTACTGGGTGAATTGTGATTTTGCTTGTACTGCAACATCTTTGATCGCTAATTGATGCTTTAAGAAGCCACGCTGTAGTTAGTAGCTCGCTTCTGCCGTCGGATCTGGATGTTGCAGTCAAGTGAATGAAGTTGGACATTTTCTAAAACATCCAATTGGGGCAATTCCAGGGTTCCAGTTCCAGGAGTGGAATTGTCCATCTAACTACCGCATCCCTGTCTGCTACCCGGACTGTTAAACCCTTGCTGCGGGCGACATCGGTTCCTCGCTACTCACAGGACAGTGGTTTTCTTCTAAAAGAATTGTAAAAGTTTCTCGACTAATCAACTGAACCTACTTCCCTGAGAAGCAATAAACTATATGTACCCTGACTTATCACCTTTTATTTGCTCACGCACCTAAAACGTGACACTATGATTGTCTGATTTTTTTGGAAAAGTATGCAAGTTTTTGTATAAGTTGATGTATTGAGATGCGACTGTTAAGATGTTAATTTCCTTAAATAATTCTTTCAGCGAGTCACGCGGTCCTAGCTTGTAAATGGCTCGGATGGCCCTCTTTTGTAATACAAAGATAGTTTGAATATCGGCCGCAGATCCCCATAACAGCAGACCATATGACATAACGCTGTGAATTGCCCTGATGAGGGCAGGAATACGCACTAAAACATCCCAAAGAACCTAATCGCCTTGATTGTGATGCCGTGGCAACAGAAAACCTACCACATAATCACCGGCACAATAAATACTAGCAAAGTAGCCCTGTCATTTCCCATTAGGAAAGGTTAGGGGAGAAGCTACGCTGATGATCTACAGGACCATTTCCGATTTTCCGTGAAGGAGTGGAGCAGTCCTCACACCATCAGACCGCTGGAGTTCAGGTGGTGACAAAGTGCGGCTATACTATCTTCGCATTCGCGCTCTCGGTCCCGTCATCTGTGACACACTTGGGCGGATGGACTGTTGGAAAAAGGCCTTTGTTCAATTATGAACAACCTTCAGTTGAAGTAACGGTCATGACTCACAATAACACAGTGTCATTGCAACTCCATGATTTGCTTACAAACTGTTATTTATTGTAGGTTATACTTTGCAAATACATTTCGCAGATAATGCAACTATCTATTGGTATATACCGTATAAGAGCAACATGTGTTAAAGTATAAAATTGGAAGTCGACGCAAGTATTACGTAAGTTGTTTGTATTAGCCGAAGAATATCAAGCTCATATGCCAATCGCAATGACAAATAAACAGAGTTCGATAGTATTCGAATATGTTCCGGTTGCCGAGTTTTGATACAATCGAGATGAACAAAGTGAGGAAACTTTATTAAGATTGGATTCGGTTCGTGTTGATACTTCAAGTATTTAAGTTATTTTAATGGTATTAAGTACCTATTATCTTTTATACTAAGACTGGATGTATTTTTATTGGATTGTTTGTAGAGAAAGATTAATTTAGGATGTCGTTGGCGATAATGATAACAAAGATGACGACAAATCATGGCATTTGAAATCATTCACTAATAAGTACTATAATTTCAAATGACAAATAAAAACACTAATAATAGGAAATAAGACGTTTGGAGCGTTTTAATGGATAGCATCTCGACTTTTCTTAGAGTGGAGAAGTCTCACATAAACCGTTGTTCCCTAAAGACAATGGTATCGAACCCTAAGGAAAAAAAGAAGTTCTTCATCGAATTCTTAAAATATATAATAGAGTATCCTAGAGAACGGTTCTACAATTACACTTTTAACAAATGAAATGATTTATTTCTGCAAGTGGATTTACAATAAATTATTATGAACGTCAGTAATTTTCGGACTAGCACCTCGACGTTGATTGTCACTTCACTGTCATCTTATATCCCTGTGGCTACAAAATTGCAGTCGTAACGCGAATCCTCGACAGTTACAGTCTCGGTTAACGCGACTCAATATTGGACGCGTAAAATTATACTACAGAAGACAAGAATCGCTTCTTTATCGCGCGATTACTGCTACGCATCACGTCAATAGTGGGGCTATTGTTAACACAGGCCGAGTCAATATAGCATGGTATTGAAAGAAATTGAAAACTAAATCAAATGGTTAAAGGTTCTACGTCGGTTAGAATGGAAAAATAGTCAATTAAATTCATTACATTTTAGACGAGTATGCGCGTTTGAATGCTGCTTTATAGATAATTTTTCAAAACGTTCTCTTAAGGGTTACATCAAATGCATTCTCTAAAATCAACGAAATAAAGTAATTCCAATAAATTGGTTCAGACATGCTTTCCATTGAATTCTCCAAAAGTTAAAAAGCAAACGACAGAACCCTTACTGATAGCATTGATATTTTTGTGTAAAAGTTTTACAGGTTAAAATGTGCATAACATACAATGACAAGTTCGTATCTTAAAAAGCAAACATAGATAATGTTTGCTTTTCATACATTCCGCTAGCCATTCTAATTTTGTCTCTGAATCTACGCGCTGACTTTCTCCCTAGTTACAGTACTGCCTCTCTGGTAGCTATCTAAAAGTCTGATACTACAAGTGACATTAGCATGTTAGGTTGCGCTCGCTGAAGTCAGAGTCGATCTCCGCGCGCAAGGCGTCGGCACGCGCCGCTTCTTAAGCGCTAAGGAACCGAGATACCCAGAGTAACACTTGACTGCTCCTATGGGACAGTTTTATTAAGTTCTGACGCAAAAACGACGGGGTGTCTGTCTCTCTCTGTGTATATATGTCTGTGGCATCGTTGCCAAATTATTATTTTGGTTTTATTTCTTGAACGGAGAATAAGAAGAGAGTATTGTAGCTATGTTTAATAGAAATCGGTCTAAGATAGCAGCCACTGCCATATGTCGACTCGGATAACATATTTAGACACAACTCCCTCAATAAAAGCATTAAATAAAAGGCCTTGAGTTCTACTCAAGCCTAAACACTGTGCCAAATTTCGAAACGAAGATGGCTGCTATAACACAAGTGGCGAAATATATATATATATATATATATATATATATATATATATAAGGTATAGTTAACGTAACAGTTCGATTTCAACCGCTATGACGTCGTTAATATAAGCGCTAATATCAAAAAATGGAAGTTGATTTACTTTATTAAAATTAATTTGTTTTCGAATTTCAGATAAGATGCTACAAGTTAAATAATATTTAAATAACTTCCGGGATAAAATATACCCCACGAGTAATTAAGGTTAACATTATTAATTATGCGAACGTGTTAATGAAGCGTCTTCGAAAGTCTGGAGCAAGCTTCGGAATGGGGCGAACGGAACGTGACTTAGGAACTACCCTCAGATCTAAGTTTGAGCGTTAGCCGACAGGGTAGCCCATTTGATATTACATCCGTCTGATAGCTAATATATTAAAGTCGATTACGTATAAGTTGGACTAATATAATTAAACGTAATCGACGTACGCGTCTAGATTAAATGTTCCAGGCTATAGAATATAAGATACAGGCTATGGGCAATCGTGAGTAAAATGGTAGATATATATGTGGCATTCTTGTATTTAATCTGTTTAGCAACAAATTTCACCCAAATCAGTATTTTTTGCGCGTAAGACATTTTTTATAACCTGACATAGTCCCTACCTTTGATTTTAAAAATGTTCATAATGGGGTCATTCATTTCTTAATAAATCCGATTTTAACTAGCTTAGAGTGTCTCTTCCTCTAAAAAAGAAAAAGAAAAGTAAAAATGGATCCCCTTTGTTAAGCTGCAATCAAACAGCTTAAAACATATTCCTAATCACAGATATGCTGGTTAACAATATCACTACATTCAGTCAAAATGCACGCTCATCTAATACCGCAAAGGCGCGTGCATTGCTTAACTTTTGGTATATTTTCCGAATCATTGTATCTACGGCGCTACGAACACAGAAGTAAACGACACATAGTATTAGAAACAGAAAATTTTTATCTCCCCTTGCGGTGCGGGAATTGAACCCACGACCTTCACGTATCGCGCGTGCTGCTCTTACCAACTGAGCTAACCGCAAGTTATTGAAAGGCGATGAAATTTTTCTGCTAATTTTTTGGGTTCAATTCCCGCACCGCAAGGGGAGATAAAAATTTTCTGTTTCTTATATTTAAAGTTCGCTAGTACGGCGTATAGTACTATAAAAGTAATTAAATCGACACATAGTATGTTAGAAAACAAACACTCATAACACATCCTAGTCCCGTCTCAGTTGGGTGCAGGCTTAAGACACTCGTGTGTAATTCCATACGCGAGCGTTTCTGGATCTCAGTGCAACGGGACTATTATGTAACTCTACAACCGTCACCATCTTTTTAATGGAGATTGGTCGCTATTATGAAGAAAATATAGATACAAATTGTTTGATTTTTTCTAATCTAATCTCGTATAAAACGATTTAATTAGGAAACTAACATTGTATGATTAGGTTCGGATTAAAGGTCCAACGTCAAGGATTAAAGGAAAATATAATAATATGACGTAAAAATAATTTATAGCTTACTAGCTGTGCCCGCGACTTCGTTCGCGTGGACTACATCCTTTCATGGTCGGTTTTACCCCTATCCCCTCTAATATTCGAAACAAAAAGTAGTATATATTTTAATAGAGCTATATTTGTGCCAACTTTCATATCTCTAACTTAAAAAATAAACATTTTCCCATATAAACTTTCAAAGGTGGCATTACCCCCCCCCCCCCCCTTACTTTCTAACAAAGGTTCAAGTTATACCTATGCCAAATTATGCGTAACAGACAGACAGACAGACAGACACACAGAGTTATATTTATATAATATAATAATATATAATATTATATATAATAATATTTATAATATTATATAGGGATTAGTAGGGATAGTAGGGATTTATTTGCAGAAATAAATCGTTTCATTTAACGGAAAAATTTTGATGTTGCTTACATTATTTTGCATACGAATACTTCTATTCCTGGAAAATTAGATTAGCAATTAAATTTTTCAAGCATTTAACGAATTGGAATAAAAACTAAATGAAACTTTTTTCATTATTGTATTTAAACCATTATTATTAAATTGATTGTTTGTATTCAAGGCCTTAAGCCTTGTTTTACCGGTGCCATTTTTAAGTCGTAACTGTGCTTCTACAAGCTTTGATCATAGGTTACGCGTGATTTCTTAGTGAAAAAACGCTACGTAATTCCTCTTACCCCTAGCGTGTTTCCCGGTTGCCAGCTCGCTGCCTCTCGCTACGACTAAGGTCTTGATTCTAGTTATTACTTAGAAGCATTTGCCATCAACCACAACCTATAGTATAGGGGAACTAAAACTATTTGGACCATAGCCAAGACCAACTGCATAACATGCCGAACCACGACATCATCATTCGTATGGGACAATCAGGTGATAGCTATGCCACAACCAAACTAAATAATGCTTTGTGTAAAAGAATTCCCTACTGGATTTTAAACACACAACCTCAAGTCTCAAACATTCTTTGAAGTCTAACAAAGTTTTTTATGAAGAGGAAATTTCTCGGAAGGCCTTAAAACCCCTTTTTGTGAATTATATCTACCGGGTCAGATGCTCTTTAAATATTTATGTTCATGTCAAATTACAACTCTCTATAGATCTCTGAGCCACACCGCGGGCGGTTGAAATAAGTCGTGGGAACATTTAACTATTTTGTAAACTACTATTCTGTAAACTGAATGTTTCTGAACGTGTAACGTGTGAGAGAGAAAAAGTGAGATAGATGACGTATAATTGGGATTTGAATCTTTTAAGAATGGGAAAATTAAAAATAGTTCATTTTGTGTTGAAGTTTTGTTAATAGTTTATGGTACCTACTACTTAATTTCTCCCTTGCATATGTATGTTTTACATCTTTATGAATGCATAGCGGTCCCGGCGAACTTCGTTTCGCCTTAGATAATTTTTCCCGCTTAACTGTTGAAATTTTTCAAATTTTACCAAGGATCCCTAAAAAAGTGTGTTTTTTTACGACCTCACATTAGAAACCTCAAAAATTGTAGCCTATGTGTTATTCTGATGTATAAGCTATATTGTGGTAAAGTATCATTCAAATCCATTCAGTAGTTTTTACGTGAAAGAGTAACAAACATCCATACATCCATACTTACAAACTTTCGCCTTTATAATAGTAGTAGGATTTTGACTCAAATGTTAAAAGCAGTGTACTATAGTGATAAAGTGAGTGCACTTTACGTTGTTTGTACTTAAGTCAACAAGATATGTAATGCGAGTGGTAGTAAATCAAAAGATTAAAAATTCGCTAGTACGGCGTAAAGCACTACAAAAATAAAAAAAATCGACAAAAATTAACTAATATCGAACGGCCCAAGGGTTTGTTGATTTCTTAGAGACACGACATAGCGTTGTGTCGATCAGGAGAATACTATATTTGGGTTTTTTTGTTGACCTCAAATCATAAATTGTTCATTTATTGCAAGCTTGTACTACCATTACAGATACAGATAACTTAACCTAATGCGATGGTATATGTAAAATTATATGGCCGTGTTCTCACTTTCTTTTAATATGCCATGGTGATAGCGATGGATATTCAGCTTATGAGCACAATAGCGACTCAGCATTGCAGGTGTCGTTCGTAATCCAGGACCGGCACGGTGCACATTAGTTTTCTACAAAGTTCTAGTAATCGCGCTTAATTAATCGACTCAGGTGATTAATCGTCCACGTACGGATTGTGGCTAATTGCTTTGTTCTGTTCGTGTTTTTGATTGACTCGATTCTTGGATATTTTAAAATATAATTCGGGTCTGGTCACCAACTCGCATTTAACGGTAATTCAGTTAGTTTCCATTGCTGCAACAATTTTATGGAGGCCTTAGCCCTGCAGAGAGCGCGAGCCTGGTAGTTTATTTTAAATGAGAAACTGATGTACCTACCTACCTTGAATACAGAAACATGAAGCTCCCTACTGGGAACTTATAACAAGAGAACATACCGGTCTAGAAGTAGGTACTCCTTCAAATAAAATATGTAAAAATGAGCTATAATTTAATAATAAAGGTCTTTTGATATCAAAGATACGACTCGTCATAAAAAGTGTCTATTAAAATACTAGTGCAATAATTGAAATATAAATCTACTTTATCACTCACAAAGTTTCACGCGTCGATTTCAGAGAAGTAGAGAAAAATATTGAGTATTCATCGAGAGACTGCGTTTCAATTAATAGGTAGATGTACGGCGAAGGAGCTTTGCGATTCAAATTAAAATTTCTTTTAAGAAATTTTAGGGATGCGTCTATCGATAATTTGAAAGTTCATACTAATGAAATAGAAAGTTTAAAAAAAACCTTATGTCGGATTAATAAAATTTGTCTCTTAATAAAATTGCAGCTTTAATTCTCTATAATAATAAATAGCGTTTCTCGATATATACTATTTCCTCTACCTAAAGGTTGTCTGGAAGAGATTGCTCTCTAGCAATAAGACCGCCTCTAATGTACTTGAATATGTCTGTAAAACCAATTTCTGTAAATTTTCTGTGCAATAAAGTTTATCTATCTATCTATCTTCATTTAAATATTCAATTTAAATCTATTAATTTTTGTCTTACAATAAGTAATCTTTAGTTTATTTAAGATTAACGATCATTATAACATCTATATAACATAGTAGATATGACAAAACTGACAATATTACTTTTCGTTGTATTTTTAAACACTGTAATCTACCAAAAGTGGTAATTGATCGGTAAAATATAATGTTTTAAGTTTTTAATAGTGGTACTATTATTTAATTTCCAAGTCAAATAATAATTACAAATGCATTCTGAGCCAACAGATTGTTTATTGCGTTTTACAAAGCATGAGTCATATACATTTTTGAATGCATAACATCGACTTCACGTTTTCGCGTCATTCGGAATGACAAGTTTCGGCCGAAGCTGCTAGCTAAATGCTTATTTACCTATAGCCTATATTTAAATGTAGACATCAGTAGCGTAAAAGAGAAAAGTTAACAACAAAACTTAAATACTAACCTACAGAACCATATTTAAGTACACCCAGACTCGCTTGACCACGTCATTTGGAAAGGTCAAAGGCTTTCAGATGAAGGGGGCATTAGAAAACAATACGTGCAAAGAAATTTAATGAGTCGAGTTCATTCACCTTGCACCAGTTGATTTGTTTCTTTCATTAAATAAAAATGTTTTTCTCTTTAAAATTACGAGAGAAATTGGAAAAAAAAGTCTTTGGTTTTTATGAATAATTAATGGATCGGCTTACAAATGAATTTAAACGAAGACTAGAAGGTTTGGGATTTTTGACGTTGCAGTTTTAAACCAATAGGAATAGGCTAAGTGTATTTTTTTAACGTTGTTTTTTTTAAGTTAAATTTAAATTTAATGACATATATATATTAATAAAACAATTTTTGTATCATTTAAGTATGTTATTAATTTAATACTAATTCGTTTATTGCTGTCATTAATGTTTTTTTAATCCATTGGCACATTTTTACTGTTAATTTTTAAAACCTTGGGTTACATTATTGCAGATTTAGTTAGAAAATATATAGGTTCATAACCAGAGTAGTCCGTAAAAAATTGTTTGGTCTAAATACAATTGGTAACAGTTCAAACCAAAGGTGTCTCGCGTGCAAATTGCAACACCTCTGCGCTCAGGCCTGCACCAAGCGATGGAGCATCATGCTAAATTATTCCGACAGCAACCCCATGGGCTCCGTTCATGCTGCAGAACATTCCGTGAAATATCAATCCGTAACTGCAAATTGAATAATGAACATTTGAAGCCGGCGCGATCTCCCAGGAATACTGGAGCTATCTGGCAGCCTAGAATTCAATCAGAATAAGAGAATTCTTCCAACAAAATATAATCTTGCTATCAACTGTCGGCCTTGCGTTCTTAGTTTGAGTGCATGACGAAGAATTGTTTTACTTTTGAAGGAGGAGGCGGGAAGCGTTTGTTTGTCTTAGTCGTGAGATGGAATGAACAAGTCCATATCTATACTAATATTATAAAATTGAAGGGTTTGTTTGTTTGTTTGAACGTGATTATCTCAGGAACTACTTTAAAAATTATAAATAATATTCAATAGTCCATTTAACCAGGAATTCTTGAGGCTTTATAACATTACGCTGTAATCAATAGGAGAGTAGAATCAGAGGAAATTGAGGAAAAGACGGAGATAGTGTGAAGACGCGGTGAGTCGCTAGTTTTATAAATACATGGTACATATTTGATTGCTGTATATGTTAGTTGATTGCTCATTAAAGAATTGCCCAATGCATTAATTGCAATGCAAAAAAACTTCAAGTTTGAAGCCTGGTAGCCATTATAGAAAAGACCGAAGCTCGCTACAGTTATGATCCGAATAGGGATGGTGAAACGATAAATAAAAAACGATTTTGAATAAGTTCGTCAGTAAGATTTTACAAATAATGAGCACATTTTTTTTCCTTCAACAAAAAAAATGGGTTTTTATTAATCGGTCATCAAAAAATTCTAACCTGATCGTTAGGTCATATTAGTTACTATAATATAATGTGTTGGCAAAAATGTTTGTGACCCACTTGGGCTTCGGCAACTTGAGGCTCAGTAGCATTTCTCTCGCCCCAAATTTATTAAAAAGTGCATATTAAATAAAATTATTTCTCATATAAAAACGTGTAATAATAGACCGCGAATTCGTTAAATCTGTACGAGGAAGTGTTTACGGAATAAAAGAAAAATATGTAATAGAGGTATAATGGATATTTATTTACATCTTCGAGTCTAACAAAATACGATGTCGGTAAAATCGTTTTTAAAATGTTTGCAACACATAGTGTTTTCAGTAAAACTCACAATCATATTAAAACTTGAAAGTGATTACCCAAACTTGAGAACCAGTTTCAAGCACTGTAAAGCCACGCTGCGACCAGCACACCCCAAGTATCGGTAGCTCTTAATCTACACCAGTCGTCCCCTTGACTGCCCTGCGAGTCGTTTATCCGGATCCAACTTAACCGCCCCGCATCCGCCCGGATTTAAAGCGAGGACGCCATTAATATGCGCTGGAGGGAAACAGCAACAAGCAGTGCCATAGAGTTGGCTAGTGCAGAGGGGATACACGGATGTGACTGGGTTGATGGGACATGGTTAACTCTCTTGGCTGTTGAAGTAAGGGTTCAACCCCCACTCAAGACAAACATTTGTATTAGTTGTGAGTCTGGAAGTTTAAAAATATATTTAATTGACTATAAATAAATATTGGACAACATCAAATACGTTGCTCTGATTCTAGACCAAGTAGCTTAAGCACTTGCGTTACAGATATCAGACACGACGACGGTACCACTACACCCAGACCCGATACAATATAGAAAAGTTCGTTTCCCATATTGAGCCGAACGTGGATCGAACGTCCCAGGTCTTGGCGCCAAAGTCCGGCCCGCTCACCTCTCGGCTATGGAGGTCGTCGGAGCATTATGATTCCACAGTTGATTCTGGTTATTATAACAATAGTGCTTAAGCTAAATAAGATCTTTATAGGGAGATGTAGCAAATGCCTGCTGAGCATACAATACATTGATTTATTTTAACTGTTACAACTATAACATGGTGAGTGCAATATAACTTTCTAGTAAAGAATTTATTTCTATATTTACTTTACAAACTATATAATAGCTCTGCTTTTCAGCTTCTAGCTTCGAACATGTTCTTCCTAATTGCCTTTTTTACCTAAATGCATCAGTTTTCGTTCTGTAGTAGCAGCTTCTTTGCGCTCGCGAATCTCTCGCGCCCCCTAATTATTTAATAGACGTCGCTGAGGCCTACGCGTCGATACAGGCCTAGCGCCACGCCTAATGCCGCTATTCCTAAACAGGCCGCGGCCTTATCGTAGCCTTCCTCGAGTATACTCCATTACTTAGTCATAAAGCGAGCGAATCTAAGCAGGTTTGATGGTGATTTCCTCGTAAAATGTTAACTGGTTAAGAGTGTGTTTCTAGACAGTGGAGGGTTTTCCACGAACAGTTAAGAGCTAGCATGCTCAATTTATTCGCCAACATTGTGTATGGGTTCTTCTTTTTTATGTTTATTTAAATAGCAACTAAGAAAGAAAGTACGAAAATGCATTTATTGTCGTATACGACGTAAAAACTTATATCATATTTTGAATATAGTAATGACGTGATTCTTTTAAAAATCATCTGTATTTATAGAACTAGCTAAACAAATTTGGATACTTAGTTATCCTAAAAAATCACATGTCGATACATTATATACAAATTGTAATACAGATTTTGATTCCCAATAAAATATTCAATAATTTATCAATAGTGTAAGGAACGTATGTTCTTTACTAAAAGTGGAAGTACTTCCGCCGAGCTATGTGTTATCTGATCGGGGCCCAAGGCCAAGCTACCAATCTTGGTTTGTTGGTTTGGTTATATACAGTTAGTGGCTACGAAAACTTTGACATCGCGATGTAGGATCGATGTATTAATGGGCTAATCGTTTATTACGTATGGAGCGTCGTTTACTATGCCAATTCTGCTGACACCGTATTTATGTCGACTTGTAGGTCATGTCGTAGGTCGGCACAATAGTAATAAAGATTTTTTAAATTCATTCATGATCAATAATAAACCTCGTTTATAAATAAATCAAAGCTCGTCTCTTAAAATCAGGTCAAGCCGGACGTTATCGCGTCACTTTTGAGCGAGGCCTCCATATTTTAGCTCCTTTCACTTTATCTTTCATTAGCATTCCGCTTTATTTATTCATTCCTTGAAAATCATTGAAGATTACAGTATTCTTAGTAAAAAAATACCTGAATGCCTTTAATTTTAGCAAAAAATACATCCAATAATTACACAATAATCTGAAAAATCCAAGCTGCGTCTCTCGCTATTATATTACTAATGAATATGTGTAGTAGAAACATTCTGACACAATATGAAGTAACTACATTCACCGTTTCCTGGGTAGTAATCAAACCATACATCTAAACGCGATCAGACTCTTAAGATAATGATCATTAGAAGAGATTAAGAATGATTTTTTTTTTATAGATAGAGTGATTCCAGAGGAAGGTTTTTATGTGTAATAAAGAATAGAAAAGCCAATATTTCTAAGTATTTACATTACATCCGTGCGAAGCCGGGGCGGGTCGCTAGTTAGATATAAGATAATTAATGTTAATAAATAATGATAATAAGCCCTATTATAGTTGCTATGCCCTTGCAGGGCGTCACATGTATACCTTCTACATATACCACCTATGTTACTGTTTTTGTAATGTGACATGCAATAATTGATTGAATTGAATTGAATGTGGTTAATCAAAATGTTTTTCTGTTTTGTAAATTGAGGAATATTTTAATTCATTTAAACGAGTACTGAGGTGACCCAATTATTTACTTATGTATAAATTGTTTTAACATGTACCTTTTATGATTGACTTTTGAAACGCTTATGAAATGTTAATACCTTGTATTTAATTCGTATCTTTTTTTTATATCTGCACTTACAAGATTGACCTCATCCCACTGATATTAAGTGGTAATGAGGTCCTAGCTTAAGGGCGACAAGTGCAGCATAATAAAGCTGTAACTGAACTTGTCGCCCTTACCTTGAAGGCTTGACCCTTGCTACTAATATGTGCTACATTAGTAGCAAAGAGAAGCTCTGGAAACCTTACTCACAGGCAGGAACACAACAACACAGAAGTGATTTTATTATTTTTATAGTACTTTACGCCGTACTAGCGAACTTTAAATATTACCGGAGGCTAACGGTTGATACAGCAGAAAAATTTCATCGCCTACGATAACTTGCGGTTAGATCAGTTGGTAAGAGCAGCACGCGCGATACGTGAGGGTCGTGGGTTCGATTCCCGTACCGCAAGGGGAGATGAAATTTTTCTTTTTCAAATATTTAACACTGAAGTGATTGTTATTTGGCTGCGGTCTTCTGTAAGGTGGAGGTATTTCACCACTCGGGCTGCTCTCTTGACTTGTACTGAACTATTTTCATGCCAGGTTCTGGTGAAATGTAAGCTCATTTTTGTTTGTACCATCTTCACACCACTTTTCAAGCAAATAAACAATATTCTATTCTATATTCTAGAAATCTAGTAGCTATTGAAAGCGAAAATGATTTTTAAGTCGAAACTAATTCCTAATTCATAAAACAAGCTTTTAGGCTGCAAACACCCTGTGTACATGAAGTTAGCAGAACTTTTGATGAATTTCCGCGATATAGATTCCGCGAATTTCCACTAATGGACGAGTCGCCTTAAATTAATACAGATAAGGTTCTAGATTGCAACGGACTTCAGACGGCAGATTCCATCTAACTTTGCTGATTCCTTTGACGAAGTTAAAGACTGTCAATATTAAACTCGCAATTAACATTGAACCGATCTTTAAGTCAATAAATAATGCTCGGGAATAAAGTCGAAACCGCCCAAAGAGATTTTCGGGCAATTAAGAATAACTTCCTTCTTTACACGTTTCTGAGGGAACAGTTAAGAAATTTTAGTGCTACACTTCATCAGTGCCATCAGTACCCTGTGTTATAAAATTTAATTAAACATATTGGATACGTGGAAATTTCATTTCGAAAATGTATCATCCTACTAATTAACAATAAAATAGAATAGCAAATCATTACTAGATAGAAATTAATTTTTATTTATAAAGAAAATTATTTTAATACCTCGCATTACTGTTTGAAATGTTAAAATTACAATGTTTAATAAATAACACAATATTCCGATACCGGGAATCGAACCCGAGCCTCCTGGGTGAGAGCCAGGTATCCTAGCCACTAGACCATATCATGACTGATATGTCGAATATTGTTAAGATAACGTTAAGAAGTTGGCATGTTTCCAAATTTAAGATTTATTTTCTCTTTGACCAGTTGAGTAACAAATATTTTATTGCAAAAATAAATAAATAAACGAATTACTACTAGCTATTGGCCGCGACTATGCGTTACGTGATGTCACGCGCGTGACTACGAAGCAAATGGGAGTGAAAAATAAAAATAATTTCGGTGTTGTTGTGTTCCTGCGCGGTAAGATTTTCAGAGCTCCTAGGGGGTTAGTAACAGATTTAGTATGCTGTACTTGTCGCAGTTTATGTCAAAGTGTTTCTTTAAAATTAAAAATAACGTAAAGAGGCCCGCCAAAACTTTTTAATAATAATACGATAACATAGACATTGGGTCAATCAATCTCCCCCCTCCAACCTAATTCCACGAGACCCAAAACATACCTAAGTATAAATTAGGATCAATTGAAAAACAACAAGTCCCATTAGGGGCGGGCGCGGATATTAACGGCTGTTCAAATATGAAAATGTGGTTTTAATCCCTGGAAGACAATGCATGGGAACCTTTAGAGTTCAGTAGCGTAGGGCTGGGAAATTACGAACTTTGGGACACGTCTAACGGTTAATTAAAGATATAATTAAGACTTTCGCGTTCCCCAATAAATAAAATTAGTATTTTGGAATTCAGGAGAATCGAATTAAACTACAATAAATTTTCTGTGCATAAAGCATTATCTATACTTTTAAATACAATTAAAGTGTCTGTTTGTAAAATATTTTCAAGTAACAATCACTTTCTGTGTTGTTGTATTTCTGCGTGTGAGTAAGGTTTCCAGAGCTCCTGGGGGGTGCTACATTAGTAGCAGGGCTCAAGCCTTCAAGGTAAGGGCGACAAGTCCAGTAACAGCTTTATTATACGTACTTGTCGCCCTTAAACTAGGATCTCATTACCACTTAACATCAGGTGGAATGAGGTCAATCTTGAAGTGTAATATAAAAAAAAAATTAAAACAACCGGTTTTTAACATACATGTAAATATTATTAGGTATGACGTAATTAGTGTGGAGTATTTTAGGTCAATTCCGAAATGTGATTACAAAAATTGCGATGTCTTTGGTAATTTTTAATGCTTTATGGAGAGGTGTCTTAATAACAAATTAGAAGATTGCCTTGATTTAAAAACAAGCAGCTGCTACCGACTTCGTTTGATTTCGGGATTGATGTATCATAATAAGTTTGTTAGTATACCTACTAACTATATTATATAATCTAATCTATATTATTATATAATCTAAATAGGTGACTAATTTTGCCTATACAATCGTTTTTCCGTAGAAGTGAAACAACTCATATCCGTACGAGTATTTGACAACCTTTGTGGTGCAGTGGCTAAAGTAGCCGACTAAAGTTTGAAACGTCCCAGGTTTGATTTTCGGGCAGGTCAATTTGGGATAAGACCTTTTCTAAATTGCCTTGAGTCTGTTTCATCATCCCCAGTTACGTGTTGTCTGTCATACACAAAAGCAATCAGACTACACACTCGGACTACATTACAGTTATTGGTAATTTAAATCTCATGGTGACATGCCTGTCAATGTAATGTAAACCATAACCAATCACGTAGCAGTTGGACCTCACGCCTACACATCGCCATCTAGTGGATTTTTTTATTTGCGAACACCCTCATTTGTTAAAAGTAATAAAACTTTAAGAAAACAAAAATTAAAATATCTCAGGCTAAACAAAAGGAACATATAGAATTAAACACTTAAATATCTAGAGACAGCGACGCATGTCAGATTTGATTGTCATACGCATTTTTTTCCTATACTAACTTCCCGTTCTTAATATTTCTAATTTTCCACTGACCTAGCGCAGCGGAATGGATATCGGCCCATAATTCAGCCGGACCTGTTCAGAGTTCAGACTTAGATATTATAGGGATTAGCGCCGGCCGGATTACTGCCGCCCCTGCAGGAATGCGCCCGAATCCGATATTGAATGTGCTCCACAAAATACGGGGTTATTTGGGAATATTGAGTGGAGTTGAGCAAGCTCACGTGTCAGGTGACCTTGTCTTTCAAAGAATAAGTCATCTGACTATATGGATGAAGTATTGTGAAAAAAATGCATAAGTGGATAAATTGTCGACGGTTTTACCTCTTACGTCTCCCCCCTGGCTCAGATTATCCTGACAGGATGGTGACAAGCTTTCCAATTCGTTGCCATTCTTCTTATATATACTATTTTAGGCTTCATCTACGCATTCAATTATGTGAGATTGAGGTCAAATGTAAGCCTATTTGTACCTTTTCAATAAAGTTGAAGAGTTTGTTTGTATGAACGCGCTAATCTCAATCAATCAATCAATCTCAGGAACTGCTGGTTGAAAATTTCAACTTGAAATTGAAATGTTATTTTTGTTTTAGCTAGTCCATTTATTAAGAAATGGACTTCACTCGAAATGTAATTGTGCGATTCAACATAATAAAAGTTTATTATTTACTAGCTGTCCCGGCGAACTTCGTAACGCCTATTTTTTTAGTTTCTAACCTTTTAAACCTTCCCTGGACCTCCACAATTATTTCAGAACCAAGATTAGCCAAATCGGTCTAGCTGTTCTCGAGTTTTAGCGAGACTAACGAACAGCGATTCATTTTTATATATAAGAAGATTATATTTAGGTTTTTCAATAAAACATATTTAGAAATTAATCAGTGAGCTAAGTTGGAAGCATTATAAAAGTTGGAAAGTTGGAAGCTAACTAAAAACAATGTCAGCGAAGCATTTTTTTTTTTAGTTTTTTACCGATAAGCTAAGTTTCAAGCCGCAAACTTGTCAATGAATTTCAACTATGTTGATATAAAGCCAGTGTCGGCCGTATTATCCACCATTTCGTCATTCAGTGCAGCCTGCGGTTATCAGCCCCGGTTCGCGGCCATAATCCCGATTTACATTGGAAATGCAACCTCATTTTGACCGTTGGTGATTATGTGATGTACCTGTCGATGCTGTGCATATTTTCCAGGAAAATACTAATATGTGCCCGTTCTCAATGAAAAATGTTTTATGCACGGTTCCAATATTTTACGATTCGTAATGTGTCTGTAGCCGAGAGGAGAGCTGGCTGATTTAGTGTCGCACCATCTCAGAGACCCCGGGTTCGAGCCCCGGTAGGGTTAATATGGGAAACGAAATTTTCCATACTGTCTCGGGTCTGGGTGTTGTGGTACTGTCTTTGTTTCTGTTATCTGTAACACACGTGCTTAAGCTACTTACCACAGAATCAATTTATATAATTGCCCGCAACTTTACCCACGTTGTTTCGGCATAAAGAGCATCCTATATGTTAATATAGTATGTCATATCTCTTTCTACCAAATTTAATCCAGAATCCGTCTTGTATTTTTTGCGTGAAAGACTAACAGACATTCAAACATTCATACTTACAAACTCACAATTCTATTAATACTAGCTGACGCAACAGACGTTTTCCTGTTTTAACGACAACTATTTAATTCGAATTTGTTTTCACCAACGACGACAACACTATTCTTAAATTTTCTATTTTTTTAATTTTATAAGAACCTTCTGCTTAATAACTAACACAACAAAGAAAAAAAAAGTTAAATTGGTCCAGCCGTTCACGCTGATGACGTGACCAAGGGAGATAGGGATTCATTTTTATATACCCACTAACTGTGCCCGCGACTGGTTCGCGTGGACTACAGGGTTTTTCCAGTTTTTTCCCGCTAACTCCCGTTTCCATGGGAATTCTGGTATACCCTGTTGCAACTATGCTTTTAATTTACTAAGGTACCTGCATGCCAAATTTCAAGCGTCTAACTTAAGCGGTTTAGATTTTTCATACAAAATTATTTTCCCGCTAATTCCCGTTCCCGTGGGAATTTAGAAATTTCCTTTCTTAGTACACTTCTACGGTACTTAAGCTACGTCCCTTCCAAATTTCAAGTGCCTACGTTTAGCCGTTTAGGCTGTGCGTTGATATGTCAGTCAGTTTCTCCGTTTATATATTTAGAAAATTATGATTGGAAGATTTATATGTAACTTGTCGAAATGGTACATAAGTGCGACAACTGCCAATAGCTCAGTGGATTCCAGTTGGCAACCGGATCTCTAATTTACCCGATTGAACCGACACGACGCAGCCTCCGTCACACATCCACCGCAGCCCCCAATAATCCGACAGCATTTAACGTATTTACCCGTGACAAAGTGACCCATCAGTGAACGAGCGATGTTTTGTATTTTTCCGCAAAGCTCACCTTAAGAGGATTAGGGGGTGGGTGGAGTCGTAATTTATCTTAGTAATGGCTGCACAGCGGGCCCCGCCCTTTTTGCGTCCTGAAGGAATCAAGGACGGCGAATTTAAAACGGCGCTTTCTTTAGTGGCAGACGTTAATTTCCCGAAACATCTCTGATTTAGTGCTAAGTGTTTCGGTAACAAAGGGAACGGCGTTTGTTCGAGTTGGATTGCTGCGTGCAATTCCGATCGGGGCTCGGTTCGTCAGTGATCGAGCAAAAAAAAGTAGGTTGATGTTTTAAGTGTTTGAGAAATTGGTCTTTATGATAAGGACACACTTTGCCAATTAACACTGATGTTAAAAATACTTAACATCTACACTGACATATCTCTGTTGTAAAAAATTTAATAATTGTAAAAAAATCTTTTGGAATTTCAAACTTTTGAAAACCCACAAAAAAACTGTACTAAACTTATTTCATTAAAACTAATAAACCATATTCATGAGTAGACTTTTAGAAAAAACCAACCGAAAATATTATTTTGCGCGACTATCATCTAATGAATTTATTTAAATATAAAATTAAACGTTACTTTATGCAAAAAATATAAAATAACTTTTACAAATATATATATATATATAATATTATATATATATAATATTTGTTAATTTTTATTTTAGTTAGTAATTCCGAAATAATGTTCTTTTTTGTAGCATGAGTTTCGCACTCGCAGACAACCATTTCAAAGTTTTCGATATGATTTAATTGTGAAAAGTGTTGTTAATTTAATAATAAAATATTTTTTAATGCCTTTCCCTTACCATTAACCTGAAAGAGCTCTAAAAACATGAAATGAAACCCTTACATAATATCGAAAAACAAATCTTTTGAATGTTTGAAAGAACATCAGTAAGTTCCCGGCTCCGCCACAAAGGTCTCCTAACGATGTAACCAATTAACCTGTCCCCAATTTAGCTCTGAGACTACAATCGACATTAAATTAAGAAACATGCTTTGAAAAAGTCGAGGCCGCAGCAAATCCAGCAATTAGAATGCGAACGACAAATTAATTTAGAACAACAAACCTAATTAAGGCAAGTGGCTTGTAGAAGTTGTACCTAAATCATATTGATACGAGCCAAGGCTTTAGGCTAAGCTCCTGCAAGAACAGGCTGAGGAGTCAAGCTATGAGCTGACAGCGGTTTTTCAAGGTTTTTTTCGTCAAAGCTTTTAAAGTCAAGTTTTAAACGTTAGAACGTCAAAGCGTCTAATATTATTGTATTGATGACATTTTCACCCAATTTTATCGTGTGTATTTTAGTTCCGCATTCTATTTGAGACAATAAATAACATCTAAAAATTACTTTTATTTTTAGATTCTATAAATGCTAAAAACCTACATGTATTTAAAGATTTGACCTAGGTCAATATAAAAGGGAAGAAAGTGCTCCAATCTGGACTGGGCTCAAATATGATAAATGTTTATGGCTCTATTTGTTGTGTGTGCTCATTCGATTCTTGAGAACTAACATAGTGGCACTTGGCAAACTTCTATATTGTCTTAACAAGTTCATAATTATTATATGTGTTTGATATTTTCAAGATTACGTTACTTAGAAAAGGCAAGTAATCTTAAATCACACATGAGTGTCAAAATATAAATCGACGAAACATTTTTATAATTCAGCGTTCGTCAAAAAAAATCATTTGTCCGTGAACACAGAAACTTCATTATTTGAGAAGGATAGCAATTTTTGGGGCAAATAAAAGCACTTAAATCACCAAAATAGTCTTTTCACGCCAATCCCGCGCTCAACATGTAACTTGGACCGTGCCCTAAAAGATGTCTCTCCATTTTACACCAAAAATAAAATCTTTATCCGGGTATTAGGCCGCGGCCGCCCGGGACTGCTATAATTTATCTCACTAATGGTTTTAAAGCTGACATCTGCCCTTTCGAGGAAATCATGAACAGCGCGCTTTATTTGGTCCCTTACGAAAATGCACTGCGGATAAATGGCGAGCATTTCGGGGATGGTTATTGTGGCTATTTCATTGTCATCGCCATTTTTATGGGTGTGATTTTCTACGGCCTTTTCTATTGGTCTTTGGCTCACCTTCTTCTTATATAGATGTTTGCCGGTGTCTTCGGGGTAGATATTTTAATTTTTTTTTTATTATTAAGTTCACTTACAGTTTCTATACTAGCTCTAAACTCTAAAACTTTAATTGCTAAATATGTATATGGAATATGAGTAAACTGCACTTGCATTAAAAATAATATTTATCTCAAAAGTAATTGAATAATTACTAAATTTAAAATGTGAACAATTTAATAAATTAGAGCTACCTAATATTTCCCACATATTGATTTGCGTAAACTGCATACTGATTCATGAAGGATGTCATACTTACAACTCTGAAGATTGAGCAGTCTTGAGAGGGATGGCAGAGTTGGCACCTAGGACTTAATATGAAATAGAACCGTTATTATAAAAGGCACTTTTCATTGTATTAAATGACGATTCAAGTGGAGGTTAATTTACAAACATCAGAAACGATTCCGATTCGGAAAAGCTATGCTTTGTCTCTATGCAATTGTTTATATTAAGAAAGAGACGACATAGTTTCAGAACTGGAATCCGATTCCAAAGTTCTGTGAATAGGTATATCCTAAATGAGCAGGCTACGTAAGGAAATTTCAAGCATAGCTCTCTCTTTCGCATGTTAAGGAACTTTGAGCTTTCAGATGAGGGCTAAGGTCTGGCCCCACGTTTCTGTTTTATATGTTATCACTGGCAATGGCAAATGGCAACATACTGGTCAAAGACTTCTGACGCAAGAAACTGAAGTATGTTCGAAAAAAATTGTGGCATCTGTCCGAATTCAATCAAACTGAGAATTTTTTTGAAGTTCGCTCGACCTTATTAATATGGCTGTGACGCGATACGTTAAGTAGCTGTCGGGCACTCGCGGGAATTAAATAACACCTACCCACATACTGCTGTGTTATTTTACACTATTGTCAGCCCATGTCAGTGTATATTAATTTTTGTATTTATATTATTATTTCTTTTTTTTACCAAACCAAACCCGATTTTAATAGGTTGATGTAACTGTGCAACGTAGTTGGTGTCCGTTGAAGATCACTCGACAGGGTCCACTGCGCACAAGCGTACAATACAATATTTATTTTGTTGTTTTTTTTTCTTTCTTTCTTTCAATGTTATGTCTTCTTATATGACTGTGTTGTGATGTCTTTAACTCATTACTGTTTTTTTCTTTCTAACTGGACAGCCTTGATACTAATACCCGTTCACAATTTCATGGGCACCAAATAACCGTCAGTAATTTACGGTATTAATACTAAAACAATGATCATGTACACTCGTAACCTATGCAGTATTTGCATGAACGTAAATCAACTCGCTAAATCGCTGAAGATTTGAGCAATATCAATACCAACCCTCCGCAAAGTTCATTTTCAATGGCGGCACACAATCCGCCAATCAGTTTTGACGATTCAGTCATAATAATTACCCACGAGATAATTCGGTGCTACACGATAAACCGTAGCTTCATTTGAAACTTAATCCTTTAAGGATTAAATTTGGGAGTGCGTTGTACTAAAACTTTACGCCGGAGAGATAAAGAGCTGGCCTAAGAATAGGCTATACAGAAGGGGGATTGCCTTTCAACGTGTCTTTAATGGACCTTTTAGGGTTCTGTAGCGAAATGGTGAACAACAGAAATCCTTATGGATTCATCATGTTTATCCGTCTGTGTGTCCCTCCATATGTCACAGCAACTTTTTTCCAAAACTATGCGACCTATACTGCTAAAATCTTGTCTTCAAACTAATACTTGTGGGTTATCAATGGATGCGTCTTAAAAAATGACAAGTTTTTCAACATCATTTTCTTTTTTAAGTTTAATAGTTTGCGCAAGGGACACTCCCAACGTGGAAAAAAGGTGACTCCCCCCCCCCCCCTCCCCCGTAACTTTTAAATTGTAATGTACATTAAAAACTTGCAATGTACATTACCATGCAAACTCCCACCAAAAATTTGTTAATTGGTTTAAAGTTGATCTAGCTAGTAGTTTTAATTTTAATACGTCAAAACTTTTATATTGTTACTGCTGCTACGGAACCCTTCATGGGCGAGTCCGACTCGCACTTGGCAGGTTGTTTTATTAACGAAGGAAAATAATGTACCGTCGGTACCGTCACTCAAGAGAGACCCGCACTAATCGAATGAAGTATAATACAACTTATTTTTAAATTTATCATAATATTCCGAAACAAAATAACTTAAGGACATCCTTAATTCTAACAGCTTATACTTTAATTTAGTATGTCACGTTTAGAAATAGAATGAGAAATAGAAAATGTCTTTATTCATGTAATCTTTTAAAAAGCATTTATTAATTGTCAAATTAAGTAAACTACCGCCGTGTTCAAAATGTTGATTCTATCGAGAAGAACCGGCAAGAAACTCGATTGATCGATTGATAAATCAGCCCTTAATGTTTGATTCCCCTTCTGCGTGTTGCTCTGTGCGGGTGTAATAGGAGATGGGCGGGTATTATCGCTGCAGCGAGCCCCTTATCTAAGTTCGCCGCGATATTTAGCTATTTATCTCGCGTTCGTAAGGCGGAGAATTTAGTTCAACTACGTGCCGCATTCGTACTTCAGTTATTTAATTTTTAATGTACTTAATTGCTATTATGAATATATTACTTTTTGTGAAGATATTCGTAGCAGAATGAAAGTCCCCAACATAGATTTAAGAATTGTTATACTGAAGTGGCAATGGGCAGGTCACGTGTGGCGGGTCGTTATATTGACTTCAATATGGTTGAGTGTAGCGTTGGCTGGTACATACGTCATGCTTATGAAAAGTTACCACCATTGGCAGTTCCTAATGTCTGCTTCAGCTTACCTTAAAAAAAACTTAATGTATCTTCACTCATGAAAACAAAACTACTTACTACTACTATTTGGTCTTAAGTGGTATGCACGTAGCATGTAGCAATAAGTTGGATACTGCTACTGTAATTAATCTACTGAGTTTCTGACCGGTGTGTTCTTCGTATAGGCAAAGGTATAGGTTCCGAACCGTCAGAGAGTCAATGTCTTTGCAATAACGATTCAAAAGTATTATGTATTAGACGTTTTGATGGTTAATGACGTGACGCGCTTTTGTATAAAGGCATTATTCAAAAAACTACCCGAAGATAGATAGACAGATACAATACTTTATTTAAAAAAATCGGTTTCACAGATTAAGATTTCAGTAGTTTAATTTTAGTTTTTGAACGTATTTGCTAAAATTAGGTTGAAACAACAATTTAAAAGCGTGTTTTATGCGTACCTACAAACCTTTTGTGTTCCAAAATTCTAAAGAAAACTTATCTCCCCGTTTTTTTGTTCTGAAGACACATTATTAGTTGACAACGCAAAAAAAGACTTAAGTAAGTTAAAAAAACTCCAATCTCTCCGTAAAAAGAGCATCACGAGCTAACATAACGAACGGACCCGGAGGACAGCTATTAGTATCGCCATTATCATAAAGGAGCGATTCCGCCAGTGCAGCATAAAGTTTTTCCTTAAAATTATTATCACATGTACGACCAGGGGCGGGGTTGGGAAAAAAAAATATAAAAATCGCTCGGACCGCGGACGGTCCGTTATAAATGGCCGGTAATTAGGGCGCCTACAGCCGGACGAAGGCTGGTGGCTCACTGAGTGGATGAGACAATAGGTAAGAATGCCCGTAATGATTCCTAACATATTTTTTATGCTATGAAACGCATTTTTTTAAACTACCTCATTAACACGTAGTTCAAACGACGAAACTAAAAGGAGATTTGAAAACAAATTAAAATAATAAAAAAAATGTTACATTTGACAACATGTCATATATTGCTCTGACTCTGTGGTAAGCAGCTTAAGAACTTGTATTACAGAAATCATAAACAACAACGGTACCACAACTCTGGATCCCGAGACAATAATATGGAAAAGGTCGTTACTCACACTGCACCGACCGGGGATCGAACCTGGGGCCTCATAGATGGCGTATCGCCACACATTGCACCAACAAAGGCCTGCTTTTTTTTATATTACACTTCAAAATTGACCTCATTCCACCCGATGTTAAGTGGTAATGAAGTCCTAGCTTAAGGATGACAAGTACAGCATAATAAATGTGTTACTGGGCTTGTCGCCCTTACCTTGAAGGCTTGACTAACGTAGCACCCCCCAGGAGCTCTGGAAACCTGACACACATGCAGGAACACAACAACACAGAAGTGATTGTTATTTGGCTGCGGTCTTCTGTAAGGTGGAGGTATTTCACCAGTCGGGCTGCTCCAGTTCGTTAATCGCTATGCCCTACCTCTGCTCGCCTCTCGGCTACGGATACATAATATGTGGGATTTTAGCCCCTCAACAGTAAGTAAAAAATGATAAACCATTTGAAAGAGCTTTTAAATTTAATATTATTTAATGACTAAACTATCGTCAAATATTAGTATTTTTTCTTACTATGGCATTTTAAAATTTTCTCAGTCTCACCTATAGTTTATAGTTTTTTTTATAAGTTAAAACATTAATATTACTTATTTCGTTTTAAACCAAGATTTTATTTTTACTGAAAATCAATAACAATTAACATTACATGAAAATCCAGAGTGACCATGAATCTCCCAGCTTCTGAAATCAATATAAGGATATAGACTTAGCGAATATATGTACAGTTGGTTGCCTGTGATTATATTATCCTGCATATCAATCAAATATTGCCCACCTAATGTTTTGTTTGTAAAATAAAAAAAAGAAAAGGATCGAGCGCCACTTAATATCGTCTTTAAAAAGCCCGCCCGCTGCGCCCCCGGCCGTAACTTAACACTTTTTCCTAGCTCTGTTATGCGGTTATAACAGTGAGACTAGACGCTTTTTGCGCATATCATCCTTTTACACGCGTTTTATATACGCGCAAAAACCGCCCAGGGCTTTAAAATTACGCTGCGGACGCCACTTAACGTCGAACGGCGCGACTTAATGGCGCTACGTTTGGACCTTTTGAGCGGTTTTTGTTGCTCGCACGGCGACCGTCGCGTTAAGGTGAAAGTTTATTTTCAACAATTGTTTTGAAGGAGAATGTGAGGGGCGAATTTCAGAACCTGAGAAAGATATTTTTTTAATGATCTCAATCTCACATCTCTAGGAACGCGTTGATGCCGTCAATATCAAGTGTTAAGAGACCTTCAATCAAAAATTATGAAGTTCCACAGTTATTGTCTCCCGCTTAATAAGGTCGTTTAAACAAGAATCACAAAATAAGCCTAAAGTGTCATAGTCTAATCTAATTTAAATCTTATGTGATAGAGGAAAGTATGGAAATGAATCATTTTTGACTTAACATCACGCGCAGGGCTACGAAGCGAATGAGAATGAAAGAAGGCTTAATACGGTTTGAAGCCTTGTATTACAGGTGCTGTTTTTAGGTTAAAACTGTACCTACAAAATCTTGCGATTTAGGGACGGATTTTTTTTTAATATTAGTTAAAATAAAAAAAAGGTAATTTATTTCTGAAATGAGAGTTTCATTCTCTTACATCACCTAAAATAGACAAGGCACCATAATATAGACTACACGTTAAAGCAAAGGAAGAGAGAATAGTTTGTTTATTTGGGCGACACCAAATCTTAAATATTTAAAAAGAGGGAGAAGTAAAAATTTAATAAAATAATAATACCAGGCGCTAAAAAATAATAAGGTTTACATAAATAATACAAAATATAAAGTAGACTACTCCAGAACTCGAAAATACCGAGATCTCGGGAGATTTTTGTTTCAAATCTCGCGACATCTCAAATTTGCGATCTTGACGGGAAATTGCATTCCCTAGCTACGGTTAAGTTCGTACATTGTTATTTTATTCACGTGTACCACTGCACTTTAAACAATAACCCCGAAATACAGGCGCGTGGCTTTTTTCCCCGCTCCCCGTCTTTGTTTCCCATTGTTAGTTTTTACTCATTGCCGTTGCATGAATGCTGCAACTATTATTGCGGATTATATTTTCATTCGCTCACTTTGTATGCAGCATGTTATGACATCTCAGAAAATGTAACGCGTAAATTAAATAAAGTAAGTACAGTAAAAAAAGTAAAGTAAGTTAAGTGAAGCGATGGCTGGCACATACGTTATGCTTGTGAACGTGTACCTTTGTGAACTGGTCTGGTCTAGCTTACTTCTAAAAAAATAATACCTAATGTTTCTTTACTCATCAAAACAAAACTATATGACTTGGTCAAAGTGGTCTACCATAGCTAACAGTTAGATATTGCTAATGTAACTAATCTTCTGAGTTTCCTACCGGTGTCTTCTTGGTAGGTTCCGAACCAGTAAAATCACTTTGCATTGTATTCAATAGCAATTCAAAGGTGTTCCATATAACCTACTTGAATATAGTAATATTTGATTGATTGAGTAGAGCAAAGTACTTAAAGAAAGTTAAGTAAAATTAAGTAAGCAAGTATCCGCTTATTGTTCAATTCAGAGCGACAAAGGTATCCATCTTTAAAAACGAGTCACCATTTCAACAATTGGTACTGGCTTTATAACCACACCTGCCCAATGCAAGTTAAGGTTAAATCTCGGGTAACTTTATTTAACCAGGGAGTAAAACCCAAGACTCAGTACTTAAACAACTAAATCAGTTGTTTCCATTTTTTAAAGGGGCAGCACACTTCTTACTTAAGTTTGGTATTTTATGACGACGCCCCTAGCTCTCGAGGGGCCTAAATGGGGCTCATTAATGAACATAAATTACTGAGTTTGGGTGCCAATCTGAATTATTTACAAGAATATATCATATCTCTATATTTTGAAGGGGGGATGATTGAGTGTATGCCTCGCGGCACCCCTATCTTCACTCCACGGCACACCATGGCGTCGCGACGCGGCGCGCAGTGTAGAAACACCCCTTTACTAGACTAAAGACGCATTTTTGTAATATTGTTTGTTTTCATTGTTCTCATATTATTTAGTATTAAATACTAATAGAAACTTATAATAAAGCTAACATTAAAGGTAGCATAGCATTAGGAGAAAACGCAGAAAACAGCCAAATTGCTACAAAAAAAACATTTCACTGGTGCAAGGTTTTGTTTAGTACCTATAGAAGAAATAAAAAACTTCTAATTCAAATCAGGATTTTTTAATGAAGTTGCATGTATTATTCATAAACGTTTTTAATGAAGTTGCATGTATTATTCATAAACGTTTTTTAATGAAGTTGCATGTATTATTCATAAACGTTTTTTAATGAAGTTGCATGTATTATTCATAAACGTTTTTTAATGAAGTTGCATGTATTATTCATAAACGTTTTTTAATGAAGTTGCATGTATTATTCATAAACGTTTTTTAATGAAGTTGCATGTATTATTCATAAACGTTTTTTCACAACATAGTAAAAAATTGCATATTGCATTAGTATAAATATTGAAATTTTAAATGTCCTTTGGACAATTTGGATATTTTATACCAAAAATGCTGCTGCCAAAATTTTATTAATATTATGAAAGCAAAAATGTGTAAATAAACACAATTATTCCATAATCATGAAAAATCACTCCATAGATTTGGGACAAAGCTAGACCAATTAGACACTATAATAACATAGGAACGTGATACTTATAAGCCTAAATAAATACATATTGGACCACATCACAAACATTGCTCTGATTCTGCGGTAAGTAGCGTAAGCATTTGTGTTACAGAAATCAGGAACTACGATGGTACCACAACACCCAAAATCACATCATCGAAGTATACAAAGACTGGTTTCAAAATAATGATCCCAGATTAGTCCTTAAATCAATTTATTTTAGTGGGCACATGCATCTAGCGAAAAGCGCAACGAAACTGGTAACGAACTGTTATATATATTAATAGCATATAAAAGGGCAGCGTCCACAATTATTTCGCTTAACGTTAGTAAGTACATAATTTCTTTGAGGCAATTAGTTTAGTTCGATTCCAACCGCGCTCGGTGACACTTGCCTAAATCATTCCATTTATAAATTCAGTGTTAAATAATAAATCTTTTTTTTAAAAACCAGTTTTAAATATATCCCATAACAATTTTGGTGGCAGCGTAAAGGGATAATAATTCGGTGTCCCTGGTTCGTCTCCGTATCCTTAGTTCAAAGACATTCAAAATTAACTCTAAATTGTGTAAAGTGCAGTGTTAACCATTACCATCTTCCATATCTCGCGGTCGAACTCACCTCTGTTTCCTCTGTTTCAATAAATAAACTCTGTGTCGTTAAGTAGAAAACTCTGTGTCGTAAAAAAAAAAGAAAACCTCTGTGTCGTAAAGAAGAAGACTCTGTGTCGTAAAGAAGAAAACTCTGTGTCGTAAAAAAGAAAACCTCTGTATCTTAAAGAAGAAAACCTCTGAGTCTTAAAGAAGAAAAACTCTGTGTCGTTAAGAAGAAAACCTCTGTGTCGTAAAGAAGAAAACCTCTGTATCCTGAAAAGAAGAATAACCTCTGTGTCGTAAAGAAGAAAACCTCTGTATCCTTAAAAGAAGAATAACCTCTGTGTCCTGAAGAGAAGAATAACCTCTGTGTCTTGAAGAGAAGAATAACCTCTGTGTCCTGAAGAGAAGAATAACCTCTGTGTCCTGAAGAGAAGAATAACCTCTGTGTCCTGAAAAGAAGAATCGCCTCTGTGTCCTGAAAAGAAGAATCGCCTCTGTGTCCTGAAAAGAAGAATAACCTCTGTGTCCTGAAAAGAAGTATCGCCTCTGTGTCCTGAAAAGAAGAATTGCCTCTGTATCCAAAAAAGAAGAATCGCCCCTGTGTCCAGAAAAGAAGATCATCACTGTGTCCTGAAAAAGAAGATCACCTCTATTTCCTGAAAAGAAGTCGCCCCTGTATCATGAAAATCATAATTCTACTGTAAGTCAGAAAGTCTTTGTTATAATTAGTATTCAAAGTAATTCATATCCGTTTAATTCAATTCACGATAATCACTTTCATAACACGATCCAATTATTGCCTAATGACAAATTGTAGTCACATGAGCTTATCATAAAAGTCTCATAACAAAAGTTGAAACTTAATCCGCTGTAAGTTACTAGTGTCCGTCTATTACACCGTATCAAGTCCATTTCTATTTTAATAATTAATTTTGTTTCATTTCAGTAAATAGTTAATTTTAATAAATAAAATGTCAATTAAAGGTGAAAAAGATATCGAATCCATTCAAATTGGAACATTATTCAAGTTCATTAAGCCTTTTGATGGCTCCCGAGAAAAACTTAGCTCATTTTTATCTATTTGTAACAGTGCAATTAATTTAGCTACAACATCTCAACAGTCGATATTACTTAAATATATTCAATCACAGCTGCAAGGAAAAGCTGAAATAGCATGTTCAATTAAAGATTTTGACAATTGGGAACAACTTAGCGAATTTTTAAAAAGCCAATTCGGTGAAACCAAACATTATGCACATCTACTTTCAGATCTTCAAGATTGTCATCAACTTCCATCAGAAATGGTTAGTCAATTTGCCCTGCGTGTCGAAACTTGTTTATCCAAATTAATTACAGAAATAACTTTATCAAATAAAAAGAAATCAGAATTAGCTGGTCGTCTAGCAGCAATGGACGATTTAGCTCTTCACACATTTATTATGGGTCTTAAACCCAACATTTCAAATCTTGTTCGTGGCAAAAATCCTCAAAATCTAAACAACGCCATAGATTTCGCAACAGCCGAAGAAAAGATTCAAAAATTAATGTTTAAACGCCATACGCCGAATTCACAAAATAATTCAATGTCACAGCGTCCTACGCAATTCAGACCAAATTTCAGACCCGTGCATAATCTCAATACAACTTCTAATCAATTTCAAATACCAACTTGTCGCTATTGTAAAAATCAAGGTCATACTATTGAAAATTGTAAAAAACGCGAATTTAATAATAATAACTACAACTTCAGACGTCAAAACCCTCAATTTCCAACAAACCAAATTCGATTTTCCCAGCATCAAGCTCCAAAACAATTTCAGCATAAACCTCAGAATAATTTTAATCGAAAACCCTTTAATGGTCGCAATATTCAGGTCCACTTCGTGAACGATGACTATAATCAGAAGCCTGAACCTAATTCTGAAGATTACAACTCCCAAGAATACCAAACGAATTTAAACGAATAACGGGCTCCCAACGGTGTCTCGTAGAGTCCGAAGTTCAACCTCATAATTCTAATGACACCATTTCAAAACCCTCTGTTTCCTCTGATTCTTCTATTTCTAAAGACTATAAACAAATAGTCCAAAAAAATATTCAAAGCCAAGAAAATCCTCGGAATGACTCAATCGAAAGAAAAATCGATAAAATATTTGAGATAAAATGTAATACATCTAAATTGTCCTTACCTCATATTCTTATTAAAACCTCTGTTTCCAATGAACCACTTACCTTCCTCGTAGATACTGGTTCTTCAATCTGTCTCATCAAAAAGTCTTCAATACAATCTCCGCATCTGAAACTAAAAAAAGAAAATATATTAAAATTAAAAGGCATAGATAATGATAAAGAAGCCGTCCCTACTCTCGGTGATTTTGACATGAATCTTATCCTAGGAAGAGAATCAATTCCTTACAATTTCCACGTTGTAGATAAAATTAACTTACCTTATGACGGAATAATAGGAAATAATTTAATGACTCATTATCAATGTAATATTGATTATAATCGTAATACATTTAATATTGACAAAAATAAAATCAAACTTATCTTTAATGATCCTGTTTACCACATTCCGCCTCGTTCTGAAATGTTAGTAGAATGTTCTGTTCGTAATCCTGAAGTTAAAGAAGGTCTCATCCTTGACGAACATCTCACAGATTCTCTTTTGATAGCAAATTGTGTGGTAAAAGTAAAAGAAAATAATAGAATAAATCTTACAATATTAAATACCTCTGAAAAGCCTATTAATTTAAATTCGAATCTTCAACTTACCTTACATCCGATTGAAAAACAAATTCATAATTTAAATACTCAAAATAAATCAACTTGTCTTAATAGAACTAAAGAAGTCTTAAATCTTTTGCGAACTTCTCACTTAAATTATGAAGAATCCGAAGCCTTACGAGACGTGTGCTCAAAATACTCAGACATTTTCCACCTTCCTAATGATCCACTTACCTCAACCGAAGCTATTACGCATCAAATCCGAACTACTACTGAACAACCAATAAATGTCAAATCATATAGATTCCCAGAAATTCATAAGCAAGAAGTAAAAACACAAATTGATAAAATGCTCGATCAGAAAATAATTCAACCTTCATTATCTCCCTGGTCTTCTCCCATTTGGATAGTCCCAAAAAAATTAGATGCTTCTGGCCAAAAGAAATGGCGCATCGTTATAGACTACAGAAAACTTAACGATATTACTATAGGTGAAACTTACCCAATTCCAAACATAACCGAAATTTTAGATCAATTAGGTAAATCCAAATATTTCTCAACCCTTGATCTTGCATCAGGTTTTCATCAAATCAGAATGAATCCTCAAGATTCCTGCAAAACAGCATTCACCGTACCACAAGGTCAATTTGAATTTTGTCGCATGCCCTTTGGTTTAAAAAACGCCCCATCTACTTTTCAACGTCTAATGAACAATGTCCTTACTGGGCTTCAAGGCGAAAGATGCTTTGTGTATCTCGATGACGTAGTAATATATTCTCACGATCTCAATTCCCATATTCTTAACCTCTCAGCAGTTTTCCAAAAACTCAGATCTTTTAATCTCAAGTTACAACCCGACAAATGCGAATTTTTGAGAAAAGAAGTCGGTTATCTAGGTCATGTTATTACTGAGAATGGCCTTAAGCCTGACCCTAACAAAATTAAATCTGTTCAAGAATTTCCAGTCCCAAAATGTCCCAAAGATATAAAATCATTTCTAGGTCTTATATCATATTACAGAAGATTCATCCCTGACTTTTCCAAACTATCTAAACCTCTTACCTCTCTACTAAAGAAAGATATCCCGTTCATCTGGTCCAACGAACAACAACTCTCATTTGAAAGCCTAAAAGATAAATTAATATCTGCCCCAGTCCTTACCTATCCTGATTTTACAAAACCATTTACACTTACGTGTGATGCATCCAATTATGCTATTTCTGCAATCCTTTCCCAAGGTCCTATTGGCAAAGATAATCCTATAGCTTACTCTTCTAGAACTTTAAATAAAAATGAAATAAATTATAGCACTACAGAAAAAGAACTTCTGGCTATAATCTTTGGTTGTAAAAACTTCCGTCCCTATCTTTTCGGAAGAAAATTCTTTATTATAACAGATCATCGTCCTTTAAAATGGCTTTTCAATCATTCTGACCCCAGCAGTAAAATGCAACGTTGGCGTCTTCAGTTAGAAGAATTTGAGTATGAAATAATATACAGAAAAGGAAAATTAAATTCCGCAGCCGATGCCCTTTCACGGTATCCTGTCCATCCTATAACTAATGAAAATCCAGGAAAACTTACCAATTCTCCAAGTTCTGCTAATCTAGTCCCTCCAGCACTTGATAATCCTAATAATGAAAAACCCCTACTTACTCCTTTTAGTCCTCTTACCTTAGATGACTTAGACATCCCAATCCCTGATATAGATCAAATAAATCTTGATAACTTATTTATACCTGATCTTCTGGAAAATGATAAACACTTACCTTCTAACTCTTCATTTCCTCCTAAATCCATAAAATCTACCGATGCTCAACCTCCTTCAATCTCCATCCCTGAAAATAAAAATAATAACAAACCTAACCCTTACCATTCAATGCAAAATCCAGCAGATCCACAGCCTTCTACAAGCCGATCAAATCCTAAACAAAATCTAAATCCACCTAAAATCATACCGGAACCTGAAATAAATGATACGTATGCTAAATTTCTAAAATCAAATACCACTAACTGTAACACTCCAATAATAGAACATAATGACAACCTTCTAAAAACCCAAAATAAAATCATCGTAGTTCCATCATCTCTTGATTTAGATGAATCTATTCCTTATGTACAAGATATCCTGTCAAATTATTCTGAATCCCAATCCTTTATACAGTCTGAAAGAACACTTCATTCTCACCAATCTTTGACATACAACAACAAAACCTTTTTCTTTATATTTACAAAAGTACACCACTTTGACGATTGTAGCTATTCAGACATATTCAAAACTCTAAAATCGTTTAAAAACTATTTATTATCAAACTCTGAAGAACGAACAATCAGCATTACAGATTTCAAAAACCCATTTGATCGACACATTTATTCAAAATTATATAACATGTTAGCTTTCTTATTTGATAATACTGGAGTAGAAATTCACATTTATCGAAATAAAATCTATTATCCTAATCCAAGCGAAGTAAAGAAGATACTAAAAGAAAATCATGATGTACCCATAGCTGGTCATCTTGGATCAAATAGAATGTTTAACAAAATCCGTGAACAATTTTATTGGAAAAATATGCGTAGTGACATTGAAAATTATGTAAAACAATGCTTATCCTGTCAAACCAATAAAGCACTCCGCAAAATAAATAGAGCTCCAATGCAAATTACTAGCACTTCTACTGTCCCTTTCGAAAGAGTCTCTCTTGATATTGTTGGCCCACTCCCTGAATCCGGAACTGCTAAACTTAAGTACATCCTGACTATCCAGGACGACTTAACAAAATTCTCTTCTGCTTATCCAATAAGAACCACAACCGCTGAAGAAACCAGCGATTGTCTAATTCATTTTATATCCCAATTTGGTATACCTAAAACAATACTTACCGACCAAGGTACCAATTTTACAGCAGAAATGTTTAAACAAACCTGTTCTTTCTTAAAGATCAAACAGCTTTGGTCTTCTCCTTATCACCCTCAGACTCAAGGCGCGCTAGAACGTAGCCATTCAACCCTGAAAGAATATTTAAAGTCCTACGTTGACGAATCCCAATCTAACTGGCCCCGATACGTATATACTGCTATGTTAGCATACAATACTGCTATTCACTCTACAACTAATTACTCTCCTTACGAACTTCTCTTTGGTCACAAACCCTATCTTCCAAATTCTATCTTTGAAACTTCTTCCTCTGACGTCACTTATCCCGATTATGTCCAAATGTTAAAACATCGTCTCCAATACAGCAGATCTAAAGCCGTAGAAAATATAAATAAATCTAAACAATGTTCAAAAACCTATTATGATTCCCACTCAAAACCTATTAATTATAAAGTTGGTGATTATGTATTTCTTAAAAACCACCTTAGGCTCCGCAAAGCTCTATCACCAATCTGGAAAGGCCCCTACAAAGTCGTTAAAATAAACGGAAGGAATAGCCTTACGCTATTAGTAAATAGACGTCACATGACCCATCACTTTGACCAAGTCAAACTAGCACGTCGCAGTGAGACTAGTAGAGTAAGTCCCACTTAACTTTAAGTCTAGTTTAAATTAGTTTTATAGTTTTATATTAAATAAATTCTATTTCAGTTTCGTGACAATAGTGAGCGGTAACTTCACTCAACCAGCTACAAAAAGTCCAGTTATCCATTTTGACCCCGTTGGCTTATTAAAAATAATAGATGGTCATCTTAGTATAATTATTCCTACAGACATTTCATTTATTAAACCGCACTTAGAAAACCTGAACGGTGTGATAGGCACCCTACAATACTTGTGTAAGCAAAGCAATGCTTTCGATGAGTCAGAATGTCATAACTTATTACAACCTTTATCTGTGTTAAAGAATTTAACTGTGTTAACCAATAAAACCATAATTAAATCAAATTTTAACGAAATGTTCAATATGTTAGAAAGTAGTTTACTTACCTTATCATTTAAATTAGAAGATATTGTTAATGGAATAATGTTTAGCAAATCTAATATTCTACATCCGTCGATCATCACGCCAAAACGACTATTTTCTGAATTAGTAGACAATTATAGATTTTTACCGAAATTTAGACAATTTCCGGTTAGTCTTTCTTTAGAAAATATATATATGTTACTAAACATATCTGAATTAGCCTCTTTCTATAGCCAAAATAAGATAGTATTTGTCTTAAAGGTTCCTCTAGTGACCTCCAATGAATTTAGTTTATATAATTGTATCCCATTCCCAGTGTTGAATAAATTCGAAAATAATACTTATACAACGATTATTCCATCGACAAAATTTATAGGTATAACTAGAGATAGATCTTTATACTGTAAACTAAATAGTCTACATAGCTGTAAGTTACTATATGATATGTTTTATGTTTGTGAATTTCTCGATGTTTATTCTACATCTTCAAATGCAATTTGTGAATCAGAAATAATCTCTAAAGCTCTCAACTCTGTACCAAAACAATGTGAAATTAACTTTTTTCAAGGAAACATAGAAATTTGGCATAGACTCAGCAACAATAAATGGATTTATATTATTTCAGAAAAGTCAAAACTATCTATAATGTGTCAAAACTCTGGAAATAATGAGATAAGTATTTTAGGTACTGGATTTCTAAATCTCCCTATTGATTGTATAGCGTATTATAAAGATTTAATATTAACTCCTAAATCCACTAAAATTATAGAGATCCAAACTGTAAATTCTACTTTCAATTTATTAGATGATAACTGCTGCGATTTGTTTAAATTAAATAAAATTGATTTTAATATTCCAAAATTAAATTTAAAAAATATTGACCTTAACTCTATTTCTATGGAACAAGACAAGGCCAATAGTCAGATTGTTAAAAATCTTGACAAAATTATACAAAAACCACATATTGTTTTGTATGGCCAATATTATTCCTCTACTACTATTACTATCTCTATTATAATTTTAATAATAATTTGTTTTCTAATATATAAACATTGTAAAGGCAAATGTCAGCGAATTTCGTTATCAAATCCTAAAAGTGATCCTAAAATTAATAATATAGAGTTGGAAATTATCGAGACGCCAAAGGCTCGTATTAAACCAACATAAATAAAAATAATTAATATCAATAAATAAATAAATAAATTTATATTTTTTTTTTAACTTAAACTTCACTTTAGGTAAAGTTTAATTTTAACCTTGGGGGCTGTTATATATATTAATAGCATATAAAAGGGCAGCGTCCACAATTATTTCGCTTAACGTTAGTAAGTACATAATTTCTTTGAGGCAATTAGTTTAGTTCGATTCCAACCGCGCTCGGTGACACTTGCCTAAATCATTCCATTTATAAATTCAGTGTTAAATAATAAATCTTTTTTTTAAAAACCAGTTTTAAATATATCCCATAACAGAACGCGATGCATCGTGAATATTGCAGGCGCCGCGACCGACCCGAACCGTGGAATAAAGAATGCCTTACATCCAGGGCGATTATTTTAAGTAACCAGTCATATGCCTGAAATAGGTACGTTCTCAAATATGTACCGAGTGTCCTCGGGATTAGGATACACTTTACAGTGGAAAAATGTATTTAACACACGAAAATAACATAAGGCGAACTTACAGACAAAAAAATATATGCCTGAGGTAAATGAAAATTCAGTTTTATCCTAAACAAAGTTTGGGTTCGAAAATAGCATGAACTGCAGCAAGAAAGGATGGTACGGCCGCTTTTTTGCTCGACTTGGCGTGGTTACTGTCGTGCCTTAAGATTTATTAGTAAGGAAAAAACCGAGTAACGAATTAAAAAAAAAAGACGTGTGGCACTCGGGGACTACCGCGGTAAAGCTATTGCATAGCATTTTGTATCAACTTATGCAAATATAATTTTATTTATTTATTTTATTCATGCAGTATTTCTTTTTCTTTGATATTAATTCAAGTTACACTTTTTGAGCGTGGTGACCGATAAGAAAACAAATTTTTCTATTATTAAATAAACAAATTAAACCAAATCATTTTTCTTAATCTAACTATTTTCTTTATCACTTAATCTTAACCATTTGACAAACAAACGTACAATACGTCTAATCGCACGCACACAACGCCGTGCCGAAGACTGCCGAACTGAAACGACGTTAGACGATGCACGGCCTTCAAGCCACACCTCCTTGCCCATCGGAGTGGGGAGCGTGAGATTTTTTTTTTTATAGTAGCGCAGTATATTGGCTCCTCCCAGCCTGATGGTAAGCAAGAGAGGAACACACATCGCGATGACAACAGATTTGATATCGAAATATCCTACCCGTTAGCATCGCCATACTGGCCCCCAAGATGTTCCTTCACGCTTCTTTTGAAGGAATCCATGTCAAAGGAAGGAAACACATGAGCCGGCAACGAGTTCCACTTCTTTATGGTCCGGCAAAGATAGGAGTTACTAAACTTTTTTGTTCGTGATGGAATATTTTCCACGGTGAAGCGATGACATCGTTGGCCAGCTCTTGTGGTTCTGTGAAGGAAAGGAGAGGGTGGGATAAGGGAAAACAGTTCCTCGGAACACTCACCATGATAAAGCCGATAAAAGACGCTTAATGAACCAATGGCTCTACGTAGTTAAAGAGGTTCAAGGTTCCCTGTAATCTCTTCATCGTTAATTATGCGCACAGCCCGTCGCTGCAACCTATCAAGGGCATTCATGAGGTATTTGGCGGCACCGTCCCAGAGATGCGAGCAGTATTCCAGACAAGACCGCACTTGAGTCTTATATAAAAGACAAAGCTGGTCCAGCGTGAAAAACCGACGCACTCTGTTCAGGATCCCCAGTTTTTTGGTTGCATGCAAATGAGAAAAAAGTGAGGTTTTTTCGTTACGGAATTTCTGGATTCGGTCCCCGCGCTCAAGGCCCGCGATAGAAGCCATGCAATAGCTTTAAAAGATAGTTTTGAAATTGACATTAAAACTTCTCATTACTTTTAACTTCAATTAAATTTTACTTTGATACATGTGTCATAACCGTGGTAGTACAATCAGTAGTAAAGCTACTGATACTATTCGTGTACAACTCTGTACCTTGTCACATTAAGTCACTGTCTATCTGACTTGCTAAGTTATGCGAAGATTTGGTATGACAAGGTACTGAGGTACGAACTAATGATGCTGGGATTGCAGATAGTTTTTAAGAAATACATTTTTTATTTTAATTTAATAGCTACCTTAATTTCTTAAACGAAATCTTCCTCGGCCAGAATCATATGAGAGTGCTTGATCTTCCCAAGTATTCCATGGGAATCTAGTTTAAAAGGCACAATCAAGTCATAGGTCCATGAATCTCTGCGACGCTAAAAGCACTCATGCCAAATTATCTATTCCGCTGTGAAGACAATGTGTTAAAATTAAATTTTCACTCTAAATTTCTCGCGCTCCGCTTAAGCATCTTTCCCAGTAATTTATTAGGCAAACAGATCTCAATTAGTGCTTTTATTGCTCGCAGACACTCTGCTCCGCTTAAGGGCATTCACGAAGCGCACTAGCGCCGCCAATTAATAAAAACACAACTAGTCATTAGGTGATTGAAAAAATGCAATTTTGCTGTATTGATATTCAAATTTGATTACTCTACTGAATCCTTGGCAAGCTATAAAACACCGAATACTCAATAACCTATTTTATATTTTAAAAACGGAATACTGACAGTATTAATTGTGACATTCACAACATTTTGATGACTGGGATGTGAGGATGGGTGAAAATTTGCAAACCTATGGAACGAGACCACCCATTGAGTAGTAACAAGTTAGCGAACAACTACTTTTTATTGCTTAATGTTACATTTTAGCTACTCTTTAAAATAACTTTAAAATATTTGAAATATTTTACAAGATTTGATAATTAATTGAACTACTCAATTTTGATCTTATCTACAAAATGCATTTGTTTATTATGATCAACTTTATCCTTTATTGTCCATACATTTTTATTTTGCTAAATAAATAAAAAACATTTTTTTTTGTTACAATGTTAAAATAAATCGCCTCATCAAGGCTTAACTAAAACAATTCTAATCAGGAAAAGAAATCGATGTGTTATTTTTAATTATTCTTCTTCTACTCTTCTTCTTAATTTTTTTTTTAAATATCAATAAAAATTTAATATGCAGTAGGTTGTGCATACCCTTAATAGGTAGTTATAGATACTCACAATATTTTATTCTCTATTGTAAAATGTCGCTGTTGGCATGCCATTAAAAAAAGAAACCTCCGTTTACTTTTTTTTTCAATTGGCGGCGCTAGTGCGCTTCATAAGCGCTCTTGATGTCAGCGTTTGAAGCGCTTAATGCGTCTGTTTGAGGTGCTTAAGCCTCGTTCAGAGCTTGAAAAATTGTTTCTTTAGAATATTCCAGACTAATGACATAATGACTAAACTATGAAGCCATCTTTAAATTTAATATGTCTATATCTTCTTGTGTGACACAAAAATAATGTAACTTACGCTAAAAAAATATATTTCTTTAAAATAGAAACAGAAAAATTGTATCTCCCCTTGCGTTGTTGATACGTGAAGGTCGTGGGTTCGATTCCCACACCGCAAGGGGAGATAAAAAAATTATGTTTCTTTAAAATAAACAAAATTTCAGTTCAATCGGTTAAAGATAACTAGTTCAAAATTAAGTTGCAACATTCCACCCGGATAAATATACATACATTGCAAGTTTAAGAAAAGCTTGTAATAAAAAGCGGATCACCGAGAGAAATCTATGAGTACCGTAGCGTAAGCATAATCAAACAATCACTTCAGTGTTGGTGTGTTCTTGCGTGAGAGTAAGGTTTCCAGAGCTCCTTGGTGCAACAGGAGTCAAGTCTTCAAGGTAAAGCAGACAAGTCCAGTGACAGCTTTACTATGCTGTATCTACTTGTCGCCCTTAAGCTAACCTCATTACAACTTAACATCAGGTCAATCTTGAAGTGCAATACAAAAACCAAACGTGTGTCCTTAATTTTAAATATCTTTTTTGAACCATTGTTGATCTACGATCACATCAAAGTATAGTTCGACGGTAATGCGACTGCAACCTATTCTGCACGTGTACGTTATACGTCATACATCGACGATCTCTGGCCGGCTGCACAAATGTACCGGAAAGATAAACTGACGCCGCGTCACCGGTTTCTACCTGACAATAGCTTGTGTGGGCTACGGGATTACCTTCCGTGTCAGTGAACGGCTTAAGTTTGAGAATTAAATGTACACTTCAATTCGATTGGGAAGCGGACTGAAAACTGGTTTTCAATTCGTCTGTTAGACTAGCTAAAAAATGGGTCACGATTTTATGCACTTTCCACCTATTCAAATTAGAACGGTGATACATTGTATTCTATTTTCGCATGATGACTTTAGTGGGTACATTAATTACCCACCAGTGACGTAATGAACCCCAACCTCGTAACTTAACATCGATTTATGTGATTTTTTATCAATTTTGCAAATGAAAAAACAATGTTAAATATTTATGAATGTGATTATTTTTATTGTCATACTAGCCAACCCGGCGAACTTTGTTCCACCTTATAGGCAATCAATGAGCAGACTGTCTATTTTATCAAGTTAAAATTGTATATGGATATCACCCATTCGCCCAACGTGGATGTCTGCGGGGATCTGCGGTCTGCGGCGACACATACCTACAATCTTACAAACTTTCGCATTAATTAGCAGAATAGCTTGTTTTTATTCTGGACTCTTCAAGTGAGGGTTGATAATTGCAAACCCAAGCTATCTTCGAATCCGAAACTGACTATTCTCAATATTAATCGAACTCACAGCCCCAAAATTAAACGTACTTAAGCCACTAGACCGGCGTTAACTGTCGGCTTAAGCGCTTCCACGAAAGATGATCTTTATAAAACTTCACGCAAAAACTAAAAATTTTAAATTTTCTTTAACAGCATATTCCTTTTCTATGCACATGCAGCTATTTAGCAGCTGCATACAAATAATAGTACAAGAGTGGGACATTGCTCCGCGGCAGCGATGCGTGCCGCGTGACATCCGCCGGGACGGCTGGCTGTATTTCAAGTATAATAAAGCGATTATTTAGTGCTACAAGAATTCACTGCGGTGTTAAAAAAATACACATTATGCACGCTTGTGAGTAACGTTATTCGCGGAATAGAATAATCAACCGATTCTTCGAATTTTATTGTAACTGCTAGCTTTCATCGTGGATTTAGTTTAAAAAAAACATACATATATGCATTAAAATTAATGCTATCAAAAGTAACGTCAAAAGCGATGTGACGTTACGACCACTTTTTATTTATTACTAAATTTATATCGAACTGTATATAGTGTTGGAGTTTGTTATTTTCATTGGGTGGGGAAATTTTAGATTAACTTTACCTTACTTTTTTCTCTTTACTTTAGGTACTTTGATTTGCATCTTGTAAACATACCCATTCCATTCGTTATAAAGCAGTTGTGCAATAAATGCAAACATCTTACGTGAACCAGCCTTTCCTTCTTAAGCAGTTGAACATATACTACGAGCATCTTGTGTGAATTAGCCTTCTCTTTTAGCAGTTAGATAAAAACTACAAGCACTTTATCTAAACCAGCCCTTCCTTGTAAAACAGTGGAACAAAAACTGCAAGCATGTTCTGTAAATCACCCTTTTCAACTGAAACTGTTGAACAAAAACCACAAGCATCTTTTGTGAATCACTCTTTCCTTTTTTAAACTGTTATGCAATAATTGGCTACTTGACAGTGTTAACAATAAAATATGAAAAGTGTTAGATATGTTTGCTTATTAGTTAAGTAATAATTTTTACATTTTTATTTGTTAATTAAAAGCATAGTTAGTGTTTTATTTTTGCAAAATAAATTTTACTCTTTTTATCTGTGGAACAAAAGAACCGAAACGGAAACCACCATTGCAAATCGGAAATGACAGCTGTCGGCGAATATTATTTATTTTAATGTGGCGAAACAATGATTATTTTACCGATTAAATTGTATTTTTGTGTCTCTAACCGTATTAAGTGTTTATTGAAACACTTTCCGTTTATCTAAATTAAGTCGTTCCTATGCGTATCGGTTCGATGTCTAGGACGTTGACGTCATAATTGCAACAGTGACGTGACTTGGCGTATTCGCGCGTTTTTTAAATGTGTTACATAAAATCTTTTTTTTTCTCTGGTTATTTACATTTTTTCCAGATAAATCGAATTGCTTGGGATATAAAATTAACGGGCGCACATTTCACAATACTTTTTCAAAAACTGTCAAGTAGCCAATTGCAAGCATCTTGTGTAAACCAGACATTTTTTTAAAGCAGTTGTATAAAGGCTCATTCACACCAGATGCCGGTGAGCATCAGCGCGGGCGGCTTCCTCTTATCTTTCCAGTACATTTGTCGCCGCTGACCCGGCGCCTCGCGAGGTGACCGTGCTAATTGTTACAGGGAACGGGATCAAAGATACTAACATAGCTGAGACTTTCTTTTTGCAAACAAAGATGAAATTATAAAATTTACCAAGTCCGAGTGGTCATTGTTCGGTTATACTTTTGGGAAAGCATTTAACGTCATATTGAAGAGAAACTACTGCCGTGTTAAGAATATTGCTGCTATCAAGAAGAGCAGAACTTCACTAGAGTTGTGTTACTTCAAGGATTCAAGATTAAATAATAGTTTAAAAAACTAAAAAACGTTTATGTTATCTTTACTCTTTTTGGACAAAACGCTCCACGCTTTCTTTCTTAAATGTCTGAATTATTTTGTAATTTTTAGTGCGAGCTAAAAGCGTGTTTTTTAGTTTTTTAAACTATTATTTTTATTTTCTACTTTTTAGTTTTCTCATGTATCAATAATTACATAATTCTTTTTCGTATCCCATTCAGCAAACCCTTTCATTTAATAGCCGTATCATAGGGGTGCATTTCAAATAGCCTGTCCGTTATCTTGGACGCCCGCCATATTGGATTTGAATCACGTGACTATTTTTTTCGTATTCCTGACAGCAAACCCTTTCTTTTGATACCCATATCATGGAAGTGCATTTCAAACAGTCAGTTCGCCATCTTGGGGAGGCCGCCATATTGGATTAGTAATGACGTTTCTTAGCTAGTCATGTATTGTCATCAGAACTCTGAGCGTGTGCAAAATTTCATCTTAATCAAAGACCGGGAAGTGGGTCAAATTAAGATTCAAAGATTCCGTTACATACATAGATACATACAACCCGAGCTAATAAAAGCGTGTTAAAAACTAGGTTTGTGCGCCAATGTTGTCTAAAGCAAACACTTACATTCGAGATTTGTTTTTACGCCCACACAATACAAATAGTCAAATTACAGGTACAATTTTACAGTTTACTATTATGATAATTGTAATAGGAAACGGAATAAAATATCGCACACCTAGATCTAAAGGGAGCTAACTACAAAAATGAATATTAATAATAATTGCACATTTTAAGGTATTTCTGCTATTCGCCGCTAGATGCTGTCGTTAAGCCTTTTTGCTGAATGTACGGACCTCACGCCTACCAAAATAGGAAAATAACTAAAAAATCAATTTTTAGACCTCATACGTGATTGAAGATAAAATGTCAAAAACGTTTTTCATTTAGCTTCGTATAGCATAAAGCTTTTCAGAAAATTGCTTCGGTACTCAGGGACATGGCAATTCGTTTTTCACCTTTCCTGAAAAAAAAACTGTTTTTGGTTAACACTGATTAGATCTAGGTGTGCGGTATACTAAGACTTGTTTTACCTGAAAGATCACCAGATTAAAGTTTTGTTTCACTAAACCACAGATACAACTTTATGTTAAACGCTAATGACCTAAACTTTATGATGTTCCAAATTTCTCAAGTTAATTAATGGTTACAATATCATATCGCCATTTAAAAAAACTACTAGTCCACCAAACAAACCCAGTTAATTAACTAAAATCTATTTGTTATTCTAACCTAATTAACCAATCTGACCGGATATTTTAAACAAATAAATCCTTCGTTAGTTCGGCAGTGACAAACATATCACTAATTAAGTCCAAAAGCGCAGTTCAATCTCTGATCTTCATATTGATTTAGGCTGCTCAAACATTATAATAATGGACGAGTATAGTACACATATGGAAAGTAATTTAACTTAAAATAAGACAAAACTAAAAGTAATTCAACTTAAAACAACAGCAAACAACATAATTCGAAGACATACGTTGTTTGCGTTTAGTTTTTTTTTTATATAAGGTAAAAGTTTTTAAAAAGTCGTGCATAATTTTTTCCCAAGTTTCTACTACGGTAGTTACATACTATACCAGGAAGAAGTTAAAGTATATACATAGTTTTAAAAATGCGTCGCTCATATTGCGTGTAGAGACAAAAGCAATTCAAATTGATTATACTCTTATTTATAATAAAAAAGAACCTCGAATTATGTGTATTATGCTGTGGGGCGTACATTTTTGCTAGGTAAACAAATGTGCCTTTATACCCTTGAGCTTATATTATCCTGTTTTGATATTTAAGTTCGTTTTTTTACTTATTTAATATTTTAAATGCCCTAAAAAAGTCTTTGCTTAATGTGGTGTGGTAGGTGTCAACCTAACTCACCACATTTTAAATACTTCACGGTATTTTATACTATCTTTGGGCTCCCTCCAGCCTAATGATTACATTAAGCTGTTTTATATTTTTTTAAATCAACAGCTACTTTGTATTGTCTGCGATAACAAGCACAACGAGTTTTAATAAGGTTATAAGTTATTTTTTCCAGTTAAGGGTATTTGTTTGTAAAAATCAAATACTGTCACTAATTATACTATGGCGGTATTGTAGCACATGTCCAAATAAATGAAAGCTTCCATCACTCCACGGTAATGATGGGAAACTTATTAATTAAATTTCAGTTTCTGTGAGTATTAAAGCTCGTCAGCATAATTTTATAATTTTGTACTGATACCATGGTCAGGTTTCTGTGATTTCATTGATTTTTTAATTAAATTGCATTATACCAACATCGAACACAATTGCTTAAGAAGTAACGCCATTTATGTGATTATTATCTTGTTTTTTTAAATAAAACAATGCTGTAGGGAGATCTTGTACAACGCAACCAAAAAAACTGAGACAATAGTAGAACTCGTAAGTAATGCAACGAGCACCCACTCAAAATTCAAAGTAATAAAATTATTCATTATTATTTTATGTGATAAACAATAGTTTGTTTTTTAGATGTATAGCTGCAAACTATACAAGAAATCGAAAAAATATAACTTTGAAAAATAGTGAATAAGTATTCACACGCACGAGTGAGCCTGAAATTAATTTGCGCGGAGCCCGCCACAAATTAATTAATTTAATGAAAGCAAAGTTCGCTAGTTACGTCGAGATCAACCCGCGAGCAGCGGTGGCTGCTTTCTACGTTGAAATAAGCAAACGGGGTCTCGAAAACCGCACAACAGAAACAAGTACCAATATTTACATGGACAAAGCAGCTCATTCAGATGAACAGACTGGAGAAATGTCAACCAAAAATAAGCGATGGAAGAAGTATTGCAGTTAAAATAATATACAAAAAAGATGAGACTATTACTTCAGCCCTCGCATTATTGAAAGGAAAAATACGTTTTGAAAATAGTACAAGTTTTAGTGTGCCTCCCAATAGGGAAACTAGAACCACACTAACTTACTACTTTCAAACGAAGCTTTCTATTAATATTAAGATTATTAAGTTAATCATATGCTACCAATTTGTAACGAGATAGAAAGATATAAAATTTTAACGGACGTTAGTTTACTATTCACGTTATTAGAGTTTATAATATTATCTTTTGAATAATACCATTTAAATTTGTAATACTTTTCCATCTCGTATTCGTAGCAGAAAACAAGTAAGAAAAAGAAGAAAAAAAGTAACCGCCATTCCAAATCCAGAGGTGTTGTTAAAAATTGCAAAGTCAAATAATAAAAGTCCATACATTCACGGCGGGGGCTAAGATTAATTAGCGGCCGCAAATTTAATTAAACGAAAGCAAAGTTCGCTAGTTACGCGAGATCAGCGCTAGCCCGCTTTCAATATGGAAATGAACGCACCGGGCCTCGGCGACCGCATACTAGAAAAAAGCGAGCAAGCCAGTGTTAAGTCGCGGAAATGAAAGTTCCGTGGTAGCATATTGTTTTGAAATGAGAATCACACTTCATAGATTCAATCGCGGACAAAAGATATTATTGTGTAAACAAAAAGACATTCAAGGGTTAAATGGCAAATTATTACTTTTGCTGGTTTGCTGTTGAACCAAGGGTGTGAAAAAGGTGTGATGATCGGTTATTTGTGTGTTGTTCTGTGTAATGTATTTATGCATGTAAAAGTGTTTAAACTACTTACACTTATATCAGGACAATTAATGTGATGTTGTCTGCTGTTTATTTATTGTCACATACATACAAATTTGCTCCTTGTAACAAGTCAAACAAGGCTACAAAATTTTTAACACAATGTTGCGAGAGTCGCAGCGTGTGTCGCTGCGAACGACGCGACAACTTTACGTACCACGTGGCCGGTGTAGCGAAGTTGTGCTGAAAGCCACGCTACACGCGAATCTTGCCCTGCGTTTCCATCCATCCATCCATCAGCCTCTTTTTGTCCACTGCTGGACATAGGCCTCCCCTACAGAACGCCACAACGCGCGGTCCTGCGCTATCTGCATCCAGCGGCTCCCCGCACATCTGACGATGTCGTCAGTCCATCGTGTTGGGGGCCGCCCCACGCTGCGTCGTCCGGTACGTGGTCGCCACTCGAGGACCCTCTTTACCCAACGGTCGTCGGTCCTACGAGCGATGTGGCCTGCCCATTGCCACTTCAGCGTGCTAACTCTTCCCTGCGTTTACAATATTTAATAATTTTAGTTAGCATGTGGAAAAATTCAGGTCACTTCATGCCTCACTACAAACGATAAAACGCCCAACGCGCCGCGGAAATCCACGCCGCACGCGTCGCTTGACGCTCCGCGTCTCCTTTATCCAGCTCTTATGCATACCTATTTGACGAAATTCTAAATTTCATTCGTTAGCCTAAGTAAGTGCCCTCTGGCAAATATTATACGATTCATTTTTCTGTTGTATCTGGTTGATACAACAGAAAAATGAATCGTCTACGATAACTTGCGGTTAGCTCAGTTGGAAAAGCAGCACGCGCGATACGTGAAGGTCGTGGGTTCGAGCACTACACCGCAAGGGGAGATGAATTATTTTTGATTTTTTAAATATTGTTATACACAGTTGACTGAACATAATTTAAAATTTTAATTCGCTAGTGTGGCGTAAAGCACTATAAAAATTATAAAAATTTTACAACAAGTATGTATATTACACTCAGGCATATATCACCACTTAGTGCAAGTAGATTTTTACCCAGGGTTCTTGGATGATAACGGATCCCTCACAACTGCTCCGCAATAAGGGAAAGCTTTTAAAATGTATGTAAATTTTATTCCTATCAAGGAAATCTGTTCGTGTTAATGAATCGGATAACGAGACAAAAAAGCGCTTTTATAATCTATTGGCATTAATTATTCACGTTGCCGATGGAATTATCATATTTTCATAATTAATTCGAAGTTCAAGCTCGCCATAAGTAAACGTCTGTTAAATGTACATACAGACATTTTTCAACGTTGTCTTGCTTTTATTCTGAGAAATAATTTGATTAATTAGCTTTCAGAGCCCTCCTTCTTTTAAGCCTAATGCCTCAATTAATTTTTATTTACATATTATTCCAATAAATATTTCAAATAGTAAAGATACATACCTTATTATGTTTACACGAGTTATGTAGTACCCTAATTTTAGTAAAAAAAATTAATAAGTATGAAAGTATGTGCTATTATTTAAAACATGCATTGGTTTTCATTGAGAGCCGATAAGTAAACTTGAATATTAGTATGTATCTAATGCCTCCTCCACACTACTCGCGAAGTTGAACGAAGTTAGATGAATACGATAGTGTAGAGAGGCACTTCGGCTCGCCTCGTGCTCACCGCGTCTTACTTTGCCTCGCCTCGGGCGAACTTTGCCGAGTAACTTCGCGAGTAGTGTGGAGCAGGCATAACACTAGCGGCCCACGGCGACTTCTGCACGATTACTATCCCAGTATTTTCCATATTTTCCTGATTCTTCGCTTCTATTGCTACCTCTATATAACCTAAAGCCATCCTCGATAAAAAGACTATCCACCATTTAAAAAAATAAATTCGAACAAGTAGTAGCTTTATAATTTTACTATAAATTAATGTTTCAGCCTTTGTGCACTCTTCATACATGAACTTGCCTTCCTAACTTGAACGAGTTCTGCACAAAAAGGTCTATCGTCATGGCTAGGATTTCTATAGGAGACAAATGATGATCCCTAGTAAGGCTACTAAGTGGTGTAGTAAATAAAATAAGGGCATTAGTCATGCTAAGCTCGCAGCTTCAGTACCGTGTCAACAGCGAGGCGGACAACGGTCCCTGAGACCGGCCCTGCCTCGATAAATACACAGATTAGGACTTCCCTTGACTGTTTAAGGAGGTGTTATTATTATAGCTTTAATCGTAACGGGTCATCTAACAACACCTCGATGGTCTAGCGGTTTCTGTAACAAGTCATGGTCTGCTGATCGTGCTGCTTAATTTTGTGATAATCACCAACCAAAATTCGGTTCATAATGTGGTGATTGGTAACCATAGTTTAGAGGAAAATTCCTTCATTTGACCTTTTGTTAGTAATTTTTTGATTCTTTTTTGTTTGTCGTGTATTAAAATTAAGTTGCAATAAATTGGGGTCTTATTGACTAAGGGCCGATTTTTCAATCCTTTGATAAGTCCTTAGATAACTAACTGACGTGTAAAAATAACTGGCTGTTTAACAAGGGAATAAATATTTTCAATTTTTCAATCGTTTTTTAACTAAAGAATAGCTATCTATCTGTTGTCTATGAATATCTGTCGCTAATTTCACACTAACTATGTACGAGCGAGATGCACGTATGCAGTCATCGTGATGTTAGACTGAAACAAGTTATGATTGACATTGACATTAAAAACTAACCTCAATTTTGTTGTTTGGTTAGATGTTGATAGGTGTTGTGGTGATATTTAATTAATTTGGTTTTATTATAAATAAAAATGGATAAAAAGCGTGAGCGTGCAAGCAATTTCGATAAAGCCGAAACGCGATTATTGACGGAATTGGTTACCAAATATAAGTATATAATTGAAAACAAAAAAACGGACGCCGTGACCAATAAAGATAAGGAGGCTGCCTGGGGCAGAATAGCTTCTTCTTTTAATGCAACTACTAGTGGTACCGCGACACGTAGCTGTAAAACATTAAAATTAAAATATGAAGGTATCAAAAAGGCCACGAAGAAGAAGATGTCCTGTCATAGGCAGGAACTTTATCGCACAGGTGGCGGGCCATCTAATGCTCCTGATTTCGATGACGTGGAGGAGAAAGTGCTGGCTATATGTTCCAACATTACAGGATTGGAAGCACGCAATGATAGTGATAACATTTCAGGTACCTATTTAAAACAATTTAAACCAATTAAATATTCCTACTTATTGTTTCTTTTCATGTCACAAATACATAAAGATTAAAGCTATCCTTATTTATCAGATGTAATCCAACCTGCATCTGTCCCTCTGAAAATTGATTTGTCCCAGGATGACCTTAATTTAAAATTTAAAACAATTCAAGATAGTGACATACAGATTGTGATGTTGAATCAAGAAACTGATGGTATGTATTTATGTTGTCAAGTACACAAGTTTTTTTAATATTTGTGATATTATTATTATAACTGGGGCACAGGACAGGGTCATCGGTCACTACCTAATCCGCTATCGGGTCAGTCAATATTATAATTATTTTACAATTAGGTAATTCTATTCCGTTTGTTGCCTTCATCATAATAGTACATAACAAACTTGTCTTTTTTTTTTAGAAAAGGACTTGAATGAAAGCGCCAGTCAAAATGCGGAACCAACAATTATTGGCACTGAAAATGGTGAAGGTAGGTTTTATAATATTATACAGATTGTATCGTTAAACCTTTTCATCCCTTCAGCCACATGTTCTATACATCACCCTGAACAATGTAAAACTTTTCCAATAAAGACATAATTTTTTTTGACTTCCCATACAAAATGACCAAACAGCTGACCGAGTTTTGTATGAAAAGTTTAAAAAATTAGTGTCTATTTTGGTACAGTCGTAGAACAAACATTGTTCATGGTAATGTATATTGTATAGAGGTGTGGTTGAAGGGCTTCAACTATACACCTTGTATAGTCAGATCTTTTTTTTCTTTTTATACCACTATGGTGGCAATAAAGCATACGGCCCGCCTGATGGTAAGCGGATAATATTATGTTATGTAGTACATCATATACCTACAAACATGGACAAAGTTCACAAAATATATGTACTACATAATACATATATTAAACCTTTTATTACTTTTTACAGATTCTTATAACAAATGGGGCACATGGAACCCAAAAGCATTAAAAAGTAAAATTAACCCGGTTTTAAAACCAACTAAGGCCAGCGTTACTGCAAAAATAGACGAATTAAGTGCTGCAAGACTAGAACTTGTGCGTCTTCAACAAGAGATAGCAAAAAAAGAACATTATTTTGTTGAACAAGAGCACGAGTTGAAAATGACACACCTTCGAAATGAAGAGATCAGGAAACAAGAGTTACATAATTTGATGCTCAAGACAATGCAGAAAGATTAGTGTAAATTTTTTTATTATTGTTTAGGCCAGTGGCCAATAAAAAAGTGAAATAATCAATAGGTATTTTAATTTATTACTCCAAATTAAAACAGAAGTTATACAGCAATCAATAAGCAGCCAGGATTTCTTCACATTATTGTGTTATTAGTGATTCAAAATAGTTAATTATGCCATCCCGTGTGCTAGAGGTACTGTTTCCCTCATTGTCGGAATATACTGGTGGAAATTCTGGCTGTTGTGGTATCAATACCTCGGGGTCACTAGGTGGCTCAGCCTCACTTTGACTGCATGCCAAATTATGTAGTATGGCTGCAGCTACAATCACATCTTGAGCTAGAGGTATTTTACACCTAAGTCCAATACTTAGAACAGGGAATCTCCTTTTCCATACACCAAAACACCTTTCTATCACATTTCTACTCCGGATATGAGACTCATTATACAATTGTTCAACTTGGGTACGTGGATTGCTTAGTGGTGTCAACAAGTAATTATTTAAGAAATATCCACTGTCACCAAGCACAATTCCATTACCAAAGTCACCCCTATCACACCTATATTTGGCAGCTGAATTATTGAATATTAAACTGTCGTGACTTGACCCCGGCCACCTAGCCACAATGTCCACAAATTGCAAGTTTGCTGTACACATGGCCTGTACATTTAAAGAGAAAAATCCTTTGCGATTCCTATAGTTTTCTGCAGTATCTCCTCCTGGTGACATTATTTTAATATGAGTGCAATCTATGGCTGCAATAACTCTTGGGAATCGTGCTATATTGTGAAAGTGCTCTTGTACGGCAATGATTTCCTCCCTATTTTCTGGTAATTTTACAAAATTTGGGCGCAAAGTAGCAATAGCTTTGGTCACTCTTTTTACAATTTTACATATTGTAGAATTATGCAGTCCGCCAAAATCCCCAATTGTTACATAAAAAGTTCCAGTTGCATAAAACCGTAATGCAAGTAATAGTTGCTGCATTGGTGGAACACACTGATTCCTGAAACAATAGAAATAATGTGTTTTAAGTGATATAGGTACTAAAGGAATAGTAGTTAGGTACTTACAATTAATTTAGGTAATGATGTGTATGATACAGAAAATGAACTTACCTTTCTGTATTGTGTTCAATTTTGTCCTGAATTAATGAAAGTAATAGCTCTACAGTTTGTTTTTTCAGGCGAAATCTTTTCCAAAACTCCCTATCATCCCATGTATTAAAATTGTCAGGTCTCCCTTTTACAACTCTGTCCTTTCTCTGATCAGGGTTAATATAGTTCAGTGCCTGCCTTTCCTCTTCAATCGCTGCGTCGTCGATTTGCTCAAAAACATCCATTATAATGTGCGTGAGGTAATACAATCTATTTTATTTTTAAACAATAAAAAACAATTCGGTCTGCACAAACACCACAACTATAAATAAAAACAGAAAACATACACATAACCTCAAAATTTCATAGATGACAGCTAGATAAATCCACAGATAAATCTTAACCATCCCTTGAAGCAGCAGATAACTTTATTCTCCAGTTACCGCCTATATTCGACAGATAACATCTATCTGACAATCGAAAAATTGAAAATCTTGTTATTCATCGAATAAACGTTATTCGACAGATAAAATTCGCTATCTGAGGATTGAAAAATCGGCCCTAAGACAACATATTGCGTGACATTACGCAATCTTCATTTAGACATTTAGGGCCTGTTTCACCGGTTACTGATAAAGCGTCAGATAGTTATCAGACAGATAGCGCTATCTGCCAGATAAAGGCTTCTGATAACTTTTTTCTGTTTCACCATCTAACTGTCGGATATTTTATCTGACAGTCAAATATATCTGCCAGATAAAAGATGACGAATCCAAACGTCACTCTTTTGCGTTCCGTTACTCACAAGTATATTATCATCATGTAAAAACAAATTTTAAAAAGTGTTAATTCAAACGGTTTTTATTCCAAATTATTAATGTCAACTTTGTCTTATATTTTAAAGTATAATTTTGTCATTACAGAATGAAAATAAAAAAAAAATCATATACGTTTAATAATTACGTTTGCATTCCAAATGTGTTAATAGAAACGAAACGTAAACGTCATTTGTTTTGCGATTTGTTGTTGTGTTAAAGAAGTGTAGATTCCGAAAGGCTTTTGTTTTACATTTTCTTGTTCTTTTAACGTGGTTTATTATACAAAATGGAAAAACAGATTCGTGAAAGGAGTAGTAATTTCTCTGCAGAAGAAACAAACCTTCCGATATGATTTATAGATACGAATAAGTATCATTGAAAATAAAAACAGTGCTTCTTGGAAAGAAAAAGAAAAAGCATTGCGTTCTAAATTCATCTGGTTCAGTGTTTCGCGACCACAAACACCTTAAGCTGAAATATGAAGCAATAATTAGGGAAACTAGAAAGCAGAGTGCTATGGTTCGAGCTGAGCATTACAAAACTGGTGGAGGAACCAGCACAGTTCCACCGTTTACGTCTGTGTCAGGATAAAGTCAAATCTATGATTCCTCTTTCTGTTGAGGGAAACGGAAGACAGTTTGATGGCGGATTTCGTTTTACCAAGTAAGTTCCACATTGATATTAATTGTTTAATGTTATATTTGAAGACTAACAACCAACTAGTTTCATATTCAGGTAGGTACTTTACCTTGGAGCTAATGTTATACTAGAAAAATAATAGTTGAATAAGCCCAGCAGCGGAGGATGCAGGTTCGAGTCCTGTCGGATACTGAGATGAGTTATTACTATAATATTACATTTATATTTAATATTCACATCAAGTAGATAAATCCTTAAAAAAATAGTACATAAAGGAGTACTTTTATATTTTAAGATGAATCTGATAAGCCTGTAAGCTAACGGAAAGAGTGGAATCCGACAGCCCTTTAAAGTAATAAGCATCTAGTTTTTAGTAAAAAATGTCTAAAAACATGTAGATTTTTAATTAACATTTTTAAATATTTATGTTATTTTCAGTTCTAAAAATGAGTACTTTCTATGTTGTAGGTAAACCAAAGGAAAAAAGGCTGTTTGGCACGTTATGTGAAGAAAAACTGGATCTGGAAGCCAAAATTCAAAATAAACTTATTACAGAGGAGCTGGAACTAAAACAAATTCAGTGAACCTAAAAATTAAATTATTAAAAAAACAATTAGGGAAAACATGAACACACATGAAACAATGAGTGTTTCATATTTCCTATAAGCCACTAGTTTTGTAACCCTCTACTTGAATCTTAACACTTGTCATTCTAGTGCCCTCATACTCTACATAAAACAGTATTTAAAGAAATTAATATTTTAACTGTAGCCTCCCAATTCATCTTTGATTGCATCATTTATGTACGTAAAAATCTTCATTTGTTCTATAAGAAATCCGACACACATAATTTTAACACAAGAAATAAACATAAGCTCGCTATTTCAAACCATAGGCTTCGTAAAACCAGTAGAACATTCGTGGGATTAAGTATAAAAATATTCAACAAGTTACCGCAATGTATTGTTGATTTACCTATGCATAGATTTAAGATCCATATTAAATCATGTTTAATGCGAAAAGGATACTATAAACTTGATGAATATTTAAACGATAAACATATATGGACATGATTGTCTGTTCGCTCGCACACCATAGTTTTTAAGTTCTCTAGCTCTAAACATTGCAAAGATTAGGATAACTACTGAGTTTCTTGCCGGATTCTTCTCGGTAGGATTAGGTTCCGACCCGGCTATAGCTTCTATTTTGGTTTGTATTCATTCTGACGATGCATAAGTGTTACTTGTAACCTACATGAATAAATGAATTGACTTTGACTTTGAGTAGAGAGTTTTCATATTATTATGAAAAGTTTTGTTGTGCTTTCTCAATAAATGTCAGATTAAGGGCACACTGACATGTTGTGCCAAAATGTATAAAATTATGTAATTAACAATGTTTTTACTTATTTGATGATATACTTATTTACCTGACAACTAAATTGTGTATCTTGGTGCAAAATTAGTAATAAGTTTAGCTTTTTATTTGTAAAAAAACTACTTCCGAAATGGAGGTATGTAGCTTAATTTGATTTGTATCGATACAATTCATAAGTGTTAACTCATGTAATCTATATGAATAAAAATATTTGATTAATATACAAATTTTAATTCGCTATTGTTTCATTTTGTAATTTAGTAGAGTGCATTTGTTAAAAGACTGTGTTAACAGCCCATTTTATAAGCCAAAAGCGATTCCTAAAATCTTAATCTTCAAGCGTTTCAAAATAATTTTGTCTTGTGTTAATTATTCGATTCCTACGGGGTCGCGTAATACGACCGAAAAAGTCATCAAATTCGTTTTCTAAAAATTCAAATAAATGCTTGTTATAGTTTATGTGATAGGTACTTGTGACTGCAATCAACGCAAAGCACGTAATAATGTTCGAAACACAAAATTATTTTCGTCTTTTCACTTGAAACCTTTTTATCTGTCAGTTAAAATCTATATCAGCCACTTGAAGCGGCTGATAAGTTATCCGGTACTTTATCTGCCAGATAATGCTATCCGAGACCTGTGAAACCAAAATTTGTAATTTATCTGGCAGATAAGTTACGGATAGGCTATCTGGCACTTTATCAGCTAGTGGTGAAACAGGCCCAAACTTCCAAAAGCAGACAAATAAGCGTATTAATTTTGGGATTTAGTTCGAAATGAACGAACCTCAACGTACAATCACCGTCAAATAGACTTACGGTATTCTAGTAATTGGATGCAACCAAAAGATCAATAATATTAGAGTAAAAAAAGTCATTTTAAATGTTTTGTCCTACTGAGCAACTTTATTGTTACAACAATTTGGAAACTTTGCTTACCAAATATTGTTGACCTTTTAGTGGCATCTAATTTTATTTTAATACCTTGTCTCCTTAAGAGAAGTAGGGCAAATCGATTTATCGCTCGAACTGGAGCAGCCGACTGGTGAAATATGTACCACCACCTTAGAGAAGACTGCAGCTGAATAACAATCACTTCGGTGTTGTTGTGTTCCTGCGGGTGAGTAAGATTTCAAGAGCTCCTTACCCTTACCTTGAAGTCTAGACTCTAGACTTCAAGGTAAGGGTGACAAATCCAGTTACAAATTTATTATGCTGTACTTGTCGCCCTTAAGCTTTGACCTCGTTGCAACTTAACATCAGTTGAAATGAGGTCAATCTAGAAGTGTAATATAAAAAATAAAGTGTCATTTACTATTTGACGCTGATGTACGAAAACAAAATAATCCAAATCTTATCCTAAGGATTCTGCTAATTTTCAAATTGTATTTTGACAGCTGCGGTCGCTCAGACCGGCGCGCATTCACGGGTTGAGCGATAAATATGCAAAGTTTAGAAGCATTTCTAGACAAATCCGTGTCTATAAGGGATGGGTGTTCGAGTCACAAATTTGGCCGCAGGTGCGTTTAATACGGAATTTAGGCAAAATATATTAGCTATCGGTTACGTACCGTCTACCTGTAACGGGGGATTAAATCTCGCATCTGCGGCGTTTTATTTTTGTTGATTTATGAAGTACCTACGGCTTGATGCGCGGGTGGAATGAGAGCGATGTGAGTCATTTAAACATCCGTTTAAATTAACTACGATTTCATAATAAAACAGACAATCAAATGGTAATAATAGTCAATTTTTTTTAATAATAAATACTTCATAGCAAATTTTGAAGACTTAAAGTAAATTCCGGAAGATTTTCGTTAATTAAATCTCATAAATATTAATAAAAAATATTGATTCACGGTATGTGTTTTTTTAAGGAAGTTGCATATAGTATTTAAATGCATACAAAATACAGTAAAAACGCTTTAGTCAAAACGCTTATTACGTTGAAAAAATATTTTAAGAATTAATATCTTCAAACCTCACAAAGGATACAAGTGGAATAGTGATAAGTCAGATTTATTCAAAGTAATATGTCCCAAATAATTTTATCATAAATTTTTCTGATGACAAAAAAAAATAGAATGGGTCATATGTTTTCATTATATTCATGTATTCAAGACCAACTCTACAACGATGAACCTTTTGTCTTTATTTTTCTTTTCCCAGAGCTATATTTTGCTCTATTAAGAGCTGGAATATTCCTGACAATACGACTTAGATCCAAAGTGGCATTAGAGCGGGCTCTCCGCGTCCTGTAGATAATCACTTCCTGCCGTTTGAAATATGAGAGATGTGCTAGTGTTGTGCCGTAGAAGTAGTTCGATGTCGATAGATTTTACATTACACGATAAAGGCAAACAAATATACAGCCCACCATTACTGTATCCTTTGGACTCTACTACTCAACATATTGGACAACATCACTTGTGGTAAGAAGCCAAAGCACTGTTAAAGAAACAGTATAACGATGGTACTGCTACACCCAAACAGAGACAATATGGATAAGTTCGTTTTCCACATTGACCTGAACGGGAATTGAACCCGGGACTTCCAACTGGCGTAATGCCAAAATATGACCCGCTTACCTCTCGGCTACGGTCGCCTTCTTGAACACGTAGAGAATCACTTACACCTTTTAATACCATTTTCAGGAACTTGGGATTATGTCAATGGGAACTTCTTTACAATAGGTATGTTTACGGCAGTATATCTGTCTAAAGCTGTACTGTACAAACTTTGATAATTTTCGATTCAATTAAATTTAGTCTGGGAATTGTTTTATTCTACGCCTAAAATTGGGATCTTTACTACCTACTTAGTCCTAGTAATAACCTGACTATAAATAAATACAAGATATAGTTAGGTTATTATCGTGATGATAAAACTATTCACCATCACGACAACACTATCTCGGAACTCATTCCTACAGTGAGTATAGAAAATATTAATAGCGAGCTTTTTATAGATACGTAGAGACGTATAGTGAACTAGTACAATTAATGTCTTGCCTTGTAAAGCTTCTTTGAAGGGCCAATAACTAGTTACTGAATAAAATAAAATATAAAAAATATTTCAGAAAATACTAGACGGGAATCACTTTCTCTGTTTTTTTCCGAAAAACTGCTCTTTTTACAATGGAAAAATTGCTACTACTACTTATATTTTTTCTATTATTCACAATTCATGTATTTCTTTCTTATGTTAAACTCTTAACCGCCTAAAAATAAACTCGTATATTGTGATTAAAATTAAGGGTCAGAATAATATCATCTAACTAACTATAATGACTTTGTAGTAGAATATTTTCACTTCGATATTTGTAGGAAGCGGCTAATTCTTTAAATAAAGATGTCACGGTCCTAAGCTCGTATTTTTTTGTAGTCATTAGGTTTTTTAAATAAGATTTATATCCGTACATTAATATATTTGTATCTATATACAGTATTAAATTATGTATATGCATAATAAAATAGCAGCAGTATTTAAAAAAAAACTTGCTGGGAAACAGACTAATAAGTGGTCCACCTATTATGGTATTGAGGTAGGTTACGTAATTATGACACTTTTAAATCATCATTGAACACATACATAATGACTTCACTACCAGCTTGAAACCAATTTCTACCGAGAACATTCCAGCAAGAACAACTTTCGATCAAATCTTTCAATTTTTTTTATATGAGTCAAGAAACAAGAAAATACCAGCAGGTATGTACTTTTGAGAGGTTAACTGGAGCAGACCGGTCTTCAAAGTGGCACCTGCTCTCAAACATGGCATACATACATATGTGCCAGCCGCCAGTCAATTCACTCGACAACATCTAAGGATTAACAATAATCAAATATTTGAAACCAAAATTTGTCCATGAGACGATCAACAGTGGCTTAGGCAACTCATTGAATTTTTATACTGAGTTACCAATTAAATGAAGGTTAAGTTTTTGTACAGACGGAGTCAGACCTCAGCAAGCCACTTTTGCACCGGCTAAAAAGGCAGTGTTGCAATCAGTAAGACCCGGGATCTGCTTCAGCATTCCCGGGATTAAATTAAAATGTTTTATGCACCGCGCGGACGCCGAGGAAATAATTAACTCTGCTGTGAATACCGAATACCGAGGCGGCGTAGTTTCTGCACTATCTAAATAACACCAGTCTGGTAGTTAAACTCACACACTCACTCACGCCACATGTTGCTATACAAAAACTGGGCATGTTTTTTCAGTAGGACAAAGTTTAGCGCACTTGGAGGCTTTAATATGGCATTGTCAGTAATCTTAGTAGAAGGTCGTCATGAAATGTCACTGTAGTATTGGCGCTATGTCGCAGGTCGTTACATAAACAGTGAAGCGATTGCTGGCTCATACGTCATGCTTCTGCCATCTTTGGGGACTGATCAACTGCAACCTACCTCTCAATAATAAATAATTAATGTTTCTTCACTCATCAAAACAAAACTATAGAACTTGGCCCAAAGTGATATGCAAATAGCAACAAGTTAGATACTGCTACTGTAACAAATTTCGTTTCTTACCGGTATCTTCTCGGTAGATATGGGTACCGAACCGTTAGTAGAGTCACTTCGCATTGTTTTCAATTACCACTTAAAAGTTTTGAATGTAACCAACTTCAAAAAACAAATATTTGACGTTAACTTTAAAAGATGTAATAGCAACTATGCGATGCATTCATTTCCAACACAACATTTTGTACGACTTTATATTTTTGTCTCCACGTCCCACAAGACCTATTTTACTGTAAAATCAATCACGTACCAGGTCAGTAAACCTCGGCCGCCCAATAATAGCCAATCACCTTTACGTCATTTTCCCATTCTTAGAATTTTAACAGATCCCCAAAACAGACTAATCAAAGTAACACAAAAATTCCGATCGGAACTTGCCGGAACAAATTCCACTTGCGACTTTGAGCCGGAGTAGCAGCCATTCCGGAGTTATTCATCAGCCGAAACAGTCACACTTAGCGAAACTATTTAATTATATGACCCTTTCCAGTTTCCGCCCAGTGAATCTTTTGAGTCCCGACTTAAAATAGGGGGTATTTCGTTGGCGCTCGACGAACGAATTGGATTGTTGCTGTTGGGGTCTTAGAATGGAGTCGCTCGACTATTTTCACCAAGTGATTTTCTATAAAAACAGGTAAAATGTCGACTAAAAACAAGCTTAATGGTATGTTTTAATGAATCACACGTAATAATAAATCGAGAATGTATCCTATGAAAACCGGTAGATCAAAAGTAACAGACATTCAAAACTGGGTAACTGGAATGGCAAAGCCGGCCCTCGCTAGCCAGGATGACAACCTGTAAAATATTGAAAGCAAATTCTGTGTGCGTCAAAATTAAGGAAGGGCGCTATGGTGCTAGTGTAGGCCTTTATCCAATAGTGGGTGTAGGAAAATGGGTTAAAAAAACTGATAGCCATCAAGCTTTGCATGACGACGGGACGTTTGATGAAATAAGAACTTAAAAAATAGTGGCAATAATAGGCAAACCAGGAAAAATACACATAAAACAAACGCTCAAGTAATGATGGTGACTGTTATTCATCAACGTTTTATCTCCTTTGCTTATGCAATTAATGAATAGGAGATTACTGCTAAAAATTGTAATTCTCAATTGAATTCGAAAAAAGTCGAGTGCAACCAGCATCGCCCCCAAAGCGACGTTTATAACCAGCCATGTACTCTGCAGACAACATCCGAACGTAAACTATTCTATTTATTTACTACCGGGACTGAGAAGGCATATTTGGACTTGTTGTGACTTTGGAAGCGGCCGCGACGAGCACGGAAAAATATACCGATTCCAAGACAGTTCGGTTTCAGCGAGCAGGTGGAAAGTTTGTTAAGTGGATTTCTGTTTGAATTGGTATACTGTACTTAGGGAACGAATAAGGTACCTGTTAAGTATTCTATGTAAAGTTACTTACTTTTAGATTCCGGCTAATTAATAAAAAATTAGGCTTCATTTCAATAACTAGTGTAAATGACAAGGCGTTTTAACATTTTTGCTTCATAAGTTACAGGTTTCTACAAAATGAAAAAAAACTTATTATTAGGTATAATATTTAAAAACATATTATCAAAAAAGTTGTATTATTAAAAGAATGGTTCTTCAAAGGCTGAGTACAAGGCAAATTGTATTTAAATGTTGCATTTACACTATACCATACGATCATGAATGTTCTAAAGCTGAAGAGAGTGCTTGTTTGTTTGTTTGTTAGAACGCGCTCATCTCACGAACTGCTTGTAGAAATAAAAAAAAATATAAACGAGGAAGTCTTTACACTATATAACATCAAGCTGCGAAGAATCAGTGTGAAAACCGGGAGGAATATGCGTGTGCAGCCATGGCGGGCATATTACTACTTAAACATATAAAAAAGGTATTTTAAGAGGTAATCATTTGTTTTGCATGCAGTTCATAAAACGAAAAACACAAACACGTTTTATTTGCTGATTTCCATTTATAAAACGACGCCGACACAAAAATGGTTCTAATGAAGTGTTCTATTAGGGTTTTATTCAACTTTCTTGTTTGTTTTTGTTTCAAAGAGATACCTCAGCCAGAAGCTGTCCTTTGAGAATTGTTCAGACTCTCCCCAGCCAGAAACAAGCCAAATCTTTCGCATGTACCAATTCTAAGTAATGGACTTTACACGCAACGATTTTAATTGACTTAAAACATCACAAAAGCACTTTAAACATTATTCAATCGTTTACTTTACACTATTGCAAACGGAATACCTAATTAAAAAACGTGAATAACTCAACCTCCCGGGTACATGTATTTGTCTGAATGATCGCGTTTGTTAAAATATCTAGCTGTTTGAGTTATTTCTCATAATTTTGTTCTAATAAACGTACTTGAAATATACCACATATAAATATTACGGGCAGATAAGGGTATGGTCTTTTTTTCCTTGTGAAATTTTCATTGCTTGCAATTCCAATTTATATTTTAGTTTTATTAATTTATATTTCGAGTTTGACACGTTTAAATCCGTGCATCTCTTCGCGGAGTTCATACTAGTACAATAGATTTTCTGTTGTTAGTAATATTCAGGAATGAATGTGCTAATGTAATTTAATGAATGTGAAACAGGGAGCGAAAGTACAAGCGAAGACTGTTTTGAATTCCTATGCCGATACCAAATTATCATTTTTATTCTTTTATCTCGAGTCCTTTTCAAAGGAGACCTTTAGTAACACGTATAATGAGTGACGGTTTATTTAACCTTCTGTTCTATAAAGCTGTTTGTTTCAAAATCGTGTTGTGTAAACACAGTAACAGCCGGATGCTGCGACGCGGCGTCGCCGCAACATCACGACATAAATAATGCGCGCGACTGGCGACGTGGCGGCCGCGGCCGGGCCTTGTTCCGCGGGACGCGACAAATGTTGATGCTGCATTTGTAAATATACTAGCGACCCGCCCCGGCTTCGCACGGATACGATGTAAGTACTAAGAAACGTTGACTTTGCTATTCTATATTGCATATTAAAGCCGTGCTCCTGAATCATAGTATATAATAAACAAAAACGGAAAAAAATCCGATGCGTAGTTTTAAAGATCTAAGCGTACATAGGGACATACAGATATATATACATGTTCTGTGAAAATTTCAACTGTGTGGACCACTAATTGGTCTGTTCGCCTTTACATTAAAATTTTACTTAATACTGCTCTGTTCAAATTCTACTATCGTTGCTTAATTATTCATCAATATACATACACGCGAATAGATAAAAATATGTTTATCACGTTGCGCATTAGGACCAATAGGACCTACAATTTGCTATAATTTTTTTTGTTTATACTTTTTTTAATTATTTTTTTATTTTTGAGGCACAGTATGTCTTGGTGTAAAAGACTAAAGTTCAGCTTTCGTTGTTTGAAAACTACAAAGTTTATTTTCGGGATCTTCTCTGTTAACTATAGGTTCCGAGGAGGAAACCTTCATTTAATTTATTTTATATGACTAGTGGCCGCCCGTGACTACGTACGCGTTTATATAGCTTTTGTTACTAAGCGTAAGGTTATTTTAAATCAGCACTATAATAAATAAATAAATATTGAACAACATCACATACATTGCTCTGATTCTGTGGTAAGTAGCTAAAGCACTTGTGTTACCGAAATCAGAAACAACGACGGTACCACAACACCCAGACCCGAGACTATACAGAAAAGTTGGTTTCCCATATTGACCCGACCGGGGATCGAACCCGGAACCTTAGAGAGGCGTGACGCCAAAGTCCGGCACGCTCACCTCTCGGCTACGGAGGTCGTCAAATATAACTATAGTTTTTACTTTCTTTGTTTGTTTGACGACCTCCGTAGCCGAGAGGCGGGCGGGCCTGACTTTAGCGAGCGCCCTCTCTAAGGGTTCCGGGTTCGATCCCCGGTCGGGTCAATATGGGAAACGAACTTTTCCATATTGTCTCGGGTCTGGGTGTTGTGGTACCGTCGTTGTTTCTGATTTCTGTAACACAAGTGCTTAAGCTACTCACCACAGAATCAGAGCAATGTATGTGATGTTGTCCAATATTTATTTATTTATTATATATTATTTAAACATAGACACACACAAAAATACGAATTTTTTATACTATTAGTGTAGTAGATTCATAAATATAACAGATGTAATTTACATGAATTAAAGAATTTAGAATTTTTTAATTTACTGACAGACAGATGGACAGCAAAGTCTTAGTAATAGGTTTTCGGTTTACCCTTTTGTTTGGAACCTTTAGTGGCTCACACGTTTATTTAGGAGGCCATAGTACCGCATTACATAAATATAATGAATGCACCATTCCGCCATTTCCGATAGATCAATAAGCCAATATCTCTAATGCACTTCCTCAATAGAAACGCATTTTGACGATTAACTGTCTGAGCTGATCGATCGCTGACTGCGCCTTTTTCTTGACCGATCGCTGTCACCTGTAGCGGTTGTGTGCAACCCAGTTTAGCTACAAGCCCTTCCCACTACGGCCAAGAAATAAAGAAGGTTTTGCTTTTGAAGCTGTGTGACTTGTAACCAATATATTTTTTATTACAGAAGAGGGCCATCCGCGCTAATTTGATCTTCAATCACGTGATTCACTCAGGGACCTCTTTAAGAAACTAACATACAATGTATCTCATCGGCGGTAGAATACTAAACTTGTAGTGACCATTCAAAAGTAGTTTTGTAAAGCTTACGTAAATAAAGATGTTTTCTAATTGTATTGGATATGGATAAATAAAGTATCGTTAGCGGTGTAATAATGGTTGGCCCGATAAAGGAGATGTGACGTCACCTTAAATTATGTCATCTTCTAGAACCAATAAATAAATAAAATAGGTAAATAAGTATTAGATAAAAATCACATACATTGCTCTGATTCTATGGTAAACAGCTAAAGCACTTGTTTACAGGAATCAGATGCAACGACATCCCTAATAGATATGTGTACTCATGTACACTCATGTACACATATCTATTGTAAAAATATAAAGTAATTTGTTTTACAGATACTTTAGTACGATTTAAGCGGTCTCTTCGCGAGACGGCGATCTCTTCCAGACAAACTTCAGTTAGAGGAAATAGGAGATAGCGAGATATAGGTAGGTATGTAACTTACAGGCAGTAACTGTAAATATGATTTGGAAAAAAATGCGATATTTATAGAATTGAAGGATTTACTATTTAAAACTTTCAAATAAGATAATGGGTCAACACGCGACACCATTCCTTAGAAGTTAATACGAACTACTTACTACAGTATAAATAAAGTCAGCTCGTGACCAGGGTTGGTGCAACCTAACCGAAACGTCAGGCAGTACGAATTTCGTAGTAACTACTGAAAAAGGTTGTCGCGTTTAGACCCGTTAACTTACTTTAAATTGCATATATGGTACGTACAAAAATACCTATAAATTTATTGATTTTATGATCTGACCCCAGCCTATTCCTGTAAAGCAGAGCACATCCGGCATCGTATAAATATACCAGCAAACATTATAATCCATTACGTCAACGAGTGCCCGGGGCAGACTTAGACCCTGGGCTCCATTTGTTGTCACAACAAGCTCATGTTATTGCAGGCTCGTCACAGAGGATTTGCACCTAGATACTGATGAAGGACTTTTGTATTTTTTGTATCCTAAATGTATAAGTAGGTAAAGAAAAGTATCCGATACAAAATCCCAGTGCAGAGGTAACGCCTTCATTATTGAAATCAACACGTCGTCGCGACAATCAATCAGTTCACAGTAAGCCTGTGCTTAATCGCTAAGACTATGAGCTATGTTCGAAAACAATCCTAGACATAGGTACTTTTGTTCGAACCTAGATTGAATTAGGAAAACTAGATTTCAGCTGGTTCTTAAGGCCATCGAGGCGTTAATGTTAATATTTACGAGATCAGAAAATACATAATACACAGTTCACAAATTGGTACAATTTCCAGTCACTGTAACTGTTAATATTGGTAGGTATGAAAGCTCATCAGACTACTCACTTTCAGTTTATTGGTAGGTATGATAGCTCATCAGAGTACTCACTTTCAGTTTATTGGTAGGTATGATAGCTCATCAGACTACTCACTTTCAGTTTATTGGTAGGTATGATAGCTCATCAGACTACTCACTTTCAGTTTATTGGTAGGTATGAAAGCTCATCAGACTACTCACTTTCAGTTTATTGGTAGGTATGATAGCTCATCAGACTACTCACTTTCAGTTTATTGGTAGGTATGATAGCTCATCAGACTACTCACTTTCAGTTTATTGGTAGGTATGAAAGCTCATCAGACTACTCACTTTCAGTTTATTGGTAGGTATGAAAGCTCATCAGACTACTCACTTTCAGTTTATTGGTAGGTATGATAGCTCATCAGACTACTCACTTTCAGTTTATTGGTAGGTATGATAGCTCATCAGACTACTCACTTTCAGTTTATTGGTAGGTATGATAGCTCATCAGACTACTCACTTTCAGTTTATTGGTAGGTATGATAGCTCATCAGACTACTCACTTTCAGTTTATTGGTAGGTATGAAAGCTCATCAGACTACTCACTTTCAGTTTATTGGTAGGTATGAAAGCTCATCAGACTACTCACTTTCAGTTTATTGGTAGGTATGATAGCTCATCAGACTACTCACTTTCAGTTTATTGGTAGGTATGATAGCTCATCAGACTACTCACTTTCTGTTTATTGGTAGGTATGATAGCTCATCAGACTACTCACTTTCAGTTTATTGGTAGGTATGAAAGCTCATCAGACTACTCACTTTCAGTTTATTGGTAGGTATGAAAGCTCATCAGACTACTCACTTTCAGTTTATTGGTAGGTATGAAAGCTCATCAGACTACTCACTTTCAGTTTATTGGTAGGTATGATAGCTCATCAGACTACTCACTTTCAGTTTATTGGTAGGTATGATAGCTCATCAGACTACTCACTTTCAGTTTATTGGTAGGTATGAAAGCTCATCAGACTACTCACTTTCAGTTTATTGGTAGGTATGAAAGCTCATCAGACTACTCACTTTCAGTTTATTGGTAGGTATGATAGCTCATCAGACTACTCACTTTCAGTTTATTGGTAGGTATGATAGCTCATCAGACTACTCACTTTCAGTTTATTGGTAGGTATGATAGCTCATCAGACTACTCACTTTCAGTTTATTGGTAGGTATGAAAGCTCATCAGACTACTCACTTTCAGTTTATTTGTTAAATTGTTATTATCTATAGTATCTATGGTAAACTTCGCGCCTTTTTACATTTTTGTCTATGCTCTCTCTTACTCTGTGAATGTCACTAAGCGCGGTCGTAACTCTGATAAGTTTCCGAAATACACAGTTATTCAAGTATAAAACCTTCTTTTCACTAAAACCTCAACAGGTTATTGGCCCAGAAGCCTGGATTAAATGTTAGCAAAGTGTAAAAACAGTGCAGAAGTGTTTACCAAAAACGCGGGTTTGAACCTAACCTCAAAAGTGACTGTCCATTTTGCAAATTGTGAAATATCACTCCGTTCTCCAAATTGATTGCCTGTAATGTCTTCAAACAATCCTCTAGCTATGATTGAGAAGCTAAGTGGTCGAGAAAACTACTCGACATGGAGATTCGCGGTCCAAACCTACCTAGAACATGAGGACTTGTGGGATTGCGTCGTACCCCAATCCGACGCAGAATTCGACCCCAAGCGAGATATCAAAGCGAAATCAAAGATAATTCTACTAGTGGACTCTGTAAACTACGTTCACATTCAGGAGGCAAAGACTGCAAAAGAGGTTTGGGACTGTTTGGCAAATGCTTTTGACGACTCCGGGCTAACACGCCGAGTTGGTTTACTTCGGGATTTATGTACGACTAACCTTGCTGGATGTTCTAATGTAGAAGAATACGTGAGTAAAATCATGACCACAGCTCACAAACTACGCAATATCGGGTTTAAAGTGGACGACGAGTGGCTTGGAACCTTGCTCCTCTCCGGTCTGCCAGATTCCTACAAGCCAATGATAATTGCAATTGAAAGTTCAGGCATGAAGATTAGTGCAGACTCAGTTAAGTCAAAAATACTACAAGATGTCAAAATGGCTGAGAGTGACACTACTGCATTTGTAGCAAACCATAAGAACAGATTAAATCAGGGCCCCAAGAAGCCATTTAGAAAGGGGCCTCGTTGCTTTAATTGCAACAAGCATGGCCATATTGCAGCTGAATGCAAGTCTAAATATAAGAAGAAAAATCAAGAGAGTTCCAGCTATGCAGCTGCTTTTATAGCGTCCGTATCAAAGTCTGATGATGATCCATGGTATATAGACTCCGGTGCTTCAGTGCATATGACAAAACACAAGAATCTGTTGCAAGATGTTAAGGTGTCACCTATCAAGACAATCAAAGTAGCAAATGACAAGTCATTATCAGTTCATAGTACTGGACAGTTGAGTTTGGATGTGAGCAATGATAAAGGTCAATATAATAAAATTCTGTTTCAAAATGTTTTATATGTGCCGGAGCTGGCTACAAATCTACTTTCAGTCAGTCAGATCACACAAAATGGAGGTCAGGTAAAATTCAACAGTAAAGGCTGCATAATATTAAACAAAAACAACATGATTGTTGCAAAGGCAAACTTGGTCAACAATATGTACAGGCTGGATGTGAAAAGTGAACATGCATACATATCTGACGTTGACAAACAAGATGTATACCTCTGGCATCAACGCATGGGCCATTTGAATTTTCATGATCTGCCAAAATTAATTAATAATACTGAAGGTGCACAGCTGTCAAGGAAAACTGAAAAATTAACATGTATTCCATGCTTACAAGGTAAACAAACACGCTTACCTCTGAAACAAAGTGTAACTGAAACCTCTATGTTACTAGAACTGGTGCATTCAGACATATGTGGTCCAATGGAGACTAGTTCACTGGGTGGTGCCAAATATTTTATGACGCTGATTGATGATTATTCAAAGAAAGTGTTTGTGTACTTTTTACATAGGAAATCAGATGCCCTAGAAAAATTCAAAGAATTCAAGAACCAAGTGGAGAAACAATTGGAATGTAATATAAAGTGTCTTCGCTCTGATAATGGCCTTGAATATGTCAACTCAAACTTTTCAGAATTCTTAAAAAGTGCAGGAATAATTCATCAAACCACCACGCCCTACACTCCAGAGCAAAACGGAGTTGCCGAGCGTATGAACAGAACTCTGATAGAAAAAGCAAAGTGTTTGTTAATAAACGCGAAGTTATCTAAGCAATACTGGGCAGAATCTGTACACACTGCTGCTTATCTCGTCAACAGAACTCCAACTCGATCCTTAAAATATAAGACACCAGAAGAGTTATGGTCTGGCAAGAAACCAAATGTGAATCATCTGAAGGTATTCGGATGCCAAGCTATGATCCATCTTCCTAAAGAAAAAAGAAGAAAATGGGATCCAAAGTCAAATAAAGCAATTTTCATTGGCTATTGTGACCATACAAAAGGATATAGATTTGTTATTCCTGGCACCAAGACAATAATAAAAAGTAGAGATGCAGTATTCCTTGAATCTACAGTTGAAAGAAATTATGTTCCGGTGGATTTAATACAAGAATAGCTCAATGTGTGACTCATCATCCGAACCAAATGATAGGCAAACATCTGAGAGCTCCGATATAAATGATACATTAAAATCCACAAACACTGACTATTACTCAGATCAAGAAACAAGTTCAGATAGTGAATACTCACCTAATGTAAAAATTAAAACCCCATCTCCCTCAAACATAACTCTGAGACCAAGGAATAAAGAAACAATGAGAGTAAATCAAGAAAATGGTTATCTGTGCTGCAGTGAAGATATTCCAATACCACTAAACTACAATGAAGCAATTACATCAGCTGAATCAGAAAAATGGAAAGAATCAATAGAAAAAGAATTGAAATCACACCACCAGAATGAAACTTGGATATTGGTTGAAAAGCCTCCGGATTCAAAACCAATAGGATGTAAGTGGGTTTTTAGAATCAAGGACGAACCAACTGGTCCCCGTTATAAAGCTAGGCTGTGTGCAAAGGGCTATGCACAAAAAGAAGGCATTGATTATGATGAGACTTTCTCCCCTACAGTAAGGTATGATTCCATCCGTATTTTATTATCCATTGCAGCTCATGAAAAATTAAAAGTTGTTCAATTTGATGTAACCACCGCTTTCCTTTATGGAGAACTAAAGGAAAACATATTGATGGTACCACCTGAAGGATTAAAATGCAAATCAAACATGGTATGTAAACTTGTTAAATCACTATATGGTTTGAAGCAGGCACCCAGGTGTTGGAACACCAAATTCAACTCAGTTATTAATAAATTTGGTTTTAAGAGAAGTAAGTCTGATCAATGTGTTTATATAGGAATAATTAATGGTTTGAAATGTTACCTGTGCCTTTATGTCGACGATGGTCTGCTGTTTTGTAAAGATAAATCTATTATTATGGACGTTATCAATGATCTCAAAACAAACTTTGATCTAAAAGTGTGTAAAGTGTTAACTAATTTTGTGGGTATGCAAATTGAAATGTATGACAACTGCATTTTTGTCCATCAGACTAAATATATTGAACAGTTGTTAAGAAAATTCAACATGCAGGATGCCAATCCAAACTGTATTCCTGCTGATCCCAATGCAAAATTACAGAAGGCTGATGATGCACCCAGCAAAAACTATCCTTACCGAGAGGCAGTAGGATCACTGATCCACGCAGCAACCGTAAGCAGACCTGACATTATGTATGCTGTGAGCCAGGTGAGTCGTTACTTACATTCTCATAATGACACTCACTGGAAAGCTGTAATGAAAATACTAAAATACCTGAAAGAAACCAAAGACCTTGGATTATGCTACTCATCCAACTCTGACAGTACTGATTTGATTGGATATAGCGATTCTGATTTTGCTAATGACCTAGTAACCAGACTTTCAATAACAGGCTATGTTTTATATTAAATATGGAGCTGCTGTCACATGGTCCTCTCAACGACAGCAAACTGTGGCTCTATCCACAACAGAGGCCGAATTCATGGCCGCTTGTGAAGCAACAAAGGAAGCTGTATGGCTCAGACAGTTTCTAAGTGACATTAATGAGTTCAAACAAAAATCTGTATGTATTAACGTTGACAATCAAAGTGCTATAAATGTAATAAAAAACAGTGAGTTTCATAAGCGCTGTAAACATATCGATATTAAGTACAATTTTGTTAAGGAAAAATGTTACGAAGGAATTATTTCTTTAAACTATGTGCATACTGATAGTCAATATGCTGACATGTTTACTAAAGCACTACCTAGAGACAAATTTAGATTTTTAAGAAACAATATTGGTTTAATTAAGCTTGCTACCTAATTAAGTAAACAATGTAATACTTAATGCTAAAATCACTTATTGTAATTTCTGTGTCATGTTTGTTTATATTATGTTAATTTTGAGAAAGGCTCGAATTTGGGAGGAGTGTTAAATTGTTATTATCTATAGTATCTATGGTAAACTTCGCGCCTTTTTACATTTTTGTCTATGCTCTCTCTTACTCTGTGAATGTCACTAAGCGCGGTCGTAACTCTGATAAGTTTCCGAAATACACAGTTATTCAAGTATAAAACCTTCTTTTCACTAAAACCTCAACATTATTGGTAGGTATGATAGCTCATCAGACTACTCACTTTCAGTTTATTGGTAGGTATGAAAGCTCATCAGACTACTCACTTTCAGTTTATTGGTAGGTATGAAAGCTCATCAGACTACTCACTTTCAGTTTATTGGTAGGTATGATAGCTCATCAGACTACTCACTTTCAGTTTATTGGTAGGTATGATAGCTCATCAGACTACTCACTTTCAGTTTATTGGTAGGTATGATAGCTCATCAGACTACTCACTTTCAGTTTATTGGTAGGTATGAAAGCTCATCAGACTACTCACTTTCAGTTTATTGGTAGGTATGATAGCTCATCAGACTACTCACTTTCAGTTTATTGGTAGGTATGAAAGCTCATCAGACTACTCACTTTCAGTTTATTGGTAGGTATGATAGCTCATCAGACTACTCACTTTCAGTTTATTGGTAGGTATGATAGCTCATCAGACTACTCACTTTCAGTTTTGTACCGCTCCTTTGTCGTGGGCATTAGAACTATACTTAAATCGACTGCAAGAAGTTCCACTACCAGGTCAAGGCTTAATCTTTGCCAGCAGAAAAGAAGAGTCATTCTCCCCTGGATGCTTTAGCGGGAACACCACTCCACCCCCCATTTTACTTTTCTAAATTTGAGTGTATCATCATCATGGTCTTGACCAAGCGATCACTTTTCTCGGGTTTTTGTAAGCTACTGCGTTTTCTGGTCACCATTCTTGAAAATCGCAAATTAACTATCAGCTCAACGAGCTGTGTTATATCCTCATTTCTGAGTTACACGTAAATATGTTCCTAGTATAGCTCTCTCTGCTGCACGCTAAGTGGCTTTGGGCTTTAGGAATGTATTTTCATTTAACAAGAAAGATCTAGTACCTAGTTTATCAAAATCTTCCATGCACCCTTCTCGACGCGGATTCCGGGGCGGGTGGAGGCGAGTTGGCAGCAGTTTTTCAAGATTCCGCGAGTTTCGCGCGGCACTCGTGAGCCGCAGTCGGCCGCATGCCGGCGAGACGTGTTGCAGCCAAGCTGGGAAAATAGACAATAGTAATATTGTCGAGTTTTTAAGGTCACCGCAAAAATTTCAAAGTGTGCTGCACCGAAATGTCATACCAGACTTTTCGTGGGCTATTTTTAATTGTTCCTTCTACGGATAATAACAAATGACTCCCATTGCTATTTCACTACACGGTCCCAGAGTGAATGGTATAGTAGTCCCGTGACCGTGTGTGACCGTCAAACCTTATGGCCACATGTTGACAAGTTGCCAAATGATTTCTTGGTCCAAGATGGCCACCAAACATAAGTCATTAATAACGCCATATAATAATGTCAGATACATATTTTGACACAACTCCCTGAATATAGGTACCAAATAGGGTTGTATAGCCCTTTTATTTGGTAGTAGTAGTAGTTCCTTGTATAAGGCGTAACATAATGGATTATAGCAAATTTCAAAGGTCAAACTGAAATATCGAACTGTCGGGGGTTTTCGCGGTCTTTTGCTTACCTTCAGGTCCATTATAAATTTTCTTCAGAAAATACTGATTATTAACGACGGGGTTATATTTAAATATAACCCCGTCGTTAAAAAGTATTACCTATTCTGACTTAATAAACTACATAATAATTGAATTCGACACTTATTGAATTGCCAGAACTCAGAATGCAACCGCCACGAATCTTCGCTGCAACCGCAGCGTTCCTCAAAAATCTGCTTAATTCCCGCGTGAAATATGGACTCGGCATGTGGATTCGGTATTCTAACATTTTCAAGATTGTAAGTTACCGTATTAAAATAGTTTATACTCATCGTAAGAAGATACTTACGCTCTCCATATGAGAAATGGTTTGTCGATTTGCATGTCGCATTCCTATTTACAATGTGAATAAATGCTTGGCTTTGCAACTTGATGTGGATATTTTGTATATTTTGTGAAAGGATAGCATGTATGGTATGAGATATCCCAATTTTGGGAGGAGGAGGAAACTTGAAAACCTTGATAAGATTATGAGTAAACTTAATCATTCAAATAAACTTCTTTACAGAAATTTTATTTGCAGAGTTTTATATCTAAAGAAAACATCCGCTGTTTTATTCCTCTCTGACTTGAATTATTCGTATCTTCTACTCCTATTTCCAAAAGAAAAACAACAAACCATCCACATCCGCAATAGGATTACTGTAAAGTTAGTAAATCTATAAGAAAATCCTTGGACCCTTATTCAGTAGCGATTCTTCGTTCAGAGGTTACTGGTAATTCCCTTTACAAATCTGTACGAGCGAGCACCGCCATAAGTCGGATTCTTTCTCTTCATATTGTTTCTTTCCGATCAGCGATAAACGCGAAGGGACCGATTTATCGCTCGCCTCCGAGAAAACCCAGCGATCATTCCAACAGACTCTAGCACCCTAACAACCAACGCTGACTTTCTACCGAAAACAAATCGGAATTTCCCACAAAAGCAGCTTTAGTTTGCAAAATCGCAGATGTTGACGCGGCATATTATGGTGACGGTGTCAGAATGGAGTCGCAGGGTCAATTTATAGCTCATACGATGTCGGACGGCAGCCGAATGTAAATGAAAACCAGTTTGCAGTTTATTGAGTTGAAAGATGTAATAGTTTCGCTAGCTGGTCCGAGTTAACCTCGGAGGGCGTCGTTTCGCGTTATCAGCTTGCGATCGGTAAAAGTTAAAGCCACTGTTACCCACAGCAGAATGTTTCCTTGGAGACACTTATATAAAGCGAGACGTTGTTAATAACCAAAGATTAAGAACGTTGCTGGAGGGTTTATTGAACTATTGTAACAACCTTAGAATAAGGAAAGTATAATATATCTATGGTAACAACGAGCCTCGCGTCAAGCAACAAGACAGCCCGTCATCGCGCCTCTCCGCGTGGCCACCAACAGATGTCGCTGTGCCTAGTTACATCGCGGTATCATTGTTTTCCGACCGGCCCTTATATAGGCTGCGGACCGGACGTTCTTTAACTCGGTAGCTCAGGCGTTATAGCATTTTGTTAGCATCCTCTCTTGGATCTATCGGACCTATTGACGAACATAGGATATCTGAACGACTCCGGACCCTGAATCTAAGCGGTTTCGCGGTAACACCGTAGCTATAGCTAGGTTATAGTAGGCGAATTCAATATCTTGCTTTGAATACAAGACTGTTGACAAGGAATAAAGCTGTGGACCCTTTCATTACAACCCCACCACTTACACTATCTATTTATCTATATTATATAAAGCTATTTATAAAACTGAAAACTATGACGTCACTACACAGTAGAAAACAAAGCCACTTTCTACTCTCTGTCCCTTTGTAGGCTTTAATCTTTAAAACTACGAAACGAATTTTATTGTGATATTTTAAATAAGTACATAGACTGATCCAAATGAAAGATTTATCAGTATAAGGCATTGACGACCTCCGTATCCAAGAGACAAGTGTGCTCAACTTTGGCGTCGCGTCATTTCTGAGGTCCAGGGTTCAACTCCCGGTCCGTTCAACATGGAAATCTAACGTTTCTACGTTTTTTCAGATCTGGGTGTCGTGGTACCGTCGTTATTTCTGATTACTATTTAAGTGCTTTAGCTATTTACTACAGAATCCTGTGGTGTATGTGATGTTGTTAAACATTTATTTATTAGGAATTTATAAATTTATAGTATAGTTATTACAGGAAAGCCGAAATAAAATTCGCCCATAACTATTAAAAATGTCGGATGTCAAAAACAACAACTTTACAGGAGAGCGAATCAAAGTGTAAATTGCGCACATCTTTGAAATAAGTATATTTCAGTCAGGTTCATGAAATTTTAATGTGGTTATTTAAAAAACTATGCATAAAATAAAATTTTTCTTTTCTGGTAGTGATAGACCTGGTTATTTAGGGACGTTTTATAAAATAAATAAAAAAATGAGATTTTGCAGTTCCGACAATGTTAATAGTCACTGACGAATTTACTGCCGCGAAGCCGATTCGGGTCTTCAGTACTTACTAAATTTAAATAAAAATAAAACATATTGGAATGTTTAATGCGTTTCAACTCCCGAATTTTCGATTGATCTCCAATAACAAGAACGTTCACCTTACAATAGACCGCAGCCAAATAACAATCACTCCGGTGTTGTTGTGTTTCTGCATGTGAGTAGGTTTCCAGAGCTCTTGGGGGGTGCTACATTAGTAGCAGGGGCCAAGCTTTCAAGGTAAGGGCGACAAGTCTAGTAACAGATTCACTATGCTGTACTTGTCGCCCTTAAGCTAGGACCTCATTACCAGTCGCGGAAGGAGGCAGCTGAAAGAGATCGAGAGAACGACCCGTCTGCTCCCGCTTGCCGCAAGAGACGACGGCTCAGAGCGCGGCGTCAATTTGACCGCGCCATGTTGCCGCATGGAGACCAGTCGGCTGTTGGTGTGAGGGCGCCTCAGCCGGCATTGCACGTACGGTCTTCATTGCGAGGCGGGGATGGTTCAGTGGATCGGCCATCCCCGTTTACCCCCCCGGTTATCCAGGGGGGAGAAGATGGGGCCGCTTAAGCTGCCATTCCGCCTGGCGGTGTTGTGGTGGTTATGGTTTTCACTGCTTCCCACAACATCGCCATTTAGGGCGATGAGGTCCGCCGGGGTGTTTTAGTGGGTAGGCCTGCCTTTCATAGTTTCACAGGGCAGGAGAGTCTCACACACGCCGCACTCTCCCTCGAGTGGCGGTACGGTGCGTCACGCATTTCTCCCCGTTAAAAAAAAAGGACCTCATTACCACTTAAAATCAGGCAGGGTGAGGTCAATCTTGAAGAGTAATATAAATAAAAATGTTCGTTTGTTCATTTCATTTTTGGATAGTAGTATGTAGGCCTACAGATTTTATAATCGTTAGAAAGACATTCAAACACAGCAATAGATCACCTAAAGTAGACCGAGAAAATAGAGTATTGACAGTACAGAAGGTACGCCACAGTTCAAGCCAAGCCACGCCACAATCGCTTCCCTTCCAATATTCGCCGTTTCCCGCGACCTCACTGGGGCTCGTATTTCACGCCAAATAACCTTCCATTACACAAGCTCTTTCTTTCACTTGAAATTCTTTCTATTCATTTGGTGGTATTAACTTCTCGTTTGTAACGAAATTAGCATGTGATCCGTTGATTGATTTTAAAACTGCCTTTGTGAGGTAAGGGATTTTCTGACATCCTTTGCTGTCTCAGAATTTGGTAAAACGGTTTTGTTCTTTAGTTTTTTTAAGTATTTCTGGGATCTGTCATTGTCACTTAGCATGTGCAATACGTTTATTTCCTCGTACGAGACCTTTGATTTTATAGATTCACGGTTCCATGCAAAATACAAACAAATTATTATCCCCCGCATCATGAAATCCCTACTAATATTATAAATGCGAAAGTAACTCTGTCTGTCTGTCTGTCTGTGTGTCTGTTACGCTTTCCTGCTTAAACCTCTCAACCGATTTTGATGAAAGTTGGTATAGGTATACGTTGAATCTCAAGAACGGACATAGGCTACTTTTTATTAGAAAATAAGGGGGGGGAGGGGTAATACCACCTTTGCAAGTTTATATGGAAAAATGTTTATTTTTGAAGTTAGAGATATGAAATTTGGCACAAATATAGCTCGAAACTTGGATTAAAATATATACTACTTTTTGTTTCGAATGTTAGGAGAGAAAGGGGTAAAACCGACCATAAAAGGATGTAGTCCACGCGAACGAAGTCGCAGGCACAGCTAGTACTCGTATATAAGTGTTGTTTGTCAACACAAGCGTTGCAAAAAATACCTACAGTGCCAGACTATATAAATAACATCTGTAAAATAAATAAATAAATAATATCAAATATTGGACAACATCACATACATTGTTCTAATTCTGTGGTAAGAACGTTAAGCACTTGTGCTACAGAAATCAGAAACAACGACGGTACGACAACACCCAGACCCGAGACAATATGGAAAAGTTCGTTTCCCATATTGACCCTGACAGGGATCGAACCCGGGACCTCAGAGATGGCGCGACGCCAAAGTATGACCGTTCGCCTCTCGGCTACGGAAGTTGTCGAAATTGTAAGGATGTATGAATTTTCTTTTACGCAAAAACAAATGAACGGATTTCATTAAATTATGGTAAAAAGATATATAACTTTCTAGTTTAACGTATAGGACACTTTTTAAATCGAAATAACGCGAGCGAACTCGCGAACAATAGTAAGTTATCATCATAATTAGGTTAGCACATACACATGCCACAATACACAAAGTAACACAGTACATGAGCTCTATCAATGATTAAATTCATGAACGAATTAAAAGACGATAAAATAATGCAAAAGAATTCAATGCATGAACATTGTTACTTACTGAATATAATTTCCAATCGCCTATCAAAGAGAGCCATTACCACTGAAAGCCGCGATAAGTCGGAATCAGATGAATTTAACGCATTGTGCGATAGTGCGGTCCATACAAAGTGCGATAATAAATTTTATTCTGCGTCACCTGAGCCACTAAAATCCAATTACAGTGAGGAACCTCTGAAATTAGTTATAAAAGCATATGTGTGTAAGCCCTAGCTGTTGTCGGTTGTGTTAATCTAGTATCATTTTCATATAAATTTCAGCCAAATTCATTAAGTAGTTTTTAGAAAGAGTAACAAACAAACATACATACATACAGACAGTCATACATTCATGCATCCAGATATCCATTCGTCCATACAGTCTCACAACCTTTTTGTTACTTGGTGCTCCTATTAATAACACCATCCTTTCAAATAACTTTTGATCTTAATGCGAATGCGATAAATGGTGCGGGAATCGAACCCACGACCTTCACGTATCGCGCGAGCTGATATTCCAACTTCTTCAAAAAAAATCTGTTTCTTTAAAATATTTAAAGTTCGCCAGTTCGCACTGGCGTAAAGTAAAAAATCGATTATAATCAGTTGGCTGTGCCACAAAAAAAATACCGTTGTTTGGCTTGGGCTGTTGTTATTCTTTTTCAATAAAATAAAAATAAAATAAATAAAACTTTCAGGTTTATAATATTAGTAGCATGTCGCGGTTTTGTAATTCAATAATGAATTTACTTTCTGACGCCGTTGGCACATGAGTATTCCCGCAGTTAACAAGCTAGGACCACGTGACTCGCTGAGATAATTGTTTAAGGAAATTAACATCTTAACAGTCGCATCTCAATACATTATCGACTGTTTAACGCATGTATACAAAAACTTGCATACATTTCCTAAAAAATCAGACAATCATAGAATTAACACCAGAAATAAAAATAAGCTTGCTGTTCCTAAGCGGCCACTACATAAAATAGGTAATTCATTTGTTGCTTTAAGCATAAAAATGTTTAATAAACCCCCTCAAGATATAATCATAATCATAATCAATTCATTTATTCATGTTGGTTACAAGTAACACTTATGCATCGTCATAATGAATATAAACCAAAATTGAAGCTACATCCGGTTCGGAACAAAGTCAAAGTCAATATTTTTTATTCACATAGATTACATTAGTAATACTTATGAATAGTCTTTATATAAAGCAAATGAAGCTAATCCTACCGAGAAGAATCCGGCAAGAAACTCAGTAGTTTTTTTTTTACAAATGAAAGCTACACTTATTACTAATTTTGCACTAAGAAACACAGTTTGTTTGTCAATTGTAAAATAAAAATTTAAAATCGATTACTAAAAAAATAATAATAAAACAAAGGTAATTTACAAAATTAAATTAAATTAAATTAACTGTATGACTTACATGCGTCATCGAGGCCCAATTCTGACATTGATTGAGAAAATGCGTTATATGTTTTTAAAATAATATAAAACACAGGTACAGGCGAGCACACTAGTCACTGATCCACACGTTCTTGTCATTCAAATACTCTTTTACTCTGTAGTAGCCTTTTTTCAAAAGACAACGTTTGACAAATGTCTTAAATTTGTACAAAGGTAACAAATCGTTCATAAGTATTACTAATGTAATCTATGTGAATTAAAAATATTGACTTTGACTTTGACTTTCCATGTCCAAGCTATAGTCGATGATAGGTAGATACACTTGAATGCATAAAACATTACAAATTAGTTTTAAAGACAAATTAAAGTTCAATAAAGGGAGACTAATTGCTAATAAGCTAATAACCTTTAGGTAGAGGAAATAGTAGATGGCGAGAAATGGGTATGGCTGTGGAACATGTAAATTGAGTATTAGAAACAGAAATTTTTTATCTCCCCTTGCGGTGCGGGAATTGAACCCACTACCTTCACGTATCGCGCGTGCTGCTCTTACCAACTGAGCTAACCGCAAGTTATTGTAGGCGATTGAAGAGCAGCACGCGCGATACGTGAAGGTCGTGGATTCAATTCCCGCACCGCAAGGGGAGATAAAATTTTTCTGTTTCTAATATTTAAAAGTTCGCTAATACGGCGTATAGTACTATAAAAATAATAAAATCGATGTAAATTAAGGTGCTATAAGGATAAAAAAAATCCTACTGTCATATCTTTACTGTGCCTTTAGTGAAACTCTTTGGTGGCTGAAGCTATTGTACAGATAACGTATGCGACTTGGCTTGTATGGCGTTGAATGTCCCATTATGGCCGCTGGATTAATGTTTAATTAATTCCGCTTCATAATACGGCACGCCGCATTATCCTGGTTTAACAATCCTTCTTTAAATTACCTTAATTTAGCATAAATACCTGCATCGACGAAAGGAAATGTATTTTAATTAATTTTATCTTGCTTATTTCAATGGATTAGTATTTATTTCTTGTAGTTATTAGAGAGGTAGGGCATAGCCATTTATCAGTCGAACTAGAGCAGCCCGACTGGTGAAATATTCCCCCTTACGGAAGACTGCAGCCCAATAACAATCACTTCGGTGTTGATGTGTTCCTGCGTGTGAGTAAAGTCTCCAGAGCTCTTGGGGGAGCTACATTAGTTTCAGAGGTCAAGCCTTAAAGGTAAGGGCGACAAGTCCAGTAACAGCTTTCTTACGGTGTACTTGTCGCCCTTAAACTAGGAACTCATTACCACTTAATATCAGATGGGATGAAGTCAATCTAGATATGTAATTTAGAAAAAAAAAGTTATACAAACCATTGTTGTATTCAGAAGACGGCCATCCGCGCCGTGTATGGTCTTAAAACAAGTAACTAAATAATTCGTTTAACACGTCAATGTTTTAACAGTAACAGTGAACATTAATTTTTGATTATACTTCTCGTATTTACGTACGCAAATATTTTGCCTAGTCTAGTCCTAAGTCAGACTATAATCATTTTAACAAGAAAAATAAGCTCAAGCTTGCTGTTCCACATCATAAAATTAGTTATTCTTTTGTAGGTTTAAGTCTGAAGATAATATTTAATATGTTGTTATAAAATATTACTACATAAATTACCAAAGCATAGATTTGTCTAAGATCAAAACGTGTCAAACTACAACAGGGTATTTAAAATAGAAAATAATTAATTAACATCAACGTTTGTACTTCATAAGCTACGTGTATTATATGTACTAGACATAAGTATCACTATTTTAATATTTAAAATAATTTTAATCTAAAGGATAATTAATAAAATATTGTATTATTTTACAAGAGTAACAACCATTTCTTGTCGGCTCTAGACAAATGTCACCTTTCAAATGCGGCAGTAAAAGTTAGTCTGACGATTTATTAACGCTTTTGTAAACTTTACCAAAAATTAAATTGTTTATTTATCACACCGTATCAGTTTGTAATTCAGATAAGCTAGTTTATTACGACACAAGTCCGTTGATCGAGTTTGGTCAAAAACACTAACTTCAGGTGGACCAAATTCTAGTCGGTTGAACATTTTGTAGTCCTGTATTTTTTTGTTAAAAATTGTTATGTTTAATTATATCTCAATCATTTTTTATTCTGATTTCTGGAGCACAAGTGTTAAAAGCTACCTACTTACCACAGAATGTCTCTGATGTTGTTTAATACTTAATTAAACGTATAAGTACTCGTAGTTATTAAAATTATGCACGAACCTTAGTTTTTTAACGTTATTGGTATGTGAGTCTAAGATTTTTCGAATTATTATTGTCTTTTCTGCAAATGACAAATAATTGTAAAATTCAGCAATATATAGAATATTTTTTCGTAAATGTTGTGAAGTTTGCAATGTGATGAAGCTCATTAACATGAAATGAGATTTAAGACGAGATCGACTTGACAAGTATATTGCCTAATTTAAAGGCCTGAAAATGGGTTTCAAGATGTGATTATGTAAGTCTACTATTGAATATAAATTTTGATTTGTTATTAAAATCAGCGCTCGCTTTTTGTGTTCTTTATTATGTTTAACTATGACTAGCTGTTCCCGCGTCTTCGTTCGCTTTGACTTTCATGGTCGGTTTTACACCTATCTTACCTAATAACCGAAACAAATAGTAGTCCATATTTTAATTCAAGTTTTGAGCTATATTTATGCCAGATAACGTATCTCTATCTTAAAAAAAATCATTTTCCTAAATAAACTTTCAAGGGCGGTATTATCCCTATCTCCCGTTATTTGCAATATAAACAGTAGCCTTTATCTGTGCTAGAGATCCCACGTGGTATACGTGGGATCTCTAGCCTATCTCTATCTCTATCTTTACCAAATTTCATCAAAATCGGTTAAGTGGTTTAGTTCTAAAAGCCGGACAGACAAACAGACAGTGACAGACAGAGTTACTTTCGCTTTGATAATAATAGTATGATTGATTGACTGTTTGATAACCGGTTCCAATATTTTACAATTCGTAATTTGTCAAAAATGTCTAATCCGTTTTTCTACGAGTCGTTAATTCTAATTTCAAATTTACTTTCCATATCAGCTGTCATCAGTCGTCTGTCGGCCGTTTTTAGCTTACGCCTCGTATTATTTATTACTATCCGTAGCTAGAACGGATTGTTTTTTTATATATTGGAATCGGGCTTGAGACTGGATATGAACGGTAAACAGTACATCAAGGTAAACACTTGCCATTCGATATACGTTCTTATGCGCACGAGATAAAGTATAGTTTGACGTGCTATATAAGGAATCCAATAAATCTATGATAAAACCCAATTTTAAAGAATAGAATAGAATAGAAAATATCTTTATTCGTGTAAGCTTTACAAAAACACTTATGAATCGTCAGTACAAATTAAGTATTCTACCGCCGTGTTCGGAATGTTGATCATGTCGAGAAGAACCGGCAAGAAACTCGACACTTACTCTTTTCAATGTAACAATGTTTCCTTAAACTAGGTACTTAAATAAAGTATACAAAGCTAGATTTCAAAGAATTAAGTTATTCTAGACCCATACATTTTTGTCATTTAAATAGTCACAGCCAAATAACAATCACTATGGTGTTGTTGTGTTTCTGCGTGTGAGTAAGGTTTCCAGAGCACCTGGGGGTGCTGCATTAGTAGCAGGGGTAAAGCCTCGAAGGTAAAGGCGATAAGTCCAGTAACAGCTTTATTATGCTGTACTTGTCGCCCTTAAGCCAGGACCTCATTACCACTTAACATCAGGTGGGATGAGATCAATCTTGAAGTGTAAAATAAAAAAAAAGTCATCAATTTTGTAGTGGCCCTTTTTTATTAAACATTTTTTAACATGAGATTTAAATCTATTCATAGGCAACTGAATAACATTTTCAGGCAACTTGTTAAATATTTTAACGTTTATACCCACAAAATCCTCCTAATCAAATTAAATTCTGCGGCTTGCTTAGTTACAGTTGGCTTATTTAACTAACTCATCTACGGCGAAAACTATTATTCCTGACACTAACCAGACACGATACCAGCGCAGTATCAAATACCGCTAGTTATTGCTAATAAATCGCCGTTATGAGCCGGGCGCGTTGTATCGCGAATCTTCGCGATATCCTAAAGCGGGCTCAATAAAATTTATCGCAACTTTTACGGGCGAAGCGGGTTAACGAGCGCTAATGAGAGATAAGCTGCTCTGCCGATGGCCTTTAGGAGCGGAATACTGGAATACTGGGAATAGATTATTATGTAGGGAAATTATGTTAGACGCAGTTTGGAAATGGAATTTGCAAAAGTCCAAAGCTATGCTAGTCAATCTCACAAATATTATAATCGAGAAAGTTTAGAAGAATAAATGGATGTGTGTTTATTGATATTTTGTGCCAGACTTACTTAGTAGATTTGGATAAAATTTTATATGTATGTAGATTAATTTAAGTATGGTATACTTTTTATCCCGAAATGATGCGAACGAAGTCAACAAAAATATAGTAATATCATAAAGGTGATAGGTTTGTGCAACAAGCAATTATTTGCTTAATTCTTTCACTATTAAAATTATATTATAAAAACAGTAATTGATGGCCTCCGTAGCCGAGAGGCGAGCAGGTTTGACTTCGGCATCGCGCCATATATGAAGTCCCCGGTTCGATTCCTGGTCGTGTCACTGAATAAAACGAACATTTATTTAATGCCTTAGGTCTGGGAGTTGTGGTGCCGTTTTTGTTTCTGGTTACTGTAACACAAGTGTTTAGTTACATATCACAGAATCAAAGCAGTGTAGGTATGTGATGTTAGCTACAATAAATAATAATGAAATATAGAAATAGTAAAACAACGATAAAATTCACACACTGTTGTTCTTCTGAAACGCTAAGTTTAGATTTGATTACAGATTAATATTTAACTTGCAATTGGCTTTTAGAAAATGTTAAAGCCTCTCTCAGTCCGAATATCTGCTACCAATATGTTCGAAGAATAGAGGAAAATCCGACTCGCCCTTTGCCTTTTTTTCTGCCAACTCAAAAAACAATATATAATCGTAAGATGTGCGCAGAGTAGGCACCGCAGGCGCTGTAAGCCGCTCGTTCAAACTTGTCCGAAGTCAGAAAAACCCGCGTTGAATTAAACAACATTCTGCCGAACACGACAGTCGGAATTCAATTAAAACTTTTGATAAGGGTTCCGTGACGTATTATTATAGTTTATTCACACCAGACACAATGCGCTCATGAATTTTTATATTACAACGTTTCAGACGGTTTCTTTTTGTTTCGACTTCATACGTTATGTGTGGGGAATTTACGGCGCTGGAGGAATGGTGGGTTTTAAGTTTTTGGGGGTCCGTGCAAAAAATAAAATCAACGTCACAAAACTCTTATCGTTTTGTGACGTTGATTTGACTACTTTAAAAAACTAGTTGTGCCCGCGACTTTGTTCGTGTGAACTACAGGGTTTTTCCAGTTTTTTCCCGCTAACTCCCGTTCCCGTGAGAATTTTGCAATATCGTGTTGCAGTGTTGCAACTAAGCTTTAAGTTTACTATGGTACCTGCATGCCAAATTTCAAGCGTCTAACTTAAGCGGTTTAGATTTTTCATACAAAAGGATTTTCCCGCTAATTTCCTTTCCTGTGGGAATTTCGGGAATTCCTTTCTTAGTGCACCTCTACAGTACCTAAGCTACGTCTTTTCCAATAGTCAAGTGCGTACGTTTAGCCGTTTAGGCTGTGTGTTGATATGTCAGTCAGTTTCATCTTTTATACTCGTATATTTAAGATAGAAGGTAATAAGCATCCACCAGCAAATTCGTCTGCATTTGCAACATTAAAAATTATTGATAATTCGTGATTAAGTGCGTCTTTAATCTTGAATCAATCGATGATATTTGGATTCGGATTAAATCGGTTCCAGTTGTGAAAAGCCGATTGAAATATGCAGTCACTGAGAATCACATCGGGGTCACCAATTTGGGAGATCTCAAATCAAAACAGCCAAATTTATTTGTTATCATTACGGATATAAAATGTGCGTTAACTGAGAGCTACTGAACAAAATCGATAGTTTTTACATCGAATTTAGCAACCAAACATAGAAACTATAAACATAAAAAAATCCAAACGTTTCTATGTCTGGATGTATCTTGGCATCGGTGGTTCTACAAATTTTTTGATTGCACAGTTTGTCATATATGTAAAAAAAAACTAAAAATGGTTAAGGCCAGTGTTTCCCTATCATTGTTTTGCCATGACCCGGTCATTTTCACACTGCCCTTTCGTGACCCACCTAGTATTAAATATTCTATTCGATTAAATAATACACATTTATTATTAGTAGAAAAAACAATATAGAAATAGAAAATATGTTTTATTAATTGTTATTGATCATGTTTTGGTATCGTATTTAAGTCATTAAAGTCACCCTAGCTGCTAGGGTATTTCGACTGCAATCATTTACGTTGTGTCGATCGATAGTATGATATTTTTAAAACAAGGCGGAATTGTTGGGGCCCGGTATTTTGTTTTGATGGCCCGGTACCAGGTCGCGACCCAGCAAATGGGAAACTCTGGTTAAGGCAACAAACTGCTGTATATCGGACACTAAACGATTTCAAACTCATCCAGCACATTGATTCACCTATTAGATTAAACAATGTCCTTAAGCGATTCTCAGCTATTCCACTCCATAGTTATGGTGGCTATTGATACCAAGACGACAGCAATAAACCGGCTCCATTCACCTGAATCAGCTATTGGCGCAGTAACCTGGAGTGCACGGTTATGCACCATAGCCCGTTACGTTTACAATGTCACTTTGACACTGGTTCTCAAGGTATTTCTTATGATCTTCTTCTCTTTCGCAGTTTAGCAGAATAAGCATTTCATTTCGTAAAAAAAACATTACTTTAGCAAAGGTTTATTTTTTTTCAAAAAACTTTTTTTTATAATGTTATGACAATTTCAGGAAAACAGACTTCTAATGCATCCTATGTGTTTTAAACAAATATGTACCTGCGTAAATTACTCGCTAAAATGTTTTATGATCCAAAAAAACATTTATTTCAAATACAATTTCGGTTATTACTCTTATTTGACATTCTATTAACCGATTTCAATTCCATTGCCCATAACGCTCTTACAAAAAAATCTTTGTTTTAAATATAATACTACACCAGAGCTAAGAGATTCGAACACATGGCCACATAATGTTTTGGAAAATTTAAGTGTCAGGGATCATCAACTTCATATTTCTTAAATTTTATATGTGGCCTGAGTGGCTGAAAAGAGAATAACAGAATAAGATACTGTGCAAATGAACTATTTTATAAGAAACCAGTTACGTGTTTCATAAGTCCGTAAGTCATATCAGCTGAGAAAACGTCCCACAAAACTGTTCTATTCCGTGATATGAATTCTACAGTTTGAGAGCCATAGTCGTACCGTATTATTCCAAGTCTGGCGAGGCGCCGGTGTTCAAACGTGTCATAAACCAACGAGCGCGCTTTCCTCCTCGTAAACCACTCAATTCGGCGCAAAGAATTCAATTAAAACGTCGCTTGGCATTACATATTACAATAGGAATTAAAACTCAGTAAACTCAAAGTCAAACTCAAATATTTCTTTATTCAAGTAGGTTACATATAACACTTTTCAATCGTCTTTAAATACAATGCAAAGTGATTCTCCTGCCGGTTCGGGATTGTAGGTACCGAGAAAGAAAGAGTAGATTAGTTACAACAGTATCAGTATCTAACTTATTGCTGTAGCTCACTTTAGACCAAGTCATATAGTTTAGTTTTGATGAGTGATGGAAACAATTAAGTATTTCAGTAAGTATTTGTTTTTGAGAGGTAAGCTGGAGCAAACCGGTACTCATTTCCCCAAAGGCTCCTGTTCTCAAACATGACGTATGTCACATGCCAGCCATCGCTTCACTTAACTAAAAATACAATGATTCGATTTTGTCCGTCAGTTAGATGTTTAAATAAGAAAAAATGTTTTTTTCTTTAACAATTAATAAAAATTAATAAAGTTCACAAGTGACGTAAGTCACTGTTTCGTAAAAAGTGTACGAAGAAGTGAGAACGAGTAAAATTTATGTTTTCACAATAAATAAATATAATATGTTTTATTTTTATTAGGAATCTAACTGTTGGACCAAAGAAAATTTTTAGTGAACTATTAAAAAATAAAATAACTTGTTTTAATAGAATTTTCAGACCATATCATCAGTTCAAAGGCGTTGGTTTTGCAAATCGTATTACTAGTAAAAATGTGGGATAGTTGCACTCAATGGATAGGGTTCTGTTAGCAGACCGCATTTAATGATATTTCTTGAGCCAATAACCACTGTCCTTGCAAAAGTTAAAATGAAATTTAAAAGACAAAGGACAGAGAAATGAAAGGACATTTTATTATTATTCCCAGTGACCGGGCGACACTGTCCGGCCATATTTTACGCGGCATTGTTAGTTCTCACTTATGACCGCGCGGCCACACTCGTATATCCCCGAGGTCCGCGGCAAAAACGCCGCTTCGGCCGCTTATTATTTTCGCTGCCAAAAAATGGCAATTAACATTACTTTAATTTCATGTTTTTGCGGTCCTAAGCTTCGCTAGGGTACGTTTTACGTCAATGAATAAATCGTTCGAAAAACTTTGTCGCTCTTTGTGTTTGAGTATTTATAGGAACTCATGATAGCAGTTCCATTATTTACAGGGACGACTCATTAAATTTAACCTTTTCAATTTACATGTACATTTCGATTGTTAGTTTTACTGGCGAAGTTAAATACTCACTGATTTTTTAGTTAACTTATTGATATTTTCCTTATAACGGGTACTCCTAGATATTTTCATTTTCATGACTAGGATACCTACTACTCATTTATCAACGTCTACCAGTTGAAGTAAGTAGCTAAGCTATAATTAAAGTCAACAATAACGATTAAAGAACAAAAATTCACGGGTCTCTCATAATAATTCGCGTAAAGCGGCTGACCGGGCGACGCTGTCCGGCCATATTTTACGCGGCATTGTTAGTTCTCACTTATGACCGCGCGGCCGCACTCGTAAATCCCCGAGGTCCGCGGCAAAAACGCCGCTTCGGCCGCGTATTATTTTCGCTGCCAAAAAATGGCAATTAACAAAAGCAACATTGCGTTTTAATTGCGACGGTTATTTTTGCGTATTTCACCGTTCTAAGCTTCGTGGGGCAAGGTAATGCGTTTTTTTTTTGCCGTCGCTGGGTTTCCTTTCAGTTTGTTAATTGTATTTCTATTATTTTTGTTTCAGTTTCAAAATCACCTCTTCTTGTCTGCTTGTTTTACCAATTAACGATAATAGGTATACCTATTTCCATTCCACTGAATTCAAATATAATTTAATTTCAGCTCGTTTTAATGTGTATTTTCGTGTTTATTTATATTTGTGTACCATTATTTTTTTTTTCACTTTTATGAAATGGATCAACCTAATTCATGTAAGAACTCGATATTACTTTGTGGTGACCTTATGATTTAAACATCAAAGAATATTTTTAAGTGAAACTTACCGACATAATAAATTAATGCAAATGTTTTTACAATCTTACAAAAAATGACAAAATAAATAAATTAATATTATAATATTACTCAAGTATAACGAATAAAAGTAACACGAGTAAAATATTATACAAAACAAATAAAAAAATTCTGACACAAACTTTGCGAGAGCACAATGATGAAATCGGGCAATTATATTGGTATTCCCGCCGCTTTTATTTATGATAATTAATATTCATGAGGAATAAATCAAAACATGCTTCATCAACTCATTAAATTGTAGGCCCGGGCGTCATTAATGCAAAATGTATAAATAAAATTTGACGGATTCCGTAGCCGAGAGGTGAGCGAGTACTTACTTTCATGGTCAGTTTTACCTCTTTTTTTTTTTTACTTAGCCTACAAACTGTCCCACTGCTGGGCAAAGGCCTCCCCCATACATTTCCAGCGCTCTCTATCAGGTGCCAAGTCTTGCCAACCTTGAGAAAAACGGTCCAGGTCGTCACGCCAACGCATTTTCGGCCTTCCTCTTGGACGTCGTCCGTCTTCTGGTGTCCATTGGGTAACAACCTTGGCCCACCTCTCTGGTTTCATTCGGCACACGTGTCCGGCCCACTCCCACTTGAGCTTAAAAATCTGCACACTCACGTCTCGTAAGCCTGTTGATGAGCGGATGATGGCATTGCTGATCTTGTCGATCCTTTTTATACCTAACTAGCTTTTGCCCGCGACTTCGTCCGCGTGGCGTGTTATTGTGTCATTTCAGTATTTTTCTCGGTGTGTGTCGAATGTAAATAATAATGAATGTTGCATTCAAAAATTTTAAAAAGTTTTTTTTTTTTTTTTAGAAAATACATTAAAAAACAACATAACAATTATTCTGAATCTGGCGCAGTGCAGTATTTTTTCATGAAAAAGATGTTTCCCATTCCCATGAAGCTGTACATTTGCTAAGATACCCATATACTAAAAAATTTCAAGCCTCTAACTCGCGGTACAAAAGTTTTTCCCGCTATTCCCGTTCCCATGGGAATTTTGGAAAATCCAATCATGACTTAACTTTGCATTCACTAAGGTATATGCATGTCAAATTTCAATCATCTAACTTACGCGGTTTAGATTTTTTCATACAAAAGTTTTTTCCCGCTAACTCCCGTTCCCGTGGGAATTTCTCAAAATACAGCCATAACTAAACTTTATATTTACTAAGGTACCTGCATGCCAAATTTCAAGCGTCTAACTTAAGCGGTTTAGATTTTTCATACAAAAGGATTTTCCCGCTAATTCCCGTTCCCGTGGGAATTTCGGGAATTCCTTTCTTAGTGCACCCCTACGGTACCTAAGCTACGTCCCTTCCAAATTTCAAGTGCCTACGTTTAGCCGTTTGGGCTGTGCGTTGATATGTCAGTCAGTCAGTCAGTCAGTCAGTCAGTCAGTTTCTCCTTTTATATATACCTAATATGCTCCGCTCCATGGCTCTTTGGTAAACCTTGAGTCTGAACCTTTGACTTTTAGTCAAAGACCAAGTCTGGGAACCGTATGTTAAAATGGGCAGGATACAAACATCCATGAGTTTGCGTTTAAGGGAGATAGGAAGGTTTCCCTTCATGAACGCCTTTATGGACCAGTAGCTCTTCCAGGCATTTTCGATACGACGTTCGATTTCTTTATCTTGTCTGTTGCCGAAGGAGACTATCTGGCCCAAATAGATGTATTCATGGACGTAATGTATTGACTGCCCATCAACATTAACTGGATCTTCTAAGCTGTTAGTCATTACTTTGGTCTTTGTCATATTCATCTCAAGTCCAACCCCAAGGCTCGCTGTGCTTACTTGGTTCAGCATTTCTTCCAGGTCTGCAGGTTTTTCAGCAAACAGGATGATGTCGTCTGCAAAGCGGAGGTTTGTAAGTTGTCGATCTCCAACTTTTACACCTTTCGTTTTCCAAGAGTTTTCGAGTGTGCGGAATACTTCTTGCAGACTGCTCGTAAATAATTTTGGTGAGAGTGGTTCACCTTGTTTAACACCTTTTAAAATCCTGAATGATGGTCCGGGAGAATGTAATTTAATATTGGCTGTACTCTGTTGATAAATTAATTGAATAAGTTGAATGTAGGTACTTTCTACGCCCTGATTACAAAGAGCAGAAAACATAGCAGAATGGGTTAAATTATCAAATGCTTTTGAGAAATCTATGAATGCGAGATATAAAGGTTTGTTGAATTCATTGTATTTTTCTATTATTTGATTAACTGAATGTAGATGATCGGTGGTTGAGAAATGTGGTCTGAAACCTGCTTGTTCTGGTGGTTGGTGATAGTCCAACTGATCGGCTATTCTATTTTGTATAATTTTAATAAAAAGTTTGTAAATATGTGATATTAAACTGATTGGTCGGTAGTTGTTAATGTCAGAATGATCACCTTTTTTATTCAATAAAACTATATTTGAGTGACAAAATGTTTGTGGTATTTCGCCAGTTTTTAAAATTTTATTAAATAATCTGCAAAGATGTGGTCACAAGTTTGGTTTTCCAATCTTTAGGGCTTCTGAGGTAACATAGTCTTCTCCAGGACTTTTGCAATATTTAAGACTCTTAATTGCTGTATTTATTTCATGTTCGGATATGGGAGGTATTTTGGACTCACAGGAATAGTTGATTAGTGGTATACTATTAGAATTATCGGAATAAAGTGATTCGTAGAAATTAGTGCAAAGGTCCATTATTTTATCTCGGCAAGTTTGTATTTTACCATTTTAATCGGTTAGACTAGTAATCCAGGATTTAGATCTTGTATTCCCTTGTTTGGCTATCCGTAGTGTAGTATTTTTGAAAAGAGCTGTTTCTACTAAATAAGTGTTATAGTTCCTGATATCTTTTCTTATGCTTCGCTTAACTTGTCTATCTAAATATCTGTACTCTAACGTACCAATATCTGTTTTTAACCTTTTTTCTATCAAATTGTGTGTAGTTTGTGTTAATTTGTTTTTATTACTTTTAATCTGTTTAATTTTATTGCTGGCCGTTTTTATACATGAAATTATGGCGTTGTATTGTGAGTCTGCATCTAGAGAATCGTCTATTTGTAGTCGACTAAAACTGTTTGCAAGTTCTAAGTTAAACTGGTCATAATTATTTATAAGACTTGTATAATTCAAATGTTTTATTTTCCTTTTAAATATTTCGGATCTATGAATTTTAAAATCGAATTTAATTTTTGCTCGGATTGGCCTGTGATCTGATCCAAATTTCATATTATTGATTGCACTTACATCTTTGACTATGTTGCTCTTTGATAATAGAATATAATCAATTTAATTTTTGTATCTGGAACCAGGTGAGCTCCGGGTCCATCGGCGGTGGTATTTTTTAAAAAAGAAACTATTACTTACTTTAAGTTGTTGTCCAAATGCAAATGATAGAAGACGAGTTCCTCGATCGTTGCGGCTCCCAAAACCATGGGGACCAAGAACTTCAAAATTATCGGTGGGCTGTCTCAATCCAACTTTTGCATTAAAGTCTCCAAGTACCAGGCTCCATGAGCTTCGTTGTTCATCGCAAGCTTTATTTAGAACGTAATAAAAGTCTTCTACTTCTTTGTCACTATAACTTGATGTAGGAGCATAAGCTTGAATTAGGGTTAAAGTATGATTAGGTGTTAGACGTAATTTCAGAGCTGCAACTCTTTCTGAATAACCGACAAACTGAATAATATTGTTTTTCCACTTTTCTGGCTCTAAAAATCCTACACCGTGAAGGCCATTGGTCTCTCCATAGTAGTAGAATACATTTCCATTTCTCTCCTCTGTTTGTTCTCCATATCTTCTCACCTCCGACATGCCTACAATATCCCATTTAATATATTTTAAAGCGTTCTCAAGTTCCACAAAACGATCATCGGAGAGTAGGGTATGAACATTATAAGCTAATATGTTAAGAGTATCAGTATCCATTTTTACGTTAGCGTGTGTCGTTTGACGGTTGATCGATCTCACCCGGGGATTATTCGCACCCCTGGTGCCAGTGCTGATCTGACTGCCGTCATCGCCCGAACAGCAGCTGGCGCCGCCGGGCACTTGGGGCCGGTTTTTTGATTGTGCTGACATTTGGAAATATTTGGGGGGTTTTGGACCTAACTCCACCACGCTGGTCCAATGCGGGTTGGTGGGTGATTTACCAGAGCCTTTTGTTAATCAGCAGGATGCACCACGAGCAGGTGAGGTTGGCTTTGGGATCTCTAGATGTTAGATAGATCCCTTGCATCCCTTAGATAGATCCCTTGCATCTCTTAGATAGATCCCTTGCATCCCATAGATAGATCCCTTGCATCAGTTTTACCTCTATCGTCCCTAATTCATCATCATCATCAGCCTGTTGCAGTCCACTGCTGGACATAGGCCTCTCCAAATGTTCGCCACTTTGCTCGATTTTCGGCGACTCTCATCCAGCTCCTGCCAGCCGTCCTGCGCAAATCGTCACTCCACCTGGCCTGAGGGCGTCCTACACTACGTTTACCGAGGCGTGGTCTCCACTCCAGAACTCGTTTACCCCAACGGTTGTCGGCTCTGCGGCTGATATGGCCAGCCCACTGCAACTTCAGTTTGCTAATCCTGTGAGCTATGTCGATGACTTTAGTTCTCTGCCGGAGCACCTCATTATGTATTCGATCCCTTAGAGAAACACCGAGCATAGCTCGTCCCTAATATTTGAAACAAAAAGTAGTACATATTTTAATTCAAGTTTCGCGCTATATTTGTACCAAATTTCAAATGTCTAACTTAAAAAATTTCGCCCGCCACCGCGTATCGCGCATACATTTGTCAACGCGTAAATTTAAATTTAAATAATTCACACAAAATCTTTATAAAATGTAACCTATGTGTTATTCTGATATATGAGCTATAATATTGCAAAGTTTCATTAAAATCCATCGAATAGTTTTTGAGTGAAAGAGTAACAAACATCCATCCATCCATACTAGTAGTGATATTGCGATCAGGTCTTAGAAAATGTTCCATGCTCACGACTCATATAGTATCAATTAGGAAGCCAAGGTCTACCAAAGGCATTGCATTAAGCCCCACTCAACCATATTTAACACGGAGGACGCAAAAGTGCAGTTCCGTCCCCGCACCGCGTTTAGTCACAGAGTAGAAATGCTGTTTATTATTTTTGGTATTAAGCTTTTCTATCACTATTATGATGACATTCGTGGCTGAGACGCAAGTGGGCAGAACTTTGGCGTCACGCTTTTTTATTCAATTCTTTATTGCAAGTCACACGGGGTGAAAGCTGAGATTCATATTGATTCAACATGGAAAACGTATTTTCTGTTTAAGATGTTGTGGCACCGCCGTTGTTTCTGATTTCTGTAACAAGAGTACTTGGGCTCTTTACTCCAGAATCAGAGCAATATTGAAATTTGTTTATGATGTCTTGTGCCGCTAAAAATATCATAAAAAAGCCTGGGCATGGATTTATTTCTAGCGCCCTAGCCAAGTGGCAGACGGAAAACTGCTTGGTGGCAAACATATAAGACAACAATGACTATGTTATAATGATTATATTTCTGGATCTACCATCACTATTGCACGTTGAATTTATCTCTAAAGCGGAATAAAAATCTGAGTAGACTTACTGTGCCTGACTCATCTGTGGTCTTTATTCGCCTACAATGGGCCGATGCAACGGAAGAAATGTAGAAGACCAACCGAGTGAATTAAAACAAATCGAATCGCCTGCCGTCTTTCAGTCCCAGTATGGCTTTTAGACATTTGTATTTTGTGCCTATAGCGTAATTGCCTTTGAATAGGGACGTTGACTGACTTGTTAACTGAGATACTTTTAAATACCTGTCGAAACACGATTCCAGTACTGAATATCGTGGCAAAACAAAAGGATGTGAACCCTTTTTTTATTTTTTTTTGTCGTGGGGGAAATGCCTACCGCACCGTCACTCTCAGCGGGAAACAGAGAGCGGTGTGTCGGACTCGCACCGACTAAAACTCCCTCGGTGGCCAACGCTGCGCAGTTGTGGCATCTCCGGTCCCAGCAGCGGATCTGCTGTTGGGACCGGAGATGCTGCTCCGCTGCCTACCGCCTCTGCGGACACCCGAGACTCTCAATCCAGCTCCGAGGAGGATAGGGAGACCGGCAAACGTAATACCGTATCCTCCTCTTCCTCCGCGACTCCACCACGACGCGATTCGCGCCCCGCGCGGCAGCGCGCCACTGCCGGGTCGCGGAGGACAGGGAGGCCGGCAACGAAACACCGACGTCCTCCTCTTCCCCCGCGATCCACCTCTGCCCTTGCCGGCTTGCCGCAGAGAGCCACCTGCTCTCCGCGGCCCAGCTCGGGATCCGTCTTGGCTTCACCCTGTGCGGTATTGGAGGCTGGGTGATAAGACCAGCCTCAACGTCCCGGACCACAGGATTACTGAACAAAATGCGGAACCCAGCGGGGGCGAAGGATGTGATCCCTGCTTTCCCCTTATGTAAGACGTGACTGTATTTATATAATTATGTCTAATATATATTAAAATGAAATAAGATAAGTTAAATTTAACCTACTTAGTTTCAATAAAAAGATTTAAATATGTGCGAAAGTGTACTTATTTTTAGCAAAATAAAATTACGCAATTGTTTTTCAACTAAGTGAATAAAGTTTTTTAATAACTGCACAATAAAAGTTAAATGCAATCACTAACTATGCACTGGTTTTAATTTTATCGGAATTATTAACACGGTCGTCTTAACTAAGTTGTGTCTTAAGTGATCTGAATTTCTGTTATTTTTTTTTATTTCAATTTCATGACTAGGAAAAGATCTGGCATAATAGACTACATACTGCAGCTGGATACTTGATAAGGAAACAATGTTTAATTTGAGCCGCGCCGCCGTGTCCCGGGTCGCACCAAATGTCCCGAAAAGATAAGACGGAAGAAAGAAAGTATGGTTGTCGGGTAGTATGTGGTGAGATAAATAACGAAAGTCCAACGAATAATTTCAACGTTTATATTGTCACACACTACAATTAGTCCACAATACAAAAGAAGGCAAAAGCACAGCACACAAGAGGTTTGTAACGTTCACAGAGTTTATAGGAAGAAAAAGCGGCACACAGATAGACAAGTTAGAAAGCGAGAAAAACAGAAAAATAGATCGCGCGCAAGCGTCTACAGTTTAGCGGGCGATAAAGCGGCACGGGATTTGCGCATGAAGCATAGATCGTGACTGTTCGGTCGCTGTGCGCCGGCAGGGCAGCCAGGACGCGCGGAGCGCGGGGCGCTAGCGGGGCTGGCCGGTTGGACCGGTCAGCCGCGCGAGCGCAGTCTCATTAGACACTTTAAATATTGTTCGAGATTATTGCAAAATAGGTATGAACTACTCGCGCGGTGCGTTTGTTTATATTTTAGTTTTTATGTTGTAATTATGCTGTAAAGTTAACTGTTTAATATTTTATTTAGTTATTGTATAATGTATTGTAAAAATGGATGTAAATAATGTTTTGAAATAAGTTATGTTAATAACGTTAGTATGTATTATAGGTTTGTATTAAATATAAATTATGTTTATGTATGCCAATGTTTGTTTTATAATAAATAATAATGTGAGTTGCCCACATCACTCCCTCCCGAGAACGTTACTACGGGCGATAAAAATCTGGGAATCGTACTTGACGTCCAGAGCGTGTAGTCTTTGCACAAGATACTGGAACCGGGGCTGGTTCTGTTGACGTTGAAGTCGCGTTCGTGTTTTCATCCAGTATATAGGCGGGTTTAACTCGGTCTATTGATACAGAGACGGCTTTTCCTTTAACGCGTATTTTAAAAACTTTCGAGCCCCTCTCGATTACTTCGTGCGGACCTGTATAGGCGGGTTGTAACGCTCCACGTACGCAGTCTTCACGCAAGAAAACGTGTGAACATGAAGTTAAATCTTTGTAAACAAAAACTGTTTTTCTTGCGTGATTTGATGTGGGTGTTGGCTGTAAGTTGTTGGCAAATGATCTAATGCGTGCTGAAAATTCAGTAATATCATTAGTCGTACATTTGTCAACGTCATGGCCGAAGAATTCACCCGGAAGGCGCAAGGGCTCACCAAATACTAATTCTGCAGAAGAAGTTTGCAGTTCTTCTTTAAATGAACTCCGAATGCCAAGCAATACTAATGGCAACGCTTCCAACCAACTGCTGTCACTGTGGCACATAATGGCGGCTTTTAACTGTCGGTGAAAGCGCTCGACCAGTCCGTTGCATTGGGGATGGTAAGCAGTTGTTTTGCGGTGCTTAAAACCTAAGGTTTGAGAGAGTTGCTGAAATGTAGCACTTTCAAATTGTCTGCCACGGTCGGTAACAACGTCCGTAGGACAGCCAAACCGGGCTACCCATCCCAGTAGAAACGCTTTTACCACTGATTCTGCGGTTATGTCGGTAAGTAGGACAGCTTCAGCCCATCGCGTGAAGCGATCGACTGCTGTCAAACAATACCGATACTCGCGAGAAGGTGGAAGGGGTCCGATGAGGTCTATATGTACATGTTTAAATCGCGCTAAAGGCAACTCGAGTGAACCCAAAGTTGATTTAACATGTCGGTTTACCTTTGTGCGTTGACAGGATAAACATGACTTAGACCACTGGCGACATTCTTTCCTCATCTGTGGCCAGACGTAGCGCTGTGCTACTAGTTTAGCAGTTGTATTGGCTCCGGGATGGCTCAGGGAATGCAAACTTCGAAAGACCTGTTTGCGTAGACTTTCGGGGACAAAAGGCCTAGGCGTTGACGTGCTGACATCGCAGTACAACTGCATACGACTCCCAGGGATTGCTATCTTCTTTAGACGAAGCGAAGACTCTTCGTTGAGATAGCTAGCGATCTCAGGATCTTGTTCCTGCGCACTCACCAAGTCTTTCAGGTCCACTGGTTCGGACAGCTCATCTATCCTGGAGAGAGTATCTGCCACTGTGTTATCATTTCCCGAGACGTGTTGAATGTCTGTCGAGAATTGTGATATAAAGTCTAAGTATCTATACTGACGAGGACTACAGTTACTTTTTCGCTCGCGAAATGCATAACACAGTGGTTTATGATCAGTATAAATGGTGAAGTGAGTAGTTTCGAACCAGTGGCGGAAATATTTAATATTCTCGTATATTGCGAGGAGTTCGCGATCATATACGGAATATTTTCTCTGTGATGTGCTCAATTTTCGAGAGAAGAAGGCAAGAGGTTGCCATTGTCCATCTTGCAATTGCTGTAGAACTCCTCCAATCGCGTCGTCGGACGCATCTGTAAAGAGGCCTAATTTGGCTTTATAGTCCGGGTGTGCTAATAATGCTGCCTTGCAAAGGCTCTCCTTGCAGTTTTCGAAAGCAATCAATGCATCTCCGTTTATGACTATTGGTTGCGATGCCTTGATTGACCCAACAAGCAGCGCGTTTAGAGGTTGCTGGATTTGGGCAGCTTTTGGGATGAATCTCCTATAAAACTTTATCATGCCCAGAAACCTTCTAAGCTGCTTAGTTGTTTTGGGCAGTGGGAACTCTTTGATGGCTTGGACTTTGCTTTCCAGAGGTTTAGTGCCGGCTTGAGAGATACGATAACCTAAAAACGTCACCTCTGACATGCCGAAGTTGCATTTTGATGTGTTTACCAGCATGCCATAGTCCTGCATTCTAGTGAATAGCTGACGAAGGTGATCTTCGTGTTCCCGCTCTGATCTTGAAAACACTGAAAAATCATCGATGTACGGGTAACCTCTCGTCATCTGGTCCACAAACCTCTGAAAAGTTTGACCAGCATTACGCAAACCAAAAGTCATAAACGGAAACTCAAAGAGTCCGAATGGTGTGGTAATAGCGGTTTTTGCGATATCGTCCTCAAATATTGGTATCTGGTTGTAGGCTTTTACCAGGTCTATGGTAGAAAAGATAGTACAACCAGACAAACTATGAGAGAAATCATGAATGTGCCGTATTGGGTACTTATCTGGCACAGTCCTGGCGTTCAGCAGTCGGTAATCACCGCAAGGACGCCAGCCGTTGTCCTTTTTGGGTGCTAAATGCAGCGGTGAGGCCCAAGGTGATTTGGAAGGCCGGGCGGTACCATTTGCCAACATTGCGTCGAACTCGGCTTTAGCTATTTTTAATTTCTCGGGTGCTAACCTGCGGGGTGAACAAGACACGGGAGGGCCAGGTGTAGTCTTAATGTGATGAACAGTGTCGTGTTTTGGTGTACGTGGTGTGCCTGATGGTTTTGTGAGTTCCTGAAATTCAGAGAGAAGTCTGTGGTATTTGGAATCTCCAGTCACGACCTTTACACTTGGTATACTACAACTACTCCTGGCAATACAAGCTACACTAGACAAATTAGTTGTGCCATCTATAATACGCTTATTGCGTACATCTACAAGCAAGTTATAAAAAGCTAAGAAATCCACACCAATTATTGCTTTAGTTACGTCGGCTACAATGAACTGCCAGCTAAAATTTCTACGTAAGCCTAAATCAATATTAAATTGTACATAACCATACGTATCAATGGTGGATCCGTTAGCCGCGCAGAGTTGGTAGTTGGTCTTCTCTCGCCGATCTCGCAGTGCAGTCCGGGGGAAAACACATAGGTCACTCCCAGTATCAATCAGGAACTGGACTCTCGATCTGCGGTCTGTCACGAAGAGGCGACCAGTAGCAGGAGATGGGCAATCATCGGCCGCCATTACAGATTGCCCTGTCCGTTTCCCGATTTGAAGTCGCAGGGCCGTATGCATTTCTTCGCCTGGCTACCAAACTTGGAATGATACCAACACTGGGGAAACTTTCTGTAGCTGGATTGTGATCTCGTGGAAGGCGTCCTCTGCCGGTGATTAATGGCGTTCTGTTTGGTGCGAGGGCGGGAACGGCCATGACCACGAACTTCTGAAGTGAGGGCGCTAACCTGCTTTGTAAGCTCCGCGATGCTGCGGGCCATCATATCCAGTGCTGATTCAGGTGCGGTAGTACTGGTCGCTGCTACGTGAGGCGAAACTGGCGCTATGTCGTGCACTCTGTCAGCTAGATCCGCAAGCTCGTTGAGGGTAAGGCTCATTTGCGATGCTACCACTGTCTGCAAGTTATTAGGCAAACGGCTAGTCCAGATTGTGCGCAGAAAATTTTCTGGTATGCTAGGGCCGGCTAAGTGTCGTAAATGGCGAAGAAACTGAGATGGCTTTCGGTCTCCTAACTCCTCCGACTGCAGCAGTTGCTTGACCTTCCGTTCGCTCGACATAGACAGCCTCTTAATTAATTCAGACTTTAATTTGTCGTATTTGCCCTTCTCCGGTGGTGATGTGATGACATCCTCTACTTCGACTGCGTACTGGCGTTCTAAGTGCGATAGGACGTAATAAAACTTTGTAGTATCCTCCGTTATTCGGGCCATAGCAAACTGCCCCTCAATTTGAGAAAACCAAATTGTCGGTTTTTCGGGCCAAAATGGGGGTATGCGCACGCCGACGCGGAACGTCTCCGGCATCACCTGATGAGCCGCCGCCGATGTTGCTGCTTGGTTTTGCATTTGTGTCGCCTGATATTCACCCTGCGCCATCTGCGAGTCCTCCGATACGGTGCTCATTTTCAAATCGTGCTCTACGGGGTCACCACTTTATGGTTGTCGGGTAGTATGTGGTGAGATAAATAACGAAAGTCCAACGAATAATTTCAACGTTTATATTGTCACACACTACAATTAGTCCACAATACAAAAGAAGGCAAAAGCACAGCACACAAGAGGTTTGTAACGTTCACAGAGTTTATAGGAAGAAAAAGCGGCACACAGATAGACAAGTTAGAAAGCGAGAAAAACAGAAAAATAGATCGCGCGCAAGCGTCTACAGTTTAGCGGGCGATAAAGCGGCACGGGATTTGCGCATGAAGCATAGATCGTGACTGTTCGGTCGCTGTGCGCCGGCAGGGCAGCCAGGACGCGCGGAGCGCGGGGCGCTAGCGGGGCTGGCCGGTTGGACCGGTCAGCCGCGCGAGCGCAGTCTCATTAGACACTTTAAATATTGTTCGAGATTATTGCAAAATAGGTATGAACTACTCGCGCGGTGCGTTTGTTTATATTTTAGTTTTTATGTTGTAATTATGCTGTAAAGTTAACTGTTTAATATTTTATTTAGTTATTGTATAATGTATTGTAAAAATGGATGTAAATAATGTTTTGAAATAAGTTATGTTAATAACGTTAGTATGTATTATAGGTTTGTATTAAATATAAATTATGTTTATGTATGCCAATGTTTGTTTTATAATAAATAATAATGTGAGTTGCCCACAAAAGCGCGCGACCGCCGCTCGTCCTAAATCACGCTCGTTCGAGCGCGCCGCTTTCATGAGCACCCGGGGCTTCGGGAACTAGGAAGATACTAAGTGAAGACAAAAGCACGCCACACCTTGGACTTTGCATCGCTCTTATTTCATGCGTATAAGAACTAATATCGAACTGCAAAAGTTCACCTTGACATCAAAGTCAAAGTCAATTTATTTAAGGTTCCGTAGTCAACTAGGAACCCTTATAGTTACGCCATGTCTGTCTGCCTGTCCGTCCGAGGATAATCTCAGAAACCGTTTACACTAGAAAGCTGAAATTTGGTACAAATATGTGTATTAATCACGTCAACAAAGTGCAAAAATAAAAAATAAAGAAAATGTTTTTTAGGGTAACACCCCTACACGTAAATTGGAGAGTGATTTTTTTTTCATTTCAATCCCAACATGTGATATATCGTTGGATAGGTATTTAAAAATGAACACGGGTTTATTGAGATTATTTTTTGATAATTTTAATATTTTGGGAAATAATCTCTCCAAAAGAAAATAAAATTGTCTCCCCCCCCCCCCCCTCTAACTTTAGAACCATAAGTTCAAAAAGTATTAAAAAAAATCTAGAATATAGAACTGCATAAAGGCTTTCTAGGAAAATTATTTTGAACCTAATGGGTTTAATAGTTTTTGAAATTTTTGAAAAAATATTTTTTTAACTAAAGTCGTAATTTAAGCGTATATGCTAGCATTTTTTTTCTTACTTTTTGTAACTTTAAGTGGGGATACTTAAGTATTGTGATGCACTGAAAACTACAGAACCCTACACTAAGCGTGGCCCGACACGTTTTTGGCCGGTTTTATTCATATAGATTACTATGTGAATAATACTTTTGAATAGTCTATATAAAGCAAATGAAACTACCTCTCCGGTGCTGTCGCCCGTACATTAATTCGACACACGTCGACAGGACATTTGTTTAATCAATTCCGTATAATTTTAAATGACATTTATAGCAATTTGATAAAACTATTTTTTTTACTTTTTGGAATGTTAATTGACTGATTTTTATTTTTTTAATTTTTGTATCATGATGACTCACTCTGAGTGACTTACATTTTTTGTTTTTCCCTCTTTGTGCGTCATTGTAATTTCATGCTATTAGAATCTATGTATTATTTTGTCAATTGTAAGTCGTTAATTGTGTGTTGTATATTGTTTTCATTATTCTTGTAAGAGTTTTGGATAAAATCTGTTAGCTTGTAAGTACAATTTTATGAATTAATAAATTAATTGTCAAACGTCTCGATGGATTTAAAACCGGATCATGATTTGGTTATCCCGGATTCCGTTCACGAGTCCAGCAAAGTATATTTCGGATTAATTTACCATACGAGTAGTTTATATTTGGCTAGTCATCTCCCTTTGTGGTGTGGTAGTTGGAAAGGAAACACGCGCAATACGCGAAGATCATGGTTTGTATCACACTGCAAGGGGTGATGACATTTTATTGTTTCTTTAAAAGACTACCAATTACCTAGGGTATGTAAATAGTAGGCCATATTTATATAAAAAAAATAAAAAATGCAAGGAAAGTATCTATTACGCTTACATACTTAGTTTTTAAGTACTTACTGTCTGGTTTTCGAACAAAAACAACTGTATTTTCTTTGTTTACTATTTGTTTTTTGTTTCTTTTTCATTGTGTTTTCATTTGTTATTTTACTTTGTTTTGCTATCTTCTACAGTTTGATTGAATATCAATTAGATGTAAGTTTATTGCTATCAAAATATGATGTCCTAAGTTAATATTTGTCTTTCTTGCTTACTTGTACTATGTTTGTTTTCAGAAATTGAAAATAACATCAACAACAAATAAGACGTAATTGTAACACAACATTTTCAGCTTTTAGTTGGCTATTCAAAAGCAGGACGTACCCCATGAGATAGCGAAATAACGCAATATATTGGTGCCCCACTTCCTCAAAGGAATAAGAATTGTCTTAACAGCCTACATACATTTGTACAGTATAGATTTTAGAAGGTAATATTCTAATTTGCTTTTTCTAAGTGTCTTTTCCTGAAATGACGCGAATGAAATCGCAGACAACCTCTAGTTTAATGTAGGTAAACACTGATGACAGCTCGGTACAGAAACAATTATTGTATTCAATCCGTAAGTTAGTCTTCCAAATTTAAAACGTATTTTTCGCTACAAAAAAATAAATAAAAACAAATGATACGGTGCATCAATCTTCATAATAAACACATTATCTCCTATGCGACCATCTATGATAGCCTTATCATCTTCACCGAGCTTACAGAGGAGCGCAGATAGCTCTCACCCTTATCTTAGTATTTTTATATCATAGTATTTTTATAACGAATGACTATCCACTCTAATAGCCCTTTCGAAATGCCGATCAAAATACATAATAAACTACCTAAAACTATCAAAGAAGAAATAAATAACAAAAAATTTATAAAAACATTGAAACAATCCTAATTAAAAAATCGTATTATACCATAAGGGAATACCTATCTGATATCATTTAAACTGGAGTAGCATTAACACATAAATATAATTAATAATGTAATAAAGCTATAATAACTTTAATTCCAATGTATATGTTCTTTTCGTTTTCTTTCAGTTTTTTTTTATATTACACTTCAAGATTGACCTCATCCCACCTGATGTTAAGTGGTAATGAGGTCCTAGCTTAAGGGTGACAAGTACAGCATAATAAATCTGTTACTGGACTTGTCGCCCTTACCTTGAAGGCTTGATCCCTGCTTCTAATGTAGCACCCCCCAGGAGCTCTGGAAACCTTACTCACACGCAAGAACACAACAACACAGAAGTGATTGTTATTTGGCTGCGGCCTTGTAAACACTAAAGATGCAATAAAAATATTATTGAGTATTGAAAAACAAGATAAAGGAAAAATTATATCTACTATATAAAAATAAGTCGGGTTTTCCTCCCTGACGCTATAACTCCAGAACGCACGAACCGATTTCCACGGTTTTGCATTCGTTAGAAAGGTCTCGGGCTCCGGGAGGTTTATAGCAATGAAAAATCAGGAAAAAATTCAACAGAAAAGCGGGAAAATCCTCTAAGGCGAAACGATGTTCGCCGGGACCGCTAGTGGCTTATATTTTTGGTTATCTAACTGAAGGACCAAGCAAAAATGAAGTCATATACCATATTATACTAATCGCTCGGACGTAACAAGCGCAGGCTAGCGGTAGGAAACTTAATGAAACAGCCGCTGCATAAATCCAGATTAGGGACGGATTAGTTGATTTATCGGTTTACTTTTCGCATTGGCTCCGTTTGGGACGTTCAATATTTTCCCACGATCGGTTCAGCCCTAAGTACATTTGAATTTTTAACACTCAGTTGAATCAAAATTATATATGCCCAGTTCCAATGTTTTACGATTCGTAATACGTCAAAAATGACAATCTGTTTTTCTCCATGCGATTACGAGTTTTTAATACCGTTCCGTAATAAACTTTCCGTATCAGCTGTCATCAGTCGTTTTCGGTCGTTTTTAGCATACGCCTCGTAGAATTTGTTACTATCCGTAAATAGAGCGGATTGATATTTAAATAATGGAACCGGGTATTAGTCTTTCAAAACACGAAACCTGACTTTAACAGACTAGACGGATACAATTCTCAGTCAGGTTGGTTCAAGAAAAGAAAGAAAAGGAAGCTGAGAAATTTCATCACGCAGTGGTGAACTCCATAGTCGGACTTTGGCGTCTCTGAGGTTCCCGATTCGATCCCCGGTCGGGTAAATATGGGAAACGAACTTTTTTATTTGTTTCGGGTCTAGGTGTTGTGGTGCCATCGTTGATTCTGATTTCTGTAAGACAAGTGCTTAAGCTACTTACCACAGAATCAGAGCAATGTATGTGATGTTAATGTTTTCCAATATTTAGTGTGAGACCCTTAAAAAACATACCAGTTCATTACGTATCACGCGTTAAGGTCATAGGAAAATCATAGGTTTCACACATGTTTGTGAAGAGCATCTTTGAACGCAAGGTCATGGTTTGGGACCTGTCCTACACGCCCAGTGAAAATATTTATGTACCGTTTGGTCGAATGTACTTGTACTATTAGTTGGGGCGGGGTGTTCTGGGTTAGCGCTCTCAGTCAGGAATTAGTCATTTTTTACTTTTAGTTCAAACTGAATCTCTCACAAATTGATTGAAAGAATCACATCAGTTGTTTCAAAATAAACTAAAAAAAAAAGATCATTAAATTTTTTAAAACTACACAATTTAAAAACGAAATAATAGCGTTTACGTCAGTCAACACTATATCGTCTATCAAAATCTGTCAAAATGTTCTAATTGATATTGGACTCTATTAGTACGACGTTAGGCTATAATTTAATGTCATCCATTGCCTCCAATACCATACATTATTTGCTGCTCGTTTGAACATCAGTTAGGTTACAACACGCGGATAGTTTCAACAGTTACATAGCGTTTACCAAATGACTAGCGCTCCCAAGTTCCAAGAATCCCAGCTCAATTGTTAGATACCCATGAACAGCCACGAGAACAATAATGTAAACAAGTAAGCCCTTATGATGACAGTATAAGGTTCAGTTTAGGATGAGGTGATATACCTATAAATGCACGTGGCTGCACACATAACTAGGGAGTTAATACTTGACACAATAGTTGGTAAGTGTATCGATTGTTAACACGATCCGCTCTTGAGAGTTTGTTGAACTAGAAACTGTGCTGCTAAGTAATTTAATATGTGGGGGGATACCTTGTTTGAACAAGTTGCCTGGTCAAGTTTACTCGTTTTGATGGTAAGTGTGCGACAGGAGTTACTGCGACGGAATTGCGGTTTGTATGAATATCTATCGATCTTAGATGGCTTGTCTTCGTTGCTAAGACTAATTGAAAGATCAGGCACACCAACTTATAATAATACCTATAGTCCCGACCGTCTCCATCATCAAACCTATATTGGCACTTGTAACTCATGAAGTTGCAAAGATCTCATCAATAGAAATTAATTAAGTCAAAACACCAGCTAATTGTTGTAGCTGATGGAAGAGTTCCCTCGACTGTCGACAGTCCCCACCATCAAACCTTCAATGGTACTTGATTGATGAAGAAGCAAAGTTTTCACCAGTAGAAATTAATAAAGTGAAAATACCGAGTAATTGTTTTAACTGGTGAAGGAGTTCTGAAGAGACGAAATATTATTCGTGGCTAAGACTGTTTAAAAGATCAGGCACACTAATTTATAATAATATAGTCCCGTCCGATTTCGGCCAGGGTGGCCAATCTCATTAAAATCGCAATAATAACACAAGACTAATTTAACACAAGTGCGCTCTTTCTGGCGCAGCGGCAGACTGACGCGACCGAAAAAATTTCAGACGCAGGACCAACTATTGACATGCCCGTCTGACACAAACCTTTTTGTTTTTGCTTACAAGACATTTTTGATAATTCATTTAAAAATGTCAGACTGAAATTGGAAACAACACACAAAGATATTGCCCCTGCGGGAAACCAATCCACGACCTTTGGATCTGAGGCAGCACAACTATTCTAAGCACACTAAGTTTAAATATATGACTTAATAGTCATTCCAGTTTTAAACATTTCAAAATAAGATAATGTGTCAAAACGCGACTTTATTTTTTAGTAGTTAATACAAACTACTTACTGCCCGTCGTTGCAGTTGTGTTGCACCAACCGTGGCCACAGGTTGACTCTCATCCCAGTTTTGATTCACGCTCAATTCAAACTTTGCAAGTATACCCATCCATACATAACATACACTTCTTCTGTCCGTGTGTTAAGTCACCTTACTCCTTTTAAACGGCTGGCCGATCGAAATAAAATTATGAATGGATATTCCAATAAGTTTCTGGATATTTCGAATGCATAGGGACTCGGAGAGTGGTGCTATTGCCAATGTCCCAAAAAAGTTATTGTTCTAAGACCAAGAATTTGATACTAAATAATTTAGCATTACATTGACATGGTATTACTTAGTAACTCTTGTAACGATTGTCAACTCATACTCTAAAAACTACATATGCTCAGATAAAGGAACCTCCGTTTCATTGGATTTGGTTAAAAATAATTTTGTTCTGGTAATTTTAGGATGAACTCGTGACGATCGATCTTTAAATCTCACCGGATTCCCTTCCACCAGGGCATGGAAAGGGTTGCTCAATGCATGTTTAAGTAGTTATTTATCACAGAACAACGCGCCGCCTTCTTGCTGTTCGTCCTCACGTAGGTATTTGGCAACAAGTCGTTATTTTAGATAGAGTTACACCAATACAATTGGCAACAGTCGACTTGTCGGCTGAGGATATTGAATAATTCATGGCGGCCGAACGAATAGCCGCGATCCTTGGCTGCCCCCCTCGCCAAAGGGGGATATCTCCGCGAGTCACCCCTTTAACTATGCATGGTTTAATCTGCTCGCTGTTTTACAATATGGCTGTTTTCCGCGGCTGAGGATTTACGGATGATAGTAACCGCCAATCGCTCGTCAAAGGGGGGGAGAAAAATTATGCACGTTTATTTATTTATAACCTAGCTGTACCTACGAGATCGTCTGCGTAGAGTTTCGATTGATATTAAATTAATTATTTAAAATAGAAACACATTTAGTTACTCCTTATCACATCAGCTATCTGCCAGTGAAATACCATCTAAATCGGCCAATCTGCTTGACAGATCCGCCGGAACAAAAAGATACACATAAGAACTGTAAACAATTTACATTTTGGCATTTATAAAGAGTAAAATACTGGTTTTCCTTGGAATTTGTTGGATGACGTCGGTTTTCACAAACGCCATACAACTTCAAAAGAGAAATTTGTTTTCGTGAACGGGATGGAATTATTTGCGGCTATTTTCCAGTATTTTTTGTCAAATTTTAGTTCTGTTTTTGTTTTTAATGTACGTTCTTTTTGCAGCTGGAAACAAAGTTGAATATGTACTTAATGGGCTGCGTTAACATAAGATCAATTATTCCTATTTTTTTTAAATCTATATGGCGTATGTGTTCCAAGGATAGTGTAGTTTCTCAATAGTGAAAAAAATTACCAAATCGGTTCAATAGTTCGTAACTCTTTTCATCTCAAACAAACAATCAAATCTTTCCTATTAATAAAGACATAATTTCATGGCTTTGTTTGTCCCAAATATCTTTCACGGCTGGAAGGCTGTTATTCCGTAGCGACATGTCATATTTAAAAAAAAAATAGTACGGAAGACTTCGCGAGCAAACGCTAGTATTCGTCGAACTTTGACCTCAAGTTAGCCAGTGATCAATGGTTGCTAATGAATGAGGAATCACTCGTCGAAAGAGCGCCTAATCGTCTCAGCAAATATTACAAGGCAGCCCAGTTTGCCCGAACTCGTAATCCCAAGGCACTACGCGAAGTAAATAATAAAAAAGTCTTGCGTCCGCCGCGACAGCGGTATTGTTTCGGCAAACACGCTCTGTTGTTCTTGGTCTCTTGTTCTGGGCAAATAGTTTATGGATTTGGCGAAATATTTGCAAACAAGCTCGCTAAGTCGGGACGGCGAGACGGAAACTTTTACCGCGCCGAGCGGATTGTTGGAGATAGTCACCGGTAATTCAGACTGAAGTGTTGTATCTGAGCAAGATGTAGGTAGATTACTTCTTCGTAATCCAGATCCTACATCTTTTTTTTCGAGGGGGAAATGCCTACCGCACCGTCACTCTCTGCGGAGAACAGAGAGTGGTGTGTCAGTCTCGCACCGGCTAAAACCCCCTCGGTGGCCAACGCTGCGCAGTAGTCGGGGAGTCGATTAATTTAATCTATAACTAATATTTTAAGACCGAAGAATTTGTTCGTTTGAACGCGCACAGCTCAGAAATAACTGGTTCAAATTTATTTTTTGGAACTATAAGAGTTGTGGAAGTCGGATCGCGGTCGTTAACGAGTACATCTGTGTTAATATTATAAAGCTGAAGAGTTTGTTTATTTGGACGCGCTAATATCAAAAAGTACTGGTTTGAATTGTATTTTTTCAAAGTGTTGGATAGTCCATCTATCGAGGAAGGTTTGAAGCTATAAAACATCACGATACGACTAATAAAAACAAAAAAAAACAGTGGAAAACGTGGAAAATAAGAAATCTTAAGAGAGGTAGGGCACAGCGATTTATCGCTCGAACTGGAGCAGCCCGACTGGTGAAATACCTCCACCTTACAGAAGACCGCAGCCAAATAACAATCACTTCTGTGTTGTTGTGTTCCTGCGTGTGAGTAAGGTTTCCAAAGCTCCTGATGGGTGCTGCAGTAGTAGCAGGGGTCAAGCCTTCAAGGTAAGGGCGACAAGTCCAGTAACAGCTTTATTATGCAGTACTTGTCACCCTTAAGCTAGGAACTCATTACCTCTTAACATCAGGTGGGATGAGGTCAATCTTGAAGTGCAATATAAAAATATATATGACACGGTTACGCGTGCGAAACCTTGGACCGCTAGTTTTACATAAATGCTACGGAATGATGGACTCTAGTCATGCTCACTGAATCGTCACTGGGATGGTGGCATTCTAAGTAGTACGTTGTTTACATTCTTTTCGATATGTTTTAAGCAATGGCTGACATATAAAACATGCTGGTGTACAGGTGCCTTTGGGGAACACTTTAATTCACCTAACCTCTAATAAATAAATACTCCTCTTTGGTACTTACTGATTTCTTCACTCATCAAAACAAAACTGTAAATAAAACTTGTGATCTGCATGTAGCAATAAGTTAAATACTGCTACTATTTTAAATATACTTAATTTCTTACCGGCATCTTGTCGGTATATATAGGTCCTGAAACGGTAGCAGCGTGTGTATTTGACGACCTCCGTGGCCGAGAGGCGAGCGTGCCGGACTTTAGCGTCGCGCCATCTTAGAGGTTCCGGGTTCGATCCCCGGTCCGGTCAATACGGGAAACGAACTTTTCTGTATAGTCTCAGGTCTGTGTGTTGTGGTACCGTCTTTGTTTCTGATTCCTGTAACCCAAGTGCTGTAGCTTACCACAAAATCAGAGCAATGTATGTGATGTTGTCCAATATTTATATTTATTTATTGTATTTAATGATTAAAACAGTGTTAAATTTTACCGATGCCATCATAAGATTATCATGGTACCTTACATCATGATGAATGATATACACTAAAGTAGTTGCGTTTTTTCTGCTACTTCATTTTAACCTTATCACACTATATTCCCACATCAACCTTTAAACGTTTAATTCCCGAAACTACTCAAGTAGGTACGATAATGTTCCTACAACTAAACGCCAACAAAAAGACGAACTGACACACCTCAATGAATTATGTATACCTCCAAGCAACACTAACTTCAGCCTCCAGCATTGTAATTTCTACTTTACAACCTAGGTAATAAGAAACAAGGCAGATGTTAGGACGGAAAATATTATCACGGCTACGACGTACATAATTTCACCACAAAAACACTTACGCGTAAGTGTGACTTAAAATCTTTCAGAGTTGGATGGCACAACTTTTAAGTGGCTTAAATCCTTGGACGTTGCGGGTACCGCTTGCCTTTTGTTGATTATACACCGTTATTTTTTATTTACCATAAAAAATTTAATCACGTATGTAGACAAAGGTCTTAATTGTAAAAGTGCAAACCGATTTTTTTTTCGATTAAAATAGACTGAGTTATTACGCTTTGTTTTTTACTGAAATTGACAAAAAATGTGTGGACATCCGTCTTTTTACTCAATGAAACTATTGGCACGCAACATGTGAATGAAATACGCACATCTTGTTTCACTATCGCAGGTTACTGCCTACTACCTTACTACCTTTCTCAAAGAAAAACAAATTAACATAGAATCGGAATAAGGTTGAGAGTGCACTGACAACGCCCACTCAGCTGAGTTCCCCAAAAGGGCGCTTCCGCGCGTTAGCGTAATAATAATCAAATTAGTCAAAACACTTTCATTTTGTAATCTAACTCTCCCTTAATACTTTTTCTTGCTTAGGAAAGACACGTTACGTTTTGCAACACGTTACGTTACGTTTTAGTTATTAGGTATCTACTTATTTGTCGAAAATATCACGTTTTCATAACTAGGTAGCTACTAACCTACAATTGAAACGAATCTTGGCGTATTTAAAGAGCTATTTAGTGTGTGCATTACTTTTGTATTGTCCTAAAATCTACACAACATCTACCTACACGGATTTTAATAATTGTTAAAAATGTTTACCTTCATTATCAATGCACAGGCGCGCCCTTTTATGTCAGTTTCCTTTTACAGAAATAAGGACATTTTGTTGTTGTCGCACTTGGTTAAAAGCGTCTAAAATTCACTGCTTTAACACTTCAACTGTGTTTGGTTCACTAACATAAACACTTCACTTAATCTCAATAAAAAATTGACTCCAATCCGCGTAAACAGGCATTCATTCGAAAACGATACATTGGCGTTAGGATTGTTTAACAATCAATTACACAAAGCAATCCTTGGCGCTCGGTCCACGGACGTCAGCTGTTGTAATTTTTGGTAATAGTATGGATGCAAGCCGTCCGAATGAATTATTTTCCAGGCGGAGTAATGAGCATATTCCAAACTGACGAGCGGCATCATTAGTGCTTCCTCGCGGGTCTTCTTCGAAGTACGCAACCACGTCGTCGTACAAGTGTTGTGAGAGCGCCGGTCTTCCTCGTCCTTGAGCATGTCTACTCACGTGAAACGAACCGTGTGGCCTGGTCCACAAGAAATAATTCTCAGTCCAGTGATTAATTTCGCGCGCGCGTGTCATGTGACGTTAAGTAGGTCACGGTCAACGGTCAAGACGAAACTAGTAGGTTGCGCGGGCGCGGGGTTGAGGGGTTGCGCCCGAGCCGTGCCTCGCCGCCCGCTGCGTCTCTCCCGCCACACACCCGCGTTATGAGTGTGTGTGCGTAAACAGGGAAACGATGCGATTATTCAATGAAAACGTAGTATTGATGCGCGCTAGTCGTAGTAAAATGATAGATTGCCTGCTATTTACTTCTTTTAAAGAGATAAATTACTTAGTCCGTTTTTTTATTTATAAATACATAAATGTAATAAGTAACTGATACTGATACTGTGTGGTTAAAATTTTTCTGGTAATTAAAAAATATTCCTGTATTTTGTTTTAAATTAAAATTCAATAAAAAATGTTTGTCAGTACATTCATGTTAGATACCCAGATGCTTTGGCACTATTACAAAGCCATCTCCAAAAGAGCGTACAATCAGCGTCTATTTATTTACAAAACATCGGAATCGGATATCAGAAAGTATGTTTTATCTCTTACTTGACATTCTTTAAACTCAATTTATGTTGCACGTACCTATTTCTCGTCATCTTTAAGGTTGCCTGAAAGAGATCGCTTACTAGCGATAAGACCGCCTAAATTGTACTACAATTAATCTGTAAAACCAATTTCTGTTAAGTTTTTTTGCAAAAAATATATATGTATCTAATTATCTATAAACGATTGGAAAGAGACAAAAAATTAACTTTCCGAATCAGAATCGTTTCTGACGTTTGTGAATCAATCCTTTAAATTTAGTGGAGGGCTGTCGAAAAAAATGCATGGTCGATCCGTTTTAACTTAACCTTTTTTTCCTGAGCCTGTATTATACATTTTACGAAAATGTATGAACCTGTATCTACCAAAAATACTCCGGTAAGAAACACGTGTGTGTGGTCCACTTTTGACCAAGTCATGTAGTTTTGTTTTTATGAGTGACAACAGTCTATGACTCCTGCTTTCTTTTCTATTACAAATACAAAATATAAGATACTAGTTTTCTGACTATTTTGTGTCATGTACCTGGTAGTGTCCTGTGATACTTTTCCCAGTTTAATGCTTCATAAAAATGACAAAGGCTGTCGCGGTGCAGCGTCCAGTGGGCGGAGCTCCGTTTATTTTTACAGCAGTTGTTTATTTGGCATCGGTGTACCAGACACCATGGTATAAAATGTTACACAATATTTGAAAGAAAATGAAAGATTGAATAATCCATTTATTGGTCATGTAGATTTACAGATACAATTCTTGTATTTAAAAAAAAATAAAAATCTATTAAAAATAGTCTATGCTAAATAATAATATTTTAACTTTTCATAGTAATGTAAATTACCTTACCTACTAAAAGATAAAAAAGAAATAAAAGATTTCTTTATACATACCTACCTGACAGGTAGGTATGTATAGAGAAATATTTTATTGACCACATTCTATGTTAAAGTTATTATTTTATTTATACTTTGTTTTAGTAATATTAGATTTTAAAAGACAAAGAAAGAACATAAATACTTATAATATGTTATTGCAGACATTAGCTAATTATTGCACGAATCAGGGTGCGTATTGTAAATTTTACTTTAGTTTGAGGGCCACTAGCACGCTTTTCAATTATTTCAATTAACCCTTCGCGTGCCGCAAAAGGGCCGCGCATACTCCCGGTGAGGAAGTAACCGCAGCCCGAGCCAATACTTCAACTAACACGTCCCGTTTCCGTTTGCACAGGAAATATAAAAAATAGATGGATACCAGGGCTGCCTCTCACAACTAACTTCGCATTTGAATCAAAATATTATCAACATTTAAAATGTTTGTTACAATACCAGCACAAACTTATCTTCAAATGTACCTAATAGATGATTTCAGAGCTGTCAAAACTGTAATTTCAAACAGAATAATTTCATCTCCCATTGCGGTAAGAATTTTGTACCCACGATCTTCACATATGGCGTGTTCTACTCATCCAACTGAGCTACAAGTTATCGTAGGCGATGGTTTTTTCTGTTGTATTGACCTTTTAGCCACCGGTAAGTGCCCTCTGCCGAATGCGTATATAAGTACATACTTATTGGCGCATAATGAATTCGTTGCCTATAAGTTCGAAAACCTTGGAATCAAAGACACCTTCAAATCTTTTTTATATTGCTTCACGCCGCATTAGAATTATTGATAGTATTACTTTCATGCAATAATATGGTCTGGCTATCGATACTATCGGTAATCGTATCAATAGGACCGTCTTTTTTAGATGAGAACTATCAGTAGTTTGGAAAGTCTAATACCTACTTACCTCAGTTCTCAGTCTTCATTCAGTATGTGCCAGCTATCACAATATTACGAGTAAAGGCAGCCCTAGTTGCACTATTCGATTACTGCTCGGAACACCGGCTCATACAGACAGCGCGTTTATCGTCCGCAGCTATAAAAGTGTTCGCGGCAGCGCAGTTTACGATCGCCCTTCTGTTGCCTGCCGGCTCTATGGTTATTAGTCTATGACAGCCTTTGGTCGGTTCATCATTCAATATTCCAAGTGCTTTTTATAAAAATATAACATTCAACCTTTGGAATAATGTTACATTGCGAAGCCAGTCAACTCAACTATGAGATAGAATGGGCCTCACTCCCCGCGCGGACTCTGATCAGATTGGTGGAGGGTTACGTGTAATGCCTCCTCTACACGTAGACAGATTCGTCTGCAGATGGTATCGCCAATCAAGTAAATTTATCGAAATATGGGAAATAAATGATGGTTTTTATTTACATAAACAATGTTTAAACATATTGCGGGCCAGTATGGCGATGCTAACGGGTAGGATATTTCGATATCAAATCCGTTGTCATCGCGATGTGGGTTCCTCTCTTGCTTACCATCAGGCTGGGAGGAGCCAATATACTGCGCTACTATAAAAAAAAAGTTTTAATTCTTTAAAACGCTTCATTTGCAGTCGAAATGTCTTGATTGCGATTATAAGAATGAAAAAAAATGCAATTCGTCATCGGATCCAAAACATTTCATACGTTTAGTATGTAGTACTTATTTCAAAGTAGGCTTAATCACCACACAATTTAGTCGCAAAATATAAAATATATATTGCTCGACTCGGGTATCGAACCCATTACCCCGAGATCACAATCTGTTACGTAAACTTACCGTGGTATTGTTATAGAATAGCTTTATGTTAACTTGTTTTCATATTTGAACAACGGGCGCCATGAACGCCGGTGACCACCGGCGCATTCCTGCTTCGCACCCAATTATTGCATATCGGTTCCATGCGGATGCCTCACATTCCATGCGGTTCGAGAATTTTTGTCGATGCCTCTCGACACGTTATCAATAGTCAATGAATAACGCAATGGCAGTTTAATGATATAAATAATAAATTATGAACAGATTTTTTTATTAGTGCATCTATATTAATTTGGCAACAAATAAATTGCTCAGTCACAACAAGTCTCCTAGGCCCAAGTGGCTCACTTATTAAATTTGTCTAACAAAATCGTCTCCAATCTTTTGCCACCCAGATTCACCTGATAAAATGATTTACGGAAATTTTGGTCCTAGCTCAATCCTTAGCTCCCCTCATAATATTGTCTAATAGTACAACTAATAACACATCCGTAACCAATTAGCGTGTCCGAACAAGGAGCCGCGGCGGTGATCCCGGTAATCAGTCGCGGTAATCCGCCGCCGCTAAGCCGCTTAGCACACGCACACCGCCGCTACTTGTACGAGATACTGCCGCCTATTGTTGATATTGTCTTTAGAATCTGATCAGTGTAATCACGTACTCATTATCACCAAGATCGATATAATTGACAAGATATAATTATCGATGATTGTAACATCGCGCAATTCCCAAACGCTTACCAGTTGATTTGTACTTGTCAAAAAATTGTAACTAACTCATATTGTGTAGACCTTTTTTACTTGTCAAAGCACAGATGAGAGTATTTTAGTCATAATAAAGGTTATAATAAGGCTTAGTACTAGGTAATGCACCTACATTTAATCTGTTGCTCATAGTATTTTGATTCAATGGGCAAGTCTCTTATCAATGAATCTGAATTTAATCTGACGAAATCGTTTTCGATTTGCTATCTAGACCGTTGCAACCTGAGAAATGTTTTTTCAGCTTAAGGCTAAGCTAGCCTAAGGATGTTGACTAAAACAATAACATATCCGTAACCAATTAGCGTGTCCAAACAAGGAGCCGCGGCGGTGATCCCGGTAATCAGGCGCGGTAATCCGCCGCCGCTAAGCCGCTTAGCACACGCACACCGCCGCTACTTGTTCGAGATACTGCCGCCTATTGTTGACATTGTCTCCAGAACCAGATCAGTTTAATCTGGTGCTCATTATGTACTATTTCAAGTCGTTAGGCAAGTAATTAAAGTGTACGTTTATGTTGAGTCGCGTACAATAATAAAACGATTTCACCGAAAATAGATGGATTATTAAAATCTTATTATTTATACGGCCAGCAACTACATTTTATAAAAAAATATAATACAGTTATAATATACCACTTTATTACCTATTTAGTTTAAAGTTTTTATTAATAAAGACTTTATTTTTTCATGCATCTAACCAACAGCCTATTTTTGAAAGCCGAATAAATAAATAAATAAATGCGCCACACAATCACACCAATCACCTGGTCTCAAACTAAGGTTTTCCCTTGTACTATGAGTACCAGACGACGGATACTAACTGGGGGCGTCATCCCAGCACACCCAGACCCAAGTCATTTGAGAAAAGTTCGTTTTCCAAATTGACCTGACCGGGAATCGAACCCGGGACCTTACGCGCTTTGGGCGCCTACCTTAGCCATTTCACCACCGAGGTCGTCAAATGTTCATTTGGAGTTTTTTTAAAGGCGAATTAACCAGGTGATTTAACTAACAACATAACATATGTACTCGTAGGTTTGATGACAATCAATTTAAGATTCTATCACAAGTCTAATGATCAATTGTCAAGGGCTTAGAAAAACATTGTTTTTATAAATCATCAAGTAAGTATGACGCTTTACTGCTGGGTAAAGGCTTCCATTATTGAAGTCACTTATAGTTACACAACAATCAGGTGTAAAATCATCCACAAATCCTGACAGAATCACCCACGTATCAGACTGCCTATGATCACTTTGCTTCTGTGAACATTTTCAATCCATTTTGAACAATAAATGCTTGATATAGACAAATAGCGGCAGTACAAACCTGCCTTTCAAACAGAAGGACGTTTTACATGCGTTTTACAATCAATTAAAAGCACTACGCGAACACCTGAGCTGTTTCACGGCCCCGGGGGCTTATTCTGAATCACACCTCATGTTTTAGTACAAAATAATGAATTTACAAGTGCAAACTGCGAATTTGAATAAATGCTCTCATTTTTTACTCACAGATTCTAAAAAAGGTTGATTCCATTTATTAGTAAAAACAGGATTTTTGAGGAACAATGGTCAGTGGTTTTATCTCTTGAACCAAAAGGTTTCGGGTTTGATTCCCATTCGGGACAAGCAGCTAAAGACCAAGCGCAAGACCTTCTGATAAATACTTATGTTTATAAAAACAAAAAGTACGTGTATTTATTTGTTAGTGCCCACCTATCAAAAACTTTTTACGTTTAATGCAAAGCGTTTACACCAAAATGCATGGTCGATTGATTGAATTTTGAAACGGTGGATAGTAGTAGAAGGAAAAGCACGTTCAAACAGATTTATCTAAGTAGACGATTTACTTTAGACCCAATTTTGCCTTAAAAACGAGCTTAAACTGAATCATTGGCGTCCAAGGAATCCTTGGAAGACAATTAAGCACCAAATACTCGTGTTCTATCTTGAAACTTGGTCAATCCTCATGTGTAATTAAAAGAAATAGACTTCGCTGAAAACTTTTTTTTCAATACTCAATACATTTATTGTCAATCATATGGTGTAAGTAGGTGTTACATTCAGATATAGTACATATGAACCCTGATGGGTTTAACAATTAGAAACGACAGGCAGATTTTATTATATAATGAAGTAGGTATGCAAATGTTATGTCATCAGTATAAAGTCCTTTACCCAGTAAAAATATGTAACTATTTTTTTTTCTTTAAATTTTATTTCAATTTTTGTAATAAGTATGTATTGTCAAATTAGTATTATTTGTGTTATAATTTGTGTTATTCTTTGGTCAATTTTAATTATTTTTTTTTAATGTCAAAGTTATATTCATATTCATGTCAAAAATGTATTCTTACAACGTAAAATATTAGTAGTTTGTTAAGCCTACGTTAAATATAACAATCTGTCAAATAAACATTTTTTTACATTATTATTATGGGAAATAAGTCAGTAAATGAATTTAATAATAATAATATTAATTTATAAGATATGTCATCTCAGAAGTATTTGATAAATTTAATAGTCTATATTATATTATGGTTTTATCAGTGAGGAATTCGTTTAATGTGTAATAGGTTTTTTCGACTAACAGGTGTTTTAATTTTTTTGTGAAAACCGGCAGAGATTCTTCTAGTTTAATGCTGTTGGGTATTTTATTATATATTGTAATTGACATTGCTAAGGGACCTGAACTTAGCATTCCTAACTTCGATGGTGGCTTTATGAGTTTATGTTCGTCTCTCGTAACTTTGATTGACATCAAAAATAAAGATAATAGAATTTAATATTTTAGTGTTCTAACTTACACAAAATACGAGCGAGCAATAAACAATTTTAATTTTCAAACATAGACACACATACTTATCAAACAAATTTTAGGATTATTTTCAATAACTTTAACTGTGTCTGACCATTTCAGCGCATTTCAAATTGTAAAAATGGCTTTCCTCGTACAACGTTAAATTTTTCCTGCGATGATAGCTCTCATGTCTGCTTAATTCATAACTACCTATCTACCTACCTATTAAAAATATATAATTGACATGGATTCCTTCAAAAGGAGCGTGAAGAAACATCTTGCGGGCTAGTATGGCGATGCCAACGGATAAGATATTTCGGTATCAAATCCGTTGTCGTCGCGATGTGGGTTCCTCTCTTGCTTACCATCAGGCTGGGAGGAGCCAATATACTGCGCTACTATAAAAAAAAAAGAAAATAAATACCCAGATCTCGTCCGCCTCCAAGATATTCGCCCAGCAGGTATTCGCAGAGTGTTCGCACACCTCTCGAGCCAGTCGCTCCACAATGATGACGACTCCGTCAAGCTCGTCCGTGCGCTGCCGATATGAATATTCATTCGGTTCAGGTGCGCTCCTACTCGGGGACACTCACTGGTGTACTTCATGTTACTAAAGAGTGTTTTGAAACTCTATGGAGACGGTTTTATTGACTGCTTAAACATTTTTTTTAATGATGTAGTGCTGGCTGATGGTAGGTCTTTAATCGGGTAATTAAACTCAAACTTGAACTCAAGGATGGATCATTGGCCTCCACAGAATCCTTGGAAGAAACTTAAATACCAATTACTCATCGTCGATAGACAAATAGGAAAAAAAGTAATTAAAAATGAAGGTTTAGTAAGTGCATATCCAAATTGATAATACATGCTAACGCCTTAATACTTTTCAACAAATGTAATCGTTAATATCAGTATTTATTGTCCATTCCAGCTGTATTGCTTGGCTAATAAATTATTAGAATTAGGATATATCCCGCGGGAGCTGTCAGGCGATTAATTAATAGGGTTTAGTATCTAATTAAACATGAGTTTATTGCTGCCTTCAATTATTCCGCGTACTGCTGGGAGCGGGGTAATCCTAGCTGTTTCGTGTCTAAACACCAAGTATATCAATTACACCGGTATTGGTAATCAAATATCCGATACAACCTTTAGCCAACATCATATTTAGCTTTCAAAGTACCTACAGACCGACTTACAGTACCTATCTGTCCTTGCTTCTACAATATTCTACGACCGCCGCCAATTAGTTCATAGTTTAATCCATACTAATATTATAAATGCGAAAGTAACTCTGTCTGTCTGTGTGTCTGTTACTCTTTCACGCCTAAACAGCTGAACGGATTTTGATGAAATTTGGTACAGGCATACGTTGAATCTCAAGAATGGACATAGGCTACTTTTTATTAGAAAATAAGGGAGGGATGGGGGTAACCTTTGAAAGTTTATATAGAAAAATGTTTATTTTTGAAGTTAAAGATATGAAATTTGGCACAAATATAGCTCGAAACTTGGATTAAAATATAGACTACTTTTTGTTTCGAATATTAGGGGAGAAAGGGGTAAAACCGACCATGAAAGGATGTAGTCCACGCGAACGAAGTCGCGGGCACAGCTAGTGCTGTATATTTCCTGCTGTATATATGTTATGTGTGACGAATAAAATATATAAATGAACTGATTACATTTAGGTATCTGATAACGTTTAAACTAATTACCAAAAAAACAAAATCACAGAAAAGAATGCAACTAAAAAAAATACATGTTTTAAAAGTTTAATGAATTTTTTTTTATATATGACACTTCAAGATTGACCTCATCCCATCTGATGTTAAGTGGTGATGAGGTCCTAGCTTAAGAGCGACAAGTTCAGGATAAAAAATCTAATACTGGACTTGTCGCCCTTATCTTGAAGGCTTGACCCCTGCTACTAAATTCAAATATTATTGATGTATCTTACATGAATACACTAACTTGAATTGAACTGTGAGTAGCCAACGTTCCTTTCTTACATTTGGCTAGGCAGGTCTCTAACAAGTCATCACAGACGATCTGTTTCCAAGACGAAATCCCTAATGACATTCCCACTACCCACCCTTAACAGTCGCTCTCCGTCACGAGGTCCAAACAACATCCAAGCATAGATAAGGTATGTACAGTCACCCGAGCGTGTTTGTGATGCGCAATAGAAAACGTTGCGGGGAAAACACTGGCCCCTGGGGAGTCCTGCGGCCGCGTGTACTGGAGGCCGCGGCAACAGGCGGAACTTGTGAATATAAAGGAAACACTAGCAAAGATATATTTGACAAATTGTACAGCATCAGATAGATTGCTCTTATCTTGTAGTAGGTAGCTCAAGCAGTTGTGTTACAGAAATCAGAAACAACGATGGTACACACAACAGCAAGACCCAAAAGAATCAAGTTTTCACTAAAGGGATGAATGGCACTCACGTTACCTGAGATTAAAACCAAAGTAATACACTTTCATGTTTGCATTTCATTTCCTGATTCTTTAAGTCTTTTTATTATGTAAATTAATGCCGGCGTTAGTAAATATTTATTTATTTTTAGTGTAAAAATTTAAATAAGTTAATGTCATGTTATGAAACCATTATTGAAATAGTCGCAAACCTTCACATTAATGGCTGTTTAGAACTTAAATAAAATGCTATTAAATTTAACATTTTAAAGAAACCAACAAATATCATATGCCCTTGCGGTTTGGGATTTAAAATTCAAGTATCACGCGTGCTGCTCTTCCAACTAATAACAAATATTTAAAGTTCGCTAGTGTGACTTGAAGCACTATAAAACATAACAATCTCTGTGTAATTTAATTCTACTTCCTATATTATTATGAATGTATAAGATTAAAAGAGGTAGGGCATAGCGATTTATCGCTCAAACTGTAGCAGCGCTACTGGTGAAATACCTCACCTTAAAGAAGACCGCAGCCAAATTACAACTTCGGTGCCGTTGTATTACTGCGTGTGAGGAAGGTTTCCAGAGCTCTTAGGGAGACGCTACATTAGCAGCAAGAATCATGCCTTCAAGGGCGACAAGTCCAGTAACAGCCTTATTAAGCCGTACTTGTCACCCTTAAGCTAGAACCTCATTACCACTTAACACCAGGTGTGATAACGTCAATGTTGAAGTGCAATATGAAAAAAAAAAAAGATTGTGAGTATGAATGTTTGTATGTTTGGTAACTCTTTCACGCAAAAACTAATGAACTGATTTGGATAAAATTTGGTAAAAACTCTCTTATGACATTCTAGATTAACACATACTTTTTATCCCGAAATTACGTAGACGGTTAGTTGCGAGCAACATATATAACATATATAATTTAGCTTACCGTATATTAACGTGTGTATATCAAAATCCTAAATTGTATTCTTCCTAAAGCCAAAAAAAGAAATTTAGCGATGTTAACGGGTAATGGATGTAGACGAGTGACATTTTCCGCGTCGAGACGCGTCACGTCACAGACAAATAAACTTCGTCAACTATAAACTTGAGTGATCGCGACATTGAAAAGCTTTTTATAGCTCTGTTTGCGTGACTGAAATGCTTCACCTATTTTTATCATAATATGTGATTTGGTGTAAGCGACCTTCAGTTGCGAGGTAAAATCTTTTTTGCTATCACGAAGGTATTTGCACAAAATGTTCTTTTGAAAGAAATTAAAATTGCATTCTATTAACCTAAAAAAGTTTAATAATGAAGACTGTGGTTTGCCTATTTATAAATGTTATTTTTCCTCGCGATATTGTGCATCCATTACAAAGCCTTAGGTCTGCTTATATTATACGATCCGTAATTTGTCGTGTCTGGAAATAACTTTGACGCGATTACCTTCCGAAATTCGCAATCTTTAAAACCAATCAATTCTATATAGAATCATAGATAGGAAAAACGTCTTAAAGTGAAATAAGTATAGTAAAAACGTCGTAAATTAAGCGAGAAACGACCATGAAGGAAGAATTGGCCGCTGGATTTGAACCAGAGCAGAACGAGACAAAAATCATGATCATACATATTTAAATAACAGACAAAATGGTTTTACAGTATTATTTAGACGGCCTTATTACTAGAAAGCAATCTCTTCCATACAACCTTCACTTAGAGGTAATAGTAAAAATGAAAGGAGAATCAGATTGGGCAGGACAAGTACAATCATTTTTAGGCACTCAATTTCTAAGAACGATCACTACGGCACTGACATCAAAATGATGTTATTCTAATTGTTTTGTTCCGCAATTTCTAGGGGCGCCACTGTTTCTCCCCGCATAAAAACCCGTAGATCACTAGATTAGCTTACCTTGTCTCGGCTCGCAGTCCCAAACTACAGGTCCCGTGTTTGTTCGGGCCGGCTCGCTTAGCAAATATCATTTGCCGCCCGCCGCCATTATAGTTTTTATTGGCCAATACCGAGATATTCCTCCTCTGTACGTGATTGTCCGACTCTTTATTTAGGACCGGAGTGTTTTCGTTGCTTTCAATCTTCCGACAGGCGCTAATTCTGTGGTTGATGGCGTGTTTAGTTGAGTTGTTACATCATTAATAGACTGAGGAGGCGTACGATTTGCATCTGGATGTCATTTAACCTCCAGTGGTTTCAAACGCAGTTAGCTATTCTTTGTATCAGTGGCATAGCATGAGTTTTCACCGCCAAGGATCAAACATAAACTTACCTCCTCAATTAAATATTTTGTAAAGAGTTCAATAAATATTTAACAAGCGGCCCACCACTTTGCACGCGTACTGCCTCTGATTTCTCCACACTTTCCAATGATTCTTTACTCCTATTTGTAGCAGTGTGATGTTATATAGCCTTGAGCCTTCCTCGATAAATGGACAGTCCAAACCAAATATATTTTCTCAATTTAAACTAGAAGCTTCTGAGACTAGCACGTTCATCAAAAACCCCCCAAGCTTATACTTTTAGTACAGATTTAATATTATTATATTAAGTCTATTAATAATATTTGTTACCACCACCAGTACTGTCCACCTAATCTCAATTAAGCTATTATTTGAACATAAAGTATTCTGCAGACTGATCGATCTACATCATGACGTGTCAATGTCACAAACGTCGTTTATTATTAACGCTTGAATGACATTAATAGCTAAGTACGAGTTGGTCTTAGTGTAAACGCCTCTAAAAGGAGAAATGTACAATAAATAAGAAGTACTACAGTAGAGTGTCTACACAATACTTTATCGACGCACCAATCAGTGACGACGCTTCAATAACGTTCAATTATTCACTCACTCTAAATATCATTATATTTAATCGCCGATGCAACTAAATTATCTTTTCGAATTTAACGTAAACTCACTGTTTTAAAAGAATCAGCATATTGAATGGCGACCTACGCAGCCCAGAGCGGGTCAGCAACTTTAGCGTCGCGCTATCTCTGAGGTGCCGGGTTCGAGTCCCGGTTGAGTCAATATGGAAAACGAACATTTCTATATTCCTGATTTAGATGAACTGATATTGTGTAACATTTATTCAAGCATGTCATTGTTACAAAAATGGCCCAGAATTAATGTATGCAGCTACATTTCTCCCAAATAACCCTCAGTTCTGCAAGTTCAAGTAAATCCAGTCAATACCACTAGTCTCACTAAGCTTCATATTGCCGTTTAGTGATGTCACTCGATAGGCCAATAACAATTTCGATTTTATACTGGTAGCCTATTGGCTACCAGTATAAAATCATAATCAATAGATAATTGAAAAATAAAACTATAGTATTGATAGTTTATTGATATTTTCCATAGTAATGCAGTAAAAGAGATATCAAATATATCGATGGAATTGTTGCTTATTAATTTAGAAAACTTTTCCCGTATTCGATTCCCGATCGGGTCGTAAGGAACATATGTTCTTTACTAAAAGTGGAAGTACTTCCGCCGAGCTAGGTGTTATCTACTCGGGGACCATGGCCCAACTACCATTCTTGGTATGTTGTATATATACTTAGTGGCGACGAAAACTCTGATATCGCGATGTAGGATATCGATGTCACGCATTACGTATGGAGCGTTGTTTACGACGCCAATTCTGCTGACACTGTATTTGTGTCGACTTGTAGGTAATGTCGTAGGTCGGCACAGGGTCAATATGGGAAGCAAATTTTTCTCTATTGTCTCGAGGATGGGTGCTGTGAAGCTGTCGTTGTTTCTGATTTCTGCACATAACTACGTTAACAACTTAGACATACTTTATTGCACAGATTATTTACAGAAATTAGTTTTACAGTCACATCAACTAGGCAGCAATCCCTTCCAAACAACTTTTAGGTAGAGTAAATAGTAATGAGATATGGGGCTACTTATCACAGAATTAGTGTGAGGTTAATCAATATTTATTTATTATAGTTCTAGTGAATGTAAAGATGGTTTTAATCGTTCAAATATCGATTGCAAATCTATCGATATTTCGGCATCCCTATTGCCGGAAGCGCCTAAGGCCTGGCCGAGGTGCAGCGGCCTACGCAAACACAACGTGTTGTTCCCGCGACGCGCTGGAACAACACAATACTGTTTTCTGTTGTTCTCATTTGCATTTTCGGGTCATCCACTTAGCTGTGTTGTTATCAATACCATACAAACAAAATACAAACCATACTCTCGCTCGCACATCATATTTTTAAGTTCTCTAGTTCTAAATATTGTAAATATTAGGATAACTACTAAGTAAAAGGATTAGGTTCCGAACCGGCTGTAGTTTCAATTTTGGTTTATATTCATTTTGACGATGCATAAGTGTTACGTATAATTAACATGAATAAATGAATTTGATATGATAATACAAACGCACTACAGGATCAGTTATTCTCAAATTATCTCGGGAGGAAAGTATCTCCAAACTACGAAAGCAGCTTGTGAAGCATGCATGACCATGTCTTAGGATGCGTCACTCGAAAAAAGTGTATCGCGCTTAACACACGTCAAAATCAGTGCGTCGGCTGCTGATCGGAAAATATGAATGTAGTATGCTCTCAGCCAATAAACAGTATCAAAACTTTTGTTGTTTCATGTGAGAACATGCTAGGCCATAAGCTAGACTCGCGACCCGCCCTTGGACGCGTTAAACCAACTTCTACGACTCATAGCTTTCGTAGCCACTGTAGCATACGTAGCAGGTGATCGTAGCACTATATAGTGAACCGACTACGAAGCAGTCGACCAAACGATGGCGATATAAATAATTATATCTGTCTGTATGTCTGTTTATTGAGGTTTCACGCCAAAAGTATACGAACAGTCTACAGCATGTTAAAATCTCGTCGAACTGGGGTTAACCGGCAGACTTTTGTTTTGGTATTTTTATATAGGTATAGGTAACTATATCTACCGAGAAGACACCGGTAAGAAACTCAGCTGATTAGTAAAAGTAGTAGTATTAGCAGTATCTAACTTATGTGTAGATCACTTTGGACAAAGTCATAATATAGTTTTGTTTGGATGATTAAATAAATCTAATTTACTTTTGAGAGGTAAGCTGGAACAGACCAGTCCCCAAAGATGGCGCCTGTTCACCAGCATCCAACGTATGTACCAGCCATCGCTTCACTCAAGAACTACGAAAAGAAGACATATATAGTTATTTATATATATTTCTTCGACACTAATGGAATAGGCCTGGTGTGACACACGAGAGGGGCAGTCCACTCGTTACAAATGTGGGTTGAAACAATGATCCGTCGCGGGGTAACTGCGTCGGTCTCGTTTCCGCGTCATTTCACCGACAGCCGACTCCGATAAATGACGCACTATTTCGCGTCTCGACTAAAAACGTGTATGACACATCTCCACTGTTATGATAATGGCAGGCGCTTATTTAAATTACATCGGACAAAGGTACGGTAGCGAAAAGGTATGATAATGATGAGAGAATACAAGTTTTTTGTCCGCAAGATTTGTGACGTTTGGTCTGTGTTTTATAAGGTAATGTGTTGATACGGTTTTTTTAAACAAAGCAATGATGCTTTTGTCTTCAAACCCCTTTAAAACTACGCAAGGTTTCAAATCATAACACCTAACTCACGAACCTAATTCATGTACACACAGATACATCCCTACTAATCCCTACTAATATCCCTACTTAATAATATTATCAATGCAAAAGTAACTCTGTCTGTCTGTCTGTCTGTCTGTTACGCTTTCCCGCTTAAACCTCTCAACCGATTTTGATAAAATTTGGCATAGGTATACGTTGAACCTCAAGAACGGACATAGGCTACTTTTTGTTAAAAAGTAAGGGGGGGGGGGGTAATGCCACCTTTGAAAGTTTATATGGGAAAATGTTTATTAAGTTAGAGATATGATATTAAAATATAGACTACTTTTTGTTTTGAATATTAGGGGAGATAGGGGTAAAACCGACCATGAAAGGATGTAGTCCACGCGAACGAAGGCACGGGCACAGCTATTTAAAATAAAAATGGAATTGTAAATTAATATTTTAATTCGAAATCAAATTATGAGATTGTCCACTTATGAGTAATCAGCATATTCGTACCGATATTATAAAACTGAAGAGTTTTGTTTGTTTTGTATGAACGCGCTAATCTCAGAAACTACTGGTTCGAATTGCTTTTTTTGTGTTGTATTTTCAATTTATTAAAGCTTTAGTCTGTATAAAATCGTGCTGCAACCATTAACAGCGAAGAATCAGTAGAAGAGGTAGAAAAAATGGCGATATTACGCATGCGAAGCCGCGGCGGGCCGCTAGTCGTTATAAAGAAGCTAACTAAAATTATGACAGTAAATGTATTGTTACAAGTTATGCTTGCTCCAAATATCTATTCATCTTATGTAAAAGTAAAGATTTTATTTCTTATTCGTTCGTATTGAATAGGGTCTAAAACTACTAAACCGATTTTCAAAATTTCTACACTATTAGATGGCGTATACATTAAAAAAATATTACGGTGCCCAAGCTGGCATAGCGTTGGGGGCGAGTGTTGAGTGCCAAAGGGCGAGAGCGTATAAAATAATCAGCCTTAACCATTAAACATTCTACATACCCAAAGTCAATATTCCACGCATACAAAGTCGCGAACACAGTTAACATAGTGATACATAGTCAATGGCCGCTTCAATATTTAATAACAACTGCCTCATTAATTCTCATTCAATCAAACCGCTTGCAATTATAATTATATTCGTCTAAATACACAAAGGATTCGCATTTCATAGGCCATTACCTTCTCATTAAATTAATATTCATCTTACATGTGTTAGCTTAGCCGTTAGCATTTGCCAAGATTACAAAATCATCAAGTTAAATTATAATTTCACGTTAAATATTGGCGCAGTCACGGTCAGAGACTATGTTTAATTGGATTTGAAAACAATCAGCACATGATTGTTCTTGAAATGTTGTATATGAAATGTTACTCAATTAATGAATTCCTTCTGGACAAATTTGATAGATAAGATGATTTATAATTTTATTTTTCCAGTAATATTTTTTAATTGATTCATTCATTATAATATATATAATAATATAATAATAAATTTATTTCGGACGAGTTCAAATCCATATTGGGTTAGTAACAATTTCTTATTGTCTATTGTTAGTAAACGTAAGGGTGCGTATAAAATGTTTCATTAGCGGAGAACTGTAATTTTCCGCTACTGTTTTCAGGATGCTGTTGTGACTATCCCTCACCCTTTTCAGTAGTGACGCCGTTTTCTTTCTTAATATCGCGTGAAAACCGTCTGTACGGGCTTGCGCGAACATTTCCGACGCGGAACAATACCGAGGCAATCCCAGCAGCATCCTAAAACCATTATTATATTGGACTCGTAGGACATCCAGCGACTTCCTGGTGTAGTTGACCCAGAGACTGCTCGTGTACATACTTTGGCAGTACGCCTTAAATAATGTGATTTTGACTTGTTCCGTACATCGTGCAAATCTCCGTGTCAACATGTTGCTCCTGACTGCCAGAGCCCTACGCTCCCTTTTAATATCTATATGATCTCTAAGGTCATCGGCAAGAAAGTGACCTAGGTATTTAAAGGAGGACACTTTTTAATTTTTGCACTATTTAAGAACAGCTCAGGTCCATCTTCGCGACTTTTTTCTCTGACCCCGAAGATCATATATTCACATTTATTGACATTGTAAGTCAAGCCATGAGTGGCGGCATATGATTCACACACCTTCAGGAGCTCTCTGACAGCTCCCACGGATGGCCCCAGCAACACCATGTCATCTGCGTAGCTGATGTTGTTAATGCTAACCCCACCAACACTGCATCCGACGCGCCTGCCACTGAGCTCAGCTATGAGAGCGTCTACGTAGAGGTTGAAAAGCCTGGGAGACGTTAATCCCCCCTGTCTTACCCCGCACTCCAGCCTGTACGGCTCACTCAACGTACCATCCCATCTGACGTGATTAGTTTGATTGCCGTACCAATACTTCAGCACACCACATATTTCAGAGGGTACCCCCTTCTCCCCTAATTTTTCCCATAGCACTTTGTACGATACAAGATCAAAGGCTTTAGAGAGGTCGAGGAAACAAGCGTACACTGGTGTACTGCGATCCACGTAGTATTGAACGGTGTGCTTAAGACTTACTATAGCACTTTCAGTTGATAGACCTGGTCGAAAACCAAACTGCGCTTCATGAAGATGTATATGGTCTTTTAATATAGTATCAAGCACACCATCCAACACCTTTGCCATAACCGTCGCTAGGGAAATGGGACGGTAGTTATTTTTATCGGAGGTGTCTCCGGTCCTGTTCTTCACAATGGGAATAACAATGGTCTTCATTAGGTTTGCCGGTAAGTAACAGTGGCTAACACACATTGTAAAGAAAATGGACAGGACCCGCGACAGGTGGACTCCGGCGTACTTCAGGTGCTCAATGCTGAGCCCGTCGTGACCCGGAGACTTACCTCGGCTCATATTTTTTATTATGCTACCAATTTGTTTGGCTGAGAAATGTATAAGAGACTTCGTTTCTTGACACGCTGGCCCAGCATCATTCACCCAGGTCGAGGGACCTAGTGGGGATTTAACTCTAAAATGTTCCATGAACATACTAGCGATTGCACTGCGTTCACTACTCCCCCCCACGTTCGCCGCAAGACCAGGCCTGGCATCAAGTTTACTGGTTGACTTCCAGAACTTTGCAAAGTCTTTTTCAGCTCGCTGCTGAGCTAACTTGTCCATTTTAATTTGTTCGGCATTATTCTGACAATATTTAAGCCTACGTTTAAATTTATTTCGCTTTTATATTATATACTTCTTATTTGGTGACAATTTTAATTTAATTTTTATAATAACTTGACATTGTTTATTTATTTTCAAATGTATTCAAAACTGTTAGTTTATAATAATATATATTGCACACCATGTGACTTGGTAAATTGTAGCTGAGCGATACCTTATATTTAAGATCATTCCATACCTACAATTAGCAATAAAATTTCTGATTTCTGTTTTTTTAAACCTCGATAGCTACACAATACATACGGTCGAATTAAAAAACCGTCTCCTTCTTTTTAAATCGCTTAGAAAAAAAAATCGGTCTTAAAACGACCCACTACTTGGCACAAGCTGCCTCTCAAAGGTGCGGTGGAAAGAATACAATAGCCAATTAAAAACCGTGCCTTTTGTGGCTTTTCGCAACTTGAAGCAATTCCCAACTGAACGTTATTATTAAAAGTCCTCCTCTATTCAAAAGTATTTAAGTCTCAAAACAGAAATGGCCGCGTATTTCCTTCGCTTTTGCGTGATGTCCGCTGAAATCTGCTTTGTGGTGCAATAATTTTAAATAATTACGCGTTGGCGCATTTTAAAAATGCCAGTATTTCAACGCAAATGACGCTTGTACGACTTCTGTTATTTATAGTACGTAGTTTGGTGTCTGAGCAACGGTTTTTGTTCCAATTAGACATAAAAGTGTTTCGGTACATTTTTTATTTGCTTCGTACGTCGTTATTTTCTTTGTTACTTAATATTTTGTTGCCGCTTTTATTAGAGACGGTCTACATACGTATTGCATAAACAGTAAGCATTTTATTTTTTTCTTTTCCGAGCAATGGCATTTGGTTTATTCTTAATGCAGTAGGTACTAAGTCTGAATATTACATGCGAAAGCAACTCTAACCTCAATAGACCAACAAAGGAACCAAGAGCAACTGTATTTTTGTCTGTTTACATCAAAAATAACAAATTTAAACCTTTTTTTTTGGGTATTAGTTATATTATATTATATTTATATACTATATTATTTTAATAATAAATTATTATTTACGTTTCTAAATTAAGATCTGAAGTAGAACACTTAGCGTCAAAGTATTAATAACCCACTCTGTCATCTTTTAAATAACAAAATCTACAGTACATTGTTTTTTAAATGCGAACTAGAGATTATAATCTCTAGTTCACATACACATAAACAGTAAAAACATCTGATCAAAGCGCATTTCGTTTGAAAAATCCGTAACATGGAAAACAACGTATGACCCCAAAATCATAACCTCACTCTCACACCAATGGACTATCGAGGTTTTATTCAATATAAACAGTATATTTCCACTGAACCACAAATTCACCTTGAATTGCTTTAATCGTGCTCGTATATGGCATTATATTGATATTAATATCCTCGGCTGACTGAGATATTCAACTGGAAATCTAAATGAAAAAAAAATATAGTTTTTTGCGTCACAGATAATTTTATTGGCTAAAATAAACATGGAACAATACTGAAGGCTTGTATTTGGCGTGTCAAATATTTATCGCACGAATGGTGTAAGCCGTGGATGCAGCAGCGATATTTATCACGCACACAGCGAATACGGTACGAGTATACAGCGAAGTCAATCCTGAACTGTGTGTGTTAAGTTAAGTGTACTCACTATCATTTAAGTAATATGTTATTGAAAACAATTACAGGATTTTAGGGACCACTAATAGTAGGTAGTTTAAGAGTACCTACTAATTGTACCTCTCTTACGTATAACTTGTAAAATAATCTTTCTTAGTCTACCTTTAGCAATTTCACAAAGATGTATTAACCAAAAATTACATTTTCTATTAAATGTGTTATTGTTATATTTCATACTAAATATACTTAGAAAAACTAAACTACAACACAACAAAACTATAAATAAAGATTGAGAACAAAAAAACATGATTTCCAATAAATAAAAAAAACATATCGTACAAAATCAAAAATATAGATATTATATTAAATATGAAATTAGATATTATCTAACGAGAAATGAATAACTTGGTTTTTGTCACCCGCCAGCAATAGAAAAGTTGGAGATTCCGTCCCAGTGCTAACTATCAATAAAAATATAAAATGAAATAATGCGATAGACCCGTCAGGACCACTAACTAGTCTAACTGGCTGCACATTTCGTTTTATTTTCTCATATACTTTTACTTGGACAGCTTCATGACAAGCAGCCAAAATGTTTCGAACAGTTTGTTTGAACATTGACTGCAAAAGCCTGCAGTCAAGTACTAATTAGTATTTTGCCTTAACTTTATTACAATAAACGTGGCGAAGTTAGTACTAAGTTAAACTTGATTTGTGAAGAAAACTATTAATAATCGTACCTTCTCGCTAGTTATAACTTCAGCTGTACCAAGGTTACCTTTCTAATGTTCGATTAAATAGAACCCGATTTAAATAGATGTTTATCAAATGTTGCTGAATGTGCAAGAATTAAATTGTATGACTTTTTCGGACTAGAACAGCAAAACATGAGCGCTCGTGACATTCGTCGCGTTATAAATTCAAAACATATACAGCGGAGACGCAGCCGCGCTTCGCGTGCGGGCGATTTTTTCATCAGGCAACACCAAAACGTTGACCAATAAGATTAACAGTTTACGTCAGAAAAAGAGATGTACTGGAAATACAAAGTTTACCATTTCATTCTTCTTTGTTATCTTCTTTATCGGTACACTTTTGTCAGAATAGTCGTGGTCATAATGCTGGTTTTAAGTGACAGGCTAGTAGTTTCAGCGTAAAAAAACATCTATATATAAGTAAGTAAGAATGTTAGAAAATTTTTATAATATCAATGAGATTTTGTGCCTATTTTTCTGCGCGGCTTTTCCATTCCTCTTTATGGTCCCTAGAACATGTGATAGTGCCGATGAATCCACATATGTTGCATCCCACACTTAAGCATCTTCCAAGGAATAAGAGATAGGTCACAATTTACTTACCCGAAATTACTAGCACAATCGTGGACAACGCAAAGGAAGCAACTCAGAACTAAGTGGCAGAACAAGCAAGCGTGGTGCTCGGCGCGTCACCTAAATATTTATTGCGCGTACGGTTATAGCCGAGCCACAGTCTAAATTTCACTGCAGTCTGAAAGAAACAGCTGAAAACAAAATGATACTATTTATGGGGCATAATTATTCCAATGCTATTTAGTGCATTGGCGACAATGTGTTCTACAGTTTGGTTGGAGGCAGAAAATTACGAGAAAACGCACAGTTGTATACTGCCAAACATCTAGATGATGGGGATGTAGGTTTTGTCGCGTTAAACGATGGCGAAAAGTAGCATCTGGGATGATCCCGAACAATTCCTTAGAACACTATGAGGTAGAGGATACAAAGGGTAGCAATGTCTCTGCGCAATGCTAGCTAGTCAAGCTGATTGGAAAGCTCCTGATTATCAACTATTCGAGCTGTTCTGCACTTTCTTTTTGAAATTATTCTATTTTTTTTATTCCATTTCCATGCAGATTGACCTCGTCCCACCTGATGTTAAGTGGGAATGAGATCCTAGCTTAAGAGCGATAAGCACAGTAAAATAAAGCTGTTACTAGACTTGTCGCCCTTACCTTGAAGGCTTGACCCCTGCTACTAATGTAGCACCTCTCAGGAGCTCTGGAAACCTTACTCACACGCAGGAACACAACAATACCGAAGCGATTGTTATTTGGCTACGATCATCTGTAAGGTTGAGGTACTTCACTAGTCGGGCTGGTCCAGTTCGGACGATTAATCCTCTCTTTCTTATGATTACGAAATTAGACATCTGTCTACTTACTTTAGCTTCCTGACTGGTGAGATATGGATCGTGTGGGAGACGCATACTTGCTTCGCGTGCGAGCGATACTTTCATTAGGTTGTGGCTGCTGCCGGGGCTAGATCATGAATAGTTGAAGACTGATAAAGGCATGTGCCGGATCCAAGTTGCTGCTTACTGGCTTACCGCCACGTTGCTCCCATAATGTTTATATGTGACAGCCTCTATGGTACATTGACTAAAGTAGGCGCCCGCAGCGTAAAAAATCATGGTTTTGATTCTCGTTTCAGTTTAACTACATTTTTAAATTGGCTTGGGTCTGGGTGTTGTGAGGTAGCCTCAGTTATGATCGTTTATCGGGAACTCATAGTACTTACAAGGAAAACAATTAGGTCGACTTCAATTTACTCACGAAGTAGAATTGATTGTGGTTCAAAAATCATCCGGCAGGAAGCACCAACCGTAGGTAAATTTAGCTAAAATACCTGTGACAACTTACCGTTAGCTCGGTAGAAAGTGCAGCGCGTTACACGAAAGTAGTTGGTTCGAATTCCACACTGCAAGTGGCGAAGATATTTATCTATTTCTTTTAAATATTTAAATTATTTCTCGGTAAGGAAGTTATAGGTACCATCCCCGGATGACATAATTAAAAGTCCTTTTTTTTACAAATAGGTTCCTTATAAAAACTCTAATAATTATTGGGCGTATGAAAAAGGCATACATATATTAAAACTTAGAACATTTATTAATGATAATGATTCAAACTCTTAAAATGAAACGAAAGGTGTAAAAAACGCGCAAAACTGGAACGTACTGCTAGTTTAAAATTAATCCTTTACATCGGCATCCAAAAATGTTATTCGGCAAAGTGTATAAACAAGCATACTTTTTGTTCAGACTCGCTGACGGCGGGCAGCGGCGCGTGCTCACGGGACGATTGTTAGCGCGAGCGTAAATTATGTTTATGGTTCCTCCACGGTCCACGCGCGATGCCGCTACACTGCGCCACTCTTTACTGAACTATGTGCACTGTGGCTTAACTTTGAAAGCAAGGCGTTTTTACCATTACAGCGAAGCATCGATTATTCAAACGTCTATCAAACGTTTAACAATTTATACGAAGCACTACGCTCTTTAGACATAGTTTAGATGTATTGAAAATCAAGACTCCTATCCCACGTGCTACCGATAGATCTGACCACTCCGTAGCTAGATACTTTCTATCTGTGCTTTTTCCGCTTGCAACGGAGTTCGATGAAGGCTTTTACCTGTTTTTTCTTATTCTAATATATATTTTTTTGTGGTCGACACCACGAATATGCTGAAAAGGATTAATATCGATAGTAAAAACCTAGCCTTTAACTAATAAAACTTACGTTACTCATTAGTACTCCACTTTAAGCAAAATTGAACAGTCAGCATTTATCTGAACTCCCGTTAAGACAATGTTAATATTATTTAATTATAATGTATAACTTATCTGATTCCACTAGGTAATCTGGTACTATCTATATTATATTGATGTTTGTTTGTGAAGTGAGATAATGAAAATCTTATTTTAGAAATGGTTTAAGTCTCATCACCGAGCATTCAGCTTTAAAATGACGTATCTTTAAATACTTGACATTAGCAGAATCATCATGTTATCTAGACACGCGAGATATTATTAAAAAAGTTTACATTACTTCGTAACGTGTTTAAACAAGAATATTATTTTGTTGTACACTTCGCTGTCCCCCGCCGCTGACGGCGGGCAGCGGCGCGTGCACACGAGCCGATTGTTAGCGCGAGCGTAAATTATGTTTATGCTTCCTCCAGCGTTGTCTCCGCGCAGAGCTGCCTGTGTAGTCACGACTTAATATTTAGTGGGAAACATTGTTACTGCCATATTTTTATACGACAGGACTAAAGTAGAAATGGAAGCTCAACAGCAAAGATAGATGAATGTAGCTGTCAGATAGTTGAACAAACCTTCCCAAATATTAGTATTAGAGAAATGATGTAGACAACAGTTGGATGATAAGTTTTCTATGTTTTGGTAGAGATCTGTTCATTTACATTAGTTGTTAACTAAGGCTTGGGAAAATAGTTTCCACCTCAAATTTAATCTTATGACCATGACTTACTGGCGAAAACTAATGAAAAATGTTCATACCGCATGCTTGATCTTGCGAGTTCTGTAGCTCGAAATGTGATAATAATAAAAAAATATTTTAATCTCAACAAGAGCTGATTCAAGGATGAAACGTACGAAGTCGCGGCCAAAAGCTCGTATAGGTATATGGTAACAAAAGGCCGCCTGGAAGCGCGCAAAAACCTCCCAATTTGCGCTTCGGCTCGAAATTGAGGCAAAAACGTGCCAAAACGGACGCATCGGCAACACTTATTCATAGTGCACGGTTATAAACGGGATCTGGGAGCTAACAGCCCTTGTCCGGTATTCATAGAGGGGTTGTCAGGCCGGTCGTTGTCGCATCCATAGTGCATTGGCCGTGTTCCATAACTGCGCCCTGGAGAAAAATAAGCGTAACGTTCACATCTAGCTTTGGTACCGCCAACGTATAAAATTATACAACTTTCAACCGTATTACAAACTATTAAGAACCGTCTTAGGAGTTAACTTGGAGTGTAAAAGTGCTGCAGAGTAGATAATTTGGAATTTAAAATGGGAAGGAAAAATTCATAACATGCCGCTCTAGAGTGTTCAATAGATAAGCTTTCTAGAATCTACGCGTCTGCGTTTAATATTGAATGTGGAAAAGTGAAAACTTTGGGAATTACAACAAAACGGAAACTATTTTCTTAATATAATTACTTGTATTTTAATTTTATACAAGCGGCCCGCCGTGGCTTTACACGCATACAAATGCGGTATTTTCTTTTTATCTTGTTCTAACTAATTGTCAATAATAAGAAAAATAAATATTAGAAACAGAAAAATTTTATCTCCCCTTGCGGTGCGGGAAATGAACCCACGACCTTCACGTATCGCGCGTGCTGCTCTTACCAACTGAGCTAACCGCAAGTTATTGTAGGCGATGAAATTTTTCTGCTGTATCAACCGTTAGCCTTTCGGTAAGTGCCCTCTGCCGAATATGTTTATATCTACAGACTTATCGGCCCGTGGTACATTCGTTGCAGAAATGTTTGAAAACCACAGAATCGAAGACACCTGGCATCTTAATCGATTTTATTATTTTTATAGTACTATACGCCGTACTAGCGAACTTTAAATATTAGAAACAGAAAAATTTTATCTCCCCTTGCGGTGCGGGAAATGAACCCACGACCTTCACGTATCGTGCGTGCTGCTCTTACCAACTGAGCTAACCGCAAGTTATTGTAGGCGATGAAATTTTTCTGCTGTATCAACCGTTAGCCTTTCGGTAAGTGCCCTCTGCCGAATATGTTTATATCTACATACTTATCGGCCCGTTGTACATTCGTTGCAGAAATGTTTGAAACCACAGAATCAAAGACACCTGGCATCAGGGGAGATAAATTTTTTCTGTTTCTAATATTTAAAGTTCGCTAGTACGGCGTATAGTACTATAAAAATAATAAAATCGAATAAGAAAAATAATTTCGAATCAGATCCATTATTTATGAAGCTATGTTCGTACCTACATACATTGTAGCAATTTATTTTTGTTTATATAGATGTTGACTGTAATTGTAAATTCGCAAAACAATAAATTAATTCATTGATTACGGATTGCAAAATAAAAACACAAGAGTTAGACCTCCTTTTAAAGGACCATTTTTTTAGATTAGTTTTAATTTCATGTTTAATAATTTTCATCTCTGTTAAATTTACACACAAGTGTAATTTTAACAATTGTAAAGATTGTTCGCATAACCTAGAATTTCGTCGTCCATAATAGCTTACGGTTACCTCAGTTAGAAGTGTATTTTTTTGACGATGCATAAGTGTTACTTGTAACCAACATGAATAAGCAATTGATTATGATTATTATGATAAGAGCAGCACGCACGATACGTGCCCATCGTGTGTTCGAATCCTACATCGCAAGGTTTACACGTGGTAACATAAGGTATGAAATGTTTATCTTTGTCTAAAATATTAAAAGTTTGCTTTTTTTTATATTGCACTTCAAGATTGACCTCATCCTACCTGATGTTAAGTGGTAACGAGGTCCTAGCTTAAGGGCGACAAGTACAGCATAATAAATCTATTACTGGACTTGTCGCCCTTACCTTGAAGGCTTGACCCCTGCTACTAATGTAGCACCCCCCAGGATCTCTGTAAACCTTATTCACACGCAGGAACATAACAACACAGAAGTGATTGTTATTTGGCTGCGGTCTTTTGTAAGGTGGAGGTATTTCACTAGTTGGGCTGCTCCAGTTCGAACGATAAATCGCTATGCCCTACCTCTCTTACAATGCAGCGTCTTGCACTATAAAAAATTGTAAAAATCTACTCGAAGCAATCTATTTCAAGAGGAATGAGTATTTCCTCAACTCGGTTGTCTTTGTCGATATCCCACATGGAATGATTTTCCAAACCAAGCTTGTCTTTCTCGATATTCCACGTGGCATAAAGATTTTGATCATAAAATTATTTCCCGAATCTCTGTCGCCAGCTACCAGTGCTCAGCTAAACAACCATTCAAACATCCATAACCTCATTAATCTCGGGCGTCTCGCAGAATCAATCACAACGCTCCGTTCAATTATTTAAACGGACACGAATTTTCACTTGATACTTATAACACAAATTATGATTGATGGACGCAGCGGCGACTCCGTCATAAATTCACAGGTAGAAGTTCCACGGACACCGAGACACCGTCACTCGGTATAATTAGTTCGATTTGTGTTTCCACTTCGATGGAACTAGAGAATTCTATTTTAATAAATATTTTATTGTTAAGTATTGTATTTATATATTTAGGGCTGCAACATAGATCTTCTATGTCTGTTTTCGTGTTTTTTTTCCTTTATTGTTGGAGGGATGTGTTATAGGTTGGAGGAGGCCTTTGCCAATTGGCAAACGGACCTAAAAAAACTAATGTAATAATAACTTTAATTGTTATAAGTTAAAGGATGTAAGTAAGGAGTAGTTTAAGAAACTTATGTAATTTTGTGTCCGAATAAAAGGCTTTATTATTATTAGCGTATTTATAAGAAGGATATTTCATCCAATCACCCATTGGCAAATTAAAGCAAACGAAATAACAATCTGGTTTTCAGAAATAATTATACATAGTTTATTTTATGGCAAATAAAAATGAATGAATAGATGAAATATCCTTTAAAAAACGTCATTTAAGATAAGTTTTCCAATATGCGAAATATTTTTGTGTAATAACAGTGAATAAAACATTTTAGTATTTTGCGAGTAACTTCATCATTTGACGTCAACAACATTTTACATTAGCAAATTGTCAAATTGATATTTTCTAATAAAAACCTTAAGACCTACAAATAAAAGTAGTATGTAAAAGTCAAGGTTAAAATCAAGAATTAAAGAAATACATTTCCTTTACATGTTAAGGTGAAGACTTCGGCCTCGTGTAATATTAGAGATGCGCCGAATATTCGGTTGGTATTCGGTATTCGGCATATTCGGCATATTTTCCACTATTTGTATGCGGCCGAATTATTCGGTTTTAGTGCCGATTATATTCGGTTTATGTATTTTTATTTTCCTGGCTACATGACATGGAATACATCTGAAAGACAAGCTTTCTATGTAAGATTTATGTTAATTTATAAGTTAAATAAAACTTGCAAAGAACGTGTTATAAAGTTAATAAATGAAAGCAATTTAACTTGTGAGTATTTTAACATCTTAAGTCCACATATTTATTTCTTGACCTGTAGTATAGTTAACATCGTAGTGATGTTACTAATAGTATAAAACAAAGTCGCTTTTTCTGTCCCTATATCCCTATGTGCGCTTAAATCTTTAAAACTACACAACGGATTTTAATGCGTTTTTTTAATAGATAGAGTGATTCAACAAAAAGGTTTATATGTTTAATAACATCCATTAAATAGTTGAAAAGTACTGTTGTTTTTTAGCTTTTAAATGTCATGTCGTAAATAATTTCATTTTTTCCGCTCATACATTGCAAACGCAGGCTGAACCCTACAAGATTTGTTAAAATAATGTACTAAGTATAGTTCACATTAAAAAGGTCTACAGAAAACTCCCCGATGGTATATGTTTATCTCTTATGGATATCCCACATCATTTACTTTTTACGACAAATATTGCAAATTTCGAAGCAATTTTAACCAATATAGCATTAACCCGTATCAAATTAAAAACCTTAAATACATTGTTGATTTAATATAGTTCTATGGCTCTTTACAGCATATGATTTAGCATTTTAAATTAATATTTCCGAAGATATTACATAATTAAAAAGAGCGGGACGTAGCGTTTGCTGTGGTACCTGCCGTTCGGGGCTGCGGGAGCATGCCTACGTTCAGTTTTTCTGTAGTGCATTTAGTATCAGCATTGCACCCGAGCGACGTCGCGGGCGGGTCGCTAGTACATACATTATAAAACTTAACTCAACATTTATTTTCTCAATACATTTTCAATATTTATTTTACTATTGATTTTAAACTTCATAAATTAACATGATTTCCCATTTTTTTGTACACACTACTACCAGGAGCACTTAGAAACACTCTAGCTCAATCAGCTTAATGTAAAATGTTTTGACTTATGGTTGGTCCACCAATCAAAAAGGTGTACTTACCAAGAAACCCTCTGGTTTTTTGGTAGTAGTAAGCTTCCAGCTTCATAAATGTCTAATTCCACGGTGACTGTGCTTTCAGCTTCAAATCATTTGTCATTTCACTAGTCGAAGCACTACGCCCTCTACACCGCGTGGAATAGCACAATCGCACCAAGTGCACTTACTATCGTTTTGTCATCTTCCATTTCGTCAAAAAAGTCCCAAGCACGCGTTCGTAGCTAGCAGTGACAGGCGGCGTGCATGTTTGTACCTACTTAGTGCAGTGAAATGGTAAACCGAATAATTCGGCCGAATATGCGGTTCGGTAAAGATTGAACATACAAATCAACGAGAAATAATGTTGGTATAAATTGACTGACGACCTCGCGTCCTGAACTTTGGTGTCGCGGTCGGTCGGATCAACATAGAATATTGGACAACATCACATACATTGCTCTGATGCTGATAATGAACGAGCTAGTCATTCAATCAAATAGCAGAATCAATCAGATAACCGCGACATTTTGGGACAAACAGGCATAAGAAAGTTCTTATTGAAAAATTGAGCATGAGTTCATTTATTACAATTGCAGTTAATATTGCTATTGTTAATACTTTATGTTGTTATTTGTATGTTTTACTGTTAGAATAACATGATTACCGGGTTCCCATTGTATGGAAATACATGCAGTATTAACATAAGCCCATTACGGCGCAGCGTCCAATTAACGCTGGCAATTACCGAGGCCCAGTGCCCGCCATTGATCTGGCCCATTATGTGATTGGCAGGTGGTGCCGAATAATCGATTGTATACTATCGATAGTTTTCAGCTGGAAACGACGGCCCTATCGATAAGACAATCAGTATCAATACGATCAAAAAGTATCGAGTATTAATCGTTAGTTTACCAGTTTACAATAAAATCATATGCCTTAGTTGCAACACTTTTTTTTATATTACACTTCAAGATTGACCTCATCCCATCTGATGATAAGTGGTAATGAAGTCCTGTCTTAGGGCGACAAGTACATCATAATAACGCTGTTACTGGACTTGTCGCCCTTACCTTGAAGGCTTGACCCCTGCTACTAATGTAGCACCCCCCAGGAGCTCTGGAGACCTTACTCACACGCAGGAACACAACAACACAGAAGTGATTGCTATTTGGCTGCGGTCTTCTGTTAAGTGGATTTCACCAAACAAGCAGCAGTTCGAACGATAAATTGCTATGCCCTATCTGTCTTAATCGCTATGCATTTCCTCTCTTAAATTATTTTTTAATATTTGTAATCTAAATTTATGTGTTTGCACGGCCGTATCTATTTATTATCATCTACTTTTTCCTCTACCTAAAGGTTGTCTAGAAGATTGCTTCCTAGCGATAAAACCACCTAGACGGTACTAATTTGTCTGTAAAACCAATTCCGGTAAATGTTTTGTGCTGTATACCTATATTTATGTATCTAATAATAAATCAATCGATGGTTTATTCTTCTTGACGAACAATATTTTCATGAAATAATATTGCCTGAAAATAATATCGATAGAATCGATACTAAGGATAGGCTATCGATAGATCATCAACATTCGACCGGCAACACTAATTGTCAGTTTATACCTCGCTAACGTGGTCTGTGCTACCCAGCCACAGGCCTGTGGTCGACGCCACTACAAGCACTCTTTGCACAATCCCTTCACGATATAATCCTATGAAGACGGAGCCTAATCTCTTTTGATTACTCCGGTGCCTTTCTATTTGTGTCTTGACTTTTACTTAAAGACGCGGAGAAGGATCGATAAGGATAAAGATAGAAATAAAGTAAATATTGAACATCACCCACGTCGAGATGATCTCAATGTAAGAAGCTGAAGCTCTAATTTGTTTTGGGAACTAGTTTTAATGTTGTGTCGTTGTATGGTTAACAACACATCATGGGCGTACTCAGAGGGGGCAGGAAAGGGCCCACCCCCTGGAAATCCACCACAGGCCCACCCGCAGAAAATGTATGAACACGCTTAATACTAGTAGATTAATATCCAGGCCTGAAATTATTATTATTAATATCTATAATAGCAGTTTGTTGGTTTGAACGCTCTAATTTTTGGAGCTACTGGCTCGAATTGAACAATTATTTTTGTGTCAATGTACCGAGGGAGGCTTTCAGCTTTATAACACAACATTTATAAAAATGTATAAAGGTGCGTTACATGTATGAAGTAAAGATATATTCCTTATCCAATGATTATTTCAGTCCATAAAACTTACCCATTTTTCTCTTTTTAACTTTTTTATTGTCCATAATTACTGTTTCCTTCTACATAATCTGGAATACCTTAGTTAGGAAAACCTGTTATTGGTTTATATAAATTTTAAGACTTTCGCGTTCCATTTTAAACATTTAAAATAATTTAACGGGTCAAAACGCGACACCATTTTTATTTAGTAGTTAATACGAACTACTTACTGCCCGACGTTTCGGTTAGGTTGCACCAACCGTGGTCACGAGCTGACTGGTCTTGCTCGCCTTCGTCTGTTCGGGGGAGGTTGCAAATCTTCATTCACCCGCACATTGTCACATAACAAAATATTATTGAAGTCACTTCGACACACTACACTGACAGTATCCGGAATTGTTTTTGATCGTTCTAATCGCGGTAAACATTTCTTCGCATCATCACCCACGACATCTTCAATCTGTTGTGACGTCTCTTACTAACAGACCGCATAACCTTTGTGACCCTGAACATTTACAGGCGGAGCTCACGCATGTTCAGGAGGTACTCAGACGAAACGGGTATGAAGTGTCGAGGAAACCAAGAAGGTGGAAATCAAAAGGAAAGTGTCCTGAAGTCAGTCGACAAGCAGCGTTTTTGCCTTACATAAAAGGCGTAACGGATAAAATTGGAACAATACTAAGAAAAAACTCCATCAAGACTGTATATACACCGTTATGCAAAATGTCAAGATTACTGCGAACGCCGAAGGATGTTATTCCTTTTCAAACGCCGGGAGTTTATAAAATTGATTGCAGTTGTGGTAGTTCTTACATTGGACAAACTAAGCGGACAATAGCTGAACGAGTGAAAGAACATATCACGGCGGTCAAAAATCGTCAGACTAATAAATCCGCGGTAGCAGAACATCTGTTAGAAATGGGAGTTAATCATTGGATGGAGTTGCACGACCCTAAAATCCTCTCGACCGATCGCCAGTACCATACTAGGAGAGTACGTGAAGCTATTGAAATCAAAAAGTACAAAAATTTCAATAGTGAAGACGGATTTAAGTTATCATCAGCATGGAATCCAGTGATTAATAAATGTTTACCGCGATTAGAACGATCAAAAACAATTCCGGATACTGTCAGTGTAGTGTGTCGAAGTGACTTCAATAATATTTTGTTATGTGACAATGTGCGGGTGGATGAAGATTTGCAAGCTCCCCCGAACAGACGAAGGCGAGCAAGACCAGTCAGCTCGTGACCACGGTTGGTGCAACCTAACCGAAACGTCGGGCAGTAAGTAGTTCGTATTAACTACTAAATAAAAATGGTGTCGCGTTTTGACCCGTTAAATTACTGTTATTGGTTTGTTATTTGTTTATATATTTTCAAAGTGTGCTATTTATAAACGCTGTTGGATTTCTGCAAATATATAAATAAATAACTCTGCGACTAATAGGAACTAAAATCAGCACGCGAGGAAAGCTGCGGCGTGCAACTAGTTATTATTAAAATTTTAACTAAACTTTTTGACGTAAGTATTACTCAGTCTGCTCGGTGTACCTTCAGCTTTGATACATACAATCAGTAAGTTACTTTGAGACATAAATAAAAGGTTTGTTTTTATTAAGGTATGTGATTTCGAGTAGGTACCTTCAAAGCTCTTTATTGAGCAGGCGCGCAGATAGAGGGTATCAGGCGAAGGGTTCCGTCCATTCAGGGCTAAATTAGATCTGGGGCACAATGCCGCTGATAATTGTGTGCCGCCTGCAGCTGAGACGCGAGCCTGTTTATAATATCCTCTGTCCAGTAAATAGGCTTTGAACGATAATTGAATATGTTCGGTGGAAAAATGGTCAGGTTCTGCGTGGTATTGCTAATACAACTTTTCGTTTACTTTTATCGTTACGATAACTACCGAGTTTCTTGGCACTTTTGTCTCAATGGGCATAAATTTGAATTTAGATGAAGTGTTATTTTGTAAACCGCTAGGCACCATTTCAAGGCCAACAAATATTTATAACCAGTTAAATAAGATTTGTAAGTTTGTTTTACTCGTTGTTAGTCCTGGTAGGTCTATTAAAAAGGCCTTAATAATAATAATAATAATACTCTTTATTGTGAATCACAGGTAATAAATACATTATGGAAATTTGGTGTAAAAGTTTCTCTGTGTTCCGCCTAATAGGCATACAATAATTTGCTTAATACCTACAAGTAAATCTAAAATTAAATTACATGCACATGTTTTGAATAATTCATTTGTATAATTTAAATTACAATATAAAATTTAATGATTAATATTAACATTGTCGGATAGAAATTCTTGGATCGAGTAATAACATTTTTCTGCCTCTCATTAAAAAACGCGTACATACAACATACACTTAAACGAAGTTAAATAAATATAATATTTTAATATGTAAATTTAATATTTATATAAATTTATTTAACTTCGTTCACATTATTTCGGGATTTATACCGATAAGTATGCTATATGTTAATATACCATTACATCTAGCTTTTTTCCAAATTTCATCTTAAGTCTATGTAACATGTGACTAATGACCAATGATATTATCAATCCGACTCTCTAGGTCAATTGTTTCCGAAGATAACAGCCATTATGTGTTACTATACACACTCGCAGTTCATAAGTTTCTCTGGGCCATTAGACAGGGCCGGAGTCAGGGCTAATCTTTCCGCGCCGCTGGGCCCAGCCGACTCCGCCGCATCCGTGACCTCGGGCACATCATACTACCCACATTACAAGCGAGTTTTGTGTTATTTGATCGCACTTATATTCTTATACATATAACACAATCAAATACAGATAAATTTAAGAGAGGTAGGGCATAGCGATTCATCGCTCGAACTGGAACAGCCTGACTGGTGAAATACCTCCCCCTTACAGAAGAGCGCAGCCAAATAACAATCACTTCTGTGCTGTGGTGTTCCTCCGTGTGAGTAAGGTTTCCAGAGCTCTTGTTGGGTGCTACATTAATAGCAGGGGTCAAGCATTCCAGCTGTGGGGGGAAAGTCTCCTGGTGTCACTGTCAGGGCGGTGGACACTCGATGCGTTCGGGCCAGTCATTCTTCGCTGGCCTGAGCGCAAATCGGACTTTTTATCTTTTCGGATGGTGCAGGTGACTGGCCACGGTTGTTTTGGGGCGTTACCGGATATGTCGAGAGGAGCACCCGGCTTGTTGGCACTGCGGTGCGCCGGAAGACACAGCAGGGCACACATTACACGTATGCCCTACTTGGTCAGCGCAGCGAACGGCACTCACAGCCCTACTGGGGTCAAATCTTTCGCTCTGAAGTATGGTAAAAGCCATGCTTGAAAGTGAAACGGCCTGGAGAGCAGCTGCCTCTTTCTGCGAGGATGTTATGTCGCAGAAGGAGGCAGCCGAAAGAGAGCGGGAGGACAGTCCGACCTCCCCCTCATGCCGCAGACGACGGCGGGTTAGAGTGCGACGGCAGTACCACCGCGCTCAATCACCGCCTGGAGACGGCCAGCTGAGGGCACCTCAGCTGGCATTGCACTCACGGTCTTCACTGCGAGGCGTGGATGGTCTAGTGGATCGACCATCCTCGCTCCTCCCCCAAAATATTCCAGGGGGAGATGAGGGGGCTGCTTAACTAGCAGCCATTCCGCCGGTGATACTGTGGTAGGTCTTCTGTTCCCATGGCATCACCATAAAGGCGATGAGGTCCACCGGGGGGTTTTAGTGGGTATTCTTGCCCGTATGGGGGCAGGGAGTCCCACACACGCCGTCACCTCCCTCAGGTGACGGTACGGTGCGTCAATGCATTTCCCCCCGCTCAAAAAAAAAAAAGGGGTCAAGCATTCAAGGTAAGGGTGACAAGTCCAGTTACTTAAGCTAGAACCTCATGACCACTTAACATCAGGTGGGATAAGGTCAATCTAGATGTGTAATATAAAAAAAAATACAAAACTACCCTTGCAAATATAATCAACACTTTTGTAATCGTTATTGAATACAATCCAAAATTACTCTACTTCCGATTCGGAACCTACCTCTACTGGAAAAATACCGGTAAGAAACTCAGTCGATTCGTTACAGTAGCAGTATCTTACTTATTGCTATGTGCATATCACTTTAGACCAAGTCGTATAATTTGGCTTTGATGAGAGAAAAAACATGAAGTATTTATTTTTTAGAGGTTTTGGAGACGACCAGTCCTCATAGATGCACCTGTTCACTCAACCATATTGAAAGGAATATAGCAAGGTAAAGAAACCTGGCACAGCTTTCAAAAAACAAAGGTGTGTCACAACCTGATGTAAAGTTGGTTTTGCCATTTTGTCATATCCAATGATTTCGCTCGAAATGAATCCAGCTAAATGTCATGAGGACGGATTACAGAAGCAAAAAAACTATTGTCAGACCCATACTCAAGCTTAAGAAATGATGTGCATGTACACCTGCAGCAGAAGAGGCGTGTCATACACGTAACTAGTCTGTCAAAAACCTATTTTATCTTAATTTTAAATAGATCTTTTTTCTAACTGTTGACAGGGCTGCAGTTAGGTCTAATATTTCTGACTCGCTGGGCCCTAGCCAGACATAACGCTACCATCTCCAATACCAATTGAAAAAGTCAACGATATTTTTCTTAGCATCACACAATACAACTGCGCCATATCAACGAAACTTATGTAAACACATGGGTTTTCAAGTCAGTAAACAAGACGATACGAATTTCCTTTGACAAACATAACGTTCCGAAAATAGCGCGCGATCTAAGATGTGTGATTGGGGCAGAGACAAAAAGCCGAAATAATCGTCAAAGAGTAACGAGAGTTCATTAGAGACGTCGTAATAACGAGTAGGTGTCGCCTAGTAATTGCATCTCCGATATGAATCTAGAGATAACGCCACACAAGCATTACGGAATCAGTAACTCACAATTTTTATCACACCTCACTATTACAAACATGAGCTCGGTGGAAAAATGTATGGCACTCCTGGCTGCACTAAGTTGATCCTAGGGTCGAAGGCTCGAATCCCATCCAGAACAAAAATTCGAGTGATGAACGTTTGTGTTTGATCTGTGTTTGAGTGTTAATAAATGTATTTAAGTATGTATTACGTATGTTGGTTTTGGATTCCATAACACAGCTACTTACTATGAAATCAGGTCAATGTTTTTGATGTCGTCTGATAAATATATGAAATATAGATTATTTATACAAACTTCAAATAACAACAATAGCTAAAGACATCTCACGGGCTACTGATGTTTTTATGTTTATGGAAAAGGGCAGAAAATTTATTCTTTTTAAATATTCTGACTTACAATGTTATGTTGAATTCTTACTATTATTATCACCAATGGAGAACTTTACCTCATCTAAGAGTAGTTCCAAGGTTGTATTCTATCTTTTCGGTCCAATCTTTGAGGAATGTGTACGGTTTTGTTACCTGTCATATTATAATATCGCTAAATGACGCCTAGATAATACCTAAAGCAAAAAATTCGTCGAAATTAATCGTCACAAATGATTAGCTGTCTTTTATACTTACTTGTATCTATCTATAATACGATGTTCATATAATATCAGTTTAACATAGTAGGTATATCATAAATACAATATTTAAATTGTATATTTTAAACAAACATTTCTTAAGATGATTTTAAAGTAAAATTTTCTTCTTACTTCATTTATTTTCTTCAAGTAAAAATATTTAACACTTTTTATCATTTTGTTTAATATTTTTACTTGGCTTAGCGATCCAACTTTCGAATAATCAAGCATTAAATTTTGTTAAGTTTTGATGATAAGTCAAATTATTTTTAAAAATACATCAAAGCATAAATAATGCTTTCAATATGATTAACTGTTTTCAAGGAGCACTAGAGACCAGAAGAGTTCGTTTTCTTTTACATTTACCAAACTTTGGCTATCATTACCTTATTCCATTTCATATCATACTTAATCATGGGGTATTAATGGAGAAACAGTGAAAAAGGACCGTCTATTTTCCCGAAAACGTCATAAGCCAAAACAAGGAAAAACAATATTAACGCGGGAACTGTCCTTTAATAAGGAAAACGGGAGAAACTCAAATCCTTAAGCGGAGCTTTGAAAAAGAAATAAAACGAAGACAAATGAGAAATACCTGAGTTTCTGTTTACTGGCCGAGTAGTGGCGGCGCCGCCCAGTGAATACAAATAATCGTAAATACAGACAGGCGAATTAGTATCTCGTTACAACTGATCGAGCGCTGGGCTCTGAAAGAAATGTAACTTGAAGACTCTTTTGTTATTTCTGTTATTTTTGTGTGCCGATGTTTTTGTGGAGGTATCAATTTTTTGTACAATACAGTTATGCCCCGATTTAAGGCATTCTTGATAACATTTTTTTAGTACGGGGAGAATTGCTTGACACATTGTAGTATTACGTGAATGAGGTGATGTCGTGTGTGGGACTTCTGCCTGAAAAGGCCAGCCCTACCCATTAAAATTGCCCGGCGGACCTCATCACCCTCTAGGCGATGTTGTGGGAAGTAGCTCAACCAGAACCACCACAGAATGCAGAATCTGCAGAATGGCTATTGCGTGACCCCGTCTTCTTCCCTCGAGATGATCGAGGGGCAAAGCAGATATGGCTGAACTACCGCACCATCGATTTTATTATTTTTATAGTACTATACGCCGTACTAGCGAACTTTAAATATTAGAAACAGAAAATTTTTTATCTCCCCTTGCGGTGCGGGAATTGAACCCACGACCTTCACGTATCGCGCGTGCTGCTCTTACCAACTGAGCTAACCGCAAGATTATTGTAGGCGATGAAATTTTTCTGCTGTATCAACCGTTAGCCTTTCGGTAAGTGCCCTCTGCCGAATATGTTTAGAACTACATACTTCAGTTCAGTTGGTAAGAGCAGCACGCGCGATACGTGAAGGTCGTGGGTTCAATTGCCGCACCGCAAGGGGAGATAAAATTTTTCTGTTTCTAATATTTACCGCACCATCCTCGTCTCGCAGAGAAGACCGGCAGAGCAATGTTAGCTAATGAGTCTCACACCATCAGCCGGCCGGTCTTTCAGCACAATTTCGTGCGGTCGTTCTGACGTCGCGCTTTGAGCCACCGTCTTCTACGGCATGCAGGATAGGATCGTCTTCGCTTAAGTGTCGACTAGAAAGCAACTAGACACATGAGGATTTTATAGAGGAAATAGTAAATAACCAGTATCATTACCTTAACCTTTTTGCCGGAAAGGAAAGAGTCAAGAGAAGAGGTATAACGACACCGCCATTTTGGTAGTCTTGGGTTGAGTCGGAAACTCAAGGAGCCGGGTACTCGTACCCGTATGCCGTTTACAAGCCACCGGACAGTGTCCTCTGAAATGAACAATATGGCACCATTTTTTAAGAGAGGTAGGGCACAGCGATTTTTCGCTCAAACTGGAGCAGCCCGACTGGTGAAATACCTCCACCTTACAGAAGACCGCAGCCTAATAACAATCATTTCGGTGAAGTTTTGTTCCTGCGTGTGGGTAAGGTTTCCAGAGCTCCTGGGGGGTGCTACATTAGTAGAAGGGGTCAAGCCTTCAAGGTAAGGGTGACAAGTCCAGTAACAGATTTATTATGATGCACTAGTCGCCCTTAAGCTAGGACCTCATTACCACTTAACATAAGGTGGGATGAGGTCAATCTTGAAGTGTAATTTAAAAATTTTTAAGTTTTAACTACACCAAAGCCAGTTTAAGACAAACCGCTCGATAAACTCCGTGGGCCGCTCCATAATTAAGCGCACTACTTACCTTCGCGGACAAATGTTCGCCCGATACTGCGTTAATAATACATCACCGCCGTGTGTCGCGAGGGCGACCAGCCGCCGTGATTGGGACAGGACGTCCTGCCTCCTTATTGACAAAAGTCAGACGATTCCGATGAGGAAAGTTTATATTTTGTCTCTGACAGGTCGGATTGGTTAAAATGAGACAAAGAAGCATTTGCAAGCGTCCGAAATGACTGGAGAAATGATTAGTTAGCGCATTCGCAGCGGTATCTTACGACCTTTATAGCCAAGACGCAAGCGGGCCAGACTTAGACGTCGTGCAATTTCTGAAGTCCCGAGTTCGATTGTCAACAATACGGAAAACGAACTTTTCTCAATCGTCTCGGGTAGGTATGTGTGGTATGATACCGTCGTTGTTTCTGATATCTGTAACACATTTGTGCTTTTACCACAGAATTAAAACAACGCATGAGATGTTGTCCAATAAATAACACTATTCTAATATTACGAATATTTATAATGTGAAAATATAATACCTATACACTTTTTTAAATTATATATTAAATAGTATATTTTAATTTATTTTCCCGAACGTTATCCTATTACGTCGAGTGTTGAAGGCTACCCTAGTCTTTATTGACGGCCCATTCCAATACCCCGGGGAGAGATAGTGTGGTCACATTGCGGGCATCTTTTCCTAATTGAAAGTAAAGACGGACAAATTGTATAATCCCTTTAATCCTATTACCCTGTATTGCTTGTAGTACTTGAGAATGATAATAAATAGACCGGTTGGTATTCAACGGAGTGAGCTTTGTTTTAAAGCACTTTAATTTCGGCTAATGACAAGAGAGGATTAATGAGTTGGGATAAAGGAAATGTTTCACTGTAATTAGATATCCTGGCGTAGAATCAACATGCACACTAAAGTAAAGAAAACAACATTTATTGGCTCTCAGATCAAAAGTGAAACAAAGATGAATACCTATTCAATACTAGCACCCCGTCGCAGCGTCTCACGCGTACTATCCACGCACACATTTTCTATCAATTCTATGCTCCTATTGGTAAAAGCGCGAAAGGTCCCGGGTTCGATTCAATTTGGAAAAACTAACTTTTCTAAATTGACTTGGCTCTGGGTATGCTGGGATGACGCCCCCAGTTAGTATCCGTCGTCTAAGTGTTCATAGTACAAGGGAAAGCCTTAGTTTAAGACCAGGTGACTGTCTGTGGTGTGATTGTCTGGCGCATTTATTATTATTGGTCATAGCAATAATAGCCTTTAGCCTTACTCGATAAATTGACTATCGAACACAAAAATAATTTTGAAATTAATTCAGTACTTCCAGAGATTAGCTTGTTCAAACAAACAAACTCTTCTTCTTTATAATATTATTATATAGTAGCGGCCTTGCTACTTGCGACCTTGCTGTTATAGACCCCTGGTTCGCGCGTATGTAATCCAGATACTACCAAACTACTTACCATAAAATTATAGATATTAAAGATTTTGTCCAATATTTATTATTTTTTTAGAAAAAGTTCCAAAACGAACCGCCTTTGCAAGTGCGCTTATTCAGAAAACAATATATTGGGATGTTATCCAATAATTATTATTTATTAAAATTCCAAAACGAGTTACCTTTAAAAGTAAGCATTCTTATTCAGAAAACTGCTATTTCTTAGAACATATTCTTAAAAAACACGACACAAAGAAAAGCCATAACACAGAGCGTTCGTTTTAATTGAATACTCATATGGAAACAAAAAGCATTTTAACACTTTTATCTCGGCCATTGAATCGAATGGCCTTCTTAACGTGCGTTATAAGGCTCCAATGTTAATAAGTGCGTAACACGGCGTATCTGATCTCAGAGGGGGGGTTGTATCGGAACAGTTAAAAGATAATGCGAGCGTAGTCTCCTAATAACATTTGCATATCTTAATGCGAGCCCGCGGCGTCGGTATCTTAAGCGGGGTACAGACCTGCAGGCCGCTTCTTTTGAATTATTTTCCCCCTCATTCATAAAATGCAAAGTCACTAAAAGTCTGCTATTAAGCGATTAGCTCTTTCCGTCTTAGCTTCGGTGTACCTACTTATGCTGTTAAATAGTCATGAGTTGCCCTAGGCGCTGTCGGGTGGTATGTTATCACTGGAAGTCAAGTTACTATGTCACTTTGTATAGTTACAATGCAGGATATAAAATTGTTAATCACTCTTTCTGTAATATGGATGATGGCTAGTGTGACCTTTTGTGGGGAACATCTGCTGCTGACATACAAACTATTTTTTGTATTAAAGACCTCTTCTATGGGCCATCTGTTTTAAATTACGAGATTCACTCAGGGACCTGTTCAAACAAATTAACATACTTACCGTATTATTAGAGAATGTACGCAACGTATATTGTATTGTTAATGTACGCAAAAACTATATCTTTTTCCAAAAAATCTGTAGGGTAGCGAGGGGGAATGGCGCTCACTGGGTAATGGCGCTCACCTCTTTAACTCTGTCAAATCGGAACATAGTAACACGCCACGTCGCTTGAATGTAGGGGGGAGGGGGGCTCGAACAGACAACGTTGCAAACGGTCAGTCGCCTCGCCTAATGCGACGGTGAAGTGCGTTTTTTCGTATGCGGCCGCACTGATCTAATTTTTGGCTATGTGTTTTAGTCGGTAAGTCCAAAATTTTAATGCTTTTTTAGTTATTCATTTCATTCTTCTATAACAAGACCATTCTTTTTCTCGATAATGAAATAAACTTCCAACAATACTGTATGTTTTTTTTACATTTTTAAATTAATTACAAAACGACCCTTTGGGGTTATACCGCTCATGTGAGCGCCATTACCCCATAGTGACTTATTTTTTATATTGTTGTAGATATGCCAAGAAATTGTCAACGGACCACCGCTAAAGCGGCTTGGTCTGAAGAAGACCTTCAGTCAGCTAAAACTGCGATTGATGGAGGTTTGTCCGAAAGACAAGCAGCAAAGAAACAAAAACTTTACAAGAGACTAATTTTACAAGAAAATCTTCAGAAAGTGAAGATATAGAGCACCTTTGTGACTATGACAGTGATGACGAAATGAATGTGAATGATGACAATTATAATAAATGCATTATATGAGAAGAATTTGGTGAAAACAACGAGTTGTGGTATAGTTGCACCCTCTGCAGACTGTGGGCTCATGCTATATGTTCGGGGTGGGATTCGCCAGATAGGTTTATCTGTGATTTATGTGTCCAAAAATAAAATATTATTACCTAATATTAATAATTTCATTTGAAAATAATAATTGAAGTTGATTTAACGTCGAAGATTTTTGTTACTTTGAAAAAGGCTAATATTACGTACAAATGGTGACAATTAATGCTAATTTGTGATTCAAGACTTATTTTTATTGTTTAAGGTTGATCTAATTATATTTCTGTAATTAAAATGTATAGTACTCATTAATTACAAAAAAACATGTTTGACCGTCACTACTTCGTACCCTGAACGCCATTACCCAAAGGCTGGGGTAATGCCGCTCAAACATGTTTTTTTTTTAATTTGATCCTACTACTATTCGTTCAAAGATATATGTCTTAGTTGTCAATTTGTTGTTTACTCTATAGTGTAAGACTTTATTACTTTTCTTAATTTTGATTTTTAATAAATAAATAAAAATTTATATCATGTTTTCCTTAAGTGAACGCCATTCCCCCTCCCTACCCTATGTCATAATTTGAATGCTAGAAATATACACAAGCTTGCTGTTTTATATCTAAGACTATATTTATTTATATAAGATAAGTCATTCTTTTGTGGGTCCAAGTCTAATTATTCAACAAGTTGCCTGAAAATATTAGCCTATTGCCCTATTTAAATCTCATATAAAAAAATATTAGAAATTAGATGATAAATTGAATGACAAGCAGTATTTAACTTATTGCTATGTATAAATCACTTTAGACCAAGTCATGTGTAAATGAGTGAGGAAAGATCTAGTTCTTATTATTGAGGTGTAGGCTGGAGTAGACCAGCCCCCGGCGGTGGCACCTGTTCACAAGCATGACGTGTGTGCCAGCCATCACTTTACTCGACCCAGTGTCGTGTGTAACAGCCTTGCCTTATTCGATAGAGCTAATATCGAGTCGATAAACAACGCACGCGCCGTGCAAACAAAGCTGAGTAATTGTGGATTAATAATAATGGTCGTGGCTTCGACTCGTATGCAGATGAGCGTGGCCTGTAATCTGTCTCAATTAATATTAATGCGTAATATTCGATGCGTGGGCGGATAAGTTCGTACGGCACTATATAGCGAGCTAAAGGGTACACAAAATCGTCGCTAAGCATTCAGGTGTGGGAGGGTTAACAGTACCAATCAAATAACGTTTTCGTAGAAATCGTTGAACTATTTTGGTGATTTATACAACAAATATTTGAACACATTATGAAGACGAATGTTTATGCCAAACATATTTATCCTGGATGTGGGTGGAACCCAACTAAAACCTACCAAAAACCAAAGGTCTGGTGGTGCTTTGGCGAACAGGCCTAAACAAAAAGGGTAACTGCTTAATTTGTCAAAAATATTATAGATACATTTGCCTTGCATCTTTTTGTCTCATTTCATATGTTTCATTAATATTACTTAAGTAGACATGTAGATTCCGAGTAAATGTCATTTTTTTATTCATACAAATGACTCTAACAAAAACAAAAAAATAACATCGTGTAAACCTTTAAAATGATAGTGGTAAAAGAGACTACGAGAATAATAAACCAAGCATATACCTATAAACATCATTTATTTCTTTACTGAACATTTTTATTATTAATCAATGCCGGAGTAATGAAACGTCATAATAATCAATACTAGGATTTCGCCGATTTTTTTCACACCTTCAATGAAAAAATGATCCATATTTGTGACCTACAAAACCAGCCGTCTTAACTCCCAGCCTATTAGCAAAAGCTTTAAGCGAAACTCGACAAAATGAGAAAGTTATTAAAATGACAAAAAAAATGCATCTAAAATTTTATTAAACAAAAGACGCAGCAACATTACTCGCTCCCATTGTCTGAATTCCAACGACCGATCTCGACCTCGTCGAAACATGAATAGATAAAATTCGAAACATCTTCCATATTGGAGGCTGCATGTGCAACGGCATAGAACCGCGCGTCTTTTGTGACCCAAAAAATTTGTTTACTGGAAAATGTGTCGCGAAAACTGCAGCTCTTCGCATGAAAGGGGCATTCACGCGCCACAATGCGCACACGGCGGCCGATGGGACACGCTTTGTGCTCGCTCCCGGCTGGGGCGAAGGTGGCGCCGCACACTGGTCCGGATTTTTAATATGGAAGACTTAGGACCCAATGTCAATATTTCGGGCTGAAAAAAATCATGTGGATAGATAAATGAACGTTCATCAACGTTTGTTCTAGCAGTTTTTATGAAATTGGTTATTTTTGCGAAAAAAAAAACATTGAAAAAAAATTTGTATGGAGAAAAAGTGAAATATTTTTTTTTTTCGAAAAGTTCAAAACTGTTAGCAGTGAAACCTTTTGTGTGTTATTGTATTACACTTATTCGTTAATTCCATATTTTTTTTATTTGCATATACTTGCAGCCTTGGCCAAAATATGCATCGGAACTTTCATTGTATTTATTTCAACTATTTGTGACAATTTAATTTTTTTATTGATTTATAGTCACATAATTTACGCATATTTTCAATATAATAAATTTTAAAATCCATTATTTGTTGACTATGAATGATTTTGAAAAATAGATTACAATTTAATTTAAAAAATCAAAATAATATTTTACTTCTCATGGTTAGCTGTTGCTTAAAGCACAGCTAGTGATCGAATGAGGCATTGCCTGCCTGCTAATATTCTCCTATTCCCTAATATAGCTATCACTTTTATTTTCTACTATTGCTGTCTCTTTCATTCTCTTTTGCTCACTCTTTTTCTTCTTAAGACAAGTGGTGTTCCACGCTTATAAATCAGATAAAATAGACAAGAGCTCTACTGGTAATACAAAATATTTACTTGCAGCTTTGGCGTTTATTTCGTTTATCCTAATATATATTTATTTAAAATCAGTACTTTTGCTTCTTTAAGTGGTTTCGGGAAAGTAAATTCGGTACTAAGATAAAATCCATACTAATATTATTAATGTGAAAGTGACTCTGTCTGTCTGTCTCTCTGTCGCTCAATCACGCCTAAACTACTAAATAAATCTAGTGTCCCAAAGAATATCTATACCAAATTTCATCTATATCGGTTCAGTGGTGCAGCGGTAAATTTAATGTAATGTAAACGACCTTCAATTATTTTTTATTGTACTGCGAGAATTGTGCAATAAACTATTTCTGGTTATTTTGTTATACATTTTGAAGTTGATTTATGAATAACTAGTGGCCATCCGCGACTTCGTCCGCATTAATGTCGGTTATTGCGACGCTATTCACGCGGACGAAGTTTTAAGTAGCATAGGGTATGTATGTAAATGTATTACAAAATAACTAAAAATTGTTTATTGCATAATTCTTGCAGTACAATAAAAAATAAATTGAAGGTCGTTTTCATTACATAAAATTTAATACATTTTTTATCAATTTAGTACATAATAAATAATAATAAAATAAGTAATTAAATTAAAAATAAAGTAATTAACTAAAACTATCTATACATAACATACAAATTAATATAAATAACTTAAAACTACAATAGAAAATAATTGAAGGTTGTTTACATTACATTAAATTTAATACATTTTTCATTAATTTAGTAAATAGGAAATAATAATAAAATAACTAAAATGAAATTAAAACTAAAGTTATTGACTAAAACTATCTATATATAACACGCAAAATAATAGTTATAAATAACTTAAAACTTATTCTAAAGGATCTGGCACATTTTCTGGAGCTTCTTCATCAACTTCAATTTCTTCTTCAACTTCTATTAATTCATCTGATAATATCAACTGCGTAGCTTCTGGAAACATCCTTGATGACTTAAAATTGGTGTATTTAGGTTTCAGATGAGATATATATGGATCTGATGATATCAAAAAATTGTGTATAATGTCTTCATTATTTTGCAGTCTTCCTGTTTTCCTCGTGTGTCGCTCTCTGGTATTTCGAAAGTCCTTATTTCTTGCTTCTCCTGCTTCTTCTGACAAAATTCCGATAGGAAGGCAAGAGAAATGTTTGCATATGTCAGCGCCATGTATCAACATTTTGTGTATGCTGGAAGGCATATTGTACCAGGGGTAGTGATGTACAAAGATCTCAGCAGTCTCCTTGCAGTATTCACGGAAACTATCGATATTGACAGCCTTTCCACAAGATAACACTTGCAATATAACTGCGAAGTGCTTTATCAAATCAGCATCAATCTTCGTTATTTGAGCACTTTTTTTGTATTCCCGAAAAAATCTTCTGGCCGTGTTTCCGTCATTAGTAGTTCCAAAGCCCTGCTTTACAACATCAATCAAAAGTCCCATTTGTTGTTTGAACTCCGATTGCACCATATCCTTCCTTAACTTCTTAAGGTTTTTGTTGTCACCTCGTGCACTCCACATTTTGAAATCTAAATTATATGAAATATGTAAAAGACACTCCATGCTTCGAATCCACATATGGAGTGTTGATAGTCCATATTGATACACATCGTCCCGTACAGGTCTTGAAAACATTTCTGAAAGATTATTCATCTCACTAGGTTTTGCAAGACAAACATTGCACGTAGCTGCAGATGGAGTATCTGTAATAATTGTAGCCACTTTCCCATCAATCATTGTCATGTGCAACTCATGAGTAACTTCCAAGTTTCCGCAACTTGAAATAGTCAAATTTCGTATTTCTTCCTCCATTGCCGCTTGTTCTTGCTTAACAAATTCGGTCGTTTCCTTCGCAAACTGAAATTTAATAGGTCTGCAATAAGATGTTGAAGATGGGTTTGGATTATTCCAAATAACAACATTGCCGCTCTCGAGCTTCAAAGGAACGAGGCTCGTCATGAACACAGAGGAGTCGTCGAATTCTGCCAGTTCACTTCTTTGCTTGTAGTTGCTCTGTGCTGAAGATCCATCGAATCCCCACTTGGAGGTAAGCTTCAAGTTTTCACTGCACATATTTAAATCATCACCAACGACTTGCAGTATTCTTCGAGTTGTCACGTCTAACAGTGCTTGTAGTTTCACCTTCACTAAATGTTCTGATACTTCAATATCTCTGGTATCTGGATAACACCTCTGCTTAGCTTCCAACAACTTGTAGTAAGACGGAAGCTTCAATTGCTGTGACAATGCTGACCGTAAAGTAAGATACTTCCACTTTGACAGATCCAATGATGCAGTAAGGGCCAACGCTTGATCTTCCTGCATAGTGTCCGTCTTCTCGTTTGTTGATAAAAGTGATTCGACAGCTTCAACCTTTTCAGGATTCTTCACAAGGTGATCGATGATGCGAGCAAGACCTTCTTTCCCATTAGACTTTAGCTTCGTGACAAAAGCAAAAGTCAGTTCCTCTTCCGGATAGTCGAGTAATGTACCCGATCGCCTTTTCTTCTGCTTATTCCCCAAGTCTTCAAATGGCTTCCTTGATGCAATGTCTGTAGATGTTCCAATGTCACTAGTCGCCTTCGAAGTAGATGGAATGGGTTGAACAGCTGCTTCTTCTTCTGTAGAACGAGGATCCAAATTTTCGGTCCCTTCAAAAATTTCGGTGAGATTTACTGATTCACATTCAGGCCACTTAATTCTTGTTTCCAACCAGTTCATATGCTTCTTCATGAATGTTTTTTGCACCCTGTGTGCCTCGGTCCATCGACGATTTAAGTTCACAGTAAAAGATCTTGCAAAATTCAATAATTTTTCTGAATCTTCTTGCGAAATTTCAAGCAAAACGCAATCCAAAATTGCTTGATGCAGTCGTTTGTAATCCTTGAGGTCCTCTTGTCGCAGAAACACGTAAATGTCCAGGTTAGTGCCAAATCCAGCCATGATCAAGTTGCTAGATTATTCACGTTAAAATTTCCAGGTATGTTGACTCTTCAAGGGTTGAATGTCTAATGACGCTCCAACATGAGCTCCCGTCTGTTTTATTTGATTCATAAGCGCTCAACTAGCAAGGGTTTCAAGGAGCGAAAGAGAGAGAAGTATGGAATGAAAGAGATAGCGATAGTAGGAAATGAAAGAGATAGCAATATTTGGGAATGGGAGGGGAATATTAGCAGGCAATGCCTCATTCGATCACTAACTGCGCTTTGAGCAACAGCTAACCACTAAGAAGTAAAATATTATTTTGATTTTTAAAATTTAATTGTAATCTATTTTTCAAAATCATTAATGGATTTTAAAATTTATTATATTGAAAATATGCGTAAATTATGTGACTATAAATCAATAAAAAAATTAAATTGTCACAAATAGTTGAAATAAATACAATGAAAGTTCCGATGCATATTTTGGCCAAGGCTGCAAGTATATGCAAATAAAAAAAATATGGAATTAACGAATAAGTGTAATACAATAACACACAAAAGGTTTCACTGCTAACAGTTTTGAACTTTTCGAAAAAAAAAAATTTCACTTTTTCTCCATACAAATTTTTTTTCAATGTTTTTTTTTTCGCAAAAATAACCAATTTCATAAAAACTGCTAGAACAAACGTTGATGAACGTTCATTTATCTATCCACATGATTTTTTTCAGCCCGAAATATTGACATTGGGTCCTAAGTCTTCCATATTAAAAATCCGGACCAGTGTGCGCCGCTCACTGAGGGTCTGGTTCCGTTCTTATTCGTTTAAGTCGCTGTGGTATCGTGACTAACTACAGGAATGTCAGGGATTACCTCCTATAGTCAAATGTGCGTTCAAGCGCACCAAGGTAAAAACTTACAGTTTGATATTCGATCTTTTACGCACGACATGAGGGCGGTGAAAAGTCCAAAAGTGCCTGACGTTCTTTTGTCTCTACATACTGTAAGCCATGGACCTAATATAATAAACAGGACTGATAACTCTGAAAATTTTGATTATGAAAAATGAACACTATTGCAATGCAATAAAGTATTAATTCCTGTGCGCTTTACACATATGCAAATCCGAGCCGACAGAGATAGCCAGGCCGGAGGCGTGTGTCTCGTTCTTTGATCTTTCTTAGATCTTGCCAGCATAAAATAATATTTCTGATCTAAATTTTGCCTGATCAAAAACTCAGTTTATGCACTTGTATTTAATTGTTATTTCAACAATTGTAAAATAATAAATTATATTTTAATTTATTTCTTTGATTTTATACATAAACTATAAAGAAAACGTAAAATAGTATTTGCTTATTTCTAATTTCCTAGTGGTAACCCTCTAAAGCATCACCATGAACTGTCATGGTGTCAGTAAGTCAAACTGTCATTGATTGAGTTTATCAAAATATTATTCTTAATATAATTCTTAGGCACCTTTTAAGATAAAATGGTGAAAAAATGTTGCGTTTATACTTGTTCAAGTGAATCATATAGTGATTGCCATATATCGTTCCACAGGTAAGCTTAAAATAATCTTACTGTAAATCTTACCACTAGGGTACCCATAATTCTCGTATTATTTCAATTGTGTGCTCGAGTTAGTTGAAAATGAAGTAATGCGACAAAAATGGCTCAGCAATACACGTAAAGCAAAAAATCACTAAAAATTCTGTCGTATGCAGCCGGGACTTGCTATACCTACGATTTCTCCTGTGGTAAGTATCATTAGTAATTGTTTATCATGCTTCAACGCAACAACACACAACAAGATTTAATTTTAGGAATCTTTGTTTAAACACCTAATCAAGTATTTTAAAAAACACTATTTGTATATACACTATACATAGTCTTTTAGGTTCCATACCCAAGGGGTAAAACGGAACCCTATTACTAAGACTTCACTTTCCGTCTAACTGCCATCAGGCTGTATCTTGTGAACAGTGATAGTTAGTTATAATTTTAATTTTTTGATGCCTTTATAACAACATCAAATACTTAATACTAAAAAACAAGATAATTTACGTATGTAAAGGGCTCCCATACAACATACGTGATTTTATAGCTTGCCGGATATTGATAGCTATTACAGTTAGACACTTAAAATATTGACCGAATACACTTTATTTAAAGACAAATTAAATTGAAATAAAATAAATACTTAAGAAGGATTCGTTTTACAGTCAAATATAGTAAAACCTTTACGACTTATATACTTGGCCCGGTTTATTTTTACTTAATTCTTTATATGAGTATTATTTTGTAGGTCATAAACTGGATGTAATATGTTGCACTAAGTTAACTGTAATGTTTATTTACAGACCAAAAAAAAATAAGTTCTCAGTAATACATTGAGCCACTGACCACTACCAGACTCTGACGAAGAAATCCTACATCCTGCCACCTCTTGAAGATATTATCATGTTTAAAAAGTCGTTTAATCCATCAAAATGTTCAAACGATGTTTTTTTGGTTAATATTAATATTGGCACTGAAAACAATCTGTTGCCCACCGTGATCAGAAGTTAGGTAAAAAATCGTAGACATAGACTGGCGTACAATTATTACAAAAGCCATTCATTAAACATGTAGCCGAAGCGGCTGTAATTGTACTTACTAGCAATTGGCTACTTGACAGTTTTTGAAAAAGTAATGTAAAATGTGCGCCCGTTCATTTTATATCCCAAGCAATTCGATTTATCTGGAAAAAATGTAAATAACCAGAGAAAAATAAGATTTTGTGTAACACATTTAAAAAGCGCGCGAAAACGCCAAGTCTCGTCACTGTTGCAATTATGACGTCAACGTCCTAGACAACGAACCGATATGCATAGGAACGACTTAATTTAGATAAACGGGAAATGTTTCAATAAATTCTTAATACGATTAGAGACACAATAATTCAATTTAATCGGTAAAATAATCATTGTTCCGCCACATTAAAATAAATAATTTTCGCCGACAGCTGTCATTTCCGAATTGCAATGGTGGTTTCCGTTTCGGTTCTTTTGTTCCACAGATAAAAAAAGTAAAATTTATTTTGCAAAAATAAAATACTAACTTTGCTTTTAATTAAAAAATAAAAATGTAAAATTATTACTTAACTAATAAGCTAACGTATTTAACACTTTTCATATTTTATTGTTAACACTGTCAAGTAGCCAATTATTTTAAGCATTGTTTCAACTATATTTTCTTGTCATCTGTATCAACCAAAGCATGTAAATGGCTAAATATTATAATAATAATAATAAATAAATTTAGGATTATTCTCGTTGTCCCTACCAGGCGCGTCCCCAGCAGTAGGGACAGTGGAAAATTCAATAAATGATTCAAATTTATTGCCATTGTCCCCATTGGAGTAAAAGGGAGTAAAATTATACATAAATTGTATTGAAATAATTCAAGATAATTTTTCAAACCTATAAACATAAAAGTAATGCTGTCCCGGTTGTTTTCAACAGTCAAATCAGTCCAGACGATAACTTTAGAACATGACGACCACCGTGGCCAGATGCGAGCGGGCCGGACTTTGTTGTTGTACCATCTCTGAGGTCCCGGGTTCGAACCCGGTCGGGTCAATAAGGGAAACGATCTTTTCTGTATTGTCTCGGGTCTGGTTGTTGTGGTACCGTCGTTGTTTATGATTTATGTAACACAAGTGCTTTAGCTACTTACCACAGAATCTGTGCAATGTATGTGATGTTGTCCAATATTTATTTATTTATTTTACTAGATGTAGTGGGGACAACGGGCTAAATTTTAATTATTTAATCAAATGTCCGTTATCAAAATAAATCTTGTAGTCACCCTATTAGAAAGGGACACGCGCCTCTGTGGTAGCTATCTCGCTCGGCTCGTTTTTTGGCTGCGAGTGCTCGGTCCTGTTTATTATACTAAGTCCATGCTGTAAGCTTACTATTTAAAAAAGAATCCGATCATAACCAAGATGTGTACACATGTAGGTACCTACCAGTGCATTATTAGGATACCTAGTACCTCTAAAAGACAAGAGAGCTGTGCCGGCGACTTCGCTCGCGTGGACTATATGATTTTATACTCGTAATTATTTTATCTGAAATAAAAGTGGCCTAAATTATTCCTTATTACATCAACTAGCTGCCAATAAAAGCATCAACATCGGTCCAGTCACTTTAGAAAGCCGAAACAAAAAGACAGACATGCAGACTAAATTGTCCTATCTAACGGACACTCCAATTTTATTTATATGTCTTTATATGCCTACCTACCGTAATATATGTAACGGAATGCTTGGAGTACCTTTGTATTAAAATAAGCATACGTAAACTTGCTGCGGATGTGGTCTTACAGGTTTCAGGGGATGACGAAATATATTGAAGATTAACAAATTACTTTGATGTTTCTATAGAAAACCTATAACCATAAATTCTTTTTTTATTTAAATTCCTAATGTTTATTTAAAATAAGAAAAAAGATTACGTATCCTGTTGTTAGAAAGATCCCCTTCTGCCCGTGTAACGAATCGTAACGTTTTGCGAGTCCCCTCCCCCTAAAATTGGGTTTCGTAATACTTGAACGCACCCTAAGATGAGTTCCATACACTATTGTGACTACAAACCGTGCCAAAACGAAGGTTCAAATTCCACATTCTCATTTTGAACACATGCGGTACCACGAGCCTCCAATAACGAACGCTGAACCCTGCTCCGAGCGCGAAGAAAGCGCTCACAATGTGACCCTGCGCGCGCGGATGCGGCCCGACCAATCTCTTTGTCGCCGAGCGCTCTTTATAATTGGCCCCATTCACCCGCCAGCGATTGTTGCAAATTGAAATACGTTTCAATGTTAATATCGGCGCGGATACAATAGTTACGTTACGTCGTAAACAAGCGGGACAAAGGAGCGTTCTGCATATGAGAGCCTGCCCAACTATTGTGATATACTCGTAGCAATTTTGATAAGAATAAATAGTAAGGGCTTTCAAAAGTTACAAGTTTTGAAGAAGTAATCATACCTATTTGTTAGAATATTACAGCTGATATTTGTATTAAAAACTTTTCTAATTTGTTTCAATGCGCAATGGGTCTGCTCGTCTCTATTTCAATACTAATATTATGAAGCTGAAGACTTTTTGTTTAGAAATAAAAATTTCACATTACCTACTGTATGTATCTGTGACTTGAATAACAGAAATGACATAGAAAAAAATGTTTTCCACCTATTTTGTCTTACCACATTATTGCTTCATCATATAAAACGCACTGTTCCGATCATGGATACTTTTTCCAATGTTCAGAAAATGTTAATTAAGATCTACGTGTTATCTCCAAGCTTCTTGATGGTCACATAGGTACTATCTTTATCTATACTGCAAGTAAGTCCGCGCTTGAAACGAGATTTGGCGTGACTTGAGCTATCACTGCTAAATATAGGCCTATAATGCGCTAAATGTCTGTATTCCAGGCTTCCCTTTTTTTGTGTTGAGGGGAAATGCCTACCGCTCCATCACTCTGCGAGGAGCAGAGAGTCGTGTGTCGAGCTCGCACCGCCTAAAACTCCCTCGGTGTCTTAGTGAGGTAGGGCACAGCGATTTATCGCTCGAACTAGAGCAGCCCGACTGGTGAAATACCTCCACCTTACAGAAGACCGCAGCCAAATAACAATCACTTCTGTGTTGTTGTGTTCCTGCGTGTGAGTAAAGTTTCCAGAGCTCCTGGGGGGTGCTACATTAGTAGCAGGGGTCAAGCCTTCAAGGTAAGGGCGACAAGTCCAGTTACAGATTTATTATGCTGTACTTGTCACCCTTAAGCTAGGACCTCATTACCACTTAACATCAGGTGGGATGAGGTCAATCTTGAAGTGCAATATAAAAAAAAAAAAAGTGAGTAGTTGTGGAGGAGTCAGGATCCCTTGCGGACTCTACACAGGCTCCCCCAGAGCACCTGCCGCTAAGCGGCTCTCCTCACTGCGCACAACGCGCGTGGCTAAAGCGAGGCAGGCCACCAGTCACGCCGCACTCCCTCGGGACCAAAGTAACGGCCGCCAGGCCTACCCCACGCCTGTTTAGGCCACTAACTCGAAATGCATATATTAAGGATTTCCGGATCTAGTCGTGCGCTTTATGAAAAATAAAATAATTACGGCAAAAAAACACCAATAATATTGCTTTCACACTTTCCTCTCCTTTCAAAAACTAGTCATCAGGTAATTTTTTAGATTTTTTAAGCGGTTATATTGGACGACTTCAGATTTAGTTTATAAACATCAGCAAGTTTTTAACTGATGCGCGCTAGCTTATTGACTTATTTTTTTAAAATTTTGGTACGTATCCGTAAAGCACATCAAAATATATTATTTACACGTGCAGTTTGAAATTAGTTTTTATAGCCTTGACATAAGCGGTAGAAAATCTAAAGAATACAGTTTGACGCGCTTATAATTGACCGTAGACTAATGCCCGCTTCCAATATTTTACTATTAGTAGTGTGTCAAAAATGTCAATCCGTTTTTCTACGAGCCGTTAATTCTAATTTCAACTTTACTTAACATATCAGCTGTCATCAGTCGTCCGTCAGTCGTTTAAGCTAACGCCTCGTATAATTTATTACGATGCGTAACTAGAACGGACCGTTTTTTTTCAATATTGGAACCGCGCATTAATGTGCTAGTAGAAATCATAAATAAAACAACGTTTTGGTTACGACACTTTATTCAGGCATTAATCGATAAAATATTTAACAATATGCGTCCAGAATAGTGTCTCATACATTTATACCTTAAAATATCCTAAAAACTACTGACTCGAGCAGTAGGTAGAAGATTTGGTTCACATTTGATTAACATCAATACGTCTATATTTCAAAATGTGTTAACTAAATTATTTTTTTGGAATGTGTACCTAACACTTAGAAACAATATTACGTGCTGAATAATTCCCTTTATAAAGTAATAAAAACATTTAATCAATAAAAAATAATAACTCGAGAAACTAATGTTACAATTGAAATCTAATTTGATACTCGAACAAAATAGAACTAGACTTTGAAGATTATCATAACGATAAATTAATTTTAACTTACATAGCATAACTTATAATAAAACAGTATTTCTTTGAGAATAATGCTTACAGCTAACGACAATAGATTATATTTTCATATTTGGTCCGGCCGACAACATGTTTTATCGTACATACGTTTGGGTATCAACTTTCCGTTTACTTTTTCACTAGCTAGCCAATCTATCCATCGAACCAAATATGAATTAGATTTAAAAAGATTTACACTTACGTCTTTTCAAATTTCAATGAAACCCACACAACAGACCAGTTATGAAGTTAATACAAAAACTCGTAAGTTTAAACCTGTGCTTGTACTTAAAATATGGTAATGAATCGAAACATTCAAATACTATGAAAATAGTTTAATACACAGGTCCTTTATTGACCGAATTTGTGGCAGAATACCTCGTTCGAATCTTCTATATATCTGTAGATGTAATGTTATTCCAAATCACTATAAATGTATGCTTCCTGCTCCAACACTTAGGGAAAGCCTGGGTTTTAGGTTGTTTACCTATCGAAATACCAAATTCAAACACCGCATATTCGACGATGTTTTTAAAATTCATATCAACATCCAACTTTTTGCATAGATAGTAGGCAAAACATTGATCAAAAGGGCGGATTGATTTTGAATATATTTAAATTCATAGATAAATTAAATAGTTTAATTAAGTTAAATTTTAAAGAAAGAAAAAAATCTACGACTCACACAGTGAGTGAAGAAACTTTTCCAATTCTTTCAATTCAAAAGGGTGGATTTCAACGTTTAATTTTAAAAAATTACAAGACACCTTTTTCGTTCTAAACAAATAGAATTCCAAATGATACCGCGGTAAACACAGTGGAAAATATTAATATAGACGATGTAGGTTATTTAAAAGGAGCACCTTTATCTTGCGTATCATCTAGAAATCAACAAGAGTTCCTTACTTTCATTATAATGGGGTCCAGATCTGTAGTTGACGTTAAAAAATCGTGAACAACGGTTTTCCTGTATGAATTTTACAAGCACGCAACTAGCGGCGAGTCAGTCGCGCTGGAGTAGTGTTGTTGAGAATTATTAGAGCTAAATTTACTAATGAGAACGGAGTTATTATAATCTTGAGATTCTGTTCATTCAATAAATTACATTTTATTTCTTTCCATCACTAAATTAAATTGTTTTGTTCCTATGGTTAATATTTTTTCAGTTTATGGGAGCAGGTTTTCACAAAATACACAGATCCATTATTTATTTTCAATCTCAATCTCTATTAGGTACAATTAATATTTTTCAACGCAACAATACTGTACTATAATCGCGCGCGATTATACATGATGATGACAGACGTCTGTTTACTGTTAACCATTGGGGCAAAAAGTTGTAGGCAGTGTGAGGGACAATGTTGAACTTCATAAACATTAGCTAGGATGTTCGACTGGTAACATCCATTTAAAACCTACCAAAATGTGCTTAAAGAACTTCTCAGGGATACCTCCCTGACCTACTAAGTCTTAGGCCAGACAGCAATGTTGCCTTCAATAATTTCACTCTCCAAGTCAATCCCCAGTAAGTATGTGACCTTTCCCCTAAATTGACGATTTCCAACCTCACTATCGATGATGGCTGCAAAACCTTATCATTTTCAGCGAACTTTTGAGCAGAAGGCTCTCACCCCAAAATCCGAAAGCTGTATCCGCCCTTCTATGCAACAGAGATGGTTCTACGATTGGTGATGATGTTAAAGACTACCCCTCAGATATACTCGGCGACCTTTCGTCTTCAAGCAGACTTAAGACGACAGCTTCTTCTCATACGCCAGGAGATCTTCGAGGTTCTCGATAGTGAGCTCCTGCAGGCGCTTCCCGGCAAAGTACTGGTAGTCCTTCGCTGGCTCTTCCAAAGAGCGCTTGCGAACTGGAATTAGATAAAAACAGGTTAAGATCAACTGGGACTAGTCCTCATGTCATAATTCGGTGTTGTAAGACTGTGTAAATGGAGTCAATTCATTAAGATTGGTATGCCTCAAGGCTCGATATTAGGACATTTGCTCTTTTTAATTTACATAAATGATCTTTCTTTTTTTAGGAAATACTTATGTGATACAGGTTTATTTCCGGATCATACATCTTTAATTTTCAAAATTGCCTATCAACAACACTTACTTAGTTACACAATGGTTTGCAAATAAGCCAATACGTAATGCCAAGAAAACCAAATGTGTAAAGTAAAGTACTCAATGCGTAATGCTTTTTATTAATGAGCCTATTGAGGCTATCAAATCGACAGTATTCCTTGGTAGTAACTCACATAGTTACTCTAGCGACAAGACATGGCTCAGTGGTGAATGTCGTTTGATAAAGAAGAGATTTGACTGATGTATGTAGAACAGCGTAATGTTGAATGGTCTGCTCTTGTCGGGTCATCAGGCAATATCCAGACTGTTCTCGTCCTACAGAAGAGGGCTATAAGAATTATTTACAAGTTTGACAATCGTGACGTGCTGCGACAGCTATCCGAGGAGATAAACAACATACCTGACGCATCACAATATCCGCGAAATTAACTAACTCTACCTACTAGGTACTTACATGTTTGGGAACATTAATCTAATGGGACTAGAGCCTATCAGCCCCCTGAGTTTCAGCAGATAATAGGAATGAAATATTTTGAACTGACTGATATCGACAGCGGAGTGCAGGTCGTAGGTGGGGCGGTCGACGCACTTCTCTGCGAAGCCGAGGTCGGCGAGGCCGGCGGGCGCGCGCGGCGGCAGCAGCGCCCGCAGCCGGCGGCGCGCGGGCGCCACGTCGAACAGCGCGCCGCGCCCGATGCGCGCCACCAGCGCGCCCGGCGCCAGCACCGCCGCGCCGTCCAGCTCCATTATGAAGCACCGCTTGTTGTCCACGATGCCTGCCGAGAGACGTAACATCGGCTTTGACACAAACTTCCTTATCGCGCTTGCCAAAGGAGGCTAGACGGGAAAATTAAGACCAAAAGTGGGAACGAGACTTTTTGCCATAGTTGTATCTAAGCCTGTACAAAATTACTAAAGAGAGATACAGACAGAGGTGCGGTCTCTGTCTGTATCTCTCTCATAGAAAGCAAGCCAGTAATTTTTGTACAGATTATTAAAGATTTATTACGATTCCTTCGCTAATTAATCGAAAGGAACTTCTTTTCGGTGTCAGGGGAAACGCAGATGAAACGAAGGGAAGTTCTCGATAAGATAATGGAAATTTTCATAATCCACATTATTGATACTATCGATTGTACAATCGATAATTCCATTACCTATTTGAGACCCATTTGTACAATCAGTTAATAATGTGTCGGCAACACTGTAAACTGCTTCTGCTTCACGTACCTACTACGTGATTGTGTGTGGCTCTTTGATCAACGGACTAAGCATCCATCTGGTACATACGATACATAACCCATCCGAATGAAACAAAAAACTTTGGAAGGAATATGAGAAACAGGTTCTCTTTCTGAAGAAAATTACATTTATGTCCCTAAACATATTTACATGTAAATTTAATTATTTGTTTCAAAAATTAGAATAATTATCCTGTTTAAGGGTTATCTTCATCTGTTGACCAAGCATAAATGAGGTCTGAAGTTCTTAAAAGAAGGTATACCATCAGGGATGTCAAATGTAATGAGTCTTGTTTTGAAAGTTCATGATAATCCTCAAGCATATAATCACCAACACATTTATTCATTATTTATTTATGCCCGGTTCCAATATTTTACGATTCGTAATGCGTCAATAATGACTATTCGCATTTCTCCAACCGACTTTTAAATACAGTAGAACTCCAATTATCCGAATTAATGGGGACCGGGACCCATTCGGATAATCAAATATTCGGATAATCGGATTTTTTTAAAAAAATTGCCATTGGAGAGAATAATAGCTACGTTTTGATATTGCACTATTTTTTTATTGAATTAAATGAAAGAAACATGAAGTTTAGAAATAAAAATCATTGTTTTTTAAACATCTCCGTTAATGTAAGCTGTTTTGCGGCTTCGCGGGGGGAAGAATAATAGCGCACTTAAACTTTTTTTTGGACATTTTTTTGTGATTCGGATAATCGGCGATTCGGATAGTCGGAGTTCGGATAATTGGAGTTCTACTGTATATAATTCCAAATTTACTTTTCATACCAACTATCATCAGTCGTCCGTCAGTCGTTTATAGCTTACGCCTGGTATAATTTGTTACTATCCGTAAATAGACCGGATTTTTCAAATACTGAAACCGGGCATTAAACACTAAAAAACATTATAATTTATTTACACCACACAATTGTAAAGCGCAATAATCAATATAAAAATAAACTAAAATCCCCTAGTAAGATCTGGCCCACATTGGATGTTAATCAAAATATTTAATACCATTTCCGACAGTATAAAAGAAATAGATAATATGAAGTTATTTACAAAGCATCTAAAGGAACACCTGCTTTTGAAAGCCTATACAATAAAATATTTTTTTGATTTTAAATCTTAAATAAATAATAATATATAGTTATATAGGTTAATTCATTTGTGAATCTCTATTGCAGTGTCCCAACGTGGTGTCATGTGTCCAATGTACTTCCTAAATTGTAACACCTTGTGTACCATGTGACTAGCAAATAAATAAATAACAGAAGACTCGTTTTATGTACATACCGGTAGCGTTAGCATTGAAGTCGTGTATAAAGTCGACCTTGTGCCCAGTGCCGTGGTCGTAGACGGAAACCTTCATGTAGTTCTCGCTGACTATATCGAACAGTTCGAGCAGATTCAGGGCTTCGCCCGTGGTCTGCTCGTCCTCCGTGCTGTACACGGACACCTCGGGCTCCGAGCTCCAGTGCAGAGGCATGTGTGCGGAGTCCAGAGCTGCTTTCTTCTGGTAGCGGATGTCCTGTAAGGAAGGAGATATTAATTAAAAATAAAACCGTTTAATATAAGTTCTTTAAACTAATTCTGCCTTAAATATCGTACTGCAGGTTAAAGGTAATATTGGTACTGTCTGATGTTCCTGGTATGATAAATGGTATGAACCCGCAGAAGCATGGAATGGCGATGAGAAATCACATTAATTTTGTGATGACCTCAGAAGTACTTTATATAAGGCAGTACGCACAAAGCACGAAGATTCTCAAGTCTATGTGGGAAATATCCTATGGTTTTTTTTTCGAAATAGTTTCCCCACCAGACCGTGGCGTATGTAGCTTAACTTCGCTTTTGTTCCCAACCTTTGCCGCTGCCAGGCTTAGTTACTCCTGCTAGCTTTTGTTGTTGTTATTATCGATTTCAAATACTGACTTTGATTAATGCCTTGCGCCAAACTATAGCCCAAGACGCGAAGCACTGGTTTTTAATATTAGCAGATGCTCCCTCTGCTCTTGTACAAAACTTCCGTTCAAGGTTCAACCTTGGTGGCACAAAATTTACGTCATAACCATGGCTTAAATCGTAAGTCCTAGACAACCAGGACATTCGGTAAAAGGGCATTCGGTCTTACGAGGTAAACCTTAAGAAGTGAGTGAAGTATTTCAAACAAAACAAAACTGTTTTGTCAAAAAAATATCCATTATAAATCATATCAGACTTCTCTTGTTCAAATACCCAATATTCCCAGCATATCTACAGCATATCACTCGTGGGAACGCAATAAATTTGTTAAAACAACTAACAAATCAAAATGGTAGCGATGTGCCTCGCAAACTAACACGTCTCGTTTGACGCAGGAGCAAAAGTGAACAGCTGGGAGCCGGTATAATATGTTGAATACCGTGGCAAAAGAAAAGATGATTTCTGCCTACCCCACTGAAAGAAAGGTGTTACTATATGACCGAATGTTGATGATCCCAAACCTCTGTATTGTTTTGTTACAGTGCGCGCGGAGACACCTTATCTCGGTCAAAAATATATATTTATAAGCTTTTATGCATTACAACAGATTCAATAACATTTTGTCCCGAAATCAATCTGCCGTCAAATGCCTCATAAATAAATAAATAAATAAATAAATATTGGACAACATCACATACATTGCTCTGATTCTGTGGTAAGTAGCTTAAGCACTTGTGTTACAGAAATCTGAAACAACGACGGTACCACAACATCCAGACCCGAGACAATATGGAAAAGTTCGTTTCCCATATTGACCCGACCGGGGATCGAACCCGGAACCTCAGAGATGGCGCTCGCCAAAGTCAGGCCCGCTCGCCTCTCGGCTACGGAGGTCGTCTGAAGCCATCTGAAGCGTCACCTCAAGCGTCTCCTTGCCTGATTTGACACACACGTACCTTTTTTTTGGACGGGAGGAATGCGTTTTTGTTACCGTGCCGTTACCCGAAGGGGGTTAGACCTCCATCGCCTTACGCCCGATCCAATATTTGACAAACAATCCGTTCTATTTACAGATAGTATATAAATTATACGAAGCTTATAAATTTTAAGACTCTCGCGTTCCATTTTAAACATTTAAAATATTTTATACGAAGCGTAATCTAAACACGACCGACGGACGACTGATATGGAAAGTAAATTTGAAATTAGAATTAACGACTCGTAGAAAAACTGATTGTCATTTTCGACACATTACGAATCGTAAAATATTAGAACCGGGCATTAGTGTTTGGGATATCGGCTCAGGCTGACCATCCACAACACCGCCGGCGGACTAGCTGCTTACGCGGCTGCCACACACATAACAGGCGGGGACTAGACTAGACACAAGTCTTACCCGAGGCATCTCGATAGGAATGGCGCAGTAGCCCTTGTACCGCGGCGCGTCCTGGCGCTCGCTGTAGTAGACCAGGCCCAGCACGGCTCCGGCCAGCAGCAGCACGGTGGTGAAGAGCGTGCAGCACAGCTTGAACAGCCTGCAGTGCGACCGGTACACAATCACGCACGCACGTTCCGGCACGCGCGGGGGGGTCACACATCGCTCCTGGAAACAGTAGAAACAGTAGCGGTGTTACGATTATCATTTACTAGCGGCCGCCCGCGACTTTAGACTTAGTCTCTTTGAGCAATCAATATTGATGGTTCTCCCCTAATATTCGAAACAAAAAGTAGTCCTTATTTTAAAGCAAGTTTCTTAGAATCTGCTAAAACGCAATCACATCAATTTAATACGTACTTAATGTTTATTAATTATCTTGTAATTTCCAGCTATGAGGATATTGTTAATGTACAATCAGCATCATTAGTTTGTATCCACCTCAGTAGCTTGTCACATTAAAGCTCGTAAACAAATTGTACGTCATCGCGTCGGTTAACTTAATGTGACAAGGTACTGAGTTGTATACAAACTAATGATGCTGACTGTACATGTAAACAATTAGTTAAGTAAAATTAATCAACTTCGGTAAAATAAACTTATACCCTACATCCTATAAATAAATAAGGAAGTAAGCAGTTATATTTACCATAAACTTCGTATTCAATGTCCATGATAAATACTTGTAACTACACTATTTACTTTTTTACTGTTCTTTCCTTGACTTGTCAACAAAAACATTTAACAAACAAGTGATTAGTGTCGGCTAGATAGGTATGAAATACTCGTAGTTACCAATTACGCAGCACTCTCATCAGCTAGATACGAGTAGATCACGTTTTGAATTTAATTGAAGGTATTACAATTGAAGGTAACACAATGATACTTTACTTGACTCGATGCATTAGCCCTCCGTTTGATAAATACATTTCATACAACACCACATACATCGACCTGATTCCAAAGCAATTAACTAAAGCACGTCTTGTCACCACAATACATACTTAAATACATTTATAAACAATCAGGCACAGAACCAACACAAATGTAAAACACGCGAATGGTCCTAGATGAGAGCCGAACCCACGGCCCTTGGTTCATCAGCCAGGTGCACTAACCATTACTCCATCGGGCTAATGAAATTCAATCGTCCGATAAAAATTAACAAGCTAAAGTAGGTATAATTTAAAAAAGTCATCATGTATTTTTTTAACGAATGTTATAATAACATTTAATGTGAGTGGTATTATACTTTATCCTGTTATTTCTTATCTGACGGTTGAATACTATATTTACATACTAATATTATAAATGCGAAAGTAACTCTGTCTGTCTGTTACGCTTACTCGCTTAAACCTCTTAACCGATTTAGATACAACTTGGTATAGGTAGGTATACGTTGAACCTCAAGAACGGACATAGACTACTTTTTGTTAGAAAATAAGGGGGGGGGGGGGGGGATAGGGGTGAAACCGACCATGAAAGGATGTAGTCCACGCAAACGATGTCGCGGGCACAGCTATTATATTATAAAAAAATATACATAAGACTTTATGTATGTTTATCATGTTATACTATGAATTTAATCTTAAAATAAAAACTCTATTTATGTTGCACGGCCGTACCCATTTCTGGCCATCTACTATTTCCTCTACCTTAAGGTTGTCTGGAAGAGACCGCTTCCTAGCGATAAGACCGCCTAAACTGTACCAATTTCTGTAAAGTTTTTGTGCAGTAAAGTATATCTATATATCTATCTATCTAAAACCTAAACCTGAACCAAATAGGTATCCTAGTTACTGTGACGGCGTAGCATGAGCAGCTTTCTACTGAGCACAACCATTTTTTTAGGTCTACGCATTCAGGGACTCTAAAGAAAGAAACCCGGCTTAACCGTCATACTGTATGTGCGTAGTGGGATTGGATGGCGCGAGCTATGTATGACCTCGAGGCATGACAATGGCCTTGTCCGATTAAAGGCACGTCAGAATATAATATGTCCCTTTTGTCGTCCGCATAAGAACTTATATCGTTCTTTCGGTAGTGTCAGGTTAGCGTGACGCTAATGCGTAGACCTAAAAAAGAGGACCAGTAAAACCATATTGTCTATATTGTCTTGTCGCGGATTTTGATTACGCCAAAATATCTAATGGGTCCATGTTCCTACCTACAAGATCGCAAAAAGTTACCTACCTACTTATGGAACAAAATGGTACCTACATTCATAAAATAAACTAAATTTGAATTTGAAAATGTTCACAATACTTTTTCCGCAATCTATTAATTGCCTTTTTTCTGAACCTTATTATGTTTACATTTTTAAATTAGTTCAAATCCCTATCTAATTGCGTCTGAGCACCTATATAAAAATCACTAAGCAGTGTTCACGGAGCTGCGGAGTATCATGGGTTACGAATGGTGATGTCCAAAAGGGCCTCAGTCATGCGCGGGCCTATGATAGGCATCACGATTTATCGTTGTTTGCATTTTTTCGCTGGGAAAGTGGTCATGTTTAGGGGTGTGAGCCCTCCGCTCCCTTCAAAGTGCGGTGACGATAAAAAGGCCATCTGCGGCCATTTTGAGTAAATTAGTTAAAAATAAAGCTTACGTTTTTTTCTTGTTCTCTAAGTCTATTATATTATCTATTAACTTATTTTGCTGTGTAGTGATGACTACGAGTCATAAATATTTCATTCATTCTTAATTTTTTTGTACCGGAATTGCATACCCCTCTTGCATTTTTTACCTTATTTTCTACCTACTACTATCAAAAATTTTTCATTTAATTGATTGAATGTCACCAGACGTTTTGCCGAATTAAATTTTCATAAAGGTCAATAAAACGTTTGCCAACTGCATACTTTATCAAATCACATCATAGCAATAAAAATAATCTTGAATAATTTATCTAATACGCTAGATGATCCAACAACTCATGTTTGCCTACCTACCTATACATAAAAATGGTAGGTGTTTCCTGCAAAAGTAAAATACCTAGAACAAGTATGTAGTTAATATAAAAATCGAATACTTACGGCGTCAAATCTGTTTTCCACGACAAGTGGGGTACTCATCAAGTCTGGTTTCCGCACCATATCGCTTGCTTTCGTTAGGACGGTCATTTTGAATGAGTACTCTGTACCGACTCCCTGTTGTAACTGAGATGCACCGGAGCGCACTATTTATGGCTCAAACAAATAAATCAATACAAGGCGGCGAAGTACGCACTTTGGAAGCTTGTTTATTTTTTTCTGCGCCTGTCTGTACCGGACCTTGTATAGTGGGGAAGGTAAGGCATTTAATGCGAGTTGATACAGTAAATAATTGCAATAAATAACTTTTAACTTATTTTTGCTACTTGTGATTTTAAATAGGTATATTAAGAACATTAAACATGCAAGAATAATAACTATGTTATTAATTGAGTCATCTTAAAATCGAATAATTTTCGATTTACACTTTTTGGGTATTCGATATTTCAATTGAAAAAACCGATTGTGGCGATGGTGCCGCCGCGCTTGTCAAAAATTGTCTATGGCAGTTGAAAAAAGAAAAGAATTTGAGGAAACGGACGATTAGTTTCGTGTTGTAGAATATTCTGTGTTGAAAGAGGTTAAATGAATCAGCAACGCATTAAATTGCCGTTGAAACATGTTTGATTAGTTTCCTACGGATTTATTTTATGTTAATCCTTTGTTTCATTGTGTAATAACCACGCCAGTTACAAAACTGCGAGCACAAATAAAATGGCGACTGACCAAGCAAAAAACCGCATGCATGTATTCAAGAACACTGGAAAAGATGTCGATGTGAGTATAAAATGGTACAAAATACGGCTTCTAGCAGTAGTGTATTGCTTTTAAGAAGTTCACCCGGCACATTTGCAACTCTTACATGTTACTTTACAGGAAATGCGCAGACGAAGAAACGAAGTGACAGTTGAGCTCAGAAAGAACAAACGGGACGAAACCTTACAAAAACGTCGGAATGTGCCTATAAATGACTCGACAGACGAAGATGAGATCGAGAGGACGCTGTCCGCGACCAACCTGAAAGAGTTGGTCGTGAACGCAGCGAATGCAGAAAACCCTGACTTCCAACTGGCAGCCGTGCAGCAATGTCGGAAACTCCTCTCCTCAGACAAAAGTCCGCCCATCGATGAACTGATCGCGAACGGTATTCTTCCTGTGCTAGTGCAGTGCCTCTCGAGGGCCGACAACCCCACACTTCAGTTTGAAGCGTCCTGGGCGCTTACCAATATAGCATCAGGAACATCGGCACAGACAAATAAAGTAGTCCATGCGGGTGCCGTACCTCTATTCTTGCAGCTACTCATGTCACCTCACGAGAATGTTTGTGAACAGTCAGTGTGGGCACTTGGCAATATAATTGGAGATGGACCTGTTCTAAGAGACTTTGTCATAGAGATGGGAGTAGTAAAGCCATTATTGAACTTCATTAAACCAGAAATTCCTATTTCGTTCCTACGTAATGTGACATGGGTGATTGTGAATCTGTGCAGGAGTAAGGATCCCCCACCACCAGCAAAGACTATTCAAGAAATTCTTCCAGCACTCAATGTACTCATTGTACATACTGACACAAGTGTGAGTGTAAAATCTTTAAACCTTATTTTGGCTCTAATCTAATGATAATGATTGATGCTGTTCACATCCTTACCTAATTGCAATGTTTCTAGTTACTAATAATGATAAATTTTAACTATCTATTTAACTCTCAATGATCATCAAAATCAATATAATGTTTTACTAGAATTTTTTGAAAAGTTGCTTGTGAGAAAAATTTACCACAATTCAATTATTGAACACAATGGTAGATATGTTAATGCCCTCGATAATGCAATATCTCATTAAAACTTCCTTTGATGGGATTTATATGAATAACTATTACATTTTTTAAATATAAAGTTATTATTCCATTTGACTAATAATAAATACAATTTAAATATTTCTATTATTCCATTGATTAATCACCACAATTAATAGATTACAGGCCTTTGTCTCATTAGTGAAATTGTGAAAATAATATGAAATTAATAATGATGTCTTGACTGTGGTTTGACCTCTTGATAAATAATGACTGATAAGAAATGAAATGTGGCATGAATTACTTTTTGAATATCTTTATCTTTATGTTCAAAATTTGAAACAAAATTTCTACTTAAATTATGCTCCTGGTCAGAAGAGTGGTATTTTGTTATATTATACTTTGTTATTTTAATACAAATATATATTACTTAATGATGTAAGTTTCCAGCAACTGGGACATCTATTTTTTACATATTTCAATGATAAGTTTCTCTTCTTACAGTATTTCTTTGTAACAAAATTTGAGAAAATAATTTAAACCCAAAGGGCAACAAACTGCAATAAGTATTCAAGAGTTTACTTTTGCATTTCTAGACTTTAGAGCTGCTTACTAAAAAAATACTGAACTAGAAATTTGTGAATTTGGATGAATGCCAATAAAAATTTTGTGTGAATATAGTGTCTAGTTGGAATATTCAAACTATTTAATTTAAGACTACCTTTAGTTATAGACTTAAAATTCTCTTAGGCTTCAATATTAACTGATGACCAGGTACAGTTAACTTGGTGCAACTGACACTTATGTAAACTAAGGCTTTGAAATAGGTATCTAAAATTAACTCAAAATCATTGTTCTTCCAGATTTTAGTAGACACAGTTTGGGCCATCAGCTACTTAACAGATGGTGGCAATGAACTCATCCAGATGGTAATAGAATCCGGAATTGTGCCTAAACTGATCCCCCTACTGTCGCATAAGGAGATGAAGGTGCAGACGGCAGCTCTTAGGGCAGTAGGCAATATTGTCACTGGAACAGATGAGCAGACGCAAGTAGTGCTCAACTGCGATGCGCTCTCGCATTTCCCTGCACTATTGACACATCAGGTGAGGACTTATGTCATGGTAATGATTCTTGTAAAGCACCAGCTTGGAGTTACTTGTGCTCAGCATTTAAACTGTTGTTTTGAATACTAAAACAAAAGATCTAACAGATCTTACACTCCTACATGCTTGAACATAGCTCGGGAGGATATTTTCTTTTGTAAAAATTGCAAACAAGAAAACCCTTTTTTCTTTTGTTGTTTGTTTATTTTCTCTTGTTGCCAATCATAATGATTACAAGCTCTTAATAAGAAAGAGCGGACCAACCGTCTTCATACAAATACAAAAAGTTATTCCAATGTCTTGATACTGTTAAACCTATTTTGTTTAACCAATAAATAAATATATTTAGTTGTATGGCAGTAGTAATTATTCATTCCAAAAATACCATTCTCTCTAACCTACCTACTTGATATTCGAACAACTGGAGTGGATTTGTGCTACTTTGACACTAAACTCTTGACTCAAACAAGTTGAGTATGGTGAATTAGCACAAATTACTGGGAATTTAGGTCTAATTTACAAAACTAAAAATTCCAGAAAGAAAAGATCTGCAAAGAAGCAGTCTGGTTCCTATCGAACATCACAGCGGGTAACAAGCACCAAGTGCAAGCCGTGATTGACGCGGGCCTGCTGCCGATGATCATCGAGAACCTTCGCAAGGGCGAGTTCCAGACGCAGAAGGAGGCCGCGTGGGCCGTCTCCAACCTCAGCATTAGCGGCACCAAAGAGCAGGTGGCCACGCTCATCAACTGTGGAGTCATACCGCCCTTCTGCAATCTGCTCAGCTGCAAAGATACTCAAGTCATTAACGTAAGTTTGACTGATGTTTAGAAACTTAGTTGATAAAGGTTTGGAGTTGGAGATGTTTATAGAGCCAAGGTTTATTAAATCTCTGAACTACCTTATGCAACAATCTTAATGCAATGTCTACAGAAAATGCCCAAACAAAGAGGTTCTATCAGGATATTAAAAAACAATATTTTAATTCATATCATTGCTCCATGCAATCTGACTGACTGTCCACAGTCCAATCAGTTGGTAGTGAATGCCCAACCACCTCAAGAGTCGTGGTCTCAATCTGTAGTAAAGACAAGCAATCAAATGACATATAAATTATTTGGGTTTTTTATACCTTACACTTCCACACAAGAGTTAATTGTTAGTTGTATTTGGTATTTATGTCATAAATAGTATGTATTATGGTACCACCAATGAATTGGAGATTTTAAGACAAGTTAAACATTTAAAATAATTGAACGGGTCAAAGCTCATGACCACGGTTGGTGCAACCTAACCGAAACGTCAGGCAGTAAGTAGTTTGTATTAACTACTAAATAAAAATGGTGTCGCGTTTTGACCCATTAAATTATTTGAAATGTTTAAAATGGAACGCAAGTCTTAAAATTTATATAAGACAAGTTCTTGAATTATTTACTTTGGAATTAAGAGTTTTCTGTGTCACACTGTTATTAGCGTATGATTATTTCATTCAGTACTTCACACGTACCTATATTGCGTGTATATTATGATAGTACGATGACGATAACACTATCCGCGCTCAGCAGTAGGGTGTTTTTCGCATAACCGGCACGTGCTGAATCGCTCTTCTCGCCAACGCACGATTGGTTACAATGGCCCACACGTAAGGAGAGTAAAAAGTAGCCGAAGAGGGCATCCCACTCCCTCCAGTAGTTGCTTAAATTGCATAAGGGTGAGAGACTTCTGCGCTTCCCTAAAAGTTCGGTGCAGTTGATAAGGCTTCGCAACCATTATCATTTTAAGATTATATATTTGAATGTGTTTGTTTCCAGGTGGTGCTCGACGGTCTGAGCAACATGCTCAAGATGGCGGGCGAGAACGCGGAGCAGGTCGCGAACATGATCGAGGAGTGCGGCGGCATCGACAAGATAGAGGCACTACAGAGCCACGAGAAGATCGAGATCTACAAGATGGCCTACGACATCATTGAGCAGTACTTCGCTGGGGAGGTATGGCATCTCATCTTAAACTCATATGCCCGGTTCCAATATTTCTATAAGTTCTGGGGATGACGCACCCAGTTAGTATCCGTCGTCTGGTGCTCATAGTATAAGGGAAAACCTTAGTTTCAGACCAGGTGATTGGTGTGATTGTCTGGCGCATTATTTATTTATAAGTTCTAGTTAGGATAGTTTGTAGTAGCCTTTTCTCATTAACCATGATTTAATGTGGACCTTAAATCTATGCCTTGCTAATGCCCAGTTAAATATTCGTAAAACGATAGTAATAAATTATATGAGGCGTAAGCTAAAAGCGACCGAGGGACGACTGATGACAGCTGATATAGAATGTAAATAATGGAACGTTATTACATCAATCAAATACAACTCATAGACGGTTGGAGAAGAACAGATGACTCATTTTTGACACATTACGAATCGTAAAATATTGGAACTGGCCATTTAGATCAACCTAACCTAACTACACTGTAACCTAACTGTTGGCGACATAAAGATAGAGTGAGAAATGAGAACAAGTACTAGATCAACCTAACCTAACTACACTGTAACCTAACTGTTGGCGACATAAAGATAGAGTGAGAAATGAGAACAAGTACTAGATCAACCTAACCTAACTACACTGTAACCTAACTGTTGGCGACATAAAGATAGAGTGAGAAATGAGAACAAGTACTAGATCAACCTAACCTAACCTAAGTAAATATTTCTTATGTTTTGGTGCTTTTTATTTAATGAAATTGTAAATAATAATATAGGTATTTTTGCCAAGTTAGCGCAGTCATACTTACATATCAAATATAGTAGCTCATAGCCATAGAAATGGTTGAAGGTTTAAAACAGAACCATTTTCCAAAAGTGTTGTTTAATTACTTATTGCTCTCTTTGGTACCTTGATTCACTCGATCTTGCATGTTGTCTTGTAGCTGGCGGTATTCATGTGCGGTTACGCCAGTTAAAAATGTGTTGTTTAACTTTTACATCATTGGTTTATCTTGACTCCATGGGGGTGAATTATTCCTAAAGAAGGAAGAGTAGTTGACAAAAAAAATAGTTTGGTTCAACAGTTGTATTGCCAAAACAAGACACATTTTTTCTTTTATCATGCAAATAAAAATTTACGAAATACTTTGCATTAAAATCTAGTGCGACCTCACTTATCCGTACAGGCTTTACAAATTAGTGACAAACACACACACCCCTACACTGAACCGTGATGCACTGTATCGTCATATTTTTTTATTTATTTGTTCAAGAGAAAAATACATTTCCACTGTATTTAGAAAAAGTAACTGTAGGACTAAATGGAGCCATTGTTTTTGATCCCAGTCTTAATTCGTTTGGTTGTTTGTACAGGAGGAGGACGCTACCTTAGTGCCGGCGGCGGCGGAGGGCGGCTTCACGTTCGACCCCGCGGCCGGGCCTCACGAGGACCTGCGCTTCTAGGCACAGACAGACAGACAGAAACCTGATGAATTCACGAACGAGCCCTTCAAATAAAACGCGCGCTCAAGCCGCTAAATTTTTAAATATTCGAGTAATTGTTAATAATTAAGTCGTTCGTCGATTCAGCGGGCGGATTCGTTAAGCAAAAAGGCCCTAGCACGGCCCGGGCGTGCCGGTGCTGCGGCTTCGTTGTGATACAACTCTATTGTGATGTTTGAAATATTTTCAACTTTGTTTTTCGATTTCGTATTGTAACATAACGGACGATGGACATGAAGTGGATAGCTTTAACGTTAAGTGCCGCATACGCGACGTATGGCGCCGATGTATTCGCTTACCTATCGATGCTTTTGATAATAACATAGTATTTATGTTTCGATTTTAACTCCAAATGTAATATCATCGCAGGACCTCAGGACTAGAGTGAACACCATATTTTAAGGTTATGAATTATGTTCTGACATTAAGCCCATTTGTATCTATATACCAATAAATTCTGTCCAATATAAATAAGATTTTTATTTTTCAATGTTGTAAAATTAGAAAATTGAAGGGAGTGAGTCTTCTCGAGATCTTGATCCCAGTTTCTTGAATTCGAAGTTCCTCTGAAAAGAAAACAACTTTTAAAACAGTAAATAATATCAGCTCCGTAAGGACGAGACTATGTAATTGGGCAAGCTTCATTGCCAAGAGTGAGGTAATCTAAACCAGGAAATGTGGTTGTTTTTGGTCATACTCCATTAACTTCAGTATTTAAACGTAAATTAAAGGTAAGAAAATATTAAATAACAATATTTTTAAGTGTGAGTCATAAAAACAAAATTTTCGGAAACGGTATGTTTGTCGGCGCTAGTTCACTTCACATCGTGGCTTGTGCCATTTTCAAGCGTTAACGTTAGCGTGTTCAGGGTATTTAAGTACTTGAAAAGAACCAAGAAGTTAATAATATCGGAGTAAATAAAAGATATTTTAAATGCTGCGACCTATCGAGACTGTAGGTATTGTTGACAACAAAATGGAAACTTTGAAACAATAGTATTGACCTTTTGGTTGCGTCTAATTATTTGAATACCTTGATAGTCCCCAACTATTTGACGATTAATTGTCCGTAACATGCAACTTGCCTTCTTGAGTTCGCAAGCGTAGCACTTGACGTTGTCGTAGGACGTATCCGAGGACGCGTCGGGCAGCGAGCGTGCCGTCACGCGGCTGTGCAGCGACACCGCGTCGTAGAACAGGCCCACCTTCTGTTGGAAGCTAACAACAAAGCCAGGACAAAACCATTGTAAATATTTAATTTATTTTAAACGGGATACAATAATAACCTTATCCGATTTCGGTCATGGTGACTACTTCGACTCCTATAGGCCTAACATAGCATGAGACGACAAAACTTCCGATACTGTTGATTGGCGGATAACACACCGCACTCTTAATTTCAGCCAATCAGTAACTGAAGCACTGATTTCAATCGTTTTTGACGTTTGTTAAGAGCGCGATAAAATTTAGTCGCGTGGCGCATGCTGGGCCTGCTAGTCGAGTCTGAGCTGAGGCGCAAGAAAATTACTTACTTACATATTTTAAAGAAACAGAAAAATTTCATCTCTCCTTGCGGTATGGGATTCAATCCCACGACCTTCACGTATCGCGCGTGCTGATCTTCCGACGGAAATATCTAAAATTCGCTAGTGCGGCATAAAGCACTTAAAACATATATTTATTTTGGTTTTAAAAGAGATACAATATTAACTGGTAGTGTAAACATGGTATATGTATCTACCTACCTCTTAAATTCATTACGGTTGAGAACTTTTCGCTTTCCCGAAAGTTTGGTGAAGGTGATAAATATCAGTGAGTAGAGGGTGCACTTCCCGTCGTAACCCTAACTACTACCTACTACTACACGCCACGTTGATTGGTTAGTTACGTTCTAGAGTAGATCAAACTCACTTCGGCAGCGGCTTGGGCCAGTGGTTGTCGAGCCGGTTGACCTTCATGATAGCGTTGAGCCGCTGCAGCAGGCTGTAGTTGTCGCTCTGGATCTTGTTCTTCCGGTCTAGCTCGCGCTGGCACTTCTTCAGTTTGAGCGCCACGTGCGGCCGCGTCGCTGGGGCGCGGTCGTCGATGGCCGGCAACGCTGAGCGCACCTCGGGGAAATAAGGAATTAACTAGCTGCCCTGCAGATGGATTGCTGCCCCGGCTTCCATGGCCCAGGTGGCAAGCAAATTGTGGAAGCGTCTCACAACTCAATTCATAGAAAACTACTGTCGTGATGAACGCGCTGGCCGCGGGCACTGGCAATGGGTGGTGCATGTGTTTATTCTCCTCTAAATGAAAAGAACAAACTGCCCTCTATAGATGAAAAATTTTATAATTATAATAATTAATACAATAAATAAATAAGTACAATAATTTAATATCTGCAGCTATGCCACTGTGCCGATGGTAGGCCCAGTAAATCCTTAAGAAAACTGGCTAGAAAATTTAACTTTCGACGCGTAAGTAAACTGCATCAAATTTTGTTCATTACATAGGTACACTATTTAAATATGATAAAGGTAAAAACACAGCATATTATAAAAATCATGTTCTATGGGGAAATTATTATCTCGAAAGATCATCAAGTCGACAACTACATAGGTAGGTAATGAGTAGGTAAATTCTAACACAAAAACTAAGCACTTACTTTAGAACGATGATCTTTGAATCGTCGATCCTCCCAGGGCTGAATGAGCAACTTGTCTCGACGTGATAACATCTCTCTATCAAGATGATGAATGTAATCCAATGAAGTTCTACTGCTCGCGTGTTTAGTCGATCAACGTCGCTTAGATACGTAAAACGAGGTTTCTTAAACACCGAAGTACGATTGCATTGTCCCTAGACTGTAATCGATAGATTTTCACGTTAAACAATTTAAAGTTGTATAGTTAAGTGGAAACACACACTCGAACTACCCTTCAATTTTTAAACTTATGTACTGATGATACTTTGGTATTTTATAAGGTGTTTAAGAACTTGGTTAAACAAATATTTAAAAGAAATTTGAGAAGCTGTACCTACCATCCCGAATTTTGGCGGTCATTGACTTACCACAATATTAATTAAAAGCCCCGAGGGAAAGGAAAAGGCAAGTTCATAAATAGGTACCATCCTTTGCAAACATTCATTGTTAATGTAATAACGTTTTATGGGTAGATGCGTTGCGCTTAACTTCAGCTTCTTCGTACAGTTTTTACTCGTTCGTACATTTTCCATAGAACATACGCCGTATCATGAAATTTGTCTTGTTTTTTGAAGCAAAAAATACGTTTTCATTGAATTTCGAAAACGTGACTTTAACTAGAATTATTGTTTTTTACCGAGTCATCTCCATTACCTACGTAGTTTCAAAACTGCAGACAGTTATTTGGACTGCGCATACCTACCTGGTGTATTACGAGGTACTTTTGTTTCCTAGTCTTCTTTATTCAATACAGTCGTATAATCTACGAAGGGCCCAATGTCTTCTGATGACAAAAGTGGGTACCTCTTCTGTGCAGGCCTTTTAAAGGAAAGTTGGCGGAAGGTATAAAAAAACATGATTGCAAATTAATAAATAAATTATAATGTTAAATATTATACACTGCACTTACAATGGTATCATATTATCATGCTCGTTACATCAGAGAATATACATGAAAACATCCAAACACATGGTTACAGTACAATTAAAATTAATAAAAATATACTTTGAGCAATATAAAAATAAAAAACCGAATCACTCGCTATAAACTATAAACTATTATTAAAACATATTCATTAATTACAAATATTTTCGGTTGAGAACTGGTATCGGCACTTTGGTACCGTGAAGTTAACTTTAAATGCTACCCACTCTCGTGTTTAAATGTTATTTAATTTAAGCGTAGGAATGTAAGTCTGCGTTAGTTCCGTACATTTGGCAATGTTCATTACTCGTAAAGCTTTCTTGAAACGTTAATAAATTAGTGTATTTGCATTCTCTATACATTATTCTAATCGTCGACGCATGTGACACTCCCACAATGAAGTTATCAATTAAACAAAACAGTTTTTTAATTACATTTTCAATGTAAAGCCTTGCACTGGCGACAGCTCCCCGTTGTCCTTAATGCATTATTCGATTTTCCAAAACTGAAGTTTTCTAATACCTAATCTCATTGTAATATTTTGAAAGCTTGATATTCTGTTTCAAAAATCAACTGGCAATACGTTAATTTTACTGAAATATTTGAATACATTCTTGTTTCGTAATTAAAGCGGGTCATTTTATTTATTTAATAAATATTAATCATAAAATAGACCAAAAAGCAAATCATCAATTAGTTCTCAAGTAGAGATAGAATGTAAAATTTTCACACAATGATGTTCTCACAAAACAGGCGAGTTTCCCAATATTGTAAGATCAATTATCAATAGTATGTTCGTTCGGCGGGGCGCTTGTCGTGCAGGCTTCACATATCACTTACACATAGACCCTACACTTTTGTGCTGCAACCTTCACAGTTGAATACTCTTCCCCCACGAGCTCGGAAGACGATTGCACCAAACGGCGTCTCAGCTGTGTTCGACAACACACACACACACACAAATTACTTCAGCGACACTTTTGAGACCTCGTGCCGAACTTTCGATTATTTTACCTATTTTTTTTTTATACCTCTACGTTGAGTTTGCCTCGCATTTAAACTCTAATTACAATATTGAGTATAAAACGTATTAAATACATCAAAAAGATCTAGTAACTTACGATCCTGCGATTTGAGATATGACTTTAAATTTACAGTGTGTTTACATTTATTTTAATGAGTCTCATAATCACAATTGCTTATTCGATTTGATATAAATCAAGTCACTAATTAGAGATCTCGCGGCTCTCATTGTGACATCATTAATATTAGCTGTAAAACAAGTCATATTTCAAAATTATCACATTTAATTAATTATAAGGTGCAATTACAGTCGCAAAGACATAGTTTATGTTTGATGTTTCCCCTAAAAAATTCAACTACTTAATACATTCTCAGTAAATCCATTTACACAAAACGTAAAATACATAGTTAAGGAAAATGTAAAACATACGATGGATCACCGTAAGGTCGTTACAAATTGCTGTCTCAATAACACTTCGACGAACTATAATACACGTTGTGAGTACCCTATCTTAAATCTAATTTCGCGTACAAAATTTCTACACTTGGTGCTTTACAAAAATGATCTCTCTCACTGCTGAACAAAATGCTGATACAAAAATAAATGATCCCATTTTATAAGCTATGTAATACTTTCCGTATGGAGTGTCGGTAGTTGCTTTGTTGGACGCCTATCGGCTATTTCGCCTACGGTAAACTAGAAAAGAAAGATAACTTCGTTTAGCAGCAACATTAGTTATACCTACACGTATAACCACGTATGTAGAATACCTTAGTAAAAATGTAGGTTCAATAAAGGTTACTTTACAAATTAGTAACGTATTTGTACATTTCATTGACGTATCACATATTCTAGACGAAGCTATCCTACTTCTCTATATTTACTACGCTATGGGTTGGAATGCATCGAGCTTTTGGTGTGAATGCAGTATATTTAACAATTACACTAATTGTAAAACAGTCTCTTCACATAATAAACGTTTTAAAACTATTTTTAAAGGCCTTAGCTGCATATCAAAATCTAGTAAAACATTACATTATCAGAAGAAAATTACTAGGCGTGGCAGGAAGTCCAGGCTCAAATTATCATTACAAAGTACTTCTACAAAAGTGATTTATACCCGGTTCCAATATTTTACGATTCGTAAATGATCAAAAATGACAATCCGTTTTTCTCCAACCGACTACGAGTCGTTAAATTATATCGTTCCATAGAGCTGTCATCAGTCGTCTGTCGGTCGGTTTTAGCTTACGCCACGTATAATTTATTACTAGTCATAACTAGAACGGGTCGTTTTTCAAATATTGGAATCGGACATTAACCGATAATCGAACCTGAACACTTTTAGCTACTCGATGCAAACCGCTAAGGTATTGGGATGTCTAAAAGGCAATACAGACGGCTTTGTAAATGTTTTTGAATATGTAATTACTTTATTACATTATAATTAATAATTGCACTGGAAAACTGTTCGCTAAAGACACGGATACGCTTACACTCGTTAAATAAACACGTAAATATATTATTATTGCAAAACGTGATTCGTTTTCATTTAATATATTGTTATGAACTAAAACTAAATGTAAAACAACACAACAGCTGCCGTGGTCATTTCACACAACTCGAAAATTATTAAATCTCTTAATTAATTATCAGATGAGTGGCTGTGTTCACTTTGATAACTCACATCCATTCAATACTCATTCGTTCATTATTTTGTTGAGTTATTACAAAAATGTCTGCGATATGATTCAAGAATGCTTAACTAGCTACACATGTAGTATAAAATAAAGTTGCTTCTAGCTGTTTATCTGGCCCTATATATGATTTTTAAAATACGCATCGGATTTTGATGCGGTAGTCTTTATTACAGAAATTAATAGGAAGGGTTGCGTGTGTAAAGTACATAAGTCTAACAATACAGAAAAACCGAAAAATTCATTAGTATTAGTGACCGACCGAAACATGTTATTTTGCCGAAACCGAAACCGAAGGTTCGGATTCATTGTAGTTTCGGCCGAAACCGAACCTTTTATAAAAAAAAAGTCCTTAAAAAGTCGAAAAAATTTTAGTAAGCCCTTTTTTTCTAAAATTAATATCTCGCCGACGTATAATTACAGGTTTCGTACCCTTCGGCGAATAAAGTCGTATGTGACGTAACGTGTTTACGCCGCTTACGACTTTACGCCGGGCTAATAAAGACGTAAGCGGCGTAAACGTGTTACGTCACTTACGACTTTATTCGCCGAAGGGTATGGTTTCTACTTTCAAAGATTTATCACAATAAAATTTCAGCACAGTTACAGAGGTTCTGTTTGAAAATTTAACTACCCTATAAATAAAGTGAAAAAAAAAATACATTATTTGTAAGGTTCGGCCGTTTTTGGCCGAAACTGGCCGAAACCGAAACCGAAATTTCGGTCGGACACTAATTAGTATGTACAGTCAGGATCTTTAGTTTGTCAACAACTCAGAACCTTGTCACATTCGTCTAACTGTACACATAGCTATAAGTTAGATACTGATACTGTAACTGATCTGCTGAGTTTCTTACCGGTGTCTTCTCAGTAGATATAGGTTCCGAACCGGAAGTAGAACCCCTTTGCATTATATACAATGACGATTCGAAAGTGATATTATATGTAACCTACTTGAATAAACTAATATTGAATTTGAATTTGTACATTTGACTGACTCAGTTACGCAGCATTTTATGTGACAAGGTACCGAGATGTACACAAACGAATGATGTTCACTGTAGAATCCCGAGCGAAACTGAAGCGAGTCGCTTGCCTATACTAATATTATAAAAAGGAAATATTTGTTTGTTTGTTTGTAATGAATAGGCTCCGAAACTACTGGACTGATTTCAAAAATTCTTCCACCATTAGAAAGCTACACTCACCCCGAGTAACATAGGCTATATTTATTACTGGAAAGTCGCGGGCGGCAGCTAGTGCATAATATACCTAATAAGCCTTGGTCCAGTATTCCTGAAATTATACGCGCGCCATTTTTTTATTCAAATAACCAGCCAGCACATTATAATAGCAACCTTAACTCATTGCAAATCGAGAATCGTTTCCGTCAATCGATCAACATCGGCCATATTTTAAACCTTATCACCTCGACATACAGTCTCTCTTTGTAACAAAGTGAACACATCACGCAGCGTGCAGTCGTGTCGACTGGCGGCAGAGCGGTGACAAGCGCCTTGTGATGCCGGCGTATTTGACTAGCAACAGTCACATCAGTGGGAACCAACCCGAGATTCCGAACCCGCTGGGCGATGTTTAAATAACATTGGAACGAGCAGACTCTTCGTTTTCAACCTGCTGCTTTTTCTGAAGGATTTTACCTAACTGCTAAGCCTTATCTTCCATCACAGAAGAACTAGGCTCGGCGAGCAGATTTAACCTTGTTTTGTAGACGTCAGTCCCTTGGCAATGCCCAGGGCCTCCGAAGTATTGGGGCCTCTTTGTCCCAACTCGGTTATTAAGCCATAATCCGAGATCAGGCAGTCTCCCATCTATCTTCCATGTACCTACACAGTAGGTATGCTTGTACTATTAACTTTTATGGTAATAAATGGTAAACATAGGTAGTATAGTATGATATGGGCATGATTGTCTGCTCGCTCGCATTATCTCTAGTCCTAAATATTGTAAAGTTTGGATAACCACTACTGAGTTTCTTGCCGGATTCTTCTCGGTAGGATTAGTTTCCAAACCGGCTGTAGCTTCAATTTTGGTTTGTATTCATTTTGACGATGCATAAGTGTTACTTTTAACCAACATTAATAAATGAATGAAAGATGATTATGGTCTCTTTTCAGCGTTTAGGAACAACGCAGTCATTCTGCCACTATCAAATGTTAAGATGGAGATAGCTCTAACTTGTTGAAGTCAGGTTCATGTCAAGTAAGATATGTGTTTTGCCTAACTTGAATGGTGAGGCAATTTAAACCCACCGCTGTGATTAAAATATCGAAGTGAGTCGTCGCCAATGTATATTTAAACTCCGCCCGCCCTTCAATCCAATGGGACACCTAATTCGTTGTAGTTAGACTAAGAAGTAAGAGACAGAATTAAGATTACGAACTTGCCTAGTCAGACTTTATATTAGTTGATACAGTCGGCAGCGGCGCCCAAAATCGCTGAAAACAATCAAAACCTTCTGTATGAGAAATGAGAACACCAAAATGGGACGGCGTCAGGGCGCCGCTGCCGGCTTCGGTGGACTGTACACAGAGGCGTGGCTTTGTAAACTATATTCATCTCTCACATACATAGTGCGTGATATAGCCGTATCTAGCTCAAATGTTATTTCCTAGTACTGTATTTGATCGTCAAAAAGGACAATATGCCCCAACAAATGTATGTATGAAGAAACGTACGTGTACCAAAGTGCGCCTCTATGTACAGTCAACTTGAATATCACCACCCGACTATAGAGTCCGTTAAACGCTCATTCCTGTTAACTTGACGCTCCATAGTAAAAAACATTATTCAATACTAAACCGTACGTTAATTAGTATAAAAATTTACCTAACTATCGTTAATAGGCACGAAGTTGAAATGTTGCCTAAATATACTAAATTGATAAAAATACTCATACCATAATTCAGATTGAACGTCTAACGAACATCATGATAGGCCACGGGGACGTAATCAGGGGGAGGACAGGGCTCATCAGTATTGCGCAATCGTATAATACAATAAACTATTCGTCCAAGTTCTATACACATACATAGTTTATTCATATCACAAATAGGCCGGTAACACAAGTTAACATGTTTAAAAGCTTTTCTTTTCATAAAGAAAAAGTAATTGGTTAACCTTTTGCGTCCGAACAACTTGCTATCGAACAAAAAACGATTTATTTTTTTATCTATCTGTAATTCCAGTTTGTGATGAGTTAATACCAGAAACCTAACCATTTACAAATCACCGCGACACCAGACCCTGGAGCCCCCTTAGACCCTGAGTGCGTCCCTGCGCCCCACAGCGCTATGGCGACCGGACAACGTTACGCGACTCTAAAAAAATACAAAATCCCCTCACAGTCGCCCCTGAGCCAGGCTTCCCTGACCATGACTTACATTAACTTATGGCTAAATCTACGTTCTTATCACCATTTTTCACGGACATTTTTGAAAATCCATACATTAAAAAAGTTCTTACAGACTTCAGAGCAGCTTTTCCCAAATATAAATCTTTCTAAACAAACGTGTATTATCTTAGGTCTCTGCCTTTCATCCCGCGAGATTAGGTCGAACGTGAGCCTATTTTGTTGAAATTAAAATTAAATTAAAGGTAATTTGTATACTGCCCCATCGTGGTCCACTTTATACTTTTAATTTTAGGCTGGTAATGGTATAGTACCTATTATTTTTAAGACCAGGCCAAAATGAACCCGGTATTTTATTTGTAATGGCCCGGTACCGTGTCGCGACCCGGCAATATAAAACGCTGCTTTAAAGTAAAATCGATTAAAAAGAACGTAGATTTACCCAACGTAGCCAAACATCACAACGTTACAATATGCATTTATTTGTAAACTGTGTATATGTTTATACAATGCGAGCCCCGCTCTAGGCAACATTTGTATATCTAAGGCCACCATACAAAGTTTTGTATAAAATGTTCAAACTCGATTAATCCGGCCATTTTGATAAAGCGTGATGCAACCTACGATCAAATATTTTGTAGATTAAGTTCCGTGCTAAACACAAACAAATTAATGTCACCCGCGTCATTTGGTACTGAATACCAACACAAGCATTGAAAAAAGCCTACCTTTGTTGTCAAACCAAAAAATGCTATGTGCAAAAAGTATTTTTTAATATTTCCAAATATTAAGAGGTTCCAGAACAAAATCACACGAAGGTTTATTTTTAGAAGTATTTTATATGAGAGTTATTGTTGTAACACTTTTATTTGTTTTCTAAACATGTAAATTAAGTAGATTTTATTATTATTTCGTTTAAAGAGAATAAAAATCACATAACGGATTTGACACATAGCAGGTTTTCGTTTGACAACGACGCTATGTATGATTTGCCTAATCTTATTTAAGCCTTATGTGACTGATATAAGAATGAGATTTAAAGACGGGTATAGTTATGCGGATTTTGAGTCTCAACTGAGTATTTGTAAAATCTTTTATCCAAGGTTGCTATCAACAAATGTTGCCTAGTCGGAGCTTAGTACCCATCACATAATATATTTCAACTATGGATTAGGCTACGTGTGAAGAAACTACAGGCTCTATAGAACCTAAGCGTTTCCCTTGCACGTTCAATATACAGAATGACGTTTTGCAAGATTGAGATAGTAAACTAGAGCGAGATGGCCGATCAACGGATAAGACACATTAAAAATCCAAATTATTATAATACACGTCTGCCAATAAAACTTAACATCCTTGTCGAAATAAGATTCCATTGACGACGTACTCTAGCTTCGTTTACAATCTCAATTAACGTTTATTCTGTAAAGGTTTTATGAAAATCATCTAGTAACAGCACTGGGTGAGGTGTAGAGAATGTAATTTCGAACAAATAGCTGTGGGATAATGGATATATCTGAACAATGTAAACTTGCGATGGCTGTATGTGTATACGAATGGAAAGAATTACAGTTTAGACGATGATTTGACCGATGATAGTAGAATCACTTTGTGTTGTATTCAATGACGATTCAAAAGTGTTATATGTAACCTACTTGAATAAAGAAATATTTGAGTTTCATTTGGAAGACTTATGTAGTTACCTATTTTGTTTGGTTAATATATTTGGTTTTTATATCATTACTTTCTTTCATTTACCATCGACTATATATAGCTGCTTTATTTTTAAGCGTAAACGTTTACAATGATTTGTCACAAAAGAGTTTAACCCCTAAGACTGTAGCTGTAGTATTCTGATGACAGCTGCAGTCAACAGTCAACAAAATGAATAGGGTACAGATCATAACCAACCTTATGGCTTGATTATAAAGGTGCGATTTGTTCGAAATCACATTTCGACCTCCAGTGCTGCATCTCGCGGATTTTTCCAAAACCTTCACAGAAAGCTAATTCGAAAACCGTCACACCGTATTTTCATATAATCATACCTATAAACGCTGTCACTATAAAAATCATTTAAAATACGCTAGATACCTCTTACTGGGAACTTATCTAAATAATATATGATATAGAGAACGCTCTTATTAATAATAGAGATGCGGTAAGAAGCCAATTTTTGGTTTATTATCGTGATAATAATTACTAGACGGCGGGCGTTCGACGCCGCGAGACGCTACACAGGTTAACTTTAATTTTATACAGGGCTCAACTGTATCAGTTCCAAACATGTAACAAGTTAATATATTCGTTAACAAATCAAACAATATCTGGAGTCATTTCCTTTATCAAATTTCATGTACGTCATAATTAAATACATTTCATGTTTTTAAAAAATTGTAATACTCCCAATCATTTAACGCATATTAGATGCTTACGCTATGCTATAATTTTAATTACGAATATTACTGACTTGTTATATATTTGTGGCCGATATAGTAAACCAAAGAGGATAGACCCCGGAAAAAGATTGTACTCAATAAACGAAGGGTGCCTTTTTCTATGTCTCGTACAAACCCTACGATAGGCTGGCCCTATAATAATTAGCCTTATGTTATAAGAATCAGATTTTAGTTAAACGAGCCACAAGTGAAAGTGTGCTTTATTTGTGAAAGCAGATCACATTACTCGGCCTGTGCTGTATTTTAAATATTTTTTTTACATGGATGCGGAATTAGGCTGATGTCCAAATAGTTTTGTTTTGATTAACTATTTTTTTTTATTAGCTTTTTACATTGCTATTCCACATCCTGTTTATATTATTCAGGGTCAGCCACCACGCATAACTAGGCAATATATACTCTCAAATGTTTTCCTATGGGGAGTATTCAGAAGTTACATTATCTAGTTACGCCGTTTTGTTTTTTTACCATCCGCCGAATTTAAACGCTCACCTGCCATTATTTAGCGTGCCATAGGACCTTTTAATATCCAGCAACGTTGTTAGCATCGAAAATTGTTAATCAGTTCAGTAATCTAGCATTCTAACACATCGATGGCTAAAACAATGTCGCTTCGAACTGGAAAAACTCGCTCCGAGTCGAAGCTGCGAGAAGGTGGAGTCCCTATTATTCGATTTTGTATTCTGCGATCGACTTCGCAAAGGATAAGATCGATTGTGATGCCGCGATGTTGCGACCTGAAGGATTTATTGCTTTAGGCTGCGAATATGGGCGGGGCTTGCGACGCGTCACAATCGCGCACAAGCCACGCCCACTGGCTACGCAGTCGTTTCCTTCAGTTAGCACTCTAACGGCATCGCTATAAAAACGGCTATCGCGCGCCGGTGCTCGGGAACTTATACAGTATTTCCGGAGTGAATCAAACAAAGCGCCTCATCTGCCCAGACAGGTACAAAAAACTTACAGGAGCGCTGGCGGCTGGTTAATAATTAAGTCTCACTCCTATCAGACGAAGCGACCGATCCTGTGCAAGCGCGATCGATCCAATCCGGAATACGGTACGCATTTCGTGATAAATTTACGTTCCATTAGATTCTTCATTCACAACACGATCGTTCACCTATAGCCGTAATCTCCATAAACACTTTCTAGAATAATTCAAGACACTTCCGTATGCAGTCGGAGCGCAGCGGCCTTTGCGATGGTACCTCACGCGGCAGCGGCGGCGGCGGCGGAGGCGAGGGCGAGGGCGGCGGCGGCGGCGGCGGCGGCGGCGGCGGCGGCGGCGGCGGCGGCTCGCTCAGCACTGCTGCGCGGCGCGGGGCAGGGGGCGCACGAGGTAGAGCTTCTCTCCCTGCTTGTTGGTGTAGATGGGCGCGCGCTGGTAGTGCGCCACCAGCTGGTCCAGCGTCGGGAACTTGCGCTGCGGGCCACACGCGACTATGACAGCCTGGGTGCACGCTTAACTATGCTACACGCTCAGGCTGTGCACTCAGAAACGTTACCGTCAAAATAAACAATGTTTTAAAAGAAAACATGTAAAAACCCCGAGAAGCGGAATTTCTAATCGGTATAATGTAAAGTACTACTCGAGCCCTTTTATTTAATACTTATAGTAGCAGAGCAGCGTCAAATTCTGTAATCCGACATTTTGGGGCGGAGGCCATTTTGGACTGATTTCCGTCAAACATTACTAGCATAAAACAACAGTGTACTTTGGCTTGTCTTTTATTACTGATTTCGAATAATACATATGTAATGTAAGTAAATTGTACAAATGTCCGTCGTTTGTCCTTATATTAACAAAACGGTTGAGGACGTACATATTTGAGCTAAGCAAGATTGCTCATGATCACAACAACAAAGGATCTAGCCGGTTAAGCATATGAAAACTGCACTCGCGTCTGATAGAGGATTTTTACCTTGTTTTTATTATTCTTCATCTAAAATAGCCATACACTTAATCTCATACCCCTAACCCCTATAGTAAGGGAATAATCGGGGTGACAACCATTAACGAAAAATGTTTTTTTCTCAGTACCTATTCAAGATATCTTCATGAAATTTAAAACATACATGACTATCTATGAACTCATTATTATATATTTTTTTTTTAATTTTTACTTTATTAGAAACTGTAAAAAACAAGAAGTATATTTTTTGGGGGTGGTTTTTTATACCAACCCCTAAAGTGACACCTAACAAAAAAATATATCTTATTTGTTAATTAGTTAGCTATTATATGTAAAAGTTACAAAAGGGTCGGATTGGTGGAACATAGCTCAAAAATTTTTTAATGTCAACAAATATGTAACCTTGATGCCATTCGACTGCACGAATTTTGAACACCGTGTTGTAGACTCGGTACAATACTATTTTATATTGCGTAATAAAGAACATGTAGTGACCTGTTCATTTTTATGCAAGTTTTGTCAAGTTATAAGAAGTTATCTAGCGAGTCAAAACATAATTGGCAGGCGACGTATACGTATGCAGGAGTTTTGAATATCAATTGTTTAAGTGCGCTTCAGTTTTTCACTGTAACACCATAATAATCATAAATAATGGAGAAAACAAGTGAACGTCATAATGATGTTTGTATTAATTGTAAAATAAGTCTTAGAAAAACCAGTGGAAAGTTCAAACGTATCATTACAAAGGAAGATTTAAATAAATATCAACCTTATTGTAGAAATACTTTACATATTGGATCCGTGTTTTGTCATAAATGTAGACTGATAGTATATAGAGTCGCGCAACCGACTACGTCTACTGGCTGTGGTGATAACCTTGAAAATGACAGTTACGACAGTGATTTGGATGATCCAGAATTTCAAGTGTTTTGTCGCAATAATTCGCGTCAAGAAGAATACATAGAGTTTCAAATCAAAAGAGTTAAAACAACACATATTTACTGTACTGTATGTGAATCTAAACAAAAACTTACTATTGTGCCTTTAGATGCTCGCCTTCAAGCATTTATTAAACGAAGAATATTTATTCCAAAAGGAAACAGATGTTGCCCAAAACATTTGATAAAAAAACGATTCTTTGACGATGATTTACAGCTATTACGAGTTTATTCTAATCATAGTTTCTTAGAAAAAGGCGAAATCTTTCAGTTTTTGAATCTTTTAGCTAATAATGTTGGTCCAACACTACACAATAGAGTTGGCGGCTTTTGTGTTTCTGAAGAAGAAATATATACATTCACAGGTCTTAAATGGCAAAGTATTATTCAATTAGCGGAAATGCTTACTAGCATGAGAGATAGTGATGAACGGTTAGTAATACAAGCATTGGTAATATTTTTAGTTAAATTCAGAACTGGTAATTCAAACGACATAATTCAGAAAATATTTGGATTGAAATATCCTCAACAAGTCTCAGATTATTTCCATCAGGTAATCGAAAGTTTCGAAAAAAATATTTTACCTGTTCATTTTGGAATAAATGCGAAAAGTAGACAAGATCTTATTAATAATGAAACATCTTATCTCGCAAAACATCTACTCGAATTTGGAGAAACTTCTCTTGGGTTAATTTTTGACGGAACTTACATTAGGCATGAAAAAAGTAGGAACAATGTTTACCAAAGAAAATCTTACAGTGGACAAAAGAAAACATCACTCTGTAAGCCCTTTACCATTTGTACAACAAATGGCTATATAGTTGACATAGCAGGTCCCTACAATGGAACAATGAACGACGCATGTATAATGAAAAGTATATTAGATGAACCTAACGGACTTAAAACGCTTCTACAACCAGGTGACATCTGCATTGTTGATCGCGGTTTTCGTGACGTGGTCGATTTTTTAAAACAGCAAGGTTTCCATGTACTCATGCCAGCTTTGAAGGGGAAAAGAGCACAATTAACAGTAGAAGAGGCAAATGCATCACGATTTGTGACTAAGGTACGTTGGCCTGTTGAAGCTGTACATGGCGCTATTGGTAAAAAATACCATTTATTACATAATGTTCTGGACAATAAGCTTTTACCTCGGGCAAAATCATTGTGCAGAATAGCTGGATTTTTAAATAACACTTTCGGTAAAAGATTGAACTCTGATGTCGAACTTGCTGATAATATTATTGCTTTTATGAAGGAGCGTCGAAATCAGCAGAATACAATGCAAGAATTAGTTAAGAATGAAAACCTGAATCGGCGTAGAAAACTTTTTACGAAATTATCTTCAACTAGTCTACTGGATTTTCCAGAACTGAGTGAAACTGACCTTAAAATATTATTTACTGGCACTTATCAATTATCACAAGCAGTATGTTATCTTGCTGAATTACTAACTGACAACGAATTAAACGTTGAATTTTTAGAAGATCGCAAAAATATTATAAGAGTAAGGGTGCGGTCAAGGCATATTAATAGCAAGACATATAATTGCTTTATCGAGTATGAGCCAAATTCAACCACCTACAGAGGAATTCGAAGATATGTTTGTGATTGTGCAAATGGGAACAGAACAGTGGGCTGTTGCGCTCATGTAGCCACTGTTATTTACTACTTAGCACACGCCCGTTATAAATCAAAAATTATAAAACCAGCTGAAATATTGACCTCCATGTTTGATGCGACTGGTATAACGACTACTATTGAAGAAAATAGCGACGATGATTGAATGTTCAGTATAATAACGTTAGCCGTAATTATGTTCATATTTTGTATGATTGAATTAATTTTAATACAGTATTTCATATAACTACATACTCTAATAGATTGTTTTTAAGCAATGTTCCACCAATCCGACCCTTTTGTAACTTTTACATATAATAGCTAACTAATTAACAAATAAGATATATTTTTTTGTTAGGTGTCACTTTAGGGGTTGGTATAAAAAACCACCCCCAAAACATATACTTCTTGTTTTTTACAGTTTCTAATAAAGTAAAAATTTAAAAAAATATATATAATAATGAGTTCATAGATAGTCATGTATGTTTTAAATTTCATGAAGATATCTTGAATAGGTACTGAGAAAAAAAAATTTTACGTTAATGGTTGTCACCCCCATTATTCCCTTACTATAGGGGTTAGGGGTGTGAGATTAAGTGTATGGCTATTTTAGATGAAGAATAATAAAAACAAGGTAAAAATCCTCTATCAGACGCGAGTGCAGTTTTCATATGCTTAACCGGCTAGATCCTTTGCACATTATTGTGTTACAATAACGATTCATAAATACTCCTCATTGTATAACCAATAAATTTCTGAATTCTACTGTAAACATAAACATGTAAAGTATTTGTATGTGTGTTGCCGAGTAACTACGTCGTTTAAAAAAAAATTGTTTATTTTTTGTTGGAAAGGAGATATGATACCACAATCTGATGACTGAAAAAATAAAAGTGATCGAGTGAAAAAATCGGTTTTATTTAGTTGAAAATTTAAAAACTTAAGACCGAATGAATAAAAATTACCTGTCCAATGCAGTAAAGGTTTCCTTCGACGTGCACGCGGAAGTGTTTGTTGCGTCCCGGCGCCTTCAACGACACCGAAAAGTCACCCACCTGTAAAATTGTTTTAATAAGTTTCACACAATGCTATTAGGTACATTGAAACACAAAAAATAGTGTAACACCCTTACGTATTCATAATTCAATTAATTGTTCAATTTCGCATATTCATAATCGTAAATGAAACACATTAGTCAAACACTGTAGTTGGTAACATTCAAAATATAACGTGGGCCGACAGCTGTCACTTTTGTATACTTAATTTGACGACCTCGGTGGCGCAGTGGCTAAGGTAGGCGCCCAAAGCGCGTAAGGTCCTGGGTTTGATTCCCGGTCAGGTAAATTTGGAAAACGAACTTTTCTCAATTGACTTGGGTCTGGGTGTGCTGGGATGACGCCCCCAGTTAGTATCCGTCGTCTGGTACTCATAGTACAAGGGAAAACCTTAGTTTGAGACCAGGTGATTGGTGTGATTGTCTGGCGCATTTAATTTAATTTAATTTAATTAAATACCAGAAAATAGGTACATGTTTTTCATATTATGTCTGCTAAGATCACTTTTAAGATGTCTAAGAAGACATGTGAAAAACGATTTATACCTAGGTACAAACAGTCGGAGTTTAATCGATTTCGATTAAGTAAAGGATGGTGTTGACTCTATTTCAGTATCGATTAAATCGATAGTACTGTTAATATAAACAATTATAATTGATCAATCTATTAACATAGATTATATAAAAATAGGAATCGATATAATCTTTTGTATCGATATTTCAATCGATTTTAATATTATTTGGACTCTATTGGCACAATCGATGTTTAATTGACTAGTCGGCGACTGTAGAGTGAGGTGCGGTGTGCGGTGTGCGGTGTGCGGTGTGGTATGTGTGTGTAACTCACGTTGGTCTCCGAGTCGCGTATGAGGAAGTCTCCGTCGTGTCCGTGCTGGTTGAGCAGCGCGTCGCAGTGCGTGCGCGTGATGGCGCCGTAGTACCACGCGCGCCCCGCGGCGCCGCCTGCCCCCGGCCCCGCGGCAGGACCGCCCGCCCCGCCGCCCGCCTCGCTGCACGCACACAAACATTCGTAACAAACAAACGTAACAACTGGGTAAAAAACACTGCCAGTTACATTTTCAAGAACACGATGAAAACGTATTTTACACATAAAAACTTATTATGATACAGCGTAGTGGAGGGTTATGTTTACATCTAACTAAACTAAACTTTAAAGCAATGAATCGTAGCAAATTTTCTTTTAATTCTATGATAAAAGAAAATTGTATCTTACCTATAAAACTTTAAAAAATATTAATAAGTTTTCGATTTTTTTTGTTCTAATCTATTAAAGTCAAATCTGTAACAACTCGGCGATGTAACTTGGTTACGCGATACGATTTGACGTAGTCAAATCGGTATTAACCTACTCAACTGCTTGACAATAAATACTACTAGAATAACAGACAGGATACTTTTTATTCCGAAATAACGTCGCAGGAAACAGTATAATACCTGTTGTCAAGTGTTTCCCTCTTCCACTATTTTTGAGGATAGGTACTGCTATGTGGTGTGGTAACTCAATGTACAAATTTTAAATTAAATTAAGTAGGATTGAGTGTAATGCACATACGTCAACTCCTGAGCTTTACCTACTTAATAATCGTAATAATAATTAAACCCCGGCGACTATCGACGTCCTCAGATCAGACGGCGGCTGCTCCTCTATCTCGAGCCGGTCGCCGTGCGCTAGAGCAGCCGGTACCGACCTGTAGGGCTGCGTGAGGTAGTCGGCGAGCTCCTGCAGGTAGTTCCGAGGCACGAGGCCGACCTGGCCGCGCGAGTCGCGCGCGCGGTACCACTCCGGGTCGGACGGCGGCCGCTCCACTATCTCGAGCCGGTCGCCCTTCTCGAAGGATAGTTCTTGCTCGTTGTTCGACGTGAATGAGTATAGCGCCACCTGGAAGTAGCCGTGTCCCTATGTTTTACTGATATAGAAAAACTATGTCTTAACAGATTATGATTATGCAACAGCAATACAATCGCAAAATTGAGCAAAATGGCTGCCCTGTTTATACATTGAAAAAGATACAAATTAACGGTTTTTATATCGTTGCTAGAAAATGTAGTTTTCTCTACGAAACTAATCTTGATCATAAGCTTAACTGTATTCGCGAAGTTAACCTAACATCGAAAATAGCGGTAAAAAGCACTCTTGGTCCAAGACATGTTAATGTCCAATGATTGTAAACCAGACGCAAGCGCTTCTGGAACAAGCTCATCTAGTGCTCATTTCTATGAAAATGTGGTGCAAAAAGGTCATTTGTAAAAGAAATATATCCTAATAAAAAAAGCTTAGAGTTTCATCTAATCTATATCTTATTAAGTCGTCCAAAAGAGTAGAGTTTACAGTGAATGTGTTGTTATACTCACAACGATGTCAAGAACGTTCTCCGCCATGGCGTACGTGTGGACCGGGTCCTCGTTGTCGCCCTCCTCGCTCGTGTAGTTCGACGGAAACCTGAAGAGTAAAACATACAACTTAGCTGGTAAATCAGTTGAATATAATACCAGCACCGGCCCAAGGCTGGGTAATAGTATAGATTCATTAAAAACAATTATTTTCCTTTATAACACCTTCGTGATGGTTTTTTCAATATTCAGCTACCGATATTCCGTCTCCAAACTGCGTCATATCGCTATCAAAAATCTCAACATTGCAGTGAAGAAATACACTTAATCAATTCATTTATAAATTGACAAAACTATGCATCATTAAAAGGATCATATAAATCAAAATTGAAGCTACAGGTGATTCAGAATCTAATCATACTGAGAAGAAATCTTCAAGAAACTCTGTACTAGTTATCCTAATCTTTAGGACTAGAACTTAAAAATATAGTATTCGAGCGAGCTGACAATCATGTCCATATCTATATTTTTATCGTTGAAAGATTCATCAAGCTTGTAATAGCCTTTTCTCATTCAGCAATTCAATTTAATATGGACCTTAAATCTATCCATGGCTAAGTAAAAATTACATTGCGATGTTAAATATTTTTATAATCAATGTAACGAAATTTCTACCAGTTTTACGAAGCCTATGGTTTGAAATAGCGAGCCAGCAGTTGTAAATATAGATCCAATCAAAAATCCTTTGCAAGAATGTGGTCGGACCGCGACTTCTTAATTTGATCCAGATAGCACGCACGTAATCAGCACTCGAACAACGTATTAACTTACAAATTGAGCAATTTGCTTTTCAATCGCGTCATAAATTAAGTTCTGATCCAGTTGTTGCACTTAATAGATGTGAATTTGTTGCATAAAGTTATATAATACCTATTTATGTGTACAGCAAATAGGTAGGCAAGACAAAACCAGTGTAAGATTTGCCATTGAAACAAATAAGTAGATGTGCTTTGTCATAGAAATTGTCGTACTAATATTAAAAACCCTAAAATTAGTGAGTATCACACTCACCATCCCGAGTGGCCCTGGTACTGCCCCCGCCACCAGCCGTCGTTGCTCTTCTCCAGTATCAGTATGCGCGTGCCCTTGGTGAGCGACAGCTCGTCCGGCTGCTGCGCCTGGTAGTTGTACTTGACGACGGCCGTGCCCAGCGCCTCGACGGCCTCCACGCGCCGCGCGCCCGGCGACTCCGCGCCGCCGCCGCAGATGCCGCGCACCGGCGAGCTGTTAGACGGGAGCGTCTTCGACCCAGAACCCTTCTTTACTTTTTTCTTGATACTGCGAATGAAGGTGGAGAATCAGTTAGAATCGAGGCGCTGCCACCCGTGATAAAAATTTCCTTTATCGACGACGCGCGTGCAATACCGCGGGCGAGCGGTATATTCATACCGCGTAACTGCAAAAGGCGCAAAATTAAAATATCGCACCATCTAAACGGGTTATGTATCAATTTACGTTACATTTAATCTACAGTTTACGGCCCGTAAAATATAGTCAAATAACTAAGATATTCATTAGTATCTTCGCCTCCAATAAAAATCGTAAAAAATATTTTCGAACTGTTTCTACGCGGTTCTGCACGCAGCGACGATTTTAAATTAGTATGTAATAAACGCAGTGTAATGTAAGAATGTATAAATGTATGGATGTATGTTCGTCACTTTTACACGCAAAAACAACTGAACAGATTTGGGTGATACTTTTTACTGTGAAATACCGCGATCAAAGTCGATTAAACGCATAATAATAACATAAATAATTAAAAAATGTTTTTTATTATTGAAATAGTAAACAATTAATTAAGATTAGGTGTAGGCATGGTAAAAAAACAAATAGAACTAACATCCTTACTAATATTATAAATGCGAAAGTAGACACAGACAGACAGAGTGTCTGTCTGTGTGTCTGTTACGCTTTCCTGCTTAAACCGCTCCACTGATTTTGATGAAATTTAGTATAGGTATACTTTGAACCTCAAGAACGGACATAGGCTACTTTTTATTATAAAATAAGGGGAGGGTGGGGGTAATACCACCTTTTAAAGTTTATATGGAAAAATGTTTATTTTTGAAGTTAGAGATATGAAATTTCGCACAAATATAGCTCGAAACTTGGATTAAAATATAGATTACTTTTTGTTTCGAATATTAGGGGAGAAGGGGGTAAACCGACCATGAAAGGAGGTCCACGCGAACGAAGTCGCGGGCACAGCTAGTCTTTTATAAAATGAATAGTTGTGCCACTGCTAATACTAGAGGTCAGTGGTAGTCAAACTCTTTTGGTCTAGAGCCATGAGTAAGCATTAAGGAGGGATATCGAGGCCGCTAATAAGTTAGTAACTAACTTAATACACATTCTTTATTATATTCTATAGTGTGGGTCTAGTCATTCAATTTAGTTTATTTGATAAAGTTGCAATGTTTTCTGCTCCTTAAAGTTCTAATCATACTTTTAAGGTCCACGGGCGGGTTGCATACTCCGTTTGAGTCATACGTGGGTGGGCCGCAGATTGACAACTACTGGTCTCTAGGTCAAGGCTCAAACTCAAATGGTACAGCAGCACGCGAAAGCATGTTCACTATTAAAAACGCTTCACAAACCTAATCTTAAACAATGATCGTTTTAGCGCACTCTAACTCGTATTGTTAATTCAGAATAACAAGAACATGGGTTCGAGGTACGATATTCCATTTGTTTTGTCTTTTCCAAGAATATGGGGTTTTTGTTGTTAATTACGTGGCCGCAACAATACAACAAAAGCATCTAATGGACCAGAAAAAAACTCTTTTTTTGCTTTCTTACTAACGACCCGCCCCGGCACGGATGTAATGTAAATACTTAGAAATATTGGCTTTCCTATTATTTATTGCAAATATAAACCTTCCTCTTGAATCACACTATCTATTAAAAAAAACGGCATCAAAATCCGTTGCGTAGTTTTAAAGTTTTAAGCGTACATAGGGATATAGGGACAGAAAAAGCTACTTTGTTTTATACTATGCAGTGATACTGAATCCAGCACCGATGCGGCATTGTGCTGCAGTAGCTTATGCTGAGACTGGGACCTTATTGGCACATTAATGTACCTCATCTCTGTACCTACTATGTGTATAAAAGTCTGTGTGCCAAACAATATTTATTTCTTGGCTGTTTCATTTATTGTCTCCCCGCTCAGGAGCTAAACTTTCTTTCTAGGTTCAAGATGGCGGCTATGGCTATGGCTCAACCAAGGTTCCCAGCATTCAAGGTTCAACGAGGGGGTTTTAGTGGGTAGTCCCACACACGCTGTTGTCTTTCCTTAGGTGGGGGTACAATTAGCAAAATAATTTCTCCCCAAAAAAGTTCAAGTTACAACAGGTAATTTAGTCAGAGCAGTAACCAAGTTGGAATGTTTCGCACATGACAAAATGTAGGTACGTACAGAACTCAAAATTAGATATTTCGAGTAAAAGCGATTTACAAGTTCAAAAACTCGTAGCACAAAAACTGTTTTCATTATTTAAATAATAACCTTAATAATCCTTAATTACCTTAATAACATTTATTTCTTTTCAAATATTAGTAGTTTTGTGCTACGATTATTTGAACATTCAAATCGATTTTACTCTAAATATCTTGAGTTATGACTGTACATGTTATCATGTGCGTCTTAAAACAAACTATTTATATGCGTTTAAATACATAATATGAATCATGCACTTATATGCAAATACTCAATGCGGCTGTAGTAAGTGAAACATTTCGTTTTAACTGAATAACTACAATTCATTTAAAGGAAGGCTAAAACATCAGCTACAGTCACGCTGGATTTTACACTGCTATGTATGTATGTTAAGATTTTATAAAAGGGCGTAAGCAAGCTATAAATTTAAGTAGACGGTGTTTAGCAATACTTCTCAGCTCTAAAGGTGATATCCACTTTCTGAATAATTCAGTTCACAATCTTTAATTATAACGCAAAGTTCGCTAACTGATCCAGTTACACATATAACTATGATTGCCAACCGTACTATAAATAGTATTTTACTATATCTTGAATCTGCGTACTATGTACTGTTGAAAAATATATAGTTAGCAATTATACTATATTTGCCTAACTCGAAAGTAAGGGCGTTTACACAAGAGTTGATGATGTGTAGAATTTCAGTATTAAATAATAAACTTTTGATTTTCTTTTCTTTAAAAATCGGTGAAAACCTCTTCACTGTTTTCTTTTAGATGAAAAAATATAATAGAAGTTGTGCCTGTTTTTTTATTGTTTTCATAAAATACTATATTTTATTGGAATTGGTATTATATACATTTTATAATAAAGTTTAAAAAATACTATATTTCTGCGAATAAATGTTAGAAGCCCTACATATAACTTAAATAAATAACAGATGTACCTAAGACTAGCTCATGGTAGGTAAGTTTCCGCTCACATCGATCAAACTTAATATCTTGGGGCTTACAGGAAATCTGTGTCAACAAATACTGCGACTCAGCCTTATCTGCAGCGAATTCCGTACAGTGATTCCAACAATGACGTCATGAAAAAACATGCACTCACATATAAAGGCGCGTGTGTTATGCAAGTCAACGAGATGATCGGAGCGTGGGAAACAATGATTTCGCATGATTACGTTATTAAAGTATTGGTGGTGCAATCTTATTATTTTTAAAGTTTTATTTTATGACGACCGTCATAGCCGAGAGGCGAGAGGGCAGTCGCGCTATCTCTAAGGTCCCGGGTTCAATCCGCGGTCGGTTCAATTTGGGAAACGAACTTGTCTATATTGTCTCGGGTCTGGCTGTTGTGGTACCGTCGTTGTTTCTGATTTCTGTAACACAAGCTACTTAACACAGAATCAGAGCAATGTATGTGATGTTAGGAAGGTATTACAAATCATATATTAAGTTCACCAAATAAACACCAAGCTTGATAACTCGCCATGTTATGCATCTCTGCATGACCCAAGTTAGTTTGACTGGTAGAGAATGCACCTAGCATTAAGTCCACCTTTTGTAGTTATTTTGTGCAATAAAGTTTATAAATAAATATGTATTAGGTATAGTCGTAAGACCCAGACATCTAGACACAGTAGAAAATCAATTGTGCCAGGCTTTTAAAAGAACACTCGGTCCTACGAAGTTAAACGGTTAGAAAGAAAAATCATTTCATAATACATATATTCGTGGGTTTTTTTTAAAGACTCGCTAGGTTGTGCACATAATAATTAGCTTTACACGTACCTACTAGATAACACCAAAATTGTTTACGATTTGATTACGAACTGATTCGATATTGCAACAAAATGTTAATGAGCGAATTGCTAATAGTTCATAACTATGACTGGTCTAGCGAGCAATTCGTATTTCTAGGACGAAGTAGGTTTGGCAAGGCTGTTCTCAATGTCTTTTATTTCGCAATATTTATTTACAGTGCTACATTTCTTCCAGGTATTTTATTATTTTTTAAACATATTGAATGGTTGAGTGGTTAATTGATACACTTTATTGTGTTATTTCGAACAGGACTTTATTTTTTTTTTTTTGGTGTTTTACACCGTACTAGCGAACTTTAAAATAAATGACTAAACAATTAATGTCTAACGCAAAAATAGGTTGCCCAAAATACAGGCACTGCCTAGTTTGGGGGCCCTTGTAAATTGTATAATAATTTCGCATTCTGCCTTTGCACATTTGTAATTTTAATTAAATTAATTTAATTTGAAACTACATTTCTCTTAATTGTAACTGTAATTGATTTGTATTGTATGTTTTTATTTGTGTGCCAAATAAACCTTATTATTATTATTATATCACAATATTTTAATCCGATTATTCAGAACTTCGTTTGCAGATTAATAACGAAAGCATTATTTTAATACAAAACCGGAAATCAAGACCTAGGAGTCTTATATCAATATTAGTACTAGTATAACGAAAAGGATGACCAAAGTGAAAAGATATATATAAACCTGTGCTATTATGAACCTTGAAATTTTCGTATTATAATGTTATGTAGCAGTTATTAATAAATAAGGCAATTGCCTTAAAAGATGGATAATAAACCATTTTCTAAAAATGAAACCTAGCAACATCGACTTGTCGCCCCTTAACACCCCCGGGAGCTGATTCACAAACTCCAGAAACAATTCCGATTCGTGAATTCAAATATTATGTCTCTGTCCAATCGTTTATGTTAAGAAAGAGATAAAACATTTGTACGTTTTGTAAATAGGAAGCCATATCAGATGCTAAGTATCTAACTACAAAATTTTATTAACATCGTTGAAGCTGTTTTCGAGATTCATTTATTTATTTATTTAAAAACTTTATTCAAGGAATGCTCATTTATATGCATCACTTGTTTTGTAATTACCGTCAAAATAATTCATTATGTAATAACTCTCGTTACTATTCAATAATACTAATAATCAGTAACAAGAATATTTCATAGTCACACTGCATAGCAAAGATATCTGTTTCAACCACAAACAATGGAACGGAATAGTCTCACTTGTTCATCACATCAATTTACGCTAATTACCACTGAACGGCTGTGACAACACAAGCATGTTTTAAACATGGTAATTCAATAATTGAGGATAATTTATTTGTTAAGATATGTTGTGGTAACAGCAAGCAAATCTTTGTAAAACTTACTTCCTCATAACAATTTATTTGGTTAATAATTTATATTATTGAATCGGATTTCAATTGGTTATGGAGGGAACTTTCTGCGATAGGTAATAATATGTTTTTAATTATACATGGTAAGACTGGCAGTTAAATTTCGTAAAATATAATAAATAATAATATTAAATAAATGCGCTAAACAATCCTACCAGTAAACTCTCAAACTAAGGTTTCCCCTGTTTTTTTAGTATGAAGACGGACTCTAATTATAACCAAACCTAGCACAAAAAGACCCAAGCCAATTTAGACAAGTTCCTATCCCAAATGACCTAGAATCGAAGCCAGGACCTTTCAGGCCTCCTTGGCTACTACGCCGCTGGGGTCGTCAAGATTTAATTGTTCTTCGACTGAACGCTGATGAAATAGCCAACTTTATATCAGTCAAAACAGTTAAATATCCTATTGTGTTAACTTTGAAATTTAATAGTTATTTTTAGAAAAAGCGTAAATGAAAATTTTTGGTTTTCATTTACGCGATTTACTTTCACCAGCACTCACCGACGAAAATCTAGTTTCGAAAAGGGTACTGAAAGATATATTTTTTTAATTGCAAAAATGCAATAGTTTGTCCAATAGCGCATAAGTCATTTCAGTGAACGTATTGATAACTGAAGAAAAATAGTTTTAAGTTTTACGCAGCTATTCTGTGTCAACCGTGAGTGAAGAAGCAAACAACAACAAAGCCGGCTGTCAGTATATTTATCGGCAAATAAATTAATATCTAAGTGGTAAGTACCTTTCAATTAATTATTCGAAGAGCGTACATCAATAGTCCGTCAATTCGTGAACGTGTTTTTTACATTTAATTATTGATGTGATTATTTTTTACAACCCGGAATAACAAAGTAACCTCAAATATAATACTATTGACAAAGCCAGCTCGCATTTAGGATGGCTGCTGAATTATCAAAGCGCGGGCTTATTTGAAATCGTCATTTCGAGAACGGTCATTTTGGAAACGTTCCCGGACATGATGGTACGCTCCCAATGACGATTCACTTACATTTTTTCATTAAATTATTTGACAAATTCGTTGTTTTTTAATTACAGCGTAATGAAGACTCCTGATAAACAAAAAATTAAAAAAAGAACTCCAAAAAAGCAATATTACAAAAAAAGTATAGAATTCTGTGCGCTGCCCTGTCAAAGTTTATTAACGTACAAATTTTGCAACAGTATAAACTAAGAGTCATCATTATACCTTGAAATTTTTTTTGGCATAAAATCAATCTTGAAATTCGCAACCTTGGTGATTTTCAGCCAGGTACGTTATACCTGTTTTAAAATTGTATAATTTATTTTATAATTTGACGACCTCGGTGGCGCAGTGGCTAAGGTAGGCGGCCAAAGCGCGAAAGGTCCCGGGTTCGATTCCCGGTCGGGTCAATTTGGAAAACGGACTTTTCTAAATTGACTTGAGTCTGGGTGTGCTGGGATGACGCCCCCATCCGTCGTCTGGTACTCATAGTACAAGGGAAAACCTTAGTTTGAGACCAGGAGATCGGTGTGATTGTCTGGCGAATATTTTTTTTATTTTTATTATTATTTACAACCCTTTAACATGTTTATGCTTGATTTTCTTAATAAAACCTCGAAACACCGCATTTTACTTAATAATATTTTAATTACCAATTTTTAAATGTTCTACACCACCTCACCCTCTTTGTACTGCCGGTCTCTTCCAAAAGGTTGTCGGGAGGAGGCCGCTCATAATGATAACTATGCCTAAATTATGTACAATAAACGTATATTACGCCATTTGCTGAGTTAATTATTTGGTGCGCATTAGGGACTGGGTCAAAAGTAGCAGATTATTTTTATCTGTTAAATAATTATTAAAAAAATGTTAGACATGTATTTTTTAATTTAACAAATTAATAAAAAAATACTGAGAAAATATGCAAAGTTTTGGAGTTATGCCTCGTTACGTCACTCGTGAGTACAAAATGCACCCACTAATGACGTCACGCCAATTCAACGTATCGCCGTTATTTTATGATAAGGAGGAAAATGCAAAATAGGCGTCCCATATTTTACCTGGTACATGGAACCCAGCGACTGAGCAAAATACAAATCTACAAAACATTTGATCGAAGTTAACAGGTATTTTCTTCTGCATTTACCTGTCAAATAAAGATGGCTTCTCTTTCTTGACGTAATTGCTGGGCACATAGCCGGATTGGCTGCGCGCGTTCTGGACGCGCCACCAGTGCTTCGAGTCGTCCAGCAGGAGGTAGCGCTCGTTCTTGCGCAGGTCCAACTCCTGCCCGCCCTGCGCCGCGTAGTCGTACTTCGCCACGACATAGCAAACATCGTCCTGCAATCACGAGTTAAATATAAATAAAAAGTGGACAATATCACATACATTGATCTTGACTCTATGTTAAGTAGCTTAATCACTTGTGTTACAGAAATCGAGACATAACGACGGTACCACAATACCCAGACCAAAGACCATAGAAAAGGATTGTTCCCCATATAGGGGACCCCATCGGGGATCTAACCCGGGACCTCAGACGCGCGACGCCAAAGTCCGGCCCGCTCGCCACTCGGCTACGGAGGTCGTCAAATACTACTTAATATTATAACCGTGAGATGCGAGATAAAGCAGCAACGCTTCGGAAGCAACACCGAAAGTTAAGCTATGTGTGTTTGAGCCAGTATGGGAGAGGCGATCGTGCGGGCCGAACTTAGTGACCATACTTCGTCAAGGAAGGCCCATCAAGCTGTGAGTCACAACTGATATTAGTTGTTAAGCTCAGTCAGAGACCTTTGATGGTTTGTCAGAACATGTGACAATGAGGTTGGTCAGTTACCTTACTTATACCTATTGAATAATCCGTATTGGACACATGTGGTGGAGTGAGACGTGTTACACTGCCCACTTCTAGGTACAGCCCAGCAGTGGGATATGAAAGTCTTAATTATATTTAATTTAATAAAATATTAAATAACCCTATATTTTTAACCAAATCACACACATCATCCTTATCCAAACACCCATAGATAGAATAAACTGAGTAAACTGAGTTGCTGTGCCCTACCAGGGCGTCACATGTATACCATAAAATTTCTGTACCAACTTGTAATCTGTAATGTGACATGCAATAAACGAATTGAATTGAAACTAGTGTCCCTACAAAATTTCATATTAGGTTGGCCAATCGGATGAATGCAAATGTTAATCACATTCATGATTTTCCTTAGTGCCTGGTGATTGATGCCACAAAAACGAGCACAGAGAACCAGTTCAGAGCCAAATGGGCCAATGAAAGTAAATGTTACAGGAGATCCTGTAGAGAAGTTAAATCTAAGTCATGGTGTTCATTTTAGTTCTACACAGATAAAAACAACAATAATGGGTAAGTCCGGAAGAGAGAAATTTTGATTAATGAGAGCTAATAAATAAAATTACAGTCAACATCTACAGGCTACATCAAGTGATACAAGGGAGCTTTTTTGCAATAATACAGCTCCAATTGTACATATAGGCATTCATGTGCATTCTAATGTTAATGTGTTTTTATGAGTAATTTCCATTGTTTGATTAATCAATCATTTTATCATTATTTTAGGTATACTAGAGACATAAATTCATTCAATTGTGGCAATGAGTACCTATGTAAGTACAAAATTTGAGGAAAATCTAACCCACAATAAGAATTGATTTAAGTTACATTTTAAAGTTCCTTGCAAAGAAGTATTTTCGTTATAAATATTAAAAGCTTTCATAAATAGTAAGACCTATTCTATTCAGGTAGTTTTACATATTATGAGATCATATACCAACTTGTAAATTTAATTTTGTATATTGTTTATGATTTGTTTGTTATTTATCTCAATAGGGTATTTTCCTTATAATATTAATAACTTAAATTTATAATCTTTTAACATTGATAGTGCATCAGAATTGAAAAATTGTTAACATTTAGCAAAAATGCAGTAGTAAGAGCTTAACATAGTTTTTGAGAACAAAACAGCCTTCATGAAGATGTAGTTTAAGCACAATATGAGAACCAATATAAAAACTGCCTGGACAAATCACCTGCCCCTATGAACAGTATTAACAGTTATTTTTGATAAAAAAATTTAATTGCTCTTACAGATCAATTTTCAATTTATATAGTCTCTACTTTCAATTGTACTCTCTAGTATAAAAAATGAATTACTGTACTGTATAATATACTGGAATGGAATATATTAGAGTAATTAAAAACATCCACTAGTTAAACTTTCAAATACCTGATCAGCAGTCTTAGAAAGCAAACAAATTATAACTAGATATAAGCATTTATTAGCAGCCTCAACTACCTGTCTGATAATGTAATTATATACACATATTCACAACAGACCTTCAGCAAACAGTTGCATAAGTCCAATACTTGAACAAGATTTAAATTGAAACTATGACTTGACTGGACCTCAAGGCCAATAATTCCACACATACACAATTTAAAGGATAATTGAAATAAAATCAAATAAAATGCTTACATAAACAATCCAATGAATTTTATTACTGATCTGAGAAACTTTTAGTAGATACATTGAAATATTCTAAAGATACTATAAATCACTCCTCTAAAGTTAAAATATTTTGTAAGTGCTGTAAACACCTAAAATTGGTGTGCATACCAGAATTTCTTTTTTAAATATTTAATTTAAGATGTAATTGCAGTATGTGCAATGTTGGTGTTTCTTTTAAATAAATAAATAAAGGATAATTTGAATCATCTCAGAATGACACCATAACTTTGATGAACTTTACCAGGCTACAAAGGAGTGCAATAGATGATTAAAAATACAGATTACATATTTAATATAGGAACCAAATATTATCAATCAGGTTATGTTCATGCAGTACATCCTACACTCAAACTAGGTATATCTTGATTTTAAAACTTGATCAGGCCTTTATAATACTTGTTAAGATTTACCTGAGCATTCTTCCCATGCCTGGCGTTGGCCATGGCGTGCGGTGCCGGCAGCGGCTTGTTTGCCCACACCGAGTCTGCGGCGCGGGCTGACCGCGTCTCCAACATGACACCCCCAGGCAGGGTCCTTAGTTGAGAGCCGCCTCACTGATACATCGCCGCAGTATGACCACTCTGCACCACCCAACCACTGCACTGCACCACTGCACCACCACAAACGATCACTCACCCTGGACCCGCGCCCGCTGGACCACGATATTGTTTAAATAAAGAACGTGCGAAAATCCGATCGAAAGCTAAGCTATCAGCGAAAGGAGAGCTGCATTAGAACGGCGAGATCCTAAAATGCATCCCGGCATGGGAGTGTCGTAAAAACTTTGGAAATATGCAATTTTCAGGTCATGTAGTAAGTTTTTATATTGAAACTCTCACGAATTAATGGAATTTGTAAGCTTTTTGCTAAAAATTTCACATAAATCGGTGGGGCGACGATGAATCAATAGACAATTTTTTTTTCTTTTAAAATCAGACCTCGGGAAAATGTCAATGAACACAATGCAAGACCACAGACGTCATTCGGTCACTGCTCCCGAGATGAGTACCTACATGGTACCTACATAATAAATATATTTCTTTTTTAAAGAAATTTATCAAATGTTATATTGGCAAAACCATTAAATACAGTTTTGTTTCATCTTAAAACAAAAGAATTTATGAATTCCAATATTCTGGTCCTCAAGAATCGATTTTAGTCTAATATAGTTCAATTACTCTATCAGATGCATCAGCTTTTACATGAACATCACTAGAAATGAAAAATTAAGAAAACAAAAGTCTGTGACGTTTGCTTGTGTTGAGAATTTTTGATTTTTTTTTCAACAAAATTGAATATAAATGGCTGATAATAATTGAATAGAATTTATTTTAGCAAGTAAATATGTCCGATTCGGAGGGCAGTAATTTTTCGGGCAACGCATCGGACGCGGGGAGCGTGGCGTCGAACCGCTCCCGTCGCAGTGGTGCGTCGAACCGTTCAGCTCGGTCGCGGTCAAGCTCGCGGTCACCGTCGCAAGGCAGCCGCAGCCGCAGCCCGTCCCGGAGCCGCAGCCCCTCGCGCTCAAGATCCCGCTCCCGCTCCCGCTCCAGGTAAGTGCCACATAACCTTGTTTGTGTTTTGTGTGTGCAAACATTGATTACAAATCACATTGTTGCTTTAGGAGTCGCTCGGCTGGCTCTGATGGCAGTCGTAACAAAGACGACGAGGCGAAGGAAGCTTCTGGTGACGAAGAAGTTGAGGTGAGGATTTATTAAAGACAAAACAGATAAACATTCCCAATGATGTGGCACTATTGAATGCAAGATGCAATCGAAACCGATTCCAATAACTTTTATTCCTTCTAGGACGAACAAGAACCTGAGGGTGAAGACTTAGTTGACTCCGAAGAGTATGACGAAGATGAGGATGAAGAGAGACGTCGAAAAAAACGCAAAAAGGACAGCCGCTATGGTGGATTCATTATTGATGAAGCGGAGGTATGTCTAAGTATATCATGAAAAAAGCGCATGTTGAATTGTAATCATAACCTCAAACATTTTTATAAGTATTGTGCAAAATTTGTACTGTTGAAAGTTGCCAATTACACATTTAAATTTTTTACCTCAAATAGTTTCTTTTTTATTTCAGGTGGATGATGAAGTTGATGAAGATGATGAGTGGGAGGAAGGAGCCCAAGAAATGGGCATTGTTGGCAATGAGGTGGACGAAATTGGTCCAACAGCCCGAGAAATTGAGGGTCGAAGAAGAGGCACCAACCTCTGGGACTCGCAGAAAGAAGAGGAAATTGAAGAATATCTCAGAAACAAGTATGCAGATGAATCAGCAGCACTCAGGCACTTTGGTGAAGGTGGTGAAGAGATGTCAGATGAGATTACTCAACAAACTCTTTTGCCTGGCATCAAAGATCCAAATTTGTGGATGGTGAAATGTCGCATTGGTGAAGAGAAGGCTACAGTGTTACTACTAATGCGGAAGTTTATTGCCTATCAGCATTCTGAGGAGCCATTCCAAATTAAGTCTGTAGTTGCACCAGAAGGTGTGAAGGGGTATATTTACATTGAGGCTTACAAACAGACACATGTAAAAGCAATAATCAATAATGTAGGTACTCTAAGATTAGGTATTTGGAAACAGGAGATGGTTCCTATCAAGGAAATGACAGATGTCCTTAGGGTTGTGAAGGAACAATCTGGTTTAAAGCCCAAGCAATGGGTTAGATTGAAGAGAGGTTTGTATAAAGATGATATAGCTCAAGTAGACTATGTAGATTTAGCTCAAAACCAAGTCCATCTGAAGTTGCTTCCAAGAATTGACTACACAAGGCTGAGAGGTGCTCTAAGAACAGTACAGAGTGAGAGTGAAGCAGCGAAAAGGAAAAAAAAGAGACGTCCGATGGCAAAACCTTTTGATCCTGAAGCAATCAGAGCTATTGGTGGAGAGGTAACATCTGACGGTGACTTCCTCATATTTGAGGGAAACAGATACTCAAGAAAAGGTTTCTTATACAAAAACTTCACAATGTCAGCTATTTTAGCTGATGGTGTGAAGCCAACTCTGACAGAATTGGAACGGTTTGAAGAACAGCCTGAAGGCATAGATATAGAACTGGCAGCACCTACTAAAGATGATCCATCTGGTATGCACTCATTCTCTATGGGAGATAATGTAGAGGTTTGCTCTGGTGATTTGGCCAATCTCCAGGCGAGGATCATTGCCATTGATGGGTCTATGATAACAGTAATGCCAAAACACGAAGCGCTAAAAGATCCACTTGTTTTCAAGCCTAATGAGTTAAGAAAGTATTTCAAACAGGGTGATCATGTAAAGGTAAGAACATTTTTTTCTATTTTATGTCCACTTATGTGTACTCAAAGGTATTTCTATGATTTGCGTTCGCGCACAGCAGTCATGTAATGGCTAAGGAGGACTGCATCATCTCCCATAGAAGTTACGAAATCCCTAAAGGCGCCTAAAATAGTCAAATTATAATTCAGACCTCTCACAGTGTGATAGTTCAAACTTTTCCACTTAGTATTTTACAAAATGGTTTAAATTTCTGTTTTTTTTTATTTTGCAATTTTTAAGTTAGCTTGCAGCATGAGTGATACCTACAATTGAATTGGGCAGTAACCAGAGTGCTACTAACTTAGATAATTTGATCCATTTTGACTGCAAGGGAAATTTATTCTTGGTTTGGTCTCTATCTGACACTAAGATTTCTATATTTGTGTCTTTGTTTGTAATCAGTAAATTCATAAACTACTATGCTGATTTCAAAAATTATTTTACATTGGAAAGCTACATTCACCCCGAGTAACATGGGCTAGAAAAGATTAGAGATCTTTATTAAAAACCAAAGTAACGGAATTGAAGGTATAAAAAATTAAATTAACAAAAAGACAGAATTAGTTTCGCATTTATAATATTAGTATGGATAAGTTTAGTTTGTTAGATCAGTTGGAGCAGTGTCGTTGTGCAGGTGCTGGCGGGGCGGTACGAGGGCGACACGGGGCTGATCGTGCGCGTGGAGCCGCACCGGGCGGTGCTGGTGTCGGACCTCACCATGCACGAGCTCGAGGTGCTGCCGCGCGACCTGCAGCTGTGCTCCGACATGGCCACCGGCGTCGACTCGCTCGGACAGTTCCAGTGGGGCGACATGGTGCAGCTCGACCCGCAGACTGTTGGGGTCATTGTCCGCTTGGAGAAGGAGAACTTCCATGTGCTGGGGATGCAGGTAGATAGATAGATAGATAGATAGATATACTTTATTGCACAAAAACTTTACAGAAATAGGTTTTACAGATTGATTATAGTACAATTTAGGCGGTCTTATCGCTAGAAAGCGATCTCTTCACAACCTTAAGGTAGAGGAAATAGTCGATGGCAAGAAATGGGTACGGCCGTGCAACATTAATAAAGTTTTATTTCTTGAATTATATTCATAGTATAGCATTATAAACATAAATAAACTCATAGATATATAACATAATATATATTTATATATATATATATATATATACAAATAAATATGCTTATCAAATATAAAATTAAGTAAAGTATTTTGACACAAAAAAAAAAAATAATAATAATAATAAGTTAATATGAAGTGTCTGAAACTTACTAACAACCAACATGCCCAGCTAAAATTATAGATAGAGGACATAAATTAACATTAATCAAGTGAGAGGAAGTACGATTTAACCCTGGCTTTGAAAATAGGAAGAGTCTCAGATAATCTGATAGATAAAGGTAAAGAATTCCATAAGCGTATAGATTGGACAGTGAAGGATTGGGAATAGAATTCAGAAGAATGAGTAGGAAAAGTAAGGAGAAGTTTAGGTAACTGAGGTTTATTATGGAACAACTATGTAAGTCTTCCTGACTACAAAATTTTTTTGTTAAATACAACTGCTAAAACCCCGACGTAAATACGACAGGATTGTTGTTATACATTTGATTAAGTGCCTGTCTGTAGCATCATAGCTAACCAATAGACCGAATAAGATTTATTTGTTTGTATAATGAATTATTCGTATGATGGAAAGCTAACCAAGATAGCTACTTCCTACTGGCTGCAAAATGTCAGGCTACAAATTTTTACATAATTATCTCCCCTGACATAAGTATTAAAAGGCCTGGAGTATTATGTACTTACTATTCATTTTGACACAATTTCAAATCCTTTTTAGCAGGGTTTTGTTTTTCAAATCTAAGCCAAAAGTAGCAAATAATCCTGCTGTTGTAGTCTCCAATGGTAATACTTTGTAATTACGACGGACGTTCAATAATGCAACCTGGTTCCAGACCTAGAGCAGCTAAGTACTGGACAGAGAAGAAGTAATATTTGTATGGCACTGTAAAAAAGTAACCATATATAATTGATGTGTTCAGGGTAAGGTGATAGAATGCAAGCCCCAAGCGCTGCAGAAGCGGCGCGAGAACCGGTTCACGATGGCGCTGGACTCCGAGGAGAACACGATACAGAAGCGCGACGTGGTGAAGGTGATCGACGGCCCGCACGCCGGCCGCAACGGGGAGATCAAGCACTTGTACAGGAACTTCGCCTTCTTGCAGTCCAGGTAACGCAGGAAACATTCTATTAAATGATTGATTAACATTTTCAAACTGATTCATTTGTTCCATTTTTCTTTTCCAACTGATTAATTTCACCCAATTTTCTTTTAAAACTGATTAATGTTACCCATTTTTCTTTTCTATGTGATTAATTTCATCCATGTCTCTTTTACAACTGATTAATCTCATTCATTTTTATATTATAATTGATTTAATCCTTATAATTAAGTTTCGACCCATATTTGTGCCAAATTTCATACTTAAAAATATAAAATTTGCCATATAAATTTTCAAAGTCTATATTACCCCAATCCCCTCTTATTTTCAAAACAAAAAGTAGCCTATGACTGTTCTAATTTATTTATTTATTTTATTCGGTAATCCAGCAGCAAAACCATAAGAATACACCGTGACTTTTTAGTGGTTGTTTTCCCGCAGTGAAATCATAATATCTGAGTAGTACAATAGATTTGTGCAGGTTTTTTTTATGCAGATCAAAAAATAGCAATTTTATGATAGTGATAAACTAAACTCGAAAGCAACCTCGAACCAATAGTAGGAGCCGCGCCGCAGCTGATCGCCGGCCGGCCGGGTCATTGCCTCTCGCGCTTATCAATACGCTGAAAACTCACTATTCACTAACAAGTGATTTCCATTTTCCCTTCATACTTTAACGGGCTTAGGACCGTCGTAAATACTTTTATCCATACTTAACTAAACACGACATATTTTTTTTATTTTGTAATCAAGATTATTGCCTGAAAATAATAATTTATTACTGAATTAGGCAATAAAGTATTTCAGGCGTATTTAAAAAATAGAAATCAACCTATTTACAATGATTTTAATTACCTAACCTAATATCCCTATTTACAAATGTACAAACAAATACTTACACTTCCCGGTAACGGAGTAATTGTTCAAAGTGTAAACCACTGCGTTCTACACACAATCGTGCACGTTTTATTTGATTTGCTTTCAATTTCAATAATGTGTCTCTATCACGTCTAACCACATCAAAAGCGTCCACTATCGCACTTTTTAAGGCGTCCCGAGTTTGGTACTCTTCCCGATACACAATCCGCTTAACCTCAGACCACAAATAAAAGTCCAACGGAGTAAGATCCGGGCTTCGTGGTGGCCACGGCACTGGCCCGCCGCGACGGTTATGATGTATTCGTCAAGCTCCAAAGAATGAATGGCCGGGTGACCTCTGCCTTGAGCATGAGCTGGCGTCTGGAACTGTCCGTGATCGAGTAATCGCTGGGTTGCGGCTACGATCGTCCGAGCCTGTGGTACTTGCGGGTTCAGAACACCGCGAAGACAAAGGGACTCCATGTGCTGCGGCTCTGCGTAAAGCCGACGAGCGGCATGCGAATCATAATTCGCTCTCGCGTACAATTGCACCATAGCGACGTAGGTACTCCACGACGTAAGTAGGTTGAAAAAACGTAATGGCGATCCATTTTGGCGGCAACAATTATAGCGCACTGGGGTTGAGTAGTTGCGCGGGCGGCGTTCGCGGTGCACTGGAGTAGAAATGAGTGAGTGAGACAGTCGCACGAGCGCTGCGAGCGGTGCCTTTGTTCTGTGTCGTTTGTCACGAGGCGGTTCGTTTCGCGGAGCGCGTGCGTTGCAGTTTATGCTGTATTGCTTAGAATTTAAGAGTTTTTTTTGTTTAAAGAAGGTTTTCGTGCAGAAAGAAGTACCTTCGTACGTCAAAATCTCGGAATATAACTATTCGTTTCTCACGCTTTCGAGTTGATGATTATTTTTTTGATTAATTGAAAACTAAAATATTATTATTTAAAAAAAAAACTCGCACTATTCGATAGTGCTACTAAAGGTTAATCGTTCTGCTGCGGGAAAACAACCACTAAAATGTCACGGTGTATATAAAACAAAACATGATACATATTTCAAAGCTAATGACAGGATATCACAACATGATTTTTATAATTTGACATCTAAATATATAGAAAAAAAAACTCAATACAAAAATAATGTATTGTATAAATAAACAAAGTGTGTTGGTGCTAGCCCCTAGAATGAATATTGAACAATAACCAAAGAAAATAATGAAAGTAGGACTTACCTAAATGCATAGAATATATATATTTATAGAATATATAAATATAAACATTATAAGTGAAATAAACATATACAAACATTAGAAATACATATGACCACATAAACTTACATATACATATGTAAATTCAGATAGTATGTTTAATTGATTTTATCTATTATTTTACGCTTGAAAGCTGCTTTGGACAGGCAGAACAAATCAACATCACTAAATGATTTATTGTATTAGTAGCACGCGAAAAATAATCATTACCCTTATAGTTGGTGCGACTGAATGGAATGAAAAAAAAGATTAGTTGTGCAAGTTCGAGGGGGACGGTTTGGGATATGATAATTAATCAAAGAGGTGAGTTCTAATAGGTACCTATATCAAATTTCATCAAAATTGGTTCAGTGGTTTAGGCGTGAAAGCCGGACAAACAAACAGAATTACTTTCGCATTTATAATATTAGTGTGGATGTTATTTAATTCTAATAACCAGCTTATAACTGCACAACTTTCTAAGTGACAATCGGAAGAGGAAAAAGTGAAAAAAGTGCCACCGGAGGGGCAGCGGCAAAACGATCTACTAACTAGGATGCGTTCCATTTCACATACTATGACTCAATGTAATCGAAAATAACGGTCGATATACATACTGTTGATGCACATACCGTAGCGTACCGCAACAGGTGCCACCTTTGGGGACTGGTCTGCTCCAGCTTACCTCTTAAAATAAAATAATACTTAATGCTTTTTTCACTCATCAAAATAAAACTATATGACTTGGGCCAAAGTGTTCTACACATAGCTATAAGTTAAATACTGCTACTGTAACTAATCTGCTGAGTTTCTTACTGGTGTCTTATGAATCTCATTACATGAATAAAGATATTTTCTATTTCTCATGTTATATATATGTTACATGTAACTTACTTGAATAAAGAAATATTTGAGTTTGAGTATTTGAGTTTGTAATCCGTAGAATGTACCTGGACAACGGCGGCATCTTCGTGTGCAAGACGCGGCACCTGCAGCTGGCGGGCGGCAACCGCGGCGTGGGCGGCGCCAGTCCGTCGCTGGGCTTCATGTCGCCGCGCATACACTCGCCCGCGCACCCGGCCGGCCGCGGGGCCGCCGCCAGGGACCGCGGCCGCGGGGGACGCGGGCCCTCCAGCCGCGACCGGGACCTCATCGGACAGACCATCAAGATCACTGGCGGACCCTACAAGGTGAGGAGCTTGCCCACATCGCTCGAGCGTTGTCCTAAGTGAACGCAACAGAGCGACGCGAAACTTAAATGTTAAATACAGGTGTTTTTTTATAGTAGTAACTTACGTTAGTTGCGTTAGCCAGTTTGCGACGACGTGAATTGCGGACTTGTTTTATCGGTAAGTCGTATTACATAGCATCGCTTCATGCCGCTTTGTCGCTTTCTTAGGACAACAGATAAAAGCGGTATGCACAAAGCATATTTATAGGCGACGACGACTTAAAACAAAATTCAAACGCATGCAGTATATATATATGTACTTTTGCACACGTTCAGTAAACTTGTAGCGCCGCAAACACACATTTGTATCGATACAAACACGCAGATACTGCGACGCGATGTGCGCGTACCAAAGTGCTTACGCTGACTTTACTATTGGTATTGAAAAAAAGGAATAGGAAAACCAAGAGATTTGGATTGACCCAGCGCGATCTCACCGCTTTAAATATACTTGAAATACATGCGGTCAATAAATAAATGTGTGTCTCCAGGGCAACGTGGGCATAGTAAAGGACGCGATGGGCAACGCGGCGCGCGTGGAGCTGCACTCGACGTGCCAGACCATCTCCGTGGACCGCGGACACATCGCGGCCGCCGGGGGGCCCGCGGGGGCCTCCTCGTACCGCACGCCGGGCCGCACGCCCGCCCCCGGCCGCGGCTCGCACACGCCCTCCTTCCGCGACACCGGCGCACGCACGCCCATGCACGGCTCGCAGGTACGCACCGGCTGTCTCTAGAATGGGTTGAGGAATCGCAAGTACCCGCCTGTTATGACGCTGTTGCTCCAATAACTCCTCTTCAATTTTAATATTGAACAAAATTACATACGTTGCTCTGATTTTATGGTAAGCAGCTAAAACACCTGTGTTGCAGAAATCAGAAACAATAATTGAACCATAATGTCCAGACCCAGAACATAGTAGTACTTATAATATGTATGTACTACACATATACCTTCCTCTTATATCACTCTTTCTATTAAAAAAGGATCTAAACACACCTAAACATACAGCGGAATGCTACTTCATTTTATACTATGTAATAATACAACTTTTGCACAACGGTACTTTTAAAAGCTCTTGGGGGACATTAAGGGACATTAGTAGCCAAAGTCAAACCTTCAAGGTAAGGGCGACAATTCCAGTAATAAATTTATTATCCTGTACTTGTCGCTCTTAAGCTAGGACCTCATTACCACTCAACATCAGATGGGATGAGGTCAATCTTGAAATGTAATAAAAAAAACGTTCGTTTTCCATTTATTCATTGTTATGAATAATATCAGCAAATGTGTAACCGTGCCGTGCTTGTATCGCAGACGCCTATCTACGAGTCGGGCGGTCGCACGCCGCACTACGGCGCGGCCACGCCCGCACACGACGGGTCGCGCACGCCCGCGCACGGGGCCTGGGACCCGGCCGCCGCCAACACGCCCGCGCGGACGGACTACGACTACGGGCTCGACGAGTCGCCCGGGCCCGCCTACGACCCGCCCGCCAGCTACAACCAGGTGAGACCTACACTAGTTACACACGACGGGTCGCGCACGCCCGCGCACGGGGCCTGGGACCCGGCCGCCGCCAACACGCCCGCGCGGACGGACTACGACTACGGGCTCGACGAGTCGCCCGGGCCCGCCTACGACCCGCCCGCCAGCTACAACCAGGTGAGACCTACACTAGTTACACACGACGGGTCGCGCACGCCCGCGCACGGGGCCTGGGACCCGGCCGCCGCCAACACGCCCGCGCGGACGGACTACGACTACGGGCTCGACGAGTCGCCCGGGCCCGCCTACGACCCGCCCGCCAGCTACAACCAGGTGAGACCTACACTAGTTACACACGACGGGTCGCGCACGCCCGCGCACGGGGCCTGGGACCCGGCCGCCGCCAACACGCCCGCGCGGACGGACTACGACTACGGGCTCGACGAGTCGCCCGGGCCCGCCTACGACCCGCCCGCCAGCTACAACCAGGTGAGACCTACACTAGTTACACACGACGGGTCGCGCACGCCCGCGCACGGGGCCTGGGACCCGGCCGCCGCCAACACGCCCGCGCGGACGGACTACGACTACGGGCTCGACGAGTCGCCCGGGCCCGCCTACGACCCGCCCGCCAGCTACAACCAGGTGAGACCTACACTAGTTACACACGACGGGTCGCGCACGCCCGCGCACGGGGCCTGGGACCCGGCCGCCGCCAACACGCCCGCGCGGACGGACTACGACTACGGGCTCGACGAGTCGCCCGGGCCCGCCTACGACCCGCCCGCCAGCTACAACCAGGTGAGACCTACACTAGTTACACACGACGGGTCGCGCACGCCCGCGCACGGGGCCTGGGACCCGGCCGCCGCCAACACGCCCGCGCGGACGGACTACGACTACGGGCTCGACGAGTCGCCCGGGCCCGCCTACGACCCGCCCGCCAGCTACAACCAGGTGAGACCTACACTAGTTACACACGACGGGTCGCGCACGCCCGCGCACGGGGCCTGGGACCCGGCCGCCGCCAACACGCCCGCGCGGACGGACTACGACTACGGGCTCGACGAGTCGCCCGGGCCCGCCTACGACCCGCCCGCCAGCTACAACCAGGTGAGACCTACACTAGTTACACACGACGGGTCGCGCACGCCCGCGCACGGGGCCTGGGACCCGGCCGCCGCCAACACGCCCGCGCGGACGGACTACGACTACGGGCTCGACGAGTCGCCCGGGCCCGCCTACGACCCGCCCGCCAGCTACAACCAGGTGAGACCTACACTAGTTACACACGACGGGTCGCGCACGCCCGCGCACGGGGCCTGGGACCCGGCCGCCGCCAACACGCCCGCGCGGACGGACTACGACTACGGGCTCGACGAGTCGCCCGGGCCCGCCTACGACCCGCCCGCCAGCTACAACCAGGTGAGACCTACACTAGTTACACACGACGGGTCGCGCACGCCCGCGCACGGGGCCTGGGACCCGGCCGCCGCCAACACGCCCGCGCGGACGGACTACGACTACGGGCTCGACGAGTCGCCCGGGCCCGCCTACGACCCGCCCGCCAGCTACAACCAGGTGAGACCTACACTAGTTACACACGACGGGTCGCGCACGCCCGCGCACGGGGCCTGGGACCCGGCCGCCGCCAACACGCCCGCGCGGACGGACTACGACTACGGGCTCGACGAGTCGCCCGGGCCCGCCTACGACCCGCCCGCCAGCTACAACCAGGTGAGACCTACACTAGTTACACACGACGGGTCGCGCACGCCCGCGCACGGGGCCTGGGACCCGGCCGCCGCCAACACGCCCGCGCGGACGGACTACGACTACGGGCTCGACGAGTCGCCCGGGCCCGCCTACGACCCGCCCGCCAGCTACAACCAGGTGAGACCTACACTAGTTACACACGACGGGTCGCGCACGCCCGCGCACGGGGCCTGGGACCCGGCCGCCGCCAACACGCCCGCGCGGACGGACTACGACTACGGGCTCGACGAGTCGCCCGGGCCCGCCTACGACCCGCCCGCCAGCTACAACCAGGTGAGACCTACACTAGTTACACACGACGGGTCGCGCACGCCCGCGCACGGGGCCTGGGACCCGGCCGCCGCCAACACGCCCGCGCGGACGGACTACGACTACGGGCTCGACGAGTCGCCCGGGCCCGCCTACGACCCGCCCGCCAGCTACAACCAGGTGAGACCTACACTAGTTACACACGACGGGTCGCGCACGCCCGCGCACGGGGCCTGGGACCCGGCCGCCGCCAACACGCCCGCGCGGACGGACTACGACTACGGGCTCGACGAGTCGCCCGGGCCCGCCTACGACCCGCCCGCCAGCTACAACCAGGTGAGACCTACACTAGTTACACACGACGGGTCGCGCACGCCCGCGCACGGGGCCTGGGACCCGGCCGCCGCCAACACGCCCGCGCGGACGGACTACGACTACGGGCTCGACGAGTCGCCCGGGCCCGCCTACGACCCGCCCGCCAGCTACAACCAGGTGAGACCTACACTAGTTACACACGACGGGTCGCGCACGCCCGCGCACGGGGCCTGGGACCCGGCCGCCGCCAACACGCCCGCGCGGACGGACTACGACTACGGGCTCGACGAGTCGCCCGGGCCCGCCTACGACCCGCCCGCCAGCTACAACCAGGTGAGACCTACACTAGTTACACACGACGGGTCGCGCACGCCCGCGCACGGGGCCTGGGACCCGGCCGCCGCCAACACGCCCGCGCGGACGGACTACGACTACGGGCTCGACGAGTCGCCCGGGCCCGCCTACGACCCGCCCGCCAGCTACAACCAGGTGAGACCTACACTAGTTACACACGACGGGTCGCGCACGCCCGCGCACGGGGCCTGGGACCCGGCCGCCGCCAACACGCCCGCGCGGACGGACTACGACTACGGGCTCGACGAGTCGCCCGGGCCCGCCTACGACCCGCCCGCCAGCTACAACCAGGTGAGACCTACACTAGTTACACACGACGGGTCGCGCACGCCCGCGCACGGGGCCTGGGACCCGGCCGCCGCCAACACGCCCGCGCGGACGGACTACGACTACGGGCTCGACGAGTCGCCCGGGCCCGCCTACGACCCGCCCGCCAGCTACAACCAGGTGAGACCTACACTAGTTACACACGACGGGTCGCGCACGCCCGCGCACGGGGCCTGGGACCCGGCCGCCGCCAACACGCCCGCGCGGACGGACTACGACTACGGGCTCGACGAGTCGCCCGGGCCCGCCTACGACCCGCCCGCCAGCTACAACCAGGTGAGACCTACACTAGTTACACACGACGGGTCGCGCACGCCCGCGCACGGGGCCTGGGACCCGGCCGCCGCCAACACGCCCGCGCGGACGGACTACGACTACGGGCTCGACGAGTCGCCCGGGCCCGCCTACGACCCGCCCGCCAGCTACAACCAGGTGAGACCTACACTAGTTACACACGACGGGTCGCGCACGCCCGCGCACGAGGCCTGGGACCCGGCCGCCGCCAACACGCCCGCGCGGACGGACTACGACTACGGGCTCGACGAGTCGCCCGGGCCCGCCTACGACCCGCCCGCCAGCTACAACCAGGTGAGACCTACACTAGTTACACACGACGGGTCGCGCACGCCCGCGCACGGGGCCTGGGACCCGGCCGCCGCCAACACGCCCGCGCGGACGGACTACGACTACGGGCTCGACGAGTCGCCCGGGCCCGCCTACGACCCGCCCGCCAGCTACAACCAGGTGAGACCTACACTAGTTACACACGACGGGTCGCGCACGCCCGCGCACGGGGCCTGGGACCCGGCCGCCGCCAACACGCCCGCGCGGACGGACTACGACTACGGGCTCGACGAGTCGCCCGGGCCCGCCTACGACCCGCCCGCCAGCTACAACCAGGTGAGACCTACACTAGTTACACACGACGGGTCGCGCACGCCCGCGCACGGGGCCTGGGACCCGGCCGCCGCCAACACGCCCGCGCGGACGGACTACGACTACGGGCTCGACGAGTCGCCCGGGCCCGCCTACGACCCGCCCGCCAGCTACAACCAGGTGAGACCTACACTAGTTACACACGACGGGTCGCGCACGCCCGCGCACGGGGCCTGGGACCCGGCCGCCGCCAACACGCCCGCGCGGACGGACTACGACTACGGGCTCGACGAGTCGCCCGGGCCCGCCTACGACCCGCCCGCCAGCTACAACCAGGTGAGACCTACACTAGTTACACACGACGGGTCGCGCACGCCCGCGCACGGGGCCTGGGACCCGGCCGCCGCCAACACGCCCGCGCGGACGGACTACGACTACGGGCTCGACGAGTCGCCCGGGCCCGCCTACGACCCGCCCGCCAGCTACAACCAGGTGAGACCTACACTAGTTACACACGACGGGTCGCGCACGCCCGCGCACGGGGCCTGGGACCCGGCCGCCGCCAACACGCCCGCGCGGACGGACTACGACTACGGGCTCGACGAGTCGCCCGGGCCCGCCTACGACCCGCCCGCCAGCTACAACCAGGTGAGACCTACACTAGTTACACACGACGGGTCGCGCACGCCCGCGCACGGGGCCTGGGACCCGGCCGCCGCCAACACGCCCGCGCGGACGGACTACGACTACGGGCTCGACGAGTCGCCCGGGCCCGCCTACGACCCGCCCGCCAGCTACAACCAGGTGAGACCTACACTAGTTACACACGACGGGTCGCGCACGCCCGCGCACGGGGCCTGGGACCCGGCCGCCGCCAACACGCCCGCGCGGACGGACTACGACTACGGGCTCGACGAGTCGCCCGGGCCCGCCTACGACCCGCCCGCCAGCTACAACCAGGTGAGACCTACACTAGTTACACACGACGGGTCGCGCACGCCCGCGCACGGGGCCTGGGACCCGGCCGCCGCCAACACGCCCGCGCGGACGGACTACGACTACGGGCTCGACGAGTCGCCCGGGCCCGCCTACGACCCGCCCGCCAGCTACAACCAGGTGAGACCTACACTAGTTACACACGACGGGTCGCGCACGCCCGCGCACGGGGCCTGGGACCCGGCCGCCGCCAACACGCCCGCGCGGACGGACTACGACTACGGGCTCGACGAGTCGCCCGGGCCCGCCTACGACCCGCCCGCCAGCTACAACCAGGTGAGACCTACACTAGTTACACACATTATAATATTACACTTTCATATAATAATTATAATATGGGCTACAACCCTATTCAATAATACTTTGGTGAACTTTTATGGTAAATTTTTACTCTTAAGTTTATAAAAAGTATAAAATTAGAAATAAAATTCTTAAGAATAATGTTTTAAAATAACTCTACTGTTTTGCCATTTTTACAATCACTAGATTGAGAATTTAAAAAATAGTAAGAAAAATATTATTACAAAATCAGCGTATTATTATTTGTATAAATGTATAAAAATAAAAGTTATGTAGCGAGTACTCGGTCACAGAAAACTAACTTATTGAGGCCTTTTTAACAATGCTTATGTTGATATACACACGCCTATGTACAATCATCAGCACATCGCACACGGTAAAAACTTACAGTTTCATATTAGTTCTTATTCTCACGGAGAGAGCAGTACAAAGTCCAAAAGGTAACGTGTTTTTGATCTTACATCGGAATTCTGAATCTACAAAATGTTTGGTGTTATTCCTGCTCATGTTCCTAATCTAATGCAATGTGTTTGTTCCAGGCGGGTCCGTTCACGCCGCAGACGCCGGGCACGATGTACGGGTCGGACCACACGTACAGCCCGTACCAGCCGTCGCCGGCCGGCTACCTCGGCACGCCCAGCCCCGTCGGCTACAGCCCGCGCTCGCCCTTTGAAGCCGGCCAGGGGCCCGAGCCGGCCGCCGGCGAGTGGCACACCACCGAGGTCGAGGTAACGTACGCCACAGTGCCGACGTCCGGCTCGAAGGACCAAACGCCCAGTACCGGATCAAACTGGTCCATTGCGCGATGTAACGCACCTTTTGTATTATTTTATATTTACATCTTTCAAATCCTCATGAATAAAGCCTTCATCGATGGACTATTCAGGATAAAAATATTTTTCTATTTCAACTTGTACTTTCTGAGATTAGCGCATTCACACAAACAAATAAACTGTTCAGTTTTATAATAGTAGTATAGATATTTGTTACAAAAAAATCTCATTCTAAATGAAATTAGGGGGTTCAAGCGTAGACTTTCCGAGTCAGAAACGTGTCAGTGTATACAACGTATAACACGTAGTGTCGTACAGGTGCGCGTGCGTCAGCACGAGGACGCGGCCCTGGCGGGGCAGACGGGCGTCGTGCGCGGCCTCTCGGCCGGCATGTGCGCCGTGTACCTGCCGCTGGAGGACCGCGTCGTCAACGTGCTCGCCGACCTGCTCGAGCCCTGCGTGCCGCAGAGTGGCGACCGCGTCAAGGTGAGCACTACCTGCCGCTCTCTTACTGTCAGCACGAGGACGCGGCCCTGGCGGGGCAGACGGGCGTCGTGCGCGGCCTCTCGGCCGGCATGTGCGCCGTGTACCTGCCGCTGGAGGACCGCGTCGTCAACGTGCTCGCCGACCTGCTCGAGCCCTGCGTGCCGCAGAGTGGCGACCGCGTCAAGGTGAGCACTACCTGCCGCTCTCTTACTGTCAGCACGAGGACGCGGCCCTGGCGGGGCAGACGGGCGTCGTGCGCGGCCTCTCGGCCGGCATGTGCGCCGTGTACCTGCCGCTGGAGGACCGCGTCGTCAACGTGCTCGCCGACCTGCTCGAGCCCTGCGTGCCGCAGAGTGGCGACCGCGTCAAGGTGAGCACTACCTGCCGCTCTCTTACTGTCAGCACGAGGACGCGGCCCTGGCGGGGCAGACGGGCGTCGTGCGCGGCCTCTCGGCCGGCATGTGCGCCGTGTACCTGCCGCTGGAGGACCGCGTCGTCAACGTGCTCGCCGACCTGCTCGAGCCCTGCGTGCCGCAGAGTGGCGACCGCGTCAAGGTGAGCACTACCTGCCGCTCTCTTACTGTCAGCACGAGGACGCGGCCCTGGCGGGGCAGACGGGCGTCGTGCGCGGCCTCTCGGCCGGCATGTGCGCCGTGTACCTGCCGCTGGAGGACCGCGTCGTCAACGTGCTCGCCGACCTGCTCGAGCCCTGCGTGCCGCAGAGTGGCGACCGCGTCAAGGTGAGCACTACCTGCCGCTCTCTTACTGTCAGCACGAGGACGCGGCCCTGGCGGGGCAGACGGGCGTCGTGCGCGGCCTCTCGGCCGGCATGTGCGCCGTGTACCTGCCGCTGGAGGACCGCGTCGTCAACGTGCTCGCCGACCTGCTCGAGCCCTGCGTGCCGCAGAGTGGCGACCGCGTCAAGGTGAGCACCGCCCATGTCGAAACTACCTTCTCCGACATTTAAAATAAGATAACGGTTCAAACGCGGCACCATTTTTGTTGACTCAGTTCGTGACCACAGTTGGTGCAACCTAACCGAAACGTCGGGCAGTTAGTATTTCGAAATAACTACTAGAAATGGTGTCGCGTCTTGACACGTTAACTTATTTTAAACTAGCTGTGCCAACGACTTCGTTCGCGGGGACTCCATACTTACATGGACGGTTTTACCCCTATCTACCTACCCTAATATTTGAAACAAAAAGTAGTCCATGTTTTAATACAAGTTTCGTGCTATATCTTTGCCAAATTTCATATCTCTAACTTAAAAATAAACATATTATAAGCTTTCAAGGACGTTATTACCTCCATCCCCCCTTATTTTCAAAACAATAAGTAGCCTATTTCCGTTCTAAAGGTTGACGTATTCCTTTTCCAAATTTCATCGAAACCGGGTCAAGAGGTTTAGGCGCGAAAGCCGGACCGGATGTTTATAATGGAACGCGAAAGTCTTTATTTTTATGCTTCCGACGACTAATTTACACCGACTGAATAACGATTACAGGTGATAGCGGGCGAGGACCGCGAGGCTGTGGGGCAGCTCATCTCTATCGAGAACCAGGAGGGTGTCGTCAAGTTCGGCACCGACGACATCAAGATCATGCAGCTGAGGCACCTCTGCAAGATGAGTTCCGCATAAAGTCCCTAACACGTGACATCGAGGCTGGTCGTCACATTACATACTTAGTTCTCAATACACGCGACACGAAAGATGGATAGTTGGTGAGGGTTAGGAGTGAGGAAGCTGTGCCTATTAAATCTCGAGGCTAATTTCATCTTTCGTGGTTCTATAGTAGGAACCATCAAGAAAAACAAAGGGAGTTTGAACAGCCCCTTAATCGTCGGCATAAAAACTAGCATGGAACGACATGTGTCAACCTGACAAACAGCAACACAGTTAAATATACATTACACAAATGCACTTCACATGTGTGTATGTGTGCGCCTAATTCAGCAATATCTGAACAAATTTTAAAAAGTATTAGTTTTATTTCCCATCTTACGTCTTGAATTGACCTAAAAAATTAACTCACGGGCAAAACAAGGCATGAACAGTAAGCCTTCTGTCACTCTTATACGTCAAAATTTATTTTAGAAGAATTTAAAGAAGTAAAATGTATTACCATGTATATTTCTTACTGATATTTCTTACTAGCGCTTTTTCTCTGGTCCGTCTTTCATGATCAGTGTGTTGCTATTTGTACAGTTTAAAGCATGTTACTTTTGGACTGTGTACCGAAGTGTTCACCTTGATGTGCAGTTGACTACACTATATACGACTTTTCATTTGATTAGAAAATAACAGTAAAATAATTAACCGAAACAAAAATAGTTTCACAATGTTTCTCATTCCTATCATGGGAGACGATAGCGTCGAAAGCTCTTAACAGAGACTTATATTTTTCATTATTGTTGACCTAAATAGTTAAATTACCCTACTATTTATGTAATGTGATTAGACTTAGGGTTTTTTTAATCTTCTTTAGTATAAGTAACGAAAGGAGCAGAAATTAACTGATGTGGCAGTTTTTTGACAGAAACATTAAAAAAGTATATCGTTACGGTATTCTATTACATTTTTAAGACAGAATACGGTTCATTCATGATCTTAGATTAGAAACTATTGTAAAAGTGAATACAAAAATGTAGAGCTTAACTACCATCCATACGGCCACAAGATTGTGTGATCAACACTAGATGAATCAATCATTCTGTGACAATCACCTTTTTTTCAGGTCATTAAATATTCAAACCAAACTAATTTGTTTTTAAATACTCTGATAATAATAATATTGTATTTTCTTTTTTGCTTGACTTTTTAAATAATTGACCTAGCAAAGGTCTTGTGTAAGCATACACTTCATCAAACACATATTTGGTTAAATTAGTGTAATTATAAAACGCTGTTTAACTTTAAGGCTAAAACTATAGTATAGAAAAATTTAATCGACAAGTTAGACAAAGATATTCATCAATATTTTCTTACGTATTTATTTAAATCTGTATTCAACCAAAAACAATTAACAGATTATGTTGTAAAGATATTCAGCTGTGAAGATTACGCACCTATGTAAGTTGTTATTGCGGAAAATAAACGAGAAAACATTCATGGTTATTTTACTTGGTTCATCCAAAACCTTCAGCTGCAATCAACTGTAGCAGATTCCTTATAATTTAAAAGTGATTCATAAAACAACAAGCAATGATTTTATTAACATTTATTGAATAAATAATACAAAATTGTTTCTCAGTTGCAATTTTTACGAATTTCAAACACAAAATACAGTCACATTAACTGAGCAAATAACTCCTACTTATTAACAATAATGATTCACATTCAGTTAATTAATAACTTGAATTAATTTCAAAATTTCCTATATAGAAAAATATTATGATGCTACCTATGACAGTAACATACGATGTTATATTATTATTATTATGACATTCATAAAATGGAATTCATGATCGTAATCAGGTAACAAACAGTACTACTGATTACAGATATAGTATATTAAAAGTCTAGTGTAAATACACATGCAAGGATTGTATAGGGTCGTAAATGCTCAGCGAAATGCGGCCTGGACAAAGAAATGCTAAAACGTCGTTCGAAGTATATCTGACTAGCTCTCTGTCGAACCTGTTACACTACGTTACGGGCTCTACACAACGGCCGCCGACTGCCTTCTAAGCTAAGCGACTGTTAGTTCCGAACCCCATTGCGACCTATTGAGTCACAATGGCGGATATCTATGAGGGTGTTCGCGCACGAAAAAATTACTAGAGGACGATACGTAGGCGTGGGGTCCCACTGCTTCGTGATTGGTTATGGTTTACATGACATTGACAGACATGTCACCATGACATATAAATCACCAATCAATTAACAGTTGGACCCCACGTCTACGTATTGTCATCTAGTGGATTTTACATGCGCGAACACCCTCATTGGTTTCAAATGAACTACACGTCTTTTATAGGCCACGCCGCTTTAGACACGGTGTGTAGAGCGCCTAAGCCATGATCTACATAAAACTAATCAACAAATTTCATGCCCGCACAAGAGCGGGCCAATAAACAATGATAACTAACCATTTTTGGCTCATCGATTATGCAACTCACTTCGCATAGCACTCTGACACACCCCCACAAACTCACAATCATAAATAAATACATAAACATAAAATGACGTAGTGGTTTTGCGAAATTATTATAATGGTAAACTTAACCCCATACCGCTAAGTACTAATAGATTAGTTTACTTTATGAGTAAAACACCTTTTTGAAACTGAGAGTTACGGCGACAAAACAATATTTTAGTATGAATTTGAATCGGCTATATTTCATATATCTATAATGGACATTTTAAATTAAATTAAAATACAAGCCCCGAGACTTCTACTGCAGGCTAAGCTTATAACTGCCCATCGCAGTGGGCACCAATGTTTTGTATGGATTTCTAATGTTGATGCGATACGCAATCCACCTTGGACTTGTACCACAAATGCTAAATTAACGAATAATATTATGCATGTAAAGATTTTGTAGATACGGAAGCGTATTTCAATGGAACTTTTCAAGCTACGAAATTAGTTTAATTGCATCACCCGGCTGGTGACCGCAGGGTCCCGCGGGACAGGCTCGCCGCACGCCCGACGGCCTCACTCACTCGAGACGCTAGGCCAATATCTACAAACGTATGTCTCTACGAAACAGTCTCTCACGCATGCGCTCTCACTCGATCAGATCTACTTTATTTATAATAATATAACGAACGAATCTCCTAGAAAAATCTAATCGGTAATTAATCCGCTGTGTACTTTTTACAGAGCTCTTGTCATCCTTCCGCACTCGCTCCAGTAATTTCGCATCCCAAATGTAGCTACTAAGATATTTTAGAAAGAAACAAATATGTACAAGTCTTATCGAAACTAAATACAGAGTCGTAGGCTTGCTCTTCCGCTCGGCTGTGATGCGCTCATATACAGATAGCCTCGCGGACCTACGGTACAGCGTACTGCAGTACAGTACACTACAGTGCAGTACAGTACATACGAATACACACGCTCGACCGCCCGGAGTGTCGCGCACTAAACTACAGCTTAACTCTCCTAATAAATAATTTACTAAAAAAATATTCCACGTCTGGAATTACAAAGAAAATGCACAATAAATAAGGTCGACTAAGAATTTGATTCGCCAGTTTAGGTGAGCCAGCAAAAGTATCGCCAAGTAACCTGCCATTGCGAAACGTTCGAATATGGTAAATCAATTTCTTGGTCGAATTAAAAATAAATGAAGTCTTAAGAGACTTTAGGATGTAAACAACATGTGTGCATACATTGTTCGCAGTTTAATTCTGCAATTTTTTTTATCTTATTTGACAATTATATGCGTAACTTTGATGGCCTACCATTTAGCTCAGTTTAGATAAAAAATTCATGAATTAGCCACCCTTGTTTAATTGTAATATATATGTGTTTGTGTCTTGATTGCACAAAACATTTACGGTAATTTAACTCGATCAATTTAATTCGAAATTTACATATTGCTAGATTTAAATTTATACAGTTCGATATAATTTTTAGTTAAATAATATTTTGTATGCAGATAACGCATAACGTTTACCTAAATTCTAACTTTCAAAGCTGCACCTCGCGAGTAGATAAAGTCGGTTCAGAGTCCAACCGGCCTCGCTCAGATTCACGCAAACCAAACTGCGCTTTAATACCATATGCCAAGATTCACATTAGGCTGGCCGTTATTGATCTTGAAACAGAGTATATTGCATTGGTATTTACGCAGAGATCACACAATTTAATTGAAAAAGATTTTCACGGAAATTTATATTAAAATACGACGACAAGATACGGCAGCAATTGAGAATCTATTTTTACCGCATCTGGTTAAACGCTATGGTAACCCTCATATGAGAACCGTTCAGTTAAGCCGCGTGGTGTGGTCCGTCAGTCACCCGAGCGAGCGGGCGGCCGGGGAGGGGCGGGAGGGCGGGAGGGGCGCGAGGCTCAGGACGCGTACATGCGCTTGATGTCCTCCTTGTAGCGGTCCTGGATGTCCTTCCGCTTGATCTTGAAGGCCGCCGTCACCAGGCCCATGTCGGGGGACCACACCTCCGTGCAGAGCTTTACCGCTAGGGGTACTTCGAATCTCTCCAAACCGCCTGAGGGGAAACAAACGTATTATAACGTGAACCAAACTGAATTCAACTCGCACTCAGGCATTGTGCTTCCATAAGATCGGTAGGATATACGACTCTTTATGCCAACAAGCCCTAAATTTTTAAACCAGACGTAAGTCCAATAGCAGATCATATTACACTTTCACTTTTAGCCTTATTGTTGTCGTATAGATCTAAGACCATAAAATACATGGCTTCCTTGGTTCTCTGCGAACACGGTTTCAAAAAAGTTTTGTGGTATTATTGTATGGTATTTGGAAGTCATATAGAATATGTTTTTAAACACACCCTCTACTTTTTATGCACTTTGACGTTGACAGTTAGGTGGCATCGGTTCTACGAATAAACTGTTGGATAAGCATTTAAAAAGATTATTTGCAAAAAAAACTACATGGACGATGTAACATCAGAGATTGCAAAGTTTAAGTCCCGGGTTCGATCCCCGGTCGGGATGAACTTTTCTATATTGTCTCTCAAATATGTTTTTTTTATATATATTTTTTTATGATTCAGCGAAACGTTGTTCGGTAAAGTAATTAGTAACCACAATAAAGTAGTATTTTAAAAGCATGAAAGTCCAACGTACACTTGTGCGCGTGGTCGGCCAGCTCCTTGAGCACGGCCTGCTCCAGCGGCGCGTGGCGGCACAGCTCCTCGAAGGGCAGCGCCGGCAGCCCCAGCCGCGCCGCCAGCTCCTGCACACGTGAGACTCACAGATACGCACTTGCACACGTGACGAACAGACTTGACCAACACTTGGAACAACCAGTGTTGCCCCAGTCTGATGACACACTTTAGTTACACATCTTTTTAAATGGACTAAAGTGGGAAATTGGAACTTTTGACACAGAATTTATATAAATAGTATCTGTAGTTTGCTTGTAAAAACGTCCGCTCTTAACAATAAACATGTTCCCCTATATTTTTATACAATGTTGTTAATCACGTAACGATTCAATTAATGAATAAGTACTTTGTATAAAGATCCATTGTAAAACAATTTTTGCCCTAAATAACTTAAAGAAAAAGTGACAGCTGTCGACGCAGTTTATTTCTTTGAATCACACGGGCTTTTGAGAATTTTATGGGAAGATGTTGTGCGGTGTAAACAATATTATCCCATTTTTTTTTTATACATTTGCAAAAACCGGTATACGCCTGTTTCCTTGACCTCTCTAAAGCGTTCGATCTAGTGTCTTACGACGTACTCTGGAAAAAGCTGAGAGACAGGGGTGTACCGGCTGATATCCTGAGTATACTTAAGTACTGGTACTCTTAGCAAACCAATGTTGTAAGGTGGGCAAATGCTGTATCCGATGCATATCTGTTGGAGAGTGGAGTGAGGCAGGGGGGGTTAACGTCTCCTACCCTCTTCAATGTATATGTAAATGATCTCATAGTGGAGCTGAGCAGCCTGCGTGTCGGTTGTCAAATTGACGGCGTCAGTGTCAATAATTTAAGTTATGCTGATGACATGGTGCTGCTCAGCCCCACTGTGAGAGGTCTTGACCTCTCACAGACCCGTAGCATCTCCTACGGGTCTGTGAGAGGTACGCATCTGATCATGGACTCGTGTATAACACTAAAAAAACCAAATGTGTGATCTTTAAGGCCAAAGGTAAAAATCCCGACAGCACTTGCAACGTTACACTGAATGGGAAAGATATTAACGTTGTTACAAAATTTAAATATCTAGGACATATTGTTACTGATGACCTTAAAGATGACGCAGATGTAGAAAGGGAGCGAAGGGCTCTTGCGGTTCGAGGGAATATGCTGGTCCGTAGATTTTCCCGCTGTACCGAACAGGTTAAGGTCACGCTCTTTAAAGCCTATTGCCAGAACATGTACACGGGAAGTCTATGGGTCACGTATTCGAAAAGATCCCTAGACGCACTGAGAGTCCAGTACAATAATATCTTCAGGATGATGTTGGGGCTGCCTCGTTTTTGTAGCGCGTCAGGGATGTTCGCTGAATATCAGGTTGATGGCTTTATGGCCATTATCCGCAAAAAGGCCGCGTCTCTGGTCCGCAGGGTGAGGGACAGCCGCAACATCATCCTGATGACTCTCGCGGATAGATACACCTCACCGCTGTGGAAGTGCCTGGTGCGGAGAGTGACCAGCGAAACTAGTTTCTTTGGTAACTCTTAGCATCCTCTTTCTTTCTTTAATTTTAATTCTATTGTCTAATATGTATACTAATATAGTTATAAGTCTTTTGTTACTAACAATCTATGGATCAAAAAGTTTATGGTCTGAAATAAACAATTTTTATTATTTTTTTTTTTAAAAGACAACGGCATTTGTTGGATTCTCCTGCTCTGAGACGAGCAGAGACTACCCACTTATCCTTTGCACACCGTTTTCATCGCCTATTGATGGCACCATGAGAATATAGTGTTAGTCTTAATATATATATCTCAAAGGTGACTGACTGATCTATCAACGCAAAGCCCAATCTACTGGAAGGATTAGCATGCTGGTAGATGTTATGGCGTAGACAACCGCTAAAGAAGGAGTTTGATCAATTTTACCCCCAAGGGGATATAATAGGGGGATGAAAGTTTTATCTAACACCGGGCGTACAAAATCGCGGACGGCCGCTAGTTAAAGTATAGGATGCAGATGAAGCGGTCCTTACCTGCAGCCGCTGCGGCTGCGGCACCAGCAGTGCCACGGTGTATGTCTTGGTGCTGTCTCCGTACACGCAGATGTTCTCGACCAGCGGACACGTCTTCAGCTCCGCCTCCACCTTGCCCAGCGACACGTACTCGCCCGCCTGCAGCTTCACCAGGTCCTTCTTGCGGTCTAGGACGAACACAAACGAGTTGTAAACGGCTATAACACTTAAATTCTGACTCTCATGTGGCGATCTGATGAAATAGATTTTTAAAGTGCATCAGCCCTACTGGCCTATTATAATTATTCACAATTATAAAAATCCATTGCAATGTAAATGCGTCTTCGATTCCGTTAGTTTTCGAACATTTTTGCAACGAACTATTCCGTGGCTAACCTTGTTTGTCTTAAAAAAAAACACTTTTAAACACTCCCCCCTTTTGACAGGGATGTAAGTATTTCTTGTTTCAAAAACTCGACAAAATTCAGTGGCGGTAGATGTTTACGTCACTATTGCGTAAAAACTGTACGTAAAAGTGACGTGGTGAAATTTACTAGATACGGTGAAAAGCACATAAGGTAAACACTCACAGTTCGATTTTGTTTCTTATTAGGCTATGCCCAAATGGGTAACATGATGTACTGTAAACATTTAAATAACACCTGCCATTTACATTCATCAACGCAATAAATACTTTGACTTATTCTTGCAACATAAGGACATTACTTCGATTCGACTGTGCATTGCCCCTAGCCCCTTAACCTCCAATAAACACATATCGCACTAACCTATGATCTTGATGCAGCCGTCGTGGTGCAGCTCGCCGACGTCCCCGGAGCGGAACCAGCGGCGGCCCTCCGCCTCCACGAACTCCTCCTTCGTCTTCTCCGGGTTCTTGTAGTACCCCTCCGCCACAGACTCGCCGCCGATCACTATCTCGCCCTGGGGAACAACATTATAATTACATTAACTCTTTACATGGCAAACCATTTTACTATAACTTAAATTTTTCATTCGTTTTGGACATTATTCTAAGGCATTAAGGCCCAATACGAAGAGAATTTGCGAAACTTCATGTATTTCTGTTCACTAGAACTATGACCTAAAGTAATTCTAAGCATTAAATCACTTTTTGTACGTTTATTCAGATATTTTACAAGGTCGCCGCCTTCTTGAAATTTTAAAATAAATGAATATATAAAAAATATACCAGTTTAAAAAAATGATAAAAATTGAAATCGTAAAATTATTTTTCTTCCAAAACTCTGTAAATATAAATTTAGAAAGAAATATTTTTACTAAAACATGTTAGGATTGTGATTCCGGAGGTCGCCGCCTTCTTCATTTTCGATACAATCTATTAGTTATTAAAATAATTCATTTAAAACACAAACGCCGTTTATTTCCAAATATAAAAATTTGCCGTTATAAATATATCAGGCGCTCCGATGTGTACCTAGTGTAAGGGGATTTTAGTTAATTGTGTCTGTATTGACTATAACAGTGAAATAATGTTAGGAAAAGAAATAAATATTACCTAAGAGCTAAAATAAAAAGAGTTTAGTACAAGAACGCAGCTCGAATTGTGAAAATTCCATTTTGAAATTATATTTTTTGTAGTATTTTACAATACAATAATATTTTTTTGTTGGGAGGCTGCTTAGGCTGCATTTTTACTTATTTACATTAGCCAAACTGATCATTTATACGTTTCTAGGCAAGTGAGAAACTCAAAAATGCAAATCGTCGACGCGCGTGCAATACCGCGTATGTAGCATTTGCCATAAAGATTAAATTTGTCTGTTATTTCATATTATTTCAATCTAAATTAGAACTTACGGGTAAATGTCATTACGCGGTATTGCACGCGAGTCGACGAAATATCACAACCGAGTCGGAAAATAATGAACTGAGTACATGAGTAAGTGCAAACACAGAGACGGCAAATAATGTCATATATTGTCATAGGGGTATGATTGACTGCTTGGAATTGTCTAGTAAGAATTAACACACTCAGGACCTAACCCCCACTATGGAGAAAACAGAATGAAGTTTTTAATTTTTTATTTTTGCAATTTTTACAACGACATTTTGTAAGACTAACAAGAACAATAATTTCAAACAAAGTACGTAAAGTTATTTTTCGTACGTAAGAGCTCTTGCCCAAAAATTTTTTTTTTCGTTTTTTTTCGTTTTAATGGCCTATGATACGCCTACACATGTTTTTTTTGTAATAAGACTTTTATAGCACAAAATTCGTTTATTGTAGGTAAATTAAATACCTTCATATCACATGAATAACAAAACACGCGTCTATTGAATATAATTGTTTCTTTGAGTACACCAAAATAAACGTGTTAAATCAATCTGCCGCTTGTGTCTAACCTTTCCTTTGGGTAATAACTCCTTTAAAAAAAAAGACACGATTATTCGTGTAAAAATGGAAGCTACTTTTATTAGTTATGCTTCATTGCAGACCGCAAAAATTTTAATACAGCTATCCTAATATAGAATTATTATCTTTTACTAATCTGTACAATAACCGTGCACCGTTTTACTACACTTGTTTATGGGGCCGTCCATAAATTACGTCATCGGTTTTTTCAGATTTTAGACCCCCCCCCCCCCCTACAATCATCCTATCGTCATTTCGTAATGACACCCCCCCCCCCTTCTCCCAAAATTGACGTCATTACCAGTTTAACAAAATTTATTATCAATACATAGTATAAAACAAAGTCGCTTTCGCTATCTGTCCCTATGAATGCTTAGATCTTTAAAACTACGCAACGGATTTTGATGCGGTTTTTTTTTCAATAAATTGTGATTCTTAAGGAAGGTTTATATGTATAATACATGTAAGTACCTCGGGCGAAGCCGGGGCGGGCTGCTAGTATTATATGTAATATTATTGTTAGAGTTTTTATCTGTAGTTATTACTGTATTTGTGTACATCTATGTATGTTTTATGAGTTATTTTAGTATTGTACGCGCCTTAGCCGCCTCTCACATTTGCAGTCTCACTTACTAGGTGTGCTGGAAGAAATTTATTTTTAGAAATAATCTTTTTGTACGTGAACAATAAACTATAAATAAATAAATAAGAATGACGTCAATTTCGGAACACCCCCCCCCCCCCCTATCAATCATTTACCGTCATCCGCAGACCCTAATTTAGAATGACGTAATATATGGACGGCCCCTATGCTTCATTTATGACACGAATAAACGTGCTGTGATACATTTCTGTTAACAAGTCACAAATTTTTCACTAGAATAATAAAATTATATGTTTTTTCTTGAATACTGAGAAAATCGATACATTTATTTTCTTAAAAAATATATGAGCTGATATGTTTAACCTTTAATAGGTATAATTTATACATTAAATATATCTATTCATTACGTCATTAAAGTAATGTGATTTCAAACGTTTTTATGGTTTCCTGAAAAGTTGTAGTTTTTCGTTTGCACGTTTATTCGTTGGAGCCATCGATATGTTTGTATGTATGTAACGAATAAAGTACAAAATTGATAATCTATTGGTACTTACTAATATTACAAAGTAGTAAGATTTAATAAATTAATACGTACGCAATGCTGTCTCTATTGTATTAGTACTACATGGCATTCGCTCGTACTAGCACCGCACACTCGTGCTGCGCTAGCACGAGCTAATGCCAAATGCGTTCAATAGATGGCGCGCGGTTCGCCGCGAAACGGGTAATGTCAATTGCTTCGTATAGGGCCTTAAAGACAGGCTCTGGTTGAAACTGTTAGGAATATCAATAATTGGCTACTTGACAGTTTTTGAAAAAGTATTGTAAAATGTGCGCCTGTTCATTTTATATCCCAAGCAATTCGATTTATCTGGAAAAAATGTAAATAACCAGAAAAAAATAAGATTTTGTGTAACACATTTAAAAAACGCGCGAAAACGCCAAGTCACGTCACTGTTTCAATTATGACGTCAACGTCCTAGACATCGAACTGATACGCATAGGAACGACTTAATTTAGATAAACGGAAAGTGTTTCAATAAACACTTAATACGGTTAAAGACACAATAATACAATTTAATCGGTAAAATAATCATTGTTTCGCCACATTAAAATAAATAATGTTTGCCGACAGCTGTCATTTCCGAATTGCAATGGTGGTTTCCGTTTCGGTTCTTTTGTTCCACAGATAAAAAAAGTAAAATTTATTTTGCAAAAATAAAATACTAACTATGCTTTTAATAAAAAAATAAAAATGTAAAATTATTACTTAACTAATAAGCTAACATATCTAACACTTTTCATATTTTATTGTTAACACTGTCAAGTAGCCAATTGCAACGCTAGGATACATGGTTAATTAAGCGAATGTTTTCTTGCAAGGTCATCAGCCCAACGTCCTTCTGGGCGTCCTTCACTAGGTTACCCAAATGCGGTTTCCACTCCAAAACTCGTTTCAGACATGATTAGCCTTTCGCCACTTCAGTGTACTAATCCCTAGAAACTATGTTGATAATTTTCGTCCTCTGACCTATACGTTCATATTGTACCCTGTCTTTTAGCGAGATACCAAGCATAGTCCTTTCCATAACATGTTGAACGACTTAAACTTTATGGACAAGTCCTCCTGTCCTGTGAGCGTCTATATTAGGCAAGGTAGGTTTGAGCTGGTAGGACACATTCATTATAGACCTAAGGTTTTTGACACTGTGGCAAGTATAACGCAAAGATGGTTCATTGTAGTTGGGTTGACTTTGACTTTGAATATTAATTCCATCACCTTCTAGTATTCACGCGGTACTTTATTTTATACTATCGCACTGTTCTAGGATTGAGTCATATTTGCAGTAATTACCTGAGGGAATGGCTTGTTAGTGACGCGGTAGTTGCCCTCCTCCCAGTTGATGAGCTTGATGTCTGTGCCTGTCGTCGGTGCGCCCACGCGACCCGTCGATCTGAAATAAACCACGAAAATATTGAGCCATGATTATGAGGTGATGAGTGCAACAAGCATGAGTTTGGCCTGAATTCATGGTGACAGTTAGCACCTATTTGTTTTTGTACTAAATTCAAGAAAATCATGTCAAAATTGTGGGTTGTTTTATGAAAAAACGATTGTTGAAGTGGTAAAATAAAAAATAAAATCATAACACTAAAAATAAAGTAATTAAGGCAAGGTGTTGTGGTTTTATTTGCAAATCACTTATTTGTTTACCTAGCAAAATCTTAACTTATCTCTTAATCTTATACTAAGCACTTCTGTTAAGGAAACAAGAATCAATGAGGGGACTACGACATGTCCTGATATATGGGCACAAACACGAATGCTATAACTTAATGTTTGTCCTATGTGGGAATCGAACCCACATGCCCTGGTTCACAAAGCAGGTGTTACTACAGTAGGTCGCTGTGTACTACGGCGGGTGAGGCCCACTGCGCCGCGTGCGCTCAATGCGTGAGGTACCTGCGCGGACGCGCCACCATACTTATTTATTTATTTAGGTAAGTATTTAGACGATGATATATACACTTTAACACTTATTTCTTTTACTCTAGTACAAGCTAATATCAATAAGCCACCTCTTAATGTGCTAATTACCAGCTTTACTACTATTAGTTGCCGTGTAACCTGACCTGTCCCAGTGGTCCATGACGGTGGCGCAGGAGGTGGTCTCTGTGAGGCCGTAGCCGGTGACGACGTCGCAGCACAGGCAGATGCGCAGCTGCGCGTGCGTGTCTGTGATAGTGTTGATGTGTAACCTGACCTGTCCCAGTGGTCCATGACGGTGGCGCAGGAGGTGGTCTCTGTGAGGCCGTAGCCGGTGACGACGTCGCAGCACAGGCAGATGCGCAGCTGCGCGTGCGTGTCTGTGATAGTGTTGATGTGTAACCTGACCTGTCCCAGTGGTCCATGACGGTGGCGCAGGAGGTGGTCTCTGTGAGGCCGTAGCCGGTGACGACGTCGCAGCACAGGCAGATGCGCAGCTGCGCGTGCGTGTCTGTGATAGTGTTGATGTGTAACCTGACCTGTCCCAGTGGTCCATGACGGTGGCGCAGGAGGTGGTCTCTGTGAGGCCGTAGCCGGTGACGACGTCGCAGCACAGGCAGATGCGCAGCTGCGCGTGCGTGTCGGGCGACAGTGGCGCGCCTCCGCTCAGCATCAGCCGCAGCCGCCCGCCCAGCAGACCGCGGATCTTGCTGAACATCTGCGCACACATCGACGACTTGTCACAAGCCTTTGATTGCGTTGATCATCAAACATTGCTGATGAAGTTGCGACATTATGGTGTTAAGAAAAAATCCCTTAGCCTACTGCAGTCGTACTTGCATGACAGAATTCAAAAAGTAAGCGTAAATGGAACTAACTCTTCTGCTGCACCTTTATCTATGGGAGTGCCCCAGGGTTCAATATTGGGACCATTCCTTTTTCTTATTTATATATCCTTACGTTTCAGAAGATCTCTGTGTGATAGTATAATAATACTTTGAAAATGAATGATGATAATTATTATTCTATGATAGTATAATAAATAAAGTTCACAGACAAAAAAAGCATTTGACGATGTAAGTAATCTTTCTCAAATACTATAAAGGTTTACAATAAATAACCTGTAACTCAATACTAAGAAAACAAAATGTGTAAAATTTTCGATGCCAAACGTCAGACAAGTGGAAACAAATCTATATATCAGTGGTGAACCTCTAGAAATGATTAATTCCACAGTATTTCCTGGCATCAGTATTGATTGTAAATTACAGTGGGGTTCTCATATTGCTTGCTACTCTGGCAGGGAGACTTAGTTATGCTGCATATTCAGTTAGAAAAATACCTAGTTTGACGTGATGTTGAAACGGCAAGATTGGTTTATTTTAGTTCCTTTAATTGTGTTATTTCTTATGGAATTTTACTATGGGGGTCTGCAGCTGATGTGCAGACTGTCTTTTTATTGCAAAAGAGAGCCATACACGGCCTTAAAACAAAATACTCGCTCAGAGAATTATTCAAAAAAATCAATATTTTAACAGTAGCTTCACATACATTTTTGACTGTATTGTTTACGTACGCAAAAACTTATAGTATCAATAATATGTATACTCACGAGTTTATTGAGCACGGGCGTGTCGTACCCGCGGCGCATCCAGGCCTGCTTGTACGTGTAGGCCCACTTGAAGAACGCGGACGCGAACTCGCCGCTCTTGGACACCTTGTCCGTGATGCCCTTGCTGATGCGGTCCAATATCAGCTGCGGAACACACGCGAATGAGTCATATTAGCTACGGACAAAACCACCATTATGTCGTGCGCATAAGAGCTAATTGCAAGTGTTTTGTCAACCTTAGGTACAGTTAATAGCATATCAAGCAAAACACCTCGTTTGATTCTTATGCTTACAACATAACGGCGGTAAATCTCTGTATGTTCGGACGTGTTTTTGACTATTCTATAAATAACAGGTTACAAGTGCAATCTGCATTATTACTTTGTATATTAGTATTTTGTCACATTAAACCATCAGCAGAAAATCATAAAACACAACTATTACGCTATAAATCTAATTTACAAATTTTCAGCGCTGAAACCCCCATTAATTTACTTAGTTATCTTCATCCCCAAATATTATGAGTAATAATAAAAACATACAATCACAACTGCAATCAACTCTTAAATTAAGGTTGTCCCTTGTACTATGACGTGTACCAAACGACGGACACTAACTGGCGTCGTCAATCCAGGACACCCAGACCCAAGCAAATTTAGAAAAGTACGTTTTCTCAACTGTCTAATTCGAGAATCGAACCCGGGAACTTTCACGCATCGAGTCATTGCCATACGTTAGCCATTGCGCCTTGAAATCGTAAAAAAAACTTTGACTGTTTAGATGGTTGGGAAAAGCCGACAAAAACCCAATTTGCTTATATTAAAAGTATTTTTCATGATTGTTTTATGAACACTCACCGGTACGGTGGTAATGCAGGTCGGCTTGAGGATGGTGGCGTCTCCTTGGGTGCCCTTCATGATCTTGTTGGACGTGTCGAGCATGGTCAGCGGCGTCGAGTACCCGATCGGTACGCCTGCAATGAACAAAAGGATGCGTTAAAAATGAAAGTAACCACTGGCGCAACTTAGGGTCTAAGTCGACTTGTCTATTACCGTTACAGGTACGTTGGTACAACTGACCCTCAAATATGTTTTTTTATTTTTATATTGCATTTCAAGATTGACCTCATCCCACCTGATTTTAAGTGGTAATGAGGTCCTAGCCTAAGGGCGACAAGTACAGCATAATATATCTGTTACTGGACTTGTCGGCCTTACCTTGAAGGCTTGACCCCTGCTACTAACGTAGCACTCCCCAGGAGCTTTGGAAACCTTACTCACACGCAGGAACACAACAACACAGAAGTGATTGTTATTTGGCTGCGGTCTTCTGTAAGGTGGAGGTATTTCACCAGTCGGGCTGCTCCAGTTCGAGCGATAAATCGCTATGCCCTACCTCTCTTATGTAACGTTGCGCGACTTATACAACGTGTAACGGAAAGGGTATAACAATATCAAAAATACCAAAGCAGTTAACGGTTACAAACTGTATGGGACCATTTGTAGCTGTGTACACGCATTTATTGATTCAATATTTTTTTTTGAAATATTAGTCAAATACAAGTCAAAATTTTGACTAAGTCACGCTTGCACAACACTATCACAGTATTGTTGGAATCGTCGAAAGACTTGAATGTACCTACCTATTATGCTATTAATTTAAATATCACAATGGTGGTTCATCTTTTAGTGTTTACTGAATCACATCTGAAATTTGTTGGTTTAGCGTTTCTCATTTTGACAATTCAGTTAAGTCATTGAGTTGTCGTCGCCGTGACAACATCTTGTGTTTTTGCCTTTCTGGATTACCTACTTACTACGGATAGCCTAGTGATATTTCGTGATGTCTTTGAGCAATCAAGAATATTCGAGATGATACTCTGTGTCGGAGCAACCGACGGCAGCGTGATGGCCGACCGAGAGCTAGAGAAAGAGATTTCCGAAACCATCAAAACGCTCGTTTCCATCTGTGGATTGGGCGAGGAGGTCGTATCACATGGCCAGCTCGGTCACCAGACCCCTCTCCGTTGGACTTCTTCTTGTGGGACTAATTTAAAAGGAAGGTGTACGCTGTAGCATGCTCGTCAAGGGAAGAGATGATAGAAAGCATCAAGGCCGCGTTCTGTACAGTGACACCACAAATGTTGCATAATGTTCGCGCATCTTCTAAGAAAGTACTAGGCGCGCATGTCGAGGAAGGAGGTGGAGAAATTCAGGATCGCAGTGATTGTCGTGAAGTGATAACGTGATTTGGGGTCGCTGACCTCAATAGTGTTGTGATGCGTTTGTTTACGTTTTAGTCAGTCATTATAGTTAATCATTTTTTATTTCATAAAAACAATAAAGTGTTTATTTTAACTCGGGATTTCGTATATAGAATCTATACAAGGTATAGTATCCACCTACTTTACATTGTTACCCCCTTTCCGTTACAGGTTGTATAGCTGTCACGGTAGGATAAAGTCAACAGCCCTAAGATGCGCCATGCGTGTGACATTTAATCGAGCTCTTTTCTAATGTCAAAGCAAAAATAAAATAAATTTTGTGAACTATTAAATGGCTAAAAATACATCTGCATTATGTAATCAGCTAATAACCAGAATATAACACGGGCATACTCGAAACAGCTAGCAATTCAAATTAAACGACCAACATTTGTACCAATGCATATACGCACATTAGTACCAATGTTGGGTCTAACACGAAGCCGGCATTAAGAGAACAGAAGCCACCGACATTGGAACCAATGTTGGGCCCAAGAAGCCGCCGGCAATAAGTGACCAGAGTGCGCCGCAATTGATACCAATGTTAGGACCAACAACGGAGCCGGCATTAAGAGAACGGAAAGCACCGACATTGGTACCAAATGCTGAGACCAACATGAAGCCGGCATTAAGACAACAAAAGGCACCGACCTGCGATGATACAGAGGCTCTCAGCCAGCAGTTCGAAGACGTGCGCGAGCGGCAGGAAGCCCATGAGCATGTCGTCGTCGCGGATGTTCACGGCGTCCGAGAACGCCTTCAGCGTCGCGATCATGTTGCGGTGCGACAGCACCACGCCCTTCGGCACGCCCGTAGACCCCGACGTGTACATCACTATCGCCGTGTCAGACGGAGACGGCGGGACGCATTCTGAAATGTACGACAAAATACGTTACCGTCACATAGTTCAAAACGAGAAATAATTTCACAGGCACCTTAATAATTTTTATACGATGCTTCACGAACTAGCGAACTTTAAATATTTTAAAGAAACAGAAAAATGTTCATCTCCCCTTGCCCTCTGCCGAACATGTTTAGGACTAGATACTTATTATTTGTTAGAAGAGCAGCACGCGCGATACGTGAAACTCTTGGGGTCGAGTTCTACACCGCAAGGGGAGATGAATTTTTCCTGTTTCTAAATACTTTTTACTAACTACCTACGTAAATCTCTCAATAAAATTTACTGTTGCACTCCATATTTTTAAATCTTGACATAATCTTAACATAAGCCCTGAATATATTCTTATTTTATAGTTTGTAGCTAAACCCTAAGAAGTGTGTATATGTAGGTAATTTCTGATAACAACTGATAACAATAAACGAAGGGGATGTTATTTTTGTTTTAACTTAAATAAACGTTTATTGTGTATTTTTTTTTATTTCTTGTTCAAAATGCATTAAATAATATTTTGTTAAACAAACCAAGCCTAGTACAAAATCCGCTAGATTTACAAATAAATGGTTATTATTTAAAATTATCGTATCGCCTCGGCTTCGCAGACGTGCGACCAATCCTAGTAATTTTTTTTTACAAAACTGACTGAATGACTGATAATAACGAAAAAATAATTCTGCTTAAAAGTAGAATGCTGGCAGTATGACCGCTTAAGTTTTAGAATTCCCCTATCAAAACCTTTGTCAACAGATTATGACGCAAAAAAATACACCAGTTTTTGAAACCAGGCCGCTAATGTAACGCTTGAACAAAAGTAAAAAAAAACCGACAAAGTATTTATAACTTAATATTGTGAACCAACTAAATTTACTAAAAAAACACGAATCAATTTCCTGTCAAGTTTAAAAACGTGTTTACCATCTTCAGTAAATACTTCTGTTTGTAAAGCAAACATTGTTAACATATTTTTGGGTATTTAGTTCCGGTGACGAACTGTTTCGATGTCATACCTCCAAATTGGTTTTTCCAATCAAAGATACTATAGACCGTGTACAGTCGCCGTCAGATATATCGGAGCAGACAAAGTGACCAAATAATTCTGAACAGTTAAAAATATCAATAAGTTCCATACACTACAAGTTCCTATTAATATCTGAACATTCATTACTTCAGTAATATCTGAGCAGATGCTCGTCAATAATTTCTATACACACAACTAACCAATAATATCTGAACACTCATGTGTCTCATTTAGCTACCTGTGTAGATGATACACCTAATAATAAACCGTAATAAGGTGCAGAATTGTTTGTAACTAAAAATACTCACTGTACACAATACAAAAACATAAACATCACAATTGCCATTTATTCTACTGGGTGTATAATCGACATCCTTTAGCATTAAGACGTTCTAGGAAAATGGACATCTTCCTTGTGGACTTTGTAATGTAGACAAGGCCATTGCTAATTTACAGTATAGGTCGGTATTCCTTTTTCCGTCGCACCAATAATAACTTACATAGTACGGATAACTGTGCAGTACGTAAGCTTCTCTAGAATTGTTCAATGTATTTTTTTTTCTACATCGTATCCAACCGTATTTTGAGTGACTAACAGTATTAATTACATCTATAACGGTCGAGTACAAGTTATAATATATTCACTTTCTATATTCATAATATACGAGCATCTATCATTACATAATTTTCACAGTAGTGCCATCACATATCATCACATACATAAACAATGTTTGGTCTCTTTCTTAATATAAATAAATGAATACATACAGAGATAGACAGAAAAAATAAAATCGTATCTGATGTGTGTAATTGGTGACAAGTAAAAGCTTAGTTGCACCATCTTAACTTTAAAGGTAAAAAAGTTGACGGTTTTGAATGACAAACAATTTTCGAGTATGACAGTTTTGACAGCTGTCAAATTGTCAGTAACCGTCAAAGTTAAGTTTGTGCCGCTGAGGTTGAGTACATGTTATCATATATGCTGTAGTTACAAGAACAGCTAAAAGCACGTCAGACTACCAACTTTGTGCCGCCCTTATGTGGTGCGCATAAGATCTTATATCGAACTATAAGTGAACCTTAACGTGCTGTTAACCGTATCACCTATGTTAGTCTCATATTAGCCAAAATACTAACCGATCTTTGAGTTCGCTCCCATCTCCAGCAGTTCCTTGTAAGCCACAATTCTGATGCCTTCCTTGAAGCCGTCGCGGCTGGTCTTCTTGAGCTGGTCCTCCATGAATATGATAGTGTCTACGCGGGGCGTCTTAGCGAGGATCTTCTTGAACTTGGGCAGCAGGTCGTGGGTGGTGATGACCGTGGAGACCTCAGTCTCGTTGATGCCGTGCGCGATCGCCTCGTCGCCGAGTGTCGCGTATATGGTCACAACTGGAAGAAATGAAAACAATAACTGTAAGGTCATGATACATTACGGACAATTGGGATGTTGATACCGTTCACAAAAAATTCTAAGGCATCGTTACCGTTAATGAGAGCTTTGTTTCATTGCCCACATTGATTTCTTTTAAATTATCTCTAAAGTTCTCCGAAACTCTTACACAGTTATTGTGTTGATAAGTTGAATTGGGACGTCACAGATTGATATCTAAATAGCAAAATCTATAAAGGATTTAAAAGTATCACAGGTGACTGACCAGTCGACATTCCAATTTAGTTTTTGGCTAATTGCTTACGGATCGAAAACAGTTTTATGTAAACAGAACATTAAAGTACACAATTATCAGCGAACATATTAGGTTCTGAATATACCATGATATGATAGATATGACCCATAGTTGTTGTGTAATAAAGGAAGAAGTTCGTTTTTGAAAGTCTGGGGAGTCTGGGAAGACATTCCTTCTAGTAGATAAACATATCCTAACAGAGGGTAACACTTCGCAGCGACTGATTTTCCACAAGACAAGGCAATCAGCCAGCAGCTATCATATAAAGGTCAGATAGAAAAACGATGATGGCTTCAAGTTAGTAGCTGAAAATACTAAAGAAGCAAACGGCTGGCTGCCGGGCACAGACCAGCAGCCTACATGCTACGGTGTCCTATATCACTGATGCATGCTACTGACCAGGGATACTCTGCTTGAAGCAGCCGTGCGCGGCGACCATCCACTCGGCGCGCGTCTCAGCGAACATGACGACGTTCCGCCGCGGCTGGCAGCCGAGCTCGCACAGGCCGGCGGCGAAGTCGCTCGCCTCCTTCTCCACGTCCGTGTATGAGCGCCATACGTAATCGCCCATGTTGAACTGTGGATTAAAGTAAATTTGTTGAGTTTCTTACCGGTGTCTTCTCCTTAGATATAGGTTCCGAACCGGCAGTAGAATTACTTTGAATTGTATTTAATGAACGTGATAAAAAGTGTTACCTACATGTAACCTGCTTGAATAATGTAATATTTGTTTGATTGATTGATAAAACTTCATATGCGATAAAGGAAACATTGTCATTGTGACTACCTATAACGTTGTTCAAAACATTGAATAGTATTGGTCCCAGATGTGAGCCTTGAGGTACACTACAACAAACCGAATTATAACTTAATTATAAGCATTTAGTACCTAGCTCTTACTTCTTTCAACTCCTATTGTCTAGATATAATTTGAAAGTTGCTTATAAATATCTCAAAATAACAAAACTACAGAGATAATAAACAATTTAGAATAAAACTTTATAATGATTATAATATTAATAATGCCTTCAATTCACCACTGTATGTATAAAACCTTAACCCCTTTTACTGTTTTACAATGTCCTTTGGTTGGGTTACTGTCGTTTCCCGATAACCTTGAACTTTGGGGTAATGCATCAACAGGGAATATTGACGATGGTGAAAGCGATGAAACCGCGACATCGCATTAGGACACCATCAATCACTTCCATTTCGATCGGCCCCGTAAAACGCAGCTGAACTAAATTCTCATGTATAACTACTGGGTACGCAGTACAGGCGGACGTTCACGTGTTATGATTCGTAATCTTATCCATTAGGTCGCCAGTCGTCTGGTGACCTTGTTACGATTTAGTTAATCAAACCAATCAAATAAATCGAATTTGAAACTAATTACCTTTGTGTTGATATCAAAAGTTCAATGTTTCTTCTTAATCGGAACTGGTTGTATTTTAACACATTAAGTTTTGATAGGTATTGTTATACTTCCACCCATACTAACATTATAAATGCGATAGTAACTCTGTCTGTCTATTTGTCTGTCCGGCTTTCACGCCTAAACCATTGAATCGCATTTGATGAAATTTGGTATACGTTGAACCTCTAGAACAGACACAGGCTACTTTTTGTTTTAAAAAAAAGGGGGGAAAGGGTTTATATGGGAAACATTTTATTTTCTATGTTAGAGACATGAAATTTGGCACAAATATAGCTCGAAACTTAGATTAAATTTTGTTTCTAATATTAGGGGAGATAGGGGTAGGGGGTGACGGCACCTCAGCTGGCATTGCTCCGGCCCCCACTGCGAAGTGGGTGATGGTTCCGTTGGACCGGCCATCCCCAGTCTCCCCCCGAACACTGCGGGGGGAGTAGACGGAGCCGCCTAAGCGGCTATTCCGCCGGCTTGTTGTGGAAGTTAAGGCTAAGCCGATCTCCCACAGCATCGCCGCGATGGAGGTCCAACCGGGGCGTTTTAGTGGGTAGCCCTGCCCTTCTTCAGGGCAGGGAGTCCCACACACGCCGTCACCCTCCCTCGGGGGAGGAAATGTACCTTCTTGAAGACGCGCCCGTTGGGCTGCGGCTCGTCCTCCTCGCCGAGCACGGTGCGCGTGCCGAGGCAGGGCCGGTCGGTGTAGCGCGCGCTGGCGGCGCGCAGCATCGCCTCCATGGTGCCGACGCCGTCGCGCGCCATGCGCACGTGCAGCTCGCACGGCTCGCACACTGACCGCACAGTCACAGAGTCGTTCGAGCTCTGGATTATGCGCGCCTGGTGACAAAACAAATACTAATCAATAATAATCCTGCATGACGACCTCCGTAGCGGAGAGGCGTGCGGGCTGGACATTGGCGTCGCCGCCATCTCTGAAGTCCCGGGTTCGATCCCCGGTCGTCTTTTCCTTTGTTGTCTCCGATACCAATGACGATGGACAGAGACTTTTTATTGATTTATTGGACTAGAAGGGGCGAGTTGAATACTGAGCTGAATAGCTTAAGATAGTACTTTTTTTTTTTTTTTTTTTTTTTTTTTTTATAGTAGCGCAGTATATTGGCTCCTCCCAGCCTGATGGTAAGCAAGAGAGGAACCCACATCGCGATGACAACGGATTTGATATTAAAAATATCCTATCCGTTAGCATCGCCATACTGGCCCGCAAGATGTTTCTTCACGCTCCTTTTGAAGGAATCCATGTCAAAGGAAGGAGGAAACACATGAGCCGGCAACGAGTTCCACTTCTTTATGGTCCGGCAAAGATAAGAGTTACCGAACTTTTTGGTTCGTGATGGAATATTTTCCACGGTGAAGCGATGACATCGTTGGCCGGCTCTTGTGGTTCTGTGTAGGAAAGGAGAGGGTGGGATAAGGGAAAATAGTTCCTCGGAACACTCCCCATGATAAAGCCGATAAAAGACACTTAATGAACCAACGTCCCTACGTAGTTGAAGAGGTTCAAGGTTCCCAGTAATCTCTTCATCGTTAATTATGCGCACAGCCCGTCGCTGCAACCTATCAAGGGCATCCATGAGGTATTTGGCGGAACCGTCCCAGAGATGCGAGCAGTATTCCAGGCAAGACCGGACTTGAGTCTTATATAAAAGACAAAGCTGGTCCGGCGTGAAAAACCGACGCACTCTGTTCAGAATCCCCAGTTTTTTGGATGCTAATGAGATGAGACTCTCGATGTAATGACCTTGATTAAGATTGCAGCAGATATCCATGCCGAGCATGCTTAGGCTGTTACGCAGGCAAAGTGGAGTGCCCCGAAGAATGGGGAGAGGAAGGAATTGGGACATTTTTGTCGAAAACGCGCACACTTGGGTTTTCTTAGCATTGAACTCAACCAGGTTATGTGAACCCCATTGGCTAATAAGGCTCAACACCCGGTCCAGCTCAACGACAAGATTCTCTCGTTTCTCATCCGTTACTGCCCTGCCAGCTGAAGGTTTACCGAGGTATCGTCCATGGACCGTACTGTCATCAGCATAGCAATGTATGTTCCCAAGCGGTAGCATATCATTGATATGAAGAAGAAAGAGGGTGGGCGATAAAACGGAGCCCTGTGGGACTCCAGCATTAACAGTCATGAACCGCGATGCGCATCCGTCAGACACGACGCGAATTCAACGGTCACGCAGAAAGCCGGAAATCCAGTCACAAAGCCGGGTGGGCAGTCCATATGCCGAAAGCTTAGAGAGAAGAGCTTTGTGCCAGACCCGATCAAATGCCTTGGCAATGTCAAGGCTGATTGCCAAAGATTCGCCATGCTTGTCGATTGCCTCCCCCCAGAGGTGCGTCACATACGCTAAAAGATCACCCGTCGATCGTTTCGGCCTGAAGCCGTATTGGCGATCGTTAATTAAGGAGTGATCCTCTAGGTAGCGGATCAACTGGTTATTGATGATCCGTTCCATGACTTTGCACAGCACTGAGGTTACGGCAATAGGGCGGTAATTTGATGGATCCGATCGGTCTCCTTTTTTAGGGACAGGCTGCACATTAGCCTCTCTCCAAGCTCCAGGAATAACACCGGATGAGTACGAGAGGCGATATAGGCGCGTTAACACTGGAGACAACTCGGCTGCACAGGTTTTAAGAACAATCGCTGGAATACCATCAGGTCCACTAGCTTTCCGGACGTCTAGTGACTGTAGTTCACGGCGCACATCACGATGTCTGATAAAAATATCAGGCATGGCAACTCCACTAGGCGAGATCGTAGGTGGGGGCGCACCACAGTCATCGACTCGGGAATTCGCCGCAAAGAGCCTTGCCAAGAGATTGGCTTTCTCCTGCGGTTGATGAGCTAGTGAACCGTCGGGGTATCTCAGCGGTGGAAGAGAAGGTTGGCAAAAATTGGCTTGCACGGCTTTGGCTAAACGCCAGTAGTTTCTTGTCCCCGTAGGATGTGAAACTAACTCCATGCCTACTCGTGCAACGCGCTGGGCATCCGCTCTTATGTATGCCTTTTTGCAGACCCTGGTGGCAGTGTTATAGGCTGCTTTCAGAGAGTTGATATTAGGATCTTTGATGGCACGACCCCTCGTCCAGGCGCGGTACGCTGCCTGTTTACTACAAACAGCATCAGCACATTCGCGGCTGAACCAGGGGTGTCCCCGGCTCTTATTGACAACATTGGAGTATGGAATGTAATACTCCATCCCAAGGCCAATCTCATCAATAATAGTCGCGGCACTCGCCGTAGGATCCTTCTCTCTGAAACAGCGCTGCCCCCATGGGATCGACGCAAAATAGTCGCGCATACCATCCCAATCTGCTGACGAGTAATGCCAAACCCGGCGCTTAACCACCGCGGGTTGCGGTGGAACTGCACTTGGCACAGTGCTGGATACCAGGCAATGATCGGAAGAGCCTAAAGGCGCTTGGACCACCACCTGATAACCCGCAGGATGGGTCGTCAGCAGAAGGTCAAGCAAAGAGGACGCATGTCCTTCCACGTCTGGGATCCTGGTGGGCTGGCTAACCAGTTGTGTCAGGCAATGGGTAAGAGCGAATGCATGGGCTGACCTTCCTGCATGGTTAGTGGTAGGGGACCCCAACCAGGAGTCGTGGTGGGAGTTAAAGTCCCCCAGGAATACCATTTCTGCAGTAGGGTACTGCACCTGCGCATCATCTGCCGCCCGACTCAGATACTCAAAAAGTCGAGTTGTCTCATCATCCCCGGAATGGGATCGGTATAGGCACACGTAAATTCGGGTTAGGGAACCTACATTTACGTGCACCCAGAGGACGGAAAAGGATGGATCTTCAAAACAGCGTACACGGCGACAACAGACATCCGAGCGGATATACAGACATACCCCAGCTTTCGCGAGGAAATTTTCCTCAAGCACGTAACCGGGGTACTGTAAGTATGACGTGTCTGCTGGACGTCGGATTTGTGTCTCCGTCAAGAACAGCATGGCGGGCCTTGCTGTCTCAAGGTGTTGGTGGACGGCAGTAAGGTTAGAGTGGAGTCCGCGGATGTTAGCGAACTCAACCTTAAACAGGGTGGTGGGGGAGTGCACCGCTGTATTAAAGTACAAGCCTATGTCCAGCTGTGACTGACTAACGATAATGATAAACAAAGTTTACGAGCTATTATTATATATTCTGTCCTAATAGAACTTTCTTGACTCTTCGCTTCATGTATTAAGAAGCAACGTTACCTTAATACGACGCGAGAGGGCGCGCTTCCTCCATGGCCACTGCAGCAGGAGGTGTATCGGGAAGGTGATGATGTCGCACACCAGCGCCACCGCCCGGATCGTCTTCAGCACCGCCGACACCCACCATGACTCCGGTCTGAGGACAAAGCAACGATTCTTATGAATTTTTATTTAATACTAGCTGTGCTTCGCGTGGAATACAGGATTTTGTTAGATGATTATAATTTTTAACTGCGTCTGGAATTCTGGTTAATGATAAGTGAATCAACTGGAAATTAAGTCTTTAGCGAATTTTTACTAAGCCGAGTGACGATTATTAAAATTACTTCTTGAAAAACTAGTAAACTAACGTGTCCCTTTGGGCTGACGTGTATGTAATCAAGAGAGTGGTGTGATGTGTGAGGATGACTCACGATCACGGCTATGACGTGGCCCAAACATCTGATGTTACGGCCTTTGTTAGCCGTGACGTTGGTCAATAAGATTTGATCAGAATAGAATAGGTAATATATTGATTCATGTAATAGTAGAAGATCGGAACCTAAAACGACCTTCACCCACAAACAACAAATTTAGTATATTAGAATATTTGTAAAGAATGGGTTGTCTAAAAAAATCAAGGACAGGCTGTTTTTAATTTTAATTAAATTTTGCAACATCAAGATAATAAGGTTTTTTTTTACGCTGATTTAAAGTATCAAACTTGTAGAAAGAGCAGCCGTTGTTTGTATATTGTTTGCCGGACAAATAACTCGGTTGTCAGGTATAAGCGGGTAAGTCGATGAATATATGCTTGATAATAGAAAAAAATATATATTAATTAAACCGTTGTTTTGCTTGGTCCTCATCATAATGTTGCAACATTTACATACATTCGGTGAACTGCAGGAAACTCAAAAGATACGTTGGTCAAACGTGCATTGGTCGTCAGTTCATTCGGTGAGAATTATAAAAGTGAAAAAAATCTATACCATCTATAAATTGGTAAAATGGTTTCCGAAAACATGTTCGGGATTCTATCTTTCTAACACAGAATTTTCCTCACATGTCTTATCAGTCTTAAAAACCCAGCTCCTAATTAGGAGGTGGTATGATAGTCGCATGCTCGCTTAGTAAAATATTTGTGTCATCATAATAACGATACAAACATTATGATAAGCAACAACTCATTTTAAGCCACTTACACACGTGATGTGACGTAAATACTAAGTCTGCGCACAATTACTAACTCACATTACAACGTGTGTTATAGTGTAAAATTTAAATATATGATATATATTAAGGCTTACATAAGTTTTGCTACAATAGGTGTACACTTTACCAATATCTTAATATGTGACTAACATAAATTCCACGAGCTAATTTAATTCCTACATTTGTAAAGACAGATTGAACCTGCTTAATTGTATTTACACATAAACCCTCTTCAATTCATCTGGAAATATAAAAGATTATCTTAACGTTTAGACGCCTTGGAAGGATGTCGTGAAATATGAAGTTATAGTTATTTCATTAGTTATATTTTAACCTAACTCACTCACTCAAACATGGATGGAATAAAATAACTGTCTTGAAGATGAGCACACGTTTAGTTCGAGAAACGCGCAATTTATCTAGCCTATCAAGTTGCCCAAGTTATTGAATGGCTTTAAAACTTTATAACTAAACTCAGAAGTCATTAAAAGTTAGTCTGCTATCGGAACGTAAATGTCAGCAGCTAACAAAGATGCGATTCAGGTCAAAGGAGCAGAAGAGATGGGCGAGGACGATTCATACATTTTCATCATTTCAGTTACCCAAGATAGTTCAGAACAAAGTCGGGAAACCAACGAATCGACTATGTATATTTAAACATTTAGTATAGTGATTGATGTACCTATTTATATCCACGTTGAACAAGCCTTCGATTACTCTCTACTTATTCAATTATTGTACCTATAATGTAAGCTACACGCAAGTATGCCACTCTGGACTTTGTAACGCCCCTACATCGTAGGCATTAGCACTAATTTCGAACTGCAGTACAATATGCTTATAATTCATTATTCTTTCCTTTTTTAAAAGGCGGTAAGTTGCCAGTATCGGCAAAGAGGTTTAGCGTGAATAGACGTCACGCGTTCCAGCAGAACGCGGTCAGTCGGGTCAGTGTCAGAGCGGAGTCCCCGGGCATCTGCGACCCTGACCTTTGCGCGTGCGTCCAACGCGGCATGCACCGCGCCTGCAGCTGCTAATGTAATGAGCCCGCACATACATCTTTGTTCAATACTACTCTAAATTGCTATATGTGTGTAGATTACCTACATCTGTAGCATTTATGAATTGTTTACACACATCAAAAGTAACCCACCAGTTCAGAAACTACAAAACAATAACTTGCGAGTCTGGGTAATAACTTTCGAGACTTTTAAAATAACTGTCAATTTATTTCTAGATTTTCTACGATAACACCAAAAGACGACGTCATGACTTTTACTTAAGTATGAACAGAAGTCATCGTTAGATCAGCTGATGTGTTCATGGGTAAAATAATTTGCGAAAAACTAATTTGGCCGACATTTCGTAAAGTCCTCTTTACGGCAATGATTGCCTAAAATTATTTGTAAATGATTTCATCATCCCCATATAAAACTTCTATATCATATTATCAACAGGATAAACAATACGACTTGGTCTGAATTAGTAGATGAACATATGGAAACTTTTGTATCCAAGTAACTGCCTCTCTAAGAATAGGGCTCCTAGTAATTTACTTCAAAGATTTGAACCAAGAGGGATGCCATCACCATTCAGGACAAAGATTCACTCATTGAACATTTAGGTATGTGTGGTATTTGTTGAAGTACATTTGTTGTTTTCATAACTCAGTTGTTTGAACTACTTACTTTGGGTTAAGGTTGTCAGGCATGTCAAGTTGTTAGTTATTTTTTAAAATACGTCATCCAATGAAATTTCGTAAGCCATTAAAATTATCTTCACACTGCTTTAAACGTGTTTCCTGTTTTCAATATCGATTACATGAATCCTATAACCAAAAAGCTTCATTTTATCAACATCATTGACATAGAAAGAAATTAAGATATCCACGCATCCAGTTATCATTTCTTTCCACAAAGCTGCATGCAGAATTGCAGAAGCGTGCGACCACGTTTCCGGCACGAGAGGTCTATATTCAGAATGCCAGAGGCAATGGCCACTTAACGAGTACCGCCAAGGACGCCACCGCGCCATGCAGGCGCAAATTGTTTTACTTTTTATTTGAACTCGTTTTCACTTTTAAAGCCTCGTATGCGGCAAAACTATCTGTTACTTTCCTATGAATATAAAAACGGTTTTAATTGTCACCTATGTGCAATTTTTTTTGACGTTAGAAACTGATTCTATCACCTCGGTTATATGGCCTCGGCGCTGCTGGTGGTGCAAATTTAAACTAGGTCGTTATTTCGTCTAGAGAAGTTTAGATCTTAATGTGGGTCACGAAAGATTTTAAACTTTTAACGACCACGTTAGCGCCTTACCAGCCAATCGAATACGTCGATAAAAAAATATTTTTCGATTTTTTTAACTTAATTCGATCGCTATCATTGTTTTTTTTTATGTGCATTCGCTGATATTTTTGTCCTTTTTATATATAAAATAATGGCACCATTAAAATACGTATTTTTAAGAATTCGATAGTTTATCTGGCACATTTATTAATACAAATGAAGACACGCAATTGCTTATGTGTTCCTTTGTTTTCATAGTTTTTAAAGTACATTAAAATCTAGTCTGTATGTCTTGCGAGCAACATAATAAGAGTGCATCTTCGCTATTCTATAGCTCATACCTAGTAATTTATTGCTAGTTGACTACGAAGCGGCCGCATGTGAGCTATGAAGTGCCTAATAAATTAACCTAGCTCAGCTTCGTGGACATCAAGATGGAAATTGCGTCGTGCATTATGTGATCACGGAACATGGGGTTATAGATATGATCCCTCATATATACGCTTGTATACAAAAGGGAATAAAACTATAAGAACCACGGAAGGATATATCTGAGTTTACCATGTCATGGTCAATTAATATACGTATAATTGCGGAAAAGAGCATAGTACAAGAGAACAACAGGTGACAGTATCATCCGAGATGATGGACCATTTAAGTGATTAGTGTAACCAGTTGAAAACAAATAAGAGTGTATTTAGTATGATTGGACAATAAGCAAGGGCGCAACAATGCGATGCAATTTACCATGGTGATATAGTAGTTCTGTTATGGTCACCACAACGCTATTATCCTTGTCTTTATCCTAAAAAAAATAGCCGATCCTTGCAAATTAGTAGCTTGAACTAGTTATCCTCAACTCTTTAAAATGGAGAGGGTTATACGACCATCGCATTCTCAAAGCCGTTTAGTTAGTGCACAACCAGTTTGCCCTCTCAAGTTTAAGGAAAACTCGCTAGCATTACATGAATACCACTATCTTTATAACCTTAGGCCCACTGCCACAGTTAGTTTTCCTCGAACATTATATGCTTGTGGTTTGATTGATAAACCATTCATTCAGTACAGTGAATGGTCCACAACGTACTTCTAATACTCGTAATAAAGATCAGTAATCCAGTAAGCCTTCCGACTTTGCTTAAAAACATTGTATGAACATTTGTTGCACACAAAATGTATCACGCACTATACCTACATACTGGGCGTTACAAAAATCTCTGATTCTCGAAAACAAATTTAAAGATATATCGTCTACATCAAAAGTACAAATATAAATCAAATATATTAAACATTGTATTCATACTGATTAAATAAGGCTTTTGTTAGAACAGGTGCGATTTCTAAGATGCCGACTAAGATATCCATTAGACTATAATCTAATCGATCTAATTCTACTGTTTTGCTTTCGTAGCAAAGAAAAATAATAATAAAAATACGCTTTATATTGTATATGTCGGTCGTCATAACCAAATTCAAGTATAAAACCATGAATTCAAATTCAAGTATGACCTCGCATCACTGCATAGTATAAAACAAAGTCGCTTTTTCAGTCCCTATATCCCTTTGTACGCTTAAATCTTTAAAACTACGCAACGGATTTTGATGCGATTTTTTTTGATAGATAGAGTGATTCCAGAGGAAGGTTTTTATGTGACATAAAGAATAGAAAAGCCAATATTTCTAAGTATTTACATTACATCCGTGCGAAGCCGGGGCGGGTCGCTAGCACACAATAAAAGGAATAAAGATGAAATTGTGTTTCATCATTATTCCTTTGTCAACTTTTCTCATTACATGACTAAAAGTTTAGATACTTACTTTTTTGTTTAGATTGGTTAATAGCATACCACAGTCATATTTGTAGCCAATCAGCCGCTGGCGCACTGAATTTTTCACAGCGCGATAAAATTTTACTGAAACTATTCCGTTCCAAATGGCAAAATGGCATGTTCTTTGGAATATGTACATAGGTGTATGAGAGATACACCTTATATGGAAGAATACAAGTAAGTACCAGATAGTGTGATAAGCAATGCCGTGCAGATATGGAGGCAAGGTGAGTTCCGTATTTGGTATAATGCTGAACTAGGTGAGCATAGGAAGGCCACCCACCATCGCAGACGCGTTAATATGAATATGCATGCGGGTTATTTTTATCATCGTTGTTTCTTTTTTGGACATTGCTATTTTAATGTACCTATGGGTTCCATTTAAACTCAATACCACGACAGTACCAACAAGTTCCCATCTCTCCCTTTTTCCAAAAATTTTAAGTAATTTTTCGTAAATACGTATTTAATTGTAAAGTACAAAGTATATGTTATTTTTAAGGAGTTTTGAGAAAGGCTTCGTTGTGAATTTAATAAAAAAAAAGTTGAAGAATACTTTGAATTGCGTTGAAGTCGTAACGAATGACGGTTGCAAAGAATAATTAATTTTTATTTTATGAAATTTGATATGTAACTTTACAATTGCTACAATCATTAAAACTACATTGTACTGGTTCTGTTAGCTTTTTGAATTGACTAAATTAGTAGGAACATTTAATATTGTAGTATAGGCTAATTAGCGTATGCATGGATCATCTTTTCGTTCTGTTTTGTGCTTTATTTTTAATGAACTTACAATGATTCAGTTCTGACTCTTTAGTACGAGACTGAATCACGCATAACCGGTTCGCTATCGCAGTAAACGTTTTACTTTGGACTTTAATCAGACCCATTGTTTCGCCAGCTTGTATGAATATGACACGTGTTTCAACCAATATTACAATAGGCGAAAAAACGTACACAAGTAACAGTCCTTGATCTATCACATTTATTATTTAGCGTTTTTTACGAGAAAAATACATATATCGGGGGAGACATAACCAAGCGGAAGGCAGTTTGCGATAAATAAGTTCACTTTTTCTTTGTTTTGAGCTGTTTAACCAAGCTGGATGGGGAGTCAAGGCCAACGCACTGAGAACGCGAAGTCTTTGTTCTAGAGAACAACGATGGCAGTTCAAGTGGCTCACCCTTGTACTCTCTTTAATTCGCAGACAAAGCGTACAAATAATCTAGTTTCGAACTTGGTCGTCCTCCATAGGGGTTTATGATAATATTTTGTCACTGTCAAACTAAAAACCCTACGGTGAGAACTACCTACTCGTAGTCCACAAAGCAGGTTTCGATTTGACAACGGCAATGTTAAGATCTCCAATAGCATCATCAAAAGGTACATTGCTCTGAATCTGTGGTAAGTAGCTAATGCACTTTTCTTACAGAAATCAGAAACAACGATGGTTTCATATTGACCCAAAAAAGAATCGAACCCAAGTCCTCAGTATTTCTAGAATTTCCTGTAACGTTTACACTAAACCCACTGCAAAAGGGTATCTGGAGACAGATGCAATCGTTACTTAAATATGTATTAAAAGCACAGTTCAAATCAATTAACGGATTGCACTGAAATTAAGAACGTAGATAGTTATTATGACAAAGTAACACGATTAGAAAAGATTGCCCGAAATTAATCCTAGATGATGAAACTAACGCCAAGACAAGCATAGTGTGCACAGTGCATTAGCAAGATGACAGCCGCCGATAGCAAATTTAACTTCAAGTCTCACTTACCGTTGGGTCTCTTTAGTGTTAATATCACTAAGCGATCATACTCGCAGACAATGCCTTTGTGTATTTAACCTTTGTCTGTGCAAAAGAACAGACTTTATCAGCTATTAATTAAAATGCAACAGGAGGGTCTTCCTAACTTAAATGACAAGTTGACAACCAAACAATATGTTTCGTTGTCAACTTGTCATTACCTTTTCACAAATGCTAATGACAATTGAATTTGAATAAACAAGACAACCGTTTTGCATTGTTTCAAACACAAGTGTTATGACACTTTTGTATCGGCACAGTGATCAACACATATTTCAACTGTTAAAATAAATTCGTATTCGTGACCTAAATTTACGAACTGTTAATTTCATAAATAAGTTATCAACGAAAAATAAGGCTTTCATGAATAAACTATCACATTGCCAGTCTGTAAAAAAAAATACTTGAAAGTGATAATTTTAACATAATAAACTTAATCTATTTCATTAATCTAATCTACACTTATTCACGTCTTTTTGTCAACTTAGGTTCCTAAAAATAATTGCCAATGTATGATTGGTCTTACTCTCCGCTCACGTACTTGCTCTGTCATTGACTTGAGTGAAGTACGTACTAAATACGATTAATATCAATGACCTTACTCGTTCACATACTAAGGATACGTTTCACAAGTTACAATAAACGACAACGTTGTAATTTATTATCTTATATTTTACACTAGCTACCCGCCGCGCACTGGCGAAAGTTCTATCAAGTAAATCAAGTTTCCAGCTTTTCTGTACATTCATATGTATCGATTATACATATAAACCTTCCTCATACATCAATCTATCTATAAAAATCACATAAAACCCCGTTTTGTAGTATTTAAAGATCTTAGCATACATAGGGGGAAGAAAAAGCGACTTTTTATACACTATGTATATGTAGTGATGGTCTCTTAAAATACGCTTTTATCGCAAGGAAAAGGCATACCAATATAATACGATGAATTTTAGGTTAGTAAGAGTAGGAATAGAGATGTGCCGATATCCGAGGGGAATGAAAAATCTGTCAAAGATCCGGTCACACTAAAACGATAATAAGCCACCACCAAGAAACCCACATGATGCATAACCACGTCAAATTATATACTATCACTAACGCAAAGCATCAACTTCGTCTTTAAGAACAGAAGCACCGCCATGATGGACTGGGCTGAATAAAAAAAATTAAAATCATAATTTTGGACAACATCACATACATTTCTCTGATCCTGTGGCAAGAAGCTCCAGCACTTGTGTTACAAAATAGGGAAACAACGATGGTACCGCAACTACCAGCCTCGAGCCAATATAGAGAAGTTCGTTGTCTATATTGAACCAACCAAGAATCGAACCCGGAACCTCAGACATGGCGTGGCGTGGCCAAGTCCGACGTGTTCGCCCCTCACCTACGGAGGCCGTCGAATGAGGTAGAAGAAGATGTGATCCACATCCATCCGTATTCGCGGAAACGAAAGATCCGTACGTATCTGTATCCGCGGTTGAGATACCTTTACCGATCCGGCACATCTCTGGTAAGGAACAATGAGACACGAATAGTTTTTAGTACAAAAGAACAAAGGTTACGAGCGTAGTTTTACAAGATATGTACCTAACGTGTGTGTTTTTACAGTGTCTAAATGTGTCATCAACAATGGTATGGCCTGATCTTGTCTTTTGTTCCTATCTACAACACGTGAATGTCACAAAATACTGTATTTATTTACTTATTGTGAATAATAGTTTCCTTTTTTTTTCATATTTTTCAAAGTTTGCGACATCCTAATGCATTTTTATCAGCATACGCATTGGTATTCTTTAAGTAATGACAGCTTACAGAATAGATTAAAACATTCGTTTTTAATACGTTGTAACAGTTATCGTCTACCTCGTTTAACAGCCAAATAAAAATAATTATAAGCATAATACCAAATAATAATTAAATTAATAAGGTGATCTAAAAAAAATTCTGACGTTTTAAGAAAAAATAAATGTATGATTTAAAATTACACGTGCGTGCGGCAATGACGGAGATGAGCTATTGAACCTAATTTTGAATATTAATTCATTAGAAGGCAAACTAAAACAATAACATAAAGATTCGGCTTGTAAAACCTTTGAGATTCTCTCAAAAACAAATATCGGTACTCACTTATAAGAGTAACAAATTCACACTTGCATGGTATTCAATGTCAATTCAAAAGTTTTAAGTAACCTACTTAAATAAATATATATTTGACTTTGACTGAGGTAAGGTGAGAGCTAATCTGGGACTCAGTGCAGAGACTACCCACTAAAACCCTTGTTGGTCCTTGATCGCTTTTATGGCGACGCTGCGAGAAATTCTGCTTGCCCATAATCACCAGAGAAGACTTTTCAAGACTGTACGCTGAAAACAATTGACAAACGATACACCATAGACATTTTAGCATGAAGGTAAAAATAGTTCCAGTAACATTAATATATATTGGGCTTTCGTAACTGTCTTAATTTATCATTGATAAAGGGATTACGATTAGATATGTCGACACAAATTTAATTTGAGCAACGACTTTGCCCTTGAACAACAGACAACATGGAATACATTGTTTTACTTTTTTATTTCGGAATAATCAAACCCTTCATCCGGAAAGGACAATACTGGTCTAGCAATGGTAACTTATTCAAGAAATTCGCTTAGCAAGAATTCGACAGACCCTTTAAGACACTACAATAAGTTCATCAATCATTATAAAGAACCAATAAAAAATAAAGAATAAAGTAATCTCCCAATGCGGTGTGGGATTCAAGCAAACGACCTTCACGTATCGCGCATGCTGCTCTTTCAACTGAGCTAACCGCAAGCTATCGTAGGCGATTAATTTTTCTCTTAGCTTTTAGCCTTCAGAGTCTTTAAAAAAAAATCTATGCAACAATCATCTCTTTCTCATAAAATCTTTTGCATTAATGCGCTCGGCGTCACAGTCGTTTACTTTTTTCTGGAACACTTCCAATGCTAGGCCACGCCCTCGAGCCGGGGGTCATCTGAAATGTCCGTGTCTAATCACCCGCGTCTGCAAATATCTTCAGACAATAATAAATAAGGTTTTTCATAAGCCGTAATTGCACTAGAACGACATTACATACACGGGTTTGTGACGCTTTTTCTTCAAAGACTCAAACATACCCTACTTTACCCTACTAATATTATAAATGCGAAAGTAACTCTGTCTGTCTGTTACGCTTTCCTGCTTAAACCTCTCAACCGATTTTGATGAAATTTGGCATAGGTATACGTTGAACCTCAAAAACGGACATAGGCTACTTTTTGTTAGAAAGTGGGGGGGGGGAGGGGTGTAATGCCACCTTTGAAAGATTATATGGGAAAATGTTTATTTTTTAAGTTAGAGATATGAAAGTTGGCACAAATATAGCTCTATTAAAATATAGACCACTTTTTGTTTCGAATATTAGGGGAGATAGGGGTAAAACCTACCATGAAATGTAGTCCACGCGAACGAAGTCGCGGGCACAGCTAGTTATCCTATAAATATGAAACATAAAGATGCATAGATGTTGTTTACTCTTTCATGCAAAAACGACTAATTGAATTTGAATAAAATTTGGTAGCAAGGTTTAGAATAGATTATTCTAGAATAACAGCTAAGTTATACTTTTTTCACGAAATAACGCGAATAAAATCGCTAAGTAATTTATGACTGGGCAGTATTTTTACAGAAGAAGTTTTAAAATGTTTTGCTAATTTATTACGATACGAAATCATACTGTGCCGGCCAGTGGTGTTGAGCCTCATTGTCGACCGATGGTATATGTATATTATGGGTCTTACGAAAAACATTATTTTATAACATTCTTTATATTTTATTGACGATTTAACTTTTCTACACTTGACACGTTTTGTTTATAAAAAAATTCTTCTTCTTTATATTTATGCAATCGTTTCATTAAAACAAACGAGTGTAATATGCCAGAAGATATCAGGTAATTATAACTTCACCAGTTGATGATTACAAATTAATCTCAACAATTTCAAAATGTTATTTTAATGCAACGCTTTGTTTTTATAAAATGTGTTTTTTTTACAATTCGCAACTTGTTTCGTTCTTAATTGCTTAAATTTGCGTTAATTAAGTAAGTAAATTTGAAATTAGAACTTATTATCATATTTTGAAAAAAAAAAAAGGAATAAAAATTAAATGTTGTGCTTGATTATAATTGAAAAGTAAATTTATGCTTGATTATAATTGAAAAGTAAATGTGTCATTGATAAAAATATATAATCTATTGAATGTTTGAATTGGTATTTTCTTACCATTCCATAATAAATTTGAAAATATTGCTATAACTGGACTTAGTGGCCTCAGCTATTGTCTATCACCATGCATTCAAGAGGTTAATTATAGTCTGGTACCCATGCAACCACTAACAGACGACATGACATCAAGGTAAACACATGCAATTCGATATTATCTTTTATGCCCACGACATAATGCCGATCCAAAGTCAAAAGTGCGTAGTCTGACTCGCTTTTGACAGTACTATTACAAACTCTGTGTAAAAGGTATAACCACGTATCGTTGTAAACTGCGTCTCATTCACATCATATTTGTGCGTTTTTTGCTAGGCACGACCCGTATAGGCCGAGAATAGTCCGCAACTGGAGAGTGCAAAGTCCGCGCGGCGAGGCTGCGCGTGCGCAACTCAAGGCCCTTGCGTTATCTCTGAACCATTATTGACCATTCATTGTCCAGTATAATAACATCTGTAGGTATTATTAGAGAAGATTCGCTTATACATGTGGCTTTTAGTAATCTATCGCTGAATGTTACTAGTGGATACAAAATCAATTATCAAAATGTCATCAATGCGGAAATTTTGACAAATTACATAAAAAATAATATGCAAACGAAATTCATATGTTAAAGCCACTATACAACCTGTAACGGAAAGGGGGTAACAATGTAAAGTAGGTGGATACTATACCTTGTATAGATTCTATATACGAAATCCCCAGTTAAAATAAACACTTTATTGTTTTTATGAAATAAAAAATGATTAACTATAATGACTGACTAAAACGTAAACAAACGCATCACAACACTATTGAGGTCAGCGACCCCAAATCACGTTATCACTTCACGACAATCACTGCGATCCTGAATTTCTCCACCTCCTTCCTCGACATGCGCGCCTAGTACTTTCTTAGAAGATGCGCTAACATTATGCAACATTTGTGGTGTCACTGTACAGAACGCGGCCTTGATGCTTTCTATCATCTCTTCCCTTGACGAGCATGCTACAGCGTACACCTTCCTTTTAAATTAGTCCCACAAGAAGAAGTCCAAAGAGCTGGCCATGTGATACGACCTCTTCGCCCAATCCACAGATGGAAACGAGCGTTTTGATGGTTTCGTAAATCTCTTTCTCTAGCTCTCGGTCGGCCATCACGCTGCCGTCGGTTGCTCCGACACAGAGAATCATCTCGAATATTCTTGATTGCTCAAAGACATCATGAAATATCACTAGGCTATCCGTAGTTAGTAGGTAATCCAGAGAGGCAAAAACACAAGATGTTGTCACGGCGACGACAACTCAAAGACATAACTGAATTGTCAAAATGAGAAACGCTAAACCAACAAATTTCAGATGTGATTCAGTAAACACTAAAAGATGAACCACCATTGTGATATTTAAATTAATAGCATAATAGGTAGGTACATCCAAGTCTTTCGACGATTCCAACAATACTGTGATAGTGTTGTGCAAGCGTGACTTAGTCAAAATTTTGACTTGTATTTGACTGATATTTCAAAAAAAAAAATTGAATCAATAAATGCGTGTACACAGCTACAAATGGTCCCATACAGTTTGTAACCGTTAACTGCTTTGGTATTTTTGATATTGTTATACCCTTTCCGTTACACGTTGTATAATACGAGTTAAAGTAGTGATCTTTTAAAGTTAGAATTTTATCATAGCGGTTGCGGATAAAAGCAATGTATGTGGAAAAAAAAGACAATAATAAAACTGAAGATATAATAAATACACATGTGATTCACGTGGCACCCATTCATTACTAATTTACTACCGCTGATCAAGCCGTTGCGTGTCAATCTGGCGCGGGAAAGAGAATGAAGCTGTATACAATAAAAAAGTACAACTTGCGATAGATTAGCTATTTGGCATGCTTGCATGAACAATAAATTGTATTAATGGACAGGACAGGCCAACCACAGAATTTTAAGCCTATAAAAAGCAGATTTGAAAAATACCAAATAACATAATCAATACCTCTCAGCAAAAGTTCTGGAGATCGATTTGAAGGTAGGTTTAGACTTTACGACATTCGCGTTCCTTTTTAAATATTTAAATTAAGTTAAAACTTAGACTTTTAAGACTTTTGCGTTCCTTTGTCAACATTTGAAGTAAGTTAACGGGTCAAACGTGTACGTTGGTTAGTTATTTGACCATGATCCTAGATACAATGTCAGGTTATTAGTTCAGATTGCCATTCAATCTTACCTTCTGAACATCTAATACACCTTTCTAACCACCACCATCTACCTCATTCCTGACAGTTGGTAAAATCGTACTATTTTTTTTAGAGTAGAGACATAAATCGGGATTTATGTCTCCGGAGACAAGGTTCTATTTAAACGTCTCATTTGTTATTCCGTGGTCCCACGTGTATCAGAATAGTGAGGCTGTATAAATCCTTAACTTATTTATGCATAAGTCTCGTGAGTTGCTATAGCTCGCAATCCCGCGTGACACGTAGTAGAATGCCGTAAATATCACTAGCTCCGAAGCCGAAGGCTCGGAACGACGTTTTCGTGTTGGGACAACGACCCTTCAACTCCGCTATATGTTTACATAATTCATCGGTTCGTCTTTTGTGTCAGATATTGCTGATTCCGAGAGTTGACAGAAACAGTAATTCTGAAAATTCAGATCCGGCTTTCTAGTAAAGGTCTACCTTTGAAACATCATTCAAATATTTCTTTATTCAAGTAGTTTACATAAAACACGTTTATGTAGTCATCGATGCAGAGACTTTACTATCAGTTCATTCATGACACCAGCATACTAAGTAAATATTTTACAGTAGCATGCCAATATAAAATTACTAAGTTATTCTAAGTACCCAACATACACTCCACTTCTAGCGTCGACCTATTTATCACCAACCCCACCCTTTATCGGGTTTATCATACTAATCTGTTATGATTTGGCTAGGCCAAAAATGGTACATACCCCATGGGTTTCTCAGCCTTAATATAATAAATAAATAAATAAATATTGGACAACATCACATACATTGCTCTGATTCTGTGGTAAGTAGCTTAAGCACTTGTGTTACAGAAATCAGAAACAACGACGGTACCACAACCCCCAGACCCGAGACAATATGGAAAAGTTCGTTTCCCATATTGACCCGACCGGGGATCGAACCTGGAACCTCAGAGATGGCGCTCGCCAAAGTCAGGTAAACTAGTCACAAAGACGATACGTTTGAAGAAATAAGTTTACGTATTTTTTCCTTATTTACTGACAACAGCAGCTACACCGGACCATGGACCGACAAACGAGTTTCTCTCCAATTTTGGTCTCGGAAATAGCCATTACAGCAGTGTTTGCGAGGATCCTAAGAAAACAGTCGCACGTTTACTCATCGAATGTCTGACTGAATAAAGGATAAAAAACCTCGCTCCGAAAGGTATTCCACTCAGTCAAAACACTGGAATTCCTAGGCAAGCTCAGCCTGAAAGACTATGGCTTGTAACAAAATTTCCTCACATAAAATGTAGTTTATATTAAAAATTTACATTGCTCCGACTCTGTGGTAATTAGCTAACGCATTTAAGTTACAGAAATCAGAAACAAAGACGGCACCACAACACCCAGACCCGAGATAATTTAGAGCAATTCGTTTCCCATATTGAGTCGACCGTGATTCAAACTCGGGTCCTTAACGGTACAACGCAAAAGTCTAGCCCACACGCCTCTCTGCTTCGGAGGTCGTCAAAATAGCCGCCTTTGAAGTACATTTGCACCACCTCATCCGTTGCTGAATGTTACTACCGGTCCTAGTCTGTTACATAATAACCCCCGCGAACGCAATCAAAGGTGTCAGTAGCAGTTGCAGCGAAAGTGTTGTAACAATACAATGCAGGCCGTTCGGCGCCGAGTTTATGCATCGGCGCATTGCGACACGCCTGTTCCAATTGACTATTGATATTTAATTGCACGAAGTCTTAAAGTAGGATGAAGAACCGGTTGAGTCGGTATAGGAGCGCAACTTTTAACCCTTTAAGTTATCAGTTCGGTCGGGCACGATCTATTGTCATTGAAACACTCGTGTTTCTTATTTAGAAGTGTCTTATGTAAGTCTAAGTGTAGGTAGAATAGTGTACCTTAATATCTGGTTACAAGAGAGTAACAAACTCTTGATGAAAAAGCAATGGTTTCACTCAGAGATTTATTCTTCATTTCATTCAAGGCGTTTTTTTTTTATATTACACTTCAAGAATGACCTCATCCCACCTGATGTTAAGTGGTAATGAGGACCTTTTTTTTTTTTTAGGGAGGGAAAATGCTTTTTCGCACCATATCGCTGTCGTGGGGACGACAACGACGTGTGTGGGACTCCCCCGCTCCAAAGGGCGGGGACTACCCGAACTAAAAAACCTCCCCACCTTCACATCGCCTATTGACGGCGCTATGGGATATCGGGCGACCCATAACTGCCACAGCGCCGTCGGCGAGATTGCTGCCCCTATAGGACGGCCTCTCCAAGTCCCCCCAGGATGGTCCTTTTTTTTTGTTTTTTTTTTTTTTTTTTTTTTTTTTTGACGGGGGGAAATGCGTTGATGCACCGTACCGTCACCCCGAGGGAGGGTGACGGCGTGTGTGGGACTCCCTGCCCTAAAAAGGGCAGGACTACCCACTAAAACCCCCCGGTTGGACCTTCATCGCCTTGGTGGCGGCGCTATGGGAGATCGGCTCAGCCTTTACTTCCACAGCGCCGCCGGCGGAAAAGCCGCTTAAGCGGCTCCGTCTGCTCCCCCCACGGTGTTCGGGGGGAGACTGGGGATGGCCGGTCCAACGGGACCACCCCCACCTCGCAGTGGAGACCGGTGCAATGCCAGCTGAGGTGCCCTCACACCATCAGCCGGCCGGCCCCCACACGGTAACTGGGCGCGGTCAAATTGGCGCCGCGCCCTAAGCCGCCTTCTTCGGCGGCAGGCGGGAGCGGATGGATCGTCTTCCCGCTCCCGCTCTGCGGCCTCCTTCTGCGACATGACGTCTTCGCAGAAGGAGGCCATCCCGTCCCATGCCGTCTCACTCCCGAGCATAGCCTCGACTATGCTGGGGAGTGAGAGATTCGGCCCCACCAGAGCGCGCAATGCTGCACGCTGGGCATCCCAGGCGGGGCACACTAGCAATGTGTGCCCCGCCGAATCCTCCGTCGCGCCACAACTGGAGCACGACGGAGTGCCCTCACGCCCGATGCGGTGCAGGTACTGCCCAAAACAGCCGTGGCCGGACAGCACCTGCACCAAATGGAATGAAAGAAATCCCATTTTGCGCTCGAGCCAGCGAATTATTGCTGGCCCGAGCGCATCAAGGGTCCACCGACCCCACGGAGCCACTCGCAGGGACTCCGCCCAACGCCGGACCATTTCTTGCTGCGCTTCTCTGCGCACACGCAACAGGTCCTCCGGGTAAAAGCGCTCCCCGGAGGCCTTTCTCAGGGCTTGCCAGTGATAGGCTCTTGACAATGCCTGGGCCTCTTCCTCCCATGGCGGTGTCCCAGCGAGTGCGCACGCCGCATCGAAACCAACTGTGCGGTATGCTCTGCACACTCGCTGGGCGATAGCTCGTTGAGGGCGCCTCAAAAGTCTTTTGTTCTCCCCAATGTGGAGAGAGTCGGCCCAGATAGGCGAGCCGTATAGGGCCATACTTCTCAAAATGCCGGCGTAAAGTCGCCGGCATTTGGCCCTAGGACCTCCCACATTGGGGAGAAGCCATGCTAAGGACTCCGCGGTCTTGAGAAGGCGCGGAGACAAAGCCGCGAAATGCGGCCCAAAAGTCAAACGATGGTCCAATATGAGGCCCAGGTATTTCATCTGGGCCCCAACCGCTACCCTGATGCCCCCGACGACAATATAAGCGCCACTGAAGAGTCGTTGCCGAGGCCCCGGAAAAAATATGGCCTCGGTCTTATTCAGCGCAACCTTCAGCCCCAAGAGGGCAATACGTCTGGCAATCAAATTGCCACCGGCCTCTGCCAGACGAGCTGCGGCGCCAAAATCCCTCCCCCGGGCAGTGACAAGAGTGTCGTCTGCATAGCAGAATACATTCATGCCCGAGAGGAGGGAGCCGCGCAAAAGCCAGTCATATCCGATGTTCCACAGGAGGGGCCCCAAAACAGACCCCTGTGGAACACCGGACCGCGCATTAAAACGACGAAGGACGCCGCTGGCACCGACACAAACAATTCCCCTGTCGGCAAAGTAGCTCTTGATTAGGGCCGTCAAATAGGAGGGCACTCCGTGATAGTGGAGCGCCTCCAAAATTGTAGTGTGGGGGAGGGTATTAAAAGCGTTGGCTATGTCGAACGAGACAGCCAACACACCCTCCCCCTCTCTCTGCATTCCAACACCAGGGACTTCAGATCGGACAGGGCGTCAATGGTGGACTGCCCTGCCCGAAAACCGTATTGTCTACTCGAGAGGTCAGGACCGACGGAACGAAGGTGGTCCTTCAGGCGCCCGGCCACAATGCGCTCAAACAGCTTCCCGACTTCGTCGAGAAGCACTATGGGCCGGTACGCCGATGGTGAGTCCGCCGGTCTGCCCACTTTCTGGAGGAGGCAAAGCTGCCCTTCCTTCCAAGGCTTAGGGAACTGGCCGACCCGGAAGCAAGAGTCGAACAGTTCCCTAAACTTCTGTTCCATAAGGACAGCACCGAGGGCGACGAGTTTCGCCGGGACCCCGTCCGGTCCAGGGGCCGTCTTCTTGGCACGGAGACAGATTGCCGCCGTGCCGAACTCCTCCTCAGAGACTTGAGGGGCCTCGAAAGGAGCGGTTGCGGGCTCCCGCTCTGATGGGGCGCTCATTCTCGGCGGGACGAAGCCAGGACTGCTGTCCGGGAACAACGCCCGGACAACGCTGTCGAGCAGTCCCGGCTCGAGGGTCTCTGTGAGTGGGGGACCTATGGGGCGCAACTTGTTGCGTGCGGCCCGGTACGGTCTCCCCCACGGATCTTGATCGAGACCCTCTAACATTTCCGTGCGAGCAGAGTCCTTAGCGGCCCCTATCGCAGCCTTGAGGACCCTCTTCGCCTCTATGTAGGCTTCATAGAGTGAGGCCTCATTTCCGAGATCCCGACGAGCGCGGCGCCTGCTTCTGGTGTAGGCCCGCCGTGAAGCCACGCAAGCAGCACGAAGATCGGCAAGCTCCTCCGACCACCAGAAGCAGGCGCGTCGGGGAGGTGGACGACGTGACCGAGGCATGCTAGAGTCGCATACCTCGGTCAAGGAATTTCGCAGGACAGCCGCTGAAGAATCCACGTCTGGACCGGATAAGGGAGGCGAGAACCAGTCTTGTAGAAAGGCCGCCTCCCTTGCAACTGCCTTATCCAGGCGGGACAGAGCCCACCTGGGAAAAGGCGACGAGGCCGAGGTTGTTGGAGCCTGGCGAGGGGTACCGAAGACCACCTCGAACCTTATAAATTTATGGTCCGAGAGTGTCTCGGCCTGGTCCACCCTCCAGTTGCGGACCCGTGCGGCGAGTGCAGGGGTGGCAAACGAGAGGTCCACCACAGACCCCCCCTGCTGCCGCACACAGGTCTGGACCGCGCCCCGGTTTAGGAGGCAGAGACTGGATGAAGCGGCCCAAAGCTCCACCAGCTGCCCCCGTCGGTTGCACGAGGCAACAACGTTTCCCCAAGACGCCGCTTTGGCATTGAGGTCTCCCAAGAGGAGGACTTGCTGTCCCGCAGAACCTGCCCGCTGGATAGCCCCCTGCAGGAGACCCAGAAACACCTCGAAGTCTGGAAGCGGACGACTTGGGGAAAAATAGACCCCGATGACTATTGTGTCACCCCACCGACACACAACAAAATGTGACCCCCTCTCCACCAGGGACAGAGGGGGAGAGGTCGACGACGGACGTCTAAATACGGCAACGGTTCCGGTCTGGTCCCCGAACCAACTATTGGGGACCATATTGGTATATTGGTCCTAGCTTAAGGGTGACAAGTACAGCATAATAAAGCTGTTACTGGACTTGTCGCCCTTACCTTGAAGGCTTGACCCCTGCTACTTATATAGCACCCCCCAAGAGCCCTGGAAACCTTACTCACACACAGGAACACCACAACACAGAAATGATTTGGCTGCGGTCTTCTATAAGGGTATTTCACCAGTCGGGCTGCTCCAGTTCGAGCGACAAATCACTATGCCCTACCTCTCTTAAACTATCTCTTACCTCTCGTTTATGGTCTAATAATAACACTGCGATGGTCAAGTGGATTACCGGGTTTTGAGTTCGAAGTCTTGGGTTCGATTCCTGGCTCGAGCAAAGTAGGGTACGGATTTTTCGAACGTACCTCCGAGTGCGATCACCAATCCATATTTGGAAAACGCGTTGATTTAATTTGTAACAATGACTTGCTTTCAATGATGGAGGTCTTTGCTATGCATTGGGAGTTAGGACCTTAACAGGGTAATTAACATCCTGTTAAGTCCATCTCATTACCTAAAAATAAGTTACTCCTTTTTTTTAACCATGTAAATAAAAGCTTGCTAAGATCTAAACTCGTACATTGCTTTATAATATAGCGCGACGTCCAGTTCATAGTACAGTTTTTACGAAATAGTGACGTAAATACACCCCTCTCCTGAACTTCTATACGCTGTAGCTTTTTTTTTTATTAGCCTATAAACTGTCCCACTGCTGGGCAAAGGCTTCCCCCATACACTTCCAGCGCTCTCTATTAGGTGCCAAGTCTTGTCTTGAGAAAAACGCTGTAACTTAAATAATAATATTGTTAAATTAAAAAAATCCATTATAATTTAAAAAAATATTAATAAAATGTAACTGACGTGTTTAATAGAGCCACTGTTTTTACTGAGGCAACATACAATGACAGAGTCTCCGCTTCTCTCATAGTAACGGAGTCCCATACACGCCGCTGTTCATTCGTGGAGACAGTAGTATGGTGGGAAAAAGCACAAAAAAAAAGGGTGTGAAAAATGCCTCATACAAAAAAAAAACTCAATGTTACTTTATACTTCGTCCACTAAACTAGAGTTTAATCAGATTCTTGTTAGGCAAGCCAGCCTTCACGATCCGTGTGACCTTGTCCTGCCAGGAAGTTAATTAGTATTTAGTATATTTTTTCAACAACCGTTCTTATATAGGTGGTTACTAACAAGCATACCTACTTGAAATAAGATTAAATCACGGAGGCATCCAACCGGTTTAAATTTGGCGATGAATCCCGAGCATCTAACGACATAATAGCGTTCAACCCTGTATTGAAAACATTCCTCGTCGCAAATTAAGATTCATTCCTTTTGTACTAAAGTTCATTATCACAGTACTCTATTGATATACACTGTCACGGCTACAAAGCTTCATAAACTAGATTCCACGAAATAGGTATAAAGGTTTCGGGAACGTTCATGAGAATTCCTTGAAACAGATTTTTATGAAGGTTACGGGGGCAAACTCGCCGACCGAGACCTACGTAGTTCAAAGTTCATCAGAACATTCGTCGTTCCATAGAAAATATAATGCTCAAACAGGTCTTTCAGTAATAATAATATTCTAGGTGTCACGTCAACACGGCGACATGTCTGTTTCATGTCTTCCCAGTTTTAACTTTATCTCAAGGCAATAAAATATAGTTTTCATTGGAAAATCATGAGACATCAGGGTAGGCTAAATACTGGCGTACGTGCACTGACATAGTTATCTCACCTATGGTTTTTGATGGTTCAACGGCTCTAAAAGTTTAGAACTAACATATAATAGGCTCAAGTCTAGCCATCTTCGTGGGAGGCTCAGGCCATTGACCCTGGAGCCTATAATAGGAAGTTACAATATTCTGACTCCTCGAGTAAAAATAGGTCGAGTAAACAATTACCAGTTAAGTACGAAAACGTGGCGTTTAAGGCACTTGAAGAAATGAAACATCTTTGGAAGAGGATGTTAATAAATGTATTTCTCCCTAAAAATGTTATTCTTCTGATATTTACTTTTATCGATACGTAAACTTTATTTCCATTCAAGTCACAAATCTGTGAACGCGCTAGTCAGCCTTTATAAAATTTAATAACAAACTCAACCATATGTGAAAGCAGTATAATTTGTTATGAACGTCCCGTTTTAGAACATGGCACCACAGCCGAGTGACGTCAACAAGCATCAAACATAAACCAGACAGTGTTTGAGTAGGATAACGCATTATTGATCCCTGTCTGCACACTGGACTCGGTTCGAGTCTGGGATGCAAATATCCCTAACGACGACTACAACACTGTTAACAAGGGAACATGTGCCCTGTAATGAATTTTATATGGACGCAGTCACTTCAAGATATGGTTACCTAAAACTAGAATATAAAACGAACTAAATGACTATGTAGTTGTAAGAGACATACGTAATTACTTGGAGACTGTGTTTACGTTTAACCATATTGCAGAAAATTTAAGGAAAATGAATTGAATAATTTCTTAGTCGGTATCAAACGGGTTAATCTATTACGATAAAATTCTATTGACACAAAATATTTAGGTTATTAACAGAATTACAAATTAAAATGTCATTTATTATGACAAATCAATATACTGGAATCAGTTGATAATAAGTGTGACTAAACTATGGATAAACAAGCCGCTTATGCCTAAATTTGTAGAATAATTTTCTAGATAATGGTTAAGAATTTTATTATACTAGCGTAAGTTTCGTACCAAGATAACATAACACAAAAATTTTAGGCAATCTAAATAAGACTCAATTGCCAAAATGCACATAACTAAAGAGTGAATCAAATAAGTAATTCTTCTTATAATATATTCGTAAAAAAAAAAATTAACAGTTGAAAATTTATTGGGTTCGTATGCGGGGCAGCGAGCGGGCCGATAAATTTAATAATATTGATACGAAAGCAATATGTACTCAATTTTATGAAATTTCGTGCATATTTTTAATGCATATTAGATTCAAATTCAGACTATAACAGGGGCCTGAAGAAACAACGGCTAGTTTTGTTTAGTCTGATTAATAAAACTACTAATAATAATCCCACGATTAGGTATAGATCCCAACACCTGAAGTTTTCAGTAAAAAAAGAAAACTAATACTTGGAAAACATTGCAAATAAGATTCTATTCAACATATGTCTAGCTAAAGCTAAAGTTTATTCAATGCGGTTCAAAAATATCAGTTATTCTATTTCACTGTAACTAACAACAAAACATGGCAAACTCTAAGAGTGACCGAAATTTATATCAAACGTGTTTATTTGTCATCTCTGATTCCTCGTTTTTTAGTTTCGACAGAGCAAACCTATTGCGCCTTTTTTTATAAGGACAATTGCACGCGCACTTTAAATTTATAGCAAAACCTTAAGTTTTAGAGCACTTACCGATCTGGAATAGAACGCATCGTACAGAATCCCTTTTGTAGACACACTTTAGACACACGCGCGACACGCGACGAGCAACTGAAGCTCAAGCAATAAACAAGGATATTATATCGAGTGATATCTGCCACTATTACACGTAAACTGTGCATTCGTGGGCCGATACGCGTTATCAGATAACGACCCGGTCAGACGGATGCTAAGGCGGATATGGTGAGCAAGGGACTGGCCCATCTTATCGGATGTTTTCCTTATTTTTTTTTGTGTGGAATAGCACCCAAGCTTTTTTTGCGAAGTTTACCTCTGCCAGCCAGTGTCACGTGAGATAAAAATGATACAGTAAACGATACACGGATGATTGATGCTCTATAACTTTCCTTTAAGGCCAATATCCAATTAAAGCTCCTGGACCACAGCACAATAGGGCCTGAAGCAAGTTGTTCACGTGGACACGTGGCTTGACACTCGATGCGCATTTGAATGCGGTTCAATTTATATATTTTTTAATTTACCATACAATTTAGTTCAGTTAACAAATAATCTTGTATTTAGTCAGTCCATAACAATGCAATAATATTGATTAATAAGTATAAGTATTATTAAATCCTGCATTCAATTCTTTGGTAGAATATAAATGTCATGTTTTAATTAATGTTGGCGACAGATCTGGCAACCCAGATACTAGGCACACGTTACCTGTTGCTAAGGGTTTTGTTACTAGAATTGCTTAGCAACAGGTTTGGTGTGCCTCGATTTTTCCTTATATTTAATATTGCATTTTTGTTTATTATATCTTTTGTCCCTTTAAACTGGGTTTCTATTTCGTCCTTAACAATTAACATAAAAACCAAATGGTAAAGCTTATACTGTTTTAGTATTTAAATAATTTTCCTAGAAATACACATTGAATTTTTAGTTTATAACTCATTCTCGGTAATAAATTGCACTTTCCCCTTACGATAATGGGTAAGTAAAAAACCATAAATTATTATGATAAATTGTGTACAAACCACAATTTGGAAAACATTAATAAATGAACAAGCTTCAATTAGGAATACATTTACATAAACTTTATTGGGCTATTTTATTTTGTATTTGACTTTTTTCTGCATCTGACTAAGACCTTTTGATAGGGAACATCTGAGTGAGGAGTTTTACTTTCTCACCCTTCGACCAAAACGCAATCCCGCTTGGATTGTGCCTCGTAGTTGTGTAAGTTCTTTTCCTATATGTGTGTTTCTTTTGTATCCTCATTAGTTCTAAACTACATATTGTAAATGAGCATTGTTAGAAGAGTCTTCATTATCACTTTATCATAGGATGAATGTGGCGCCTTCTATATATAATAATCACAAATTAAAATTACTAAAAAATATTTACTTTAATTTTTGGTCTCGACTTTGCTTGTCTCAAAATTGAGAACAATTTATATGGCTCGATATTTCTGTAATAATCCTAAAGAAAACCTATGACTGTTTCATCTTACTGCATTTACGCGAGCTGGATTATTACTCCAATTGATAAAAAACACGTTTCGGAAACAAGCAATTGATCAATTAATAATTCCAGAATGTTTTTAAAACTGTTATAATTACGTTATTAAATGATGACATCACCCAGATAACCTTACGTAAGCGCCAATTGTGTTTGTTGCTAACATAAACAAAGTGAAAATAGACATTCAAAGATGTAATCACACTTGATAAACAATTTTAAAGTTAGGTTCATTCCGATGATTTTCATACACGTACATACATTTTCATAAATACGGAGATGTAAAGATTTCCACATAACAAATTTCCAGTACCTACTTACATTCTTGAAAGAAATACGGGTTTCTCGGTGACGAAGTAACAGTAAAAAGGTACCGAGTGCTTTTAAGATAAAACAAATGCTAAATAAATATCAGACATCATCACATATTGTCATGATTTTCAACAAAGGTAGCTAAAGAACATTGGTTATGGAAACTACAATCAACCGTGTTACTACAAAAAATACATATATCAAATAACCTAGACACGGAGCAGATAATAAATTTTGTTCATCACATGAATATTGGTTCAGGGTGGGTTGAACCCACGACTCTTGATTTATCATACATGAGCGATATTGAGCCCCCGACCCAGATCAAAACTCAATATTAATTCCTAAATTTCATTTGCAAAGAACAAATCTAGTTCTGTCAATCCGTAGCCCAGTGTCATGTTGGTTTCTGTAAAGGGTTCTTAGATGATTCATTTTTGTATTAATGTGACTAATTTGGATTAATAAAGGCGAATTTATCACTTTAATCCATTAAAGTAAGATTTTTTAATTATGTGTGCACTTTTTATCTGATAGTAATCAAGATTGCACAAGTAATTAATTATGATATGAAAGGTCGGCTTTGAATTGGCAACAGGATGTATAAAATGAGATCAGTAGGTATTTCCTGAGCACTATGTGTTGACTTAAGCTAATTAGTTTGCACGAACCGATCATCAAGAGGTACCCGACCCGTAAAAATCGCAATCGATTTTTTATTTATTTATACCAAGCCTGACCTGTGTTTTCAAAATCCGAAACATACTTTACTCGACCCGAAAATTTAACTCAGGACCAGTATCTTAAATCACTAAGCCATCGGGAACCGGTAATGGGGCATACATGGTTAAAGTTGTTTGTTAAACCAAAAAACGACATGGTGTTACAAGTTTGACATGTCTGTCTGTGGCATCGTACCTCCCAAATAGATGAACAAATTTTCATTTTGTTTCTTTGGTAAGAAAGATGAATTAATCGGAAGTTTTTTTAGCTACGTTTGTTGGAAATCAGTCCAATATGGTAACCGCCACAGATTACAAGAAAACTCCCTCAATATAGGTATCAAAAAAAGGGCTCGAGTACCAACTATACAAAATTTTATATCGATCATTGCCGCCATCACAAAATGGCGAATATATAAAAAGCTATAGTCAATGTAAAAGTTTGTACATTAACAATACTCATGCCGTAAATATAAGCGCTAACATTATGCAGTCAGGAGTTTTTAAAATGTTCGATTTATACGGTGAACAGCTGATTTTAGTTCTTATGCTCTTAACATATGCCCTGCAAAAAGTCTAAAGTGTGTAGTCTGCTTTCGATCGTACTAGCGCGTATTGCACACCGAGTAGATAATGGTCCTCAGCCCTGTGCGCCTGTAGGTGACCAAGCCGCCTCCGTCACGCGCCGCCACTCAACCGGGACGATGCGGCCGCCACGCAAACAACTTCTTTTACCGTGTTCGATATTGACTAGAAAAGTAGCGATCGACGTGGGCTTTGAAGCAGGGCAATTTGCTTATGCACACAAGTGCTAAAGCAACTTACCGCTGAATCAGAGCAATATATGTGATGTGGTCCAATATTGTGAAGCAATCTCGGGCACTTAGGATCAGTTTAATTATTTATTTATTTATTTATTTAAAAAACTTTATTGCACAAAATAAAAAGTACAAAAGGCGGACTTAATGCTAAAAGCATTCTCTACCAGTCAACCGTTGGGTCATGCAGATAGTTCGTTTATGGGTGCGGTAACAGTGAAAATGTGAGTATAGATTACAACAAAAAAAAATAATATTAATTAATAGCAACAAATTAAACACCAGAATAGAATACAAAGGTACATGGTAAATTAATATAATAATAAAACAAAATAAAATAATATATACATCTATCTAATAACAATAAATATAAATAAATATATATATATATATATATATATAATACAAGTGAATACATAAAGAAAAACAAGTTAAGCAAACAAAATTTTATTTAGAGGGGGATGAACAAAAGAATTCACGGACTCTCATTTTAAAAATACCCTTAGTCAGGGATTGTCGAGTTACGGTGGCATTAGCAGCCTTAGTCCCAGTTCACAGCTAAACCTTTAGCATCAGTTGCACCAACTCAACGGTAACGGGACGGATTTTATGGTTGTCAAATTGCAAAAAAAAATATGGGACTTGACAATTTTGAAAGCTATCATTTCCTCCATTACATTAGTTGGGCAACTGACCCTTATTTTTTTTATATAGTCTATAAACTGTCCCACTACTAGGCAAAGGCCTTCTCCATACACTTCCATGGTTCTATCTGGGGCTAAATCGTGACAACCCTTGAGAAAAAGAGTCACGCCCAATGCATTTTCGGCCTTCCTCTTGGAATTTGTCCGTCTTCTGGTGTCCATTTATTTATTTGTAAACTTTATTACACAAAATGAAAAGTACAAAAGGCGGACTTAATGTTAGAAGCATTCTCTACCAGTCAACCGTTGGTTCATGCAGATACTTCGTTTATGGGTACAGTAACAGTTAAAAGTGTGAGTATGGATTACAACAAAATGAATAATAATAAATATCAATAAATTAAACTCCAGAAGTACATATTAAATTCATTTATCATTCGGTATCTCGGGAATTCAGAAGGTGGTAAGTCTGCATGACATAAAAAATGCAAATTTAATTTCAAGCGTTATCTAAACACGACTACCTGCCTAAAGTTGAATTTTAATGTCACTGATTTCCGATCGTAACTGAAAGCTAAAGTACACATAACGACATAGTAAAATGAACGAATTCCGGGAATTGACATTTCACTTAAAAAAAAGTCACGTGAAATTGAAATGTCATTCGCATACAGTTCCAACATGTCGAAATGTTCGATAACTGGCCCCCGGATTTGTTTAGATTAATAGTGGGGAATCAGTTTACAGTTTGCCTCGAATTTGTATTAACCGTTTTATAATAAAATATTAATAAATAAATATTGGACAACATCACATACTGTTCTTAGTTTAATACGGCATAAAGATGATATTAGACTGATTTTAAGCTACATAGTTTATCTTCAAAGATTACAGGTTTTATTTAAAAAGAAAGTAGTCGTCAAAAACTATAATCCGAATTACAATCCTATGACTACAACTATCACAAATTGATACAGCAATTACAGCGCGTTTCCGGCAATCAGTAAGTACTTAGAAGACGTTTTTTGCAATTACCACTCGTAGCATGAGCGGCAGAATGGAAACACGATGTTCTACTGCAGTTTTTGTTAGGCGTTGTACCCTAACAGATAAGAAACGCCGCGGCACCGCGTCATCTATTATGCAACGAGCCACCGAACCAGCACGCGGTAGGTCAGTGCACTGCGGGCGTGATTTCGATGATTGTGCGAGACCGTAATTGCATGTAATCATGAATATCAATGCGAATACACGATTAAATATAAAATGGCAAAGAGTTTAATGACAGAAGACATGTCATGTTCCCAGTGGTAACAAATTCAATGAGGCGTTTATCAAGATGATTTCGTCCGACATTCTTATTTCGTCTTTAAAAGTAACATTGATGAATACGTTGGTACACACTGTACCACACCACTTGCATTTAAACTACGTATACGACGTAAATTTTTTGAAATTTTCCAATCTATTTTCGACTTAGTTTCAAAGTTATTAAGTCTTTCACAAAATTTGACTATCTTTCATTTCTGCCGTGTGCTGCAAAAGATTTTAGTTGTACAACGTTCTAAAAATTAATCATTGTAAAAAGGTACTCACGTCTCATTTTCGTCTATAAACATTTCTGTATTCTTCAACCTGCAACAAATGATAACACCGTTAGTTGATCCAGAACAAATAAAATAAGAAAATACAATTTTGTGCGAATGATAAAAGAGGGATTTGTAAATTCGCTTGGTCCAAAAAAGGTTATCTATTGATATAACCATTCGATATTGTATACAATATCGACAGAGCTGGGTATCACGCGTGGTTGTCACCTGGGCTGCTCAAAATACATAATTATTTGCTTTAATTGAAATTAAAATAAAAAAAACATCGCAAGAATTTAAAATAAGTACTGTAATTGTAAACAAAATATAATATATAAAATGGAGTATGGAGTAAAAGAAGAACATTTAATCAGTGAAACCTTCACTTTTATGAACACTAGACGTAAAGAAAATAAAACTTTATAAAGTAAATACTCTTTCTAAAAGGTCCCAATGAGCAGAAGGTTAATTTACATGTCAAAAGGTATTTTGAAGCTTAAGTTTTTAAAATACTAATTACAAAATACATTTACGGGTTTATTTATTTGAAATAGAAATACCAAATAAGGGGTTAGTAGTCGATTGGCACGAAATAAATTCGCCCGAACGTGGACGAAAGGCGACGATTCGCACATTCGGGCGAATTAATTTCGTGCCAATCGACTACTAACCCCAAATAAGTATTTGCAGTAACCTGGTCATCGCAATAACCACGCAAACAAAAAACATCGGCATTACAAAATACATCGGTATTAGATATTTAAAATACGAATACTGATTTCATATTAAGGAAGGAGTTGAAATACAAATTCCATATACGTATTTGTAATTCCCCGGTAGTGGCGATGTGGCACCAGCACGCCCACTCGCGGCGAGCCCCCGCCAACTATTTTAGTCGACCGCGAGAAATAAACGCATTTGTGTAGCGACACGCCGGAATCTAGGTCGACTTGCTTACAAGATAAATCTGACAATTCTAGTGTGAATCGTTTGAAAAAATATCAGCTGTTCCAACTGAAGACTAACGGAAACTAGACCTATTATTATACTCGCGTCAAATCCTAACTATTGTAAGACTGTTACACGTGAGATTAGAGTCCATACACAGAAATCCAATCAGTAAATTCTACCGTTTTCCTCCACTCTGACGATCATTAGATAAAATCATAAAACTAGATTTACTGTTCGTTCTTAAAGTAACGGCTAAGTTGGTAACTGCCCAAAGCTGGGGGATCCTTGGGCCATTTGCCAGCAGCTATCGCTTCCACTAGATAAGTACTATGGACAGGTTTTTGCTAGCTGCCTTAATTAACTAAGTACGAACTAACTTGTTAATTAAGAGAGGTAGGGCATAGCGATTTATCGCTTGAACTGGAGCAGCCCGACTGGTGAAATACCTCCGCCTTACAGAAGACCGCAGCCAAATAGCAATCACTTCTGTGTTGTTGTGTTCCTGCGTGTGAGTAAGGTTTCCAGAGCTCCTGGGGGGTGCTACATTTGTAGGATGGGTCAAGCCTTCAAGGTAAGGGCGACAAATCCAGTAACAGATTTATTATACTGTACTTGACGCCCTTAAGTTAGGACCTCATTACCACTTAACATCAGGTGGGATGAGGTCAATCTTGAAGTGTTAATATAAAAAAAAAATAATAATAATTCCTATTTTATCTTTCATCATCGGTGCATAACCTTTGTAGCTCCAGCTAGCAAATCACGCGGAACGTGTGTGATTATATTAGGAATCGCATTTTATACACTTGGACCGCATAAAAGAAATCAATTTCTATGATTTTAGCTAAACTATCTAACTGGACTTCCCAGACATATAGAGAAGCACTTTTTATTTAAAAACATAATTTATAGTTCAGTGTACATAAAGTTCCATATCGTTTACAAATCTTAATAACTAAACTTACACAGCTACTTGAATGCTGCTTTATTACACTGCTTTAATGTTTTAATTCAAATAACAATAAGACGACCAGATGAGATAAGTATCGAGATGATGTCATTAAGATTTCATTGATATCACCAAAGATGAGACTCCGCTAACAGAAAGTAAACTTTTTGCCTTTCATTTGCTCATGAACAAAATCTATTGTCCTCGAACTCGTATTTTTTTTTAAATTGATTTTTAATTTTTATTTTAAAATTGACAAACTAACTGTGTGTCTTAGTGCAAAATTAGTAATAAGTGTAGCTTTCATTTGTAAAAAAAAAACTACTGAGTTTCTTGCCGGTATCTTCTCTTTAGTTGTAGGTTCCGAACCGGAGGTAGCTTCATTTGCTTTATATTAATTACTAATGTAATCTATGTGAATAAAAACTATTGACTTTACTCGAGTTCTTTACATCTCTAGTCAGTAGTTACCGCGTGAAAGACTAACAAGCAGACATCAATACATTCTTACTTAGATAAATAAATATGGATAGAAAATTAATGGCCTATAATTTGCACACCCGACAGTTAATTAAAGCTATGACGTTCGCAATCAGGGACTTTGAACGTCAAATATTCATTCGTAAAAACTATATACATTATGACCAACGACCTGCAGCAGTTTCACATCTGTACTATACCCATTTTTACACGTTCTCCACTGACGCTACCATAAGTCGCAATAATTTAACAAATCGAACCAGCAGGTCCTGGGATTAACGCGTTCAAATAAACAAACTCTTCATCTTTATAATATTAGTTAGTAAGTATAGTTTTTATGATTTCAGAGCCGTTACCAAGTTAGGTTTCGTTGGCCTAGTTCCATATAATTGATTTCTTTGTAAGGCCCTTATTACCACAGTTAACTATTACATGAACTATCACTACATAGTATAAAATCAAAGTCGCTTTTTCTGTCCCTATATCCCTATGTACGCTTAAGTCTTTAAAACTACGCAACGGATTCTGATGCGGTTTCTTTAAATAGATAAAGTGATTCAAGAGGAAGGTTTTTATTTGCAATAAAGAATAGAAAAGCCAATATTTGAATTCTTTTACATTACATCCGTGCGAAGCCGGGGCGGGTCACTAGTAAAATTAATAAATAGAGTGTTCTCACTCTTCTTAAATGGGTAGTCTATTTCATGTGGCGATTTTATTTTAAGAGAACATCAATTTCTAACGTTTATTTCCAAGTAATAAAGCACTGGATTGCCTTCATTATCCGATAGTCGCTATAGCAACTAATACTCCGTCTTAAGATTCCCGGTAATAGATCTAAAATTAATTGATTACCATGCTTTTAACCCGACTTACCCGAAGTCGAGACTAGCACCTGAGAATACTGAGAGTCTGCGAGTTAGATAACAATCCTAATGCGAGGAAACCACTTGGGGAACCACTACTTTCCTTTTTTCATACCGTTTTTTATTTTCCCTGTGAAGACATAAATCGTCTGACTCTTGATTGTTTTATACGAGTTGGAAGTTGGGATTTTGGCCGTAAACAAAGATTTGAACATCGCCACTTTTATAGCCATTTATTTTACTTCTTTTATTATCGGATCGAGACTTCCTAAATAATTTCTTTGCATACTGTAAAACATTTTTAACGAATTACTGCGACAAACCAGTGATTGACTTACTGATATACATATTTTATACATTTCTTTCTCACCTATTATATGTACCTAGGTTAAGGTGGACCCGCCCCAGAGCATGACATTCTTTCTTTCCATAACTGCCTTCGGCAAGCATTCCAAAACTAATTCCGAATGTATAGTATAGTAATGCATACACTGTAATGTATTACTACACTATACACGTTAATATATTATATACTAGCTGTGCCCGCGACTTCGTTCGCGTGGACTACATACTTTCATGGTCGGTTTTACCCCTATCTCCCCTAATATTCGAAACAAAATATAGTCTATATTTGAATCCAAGTTTCGAGCTATATTTGTGCCAAATTTCATAGCTCTAACGTCAAAAATAAACATTTTTCCATATAAACTTTCAAAGGTGATATTACCTCCATCCCCCCCTTATTTTTTAATAAAAAAGTAGCCTATGTCCGTTCTTGAGATTCAACGTATACCTATACCAAATTTCATCAAAATAGGTTGAGAGGTTTAAGCAGGAAAGCGTAACAGACAGACCGACAGACAGACAGAGTTACTTTCGCATTTATAATATTAGTAGGGATTATAGTAGGGATGATTCAGCACATGTACCAGTCTTGAGACTTTGACCATATCACTAATTAGTGGGTACGTATTCATTAACCCAGACGCCTGAGGAACGCCGTCCCTGATCTCCAGTAATTAAATTACAGCCACTTGCTACGTTAATAGATCAAGAATTCAATACGGCTTTAAAGTACATCACGAATAAGATAACATCTTTATAAGTTATACGAAGAAGAGAAGAAGAAGAGCGTACAAATTTTAATAGAAACATTTTTTTTATTTTGTTTTGCGGTGTGAGACTCGAACCCACGCGCGTGCTGCTCTTCTAAGCTCTTCTTATAATACGGTCGAAGCTGTTCTTTTTTGAATGTCGATCGAATTCCAGTCTTGCAGTGGTAAGGGGAAATTATATTTTGTTAGTTCTTTAAAATATTCCACATTCTCTAGTGCGACGTGAAGCATTATAAATTATTCAAAGATCATTGTATACTTGTACTAAATAGCACAGAACTTAGCTAGTACATAAACCACAGTTTTGCAGTTTAGTTTACTCAGAGCAATTATCGACAGCAATTAGTAGTAATTAAAGTTCTCGCGGTACGTGTTTTACAGTTTACACTAAACTCCGTCCTTATTGAGATGCATAAGCAATAATAGTGTTTATTTAGTCTAGTCGACGGTGCATGAGTGCATTACTTATTTAGACCAGCAAGTATTCCATTCACTGCGATAAGGAGGGTCAGCGGGCAAACACATGAGGAAGTGGCAACAGCTCGCGTCACATGAGGTTCCGCGACGTTGAAGGTACGTAGGGTTACCTCTGAATAAATATATGTATTTGAAACCCATGACGCAAGCACGACGGGGTTCTGTGTCTATCTATCAATGGTATCGTAGCTCCTAAACGAATGGTCCGATTTATGATGCGGTTACTAATTTTTTTGGTTGAAAGGTGAATTATACAGGAGTGTTCTTAAAATATGTTTGACGGAAATCGGTCCAAGATGGTGGCTGCCCCAAATGTCAGATTGTATATTTTGACACAATACCTTCAACAAGTGTCAAATAAAAGGGCTCGATTAGTACTGTACATTAAGACAAATTTAAAATCAAAGATGCGCTAAACTGTCAGGTTTATTTTTTTAACGAAAAATCACACGTTCGGCCACTGCCAAGATTAAATAATTTAATTCAGTCTTCATAGTAACGATAAAAACCTAAGAATATATTTAAATTGAAACAAGCCAATCAAAACGAAATAACATTTGTTTTAAAGTACGCGCTCTTGGGAACGCAACGCAACGTGCAAAAATAGTCTTATGTTTAGTTATACACGATGACATTTCCAATTTCAACCCTAAGAAAATGGCAAGGTTCACATTCAACACAAACACGAAACACAAACACATATAAATGCAAGCAAAGTTCCCGCTGCGAGCTGTCTTTGTAGTTAGGTATTGCAATTTGTTGGAGTGCAACGCTAGTTTCCATCTCAGCGGGATGTTTTTTTTTTTTTATATTGCACTTCAAGCTTGACCTCATCCCACCTGATGTTAAGTGTTAATGAGGTCCTAGCTTAAGGGTGACAAGTACAGCATAATAAATATATTACTGGACTTGTCGCCCTTACCTTGAAGGCTTGACCCCTGCTACTAATGTAGCACCCCCCAAGAGCTCTGGAAACCTTACTCACACGCAGGAACACAACAACACAAAAGTGATTGTTATTTGGCTGCGGTCTTCTGTAAGGTGGAGGTATTTCACCAGTCGGGCTGCTCCAGTTCGAGCGATAAATCGCTATGCCCTACGTCTTTTGATGATGTAGTGGTCATGCTTGCGGTTGTTTTATAACATGATAGTACGACTTATAATCTATATTTTTAACTGGATTTTTGTCATTCATCCTACTTTATAGACATATTGTGAGAAAATATAATTGTAAATGCTATTATCACACAACAGATGCTATTAAGAGGCCACATTCAGTAGCAGACCAGAACAGAAAAAGAAGAAAAAAAAACCTTTTTTGTAACAATTGAATGCAACAAGACCTTATAGCTTGTACAAAAATACACCAATATAATAACTACCGAAATTAAATATCAGCTGTATGGTTAGCAATAAAGATCACATGTTAGCTGTTTCTTGTGTGAGAATTAACCAAATTTGCAAAACTTACACCATAGTGGGCAGATCGCGTAACAAAAATACAACCAAACTCAATAGTAACAATATGAAAAGGCACAAATTGGTCTAAACCAATTTAAGAGGACCAGCGCGTGCGCGGGCGCATCGTGCGACTGAATCGAAACGCACGTGATAGCACTAAGGTTTGTACTGTTAGGAACAGCACACAATGTTACTGAAAATATTTCTATCTATGAAAATTTCCATACATTGTCTTCGTACAGAATTTATGAAAAAGTAAAAACACCACTTTCTTTATACTTTGATGCGTTGTAGGTACTATAACCAATTGTAAGGGTTCCGTACCCAAAAGGTAAAAACAGGACCCCATTACTAAGATTTCGCTGTCTGTCCGTCCGTCCGTCCGCGTGTCTGACAGACTGTATCCCAAGAACCGTGATAGCTAAAGTACATTATCGATGTACATTATCGCAAATTATGAATTTCTGTTGCCGTTAATAAAATATATATTTTTATTATAATATAATCCTAAAAACAAAATAAAATAATTATTTAAAATCATTATAGTCCAAAGCAAAGGGTGACGAGAGGGGATAACCGGTTCTAAGGAATCTTTCAAATAACTAGAGAATTGCCCCGACCTCACACCGCTGCAGTGTTTTTTGGGACAGACAATAGAAAGCTACTTTGTTCCAAAATATGTAGTGATATGCTTCACTTGGAGAATTTTCAACCTTGCCTTTTTCGAATCGCAAATTTTGTAATCACCTGACCTACAAAGTTGCAAGAGCGAAAACTTAGTTATCCTCTGAACGCGACCTAAGCATCATCACAATACGGTGCGAAGTCCATCGGCGCAATTGGCGGAGTGGCCCGTTCCGGAGGTGACGACATAACACAACACGCACTTTGAGCTGCGCACGAGCATCCTCCACTGTGACTCTTCAATTGAGACGAGCGAACAAAAACACAGTGGGTCAAATTTTGTAGGTTAGGCTAAGCGACTCTAGCGATAACCGCGAGAGATATGGCTTGCTTGGTTGTCTTTTGAGAAAAAAGTATACTACTGAGTAGAAGACTATACTATTAACAAAGATGTGTGGATCACTAACTAATCTGTTCGCCTTCACATGAATATTTTACTATTTTTACTTAGCTATTTCTATTTGTACAAATTCCACAAGAAGTACCTATTAAATAAGTAAATAAGCCAAGTTAATTTGGTGTAGTTATTATTTGACTCTGCGTCGTTGTCGTCGTTGGAAAGCAAAATCAGAAAGAAACATTATATTGTTTGGATATGATTATCATAATAACCACACAAAAATGTCTAGTACCAAAACTCTTCTGTGAACGTAGGTGTGAAATCTTTAGATTGTCTGAAAATGGCGTGAAGTTCAAGACACTTCTGCAAGACGCTGCATTATTAATACGAACTGAATAAATGAACAGACAAAGTTGGTAGTTCTGCATTTACCGTTCCATTCAACGATGCAGGCAATAGGTATAGACTCGATTTTATTATTTTTATAGTACTATACGCCGTACTAGCGAACTTTAAATATTAGAAACAGAAAATTTTTATCTCCCCTTGCGGTGCGGGAATTGAACCCACGACCTTCAGTTGGTAAGAGCAGCACGCGCGATACGTGAAGGTCGTGGGTTCAATTCCCGCACCGCAAGGGGAGATAAAAATTTTCTGTTTCTAATATTTAATAGGTATAGACGACTGAATATTCACAAGAAAGAAGCTGATAGGAAAGATAAAAATAAAGGATTTCGATGAACCGTATACTGGCACCTAACTACCACCACCACCTAACATACCGTACGTATGAAGCTACTACTACGGACTACCCACTAAACCCCCCCCCCCCCCTCCTCGTTGGTCCTCATTGCCAAAGTGGATTTGGAGTGCACCTCTCTAGTATGAATGCTTAAAATCAGTATTTTTAAAATGCCACATTCTTCAATACATCAAACGTATTTATACCTTGAAATTACAATACTAAATACCAGTTCCGAAATATCTGTGTTTGTGCAAATGCTTTCATCAAGAGCAAAGTTGACATTGACTAAATCTAAAACGAGACACGATGCCGCGCAATGAAATCATGTAGACTCGAACTGGAGACGACAAAACAACTATTATTGCAATGTACATCAAGCTTTATTGATGAACGATAATCAACTGCTTATAAAGTGGCAGTGAAACAGTAGACAAACAGACGCCCGTAACACTTGAAGCAGTTGTCGCCGCAACCTCGCGGTCGCTAACAAGATTTAAGGTTGAACTATTGAGGGCGAGTGTGTTTGCTTCCGATCTATCCTTACGCATCAAACGAATTTGTGTGGTAAATTACTAAAAAGCCTGTTTGGTATAACAGATTACCAAAAAGTAAAGAACATATATTTTTTATTTTATCGTGTAATCAAAAATGTATATTTAGATACATTACGTTTATATTTAGCACGATGTTGCTTCTTAGTAGTTTTATTTATTTATTTATTTAAAAACTTTATTGCACAAAAAAAAGTACAACAGGTGGACTTAATGCTATGGGCATTCTCTACCAGTCAACCTTTGGGTCATGAGTTTTTACGTAAATACACCCCAATGAACTTGTTGCGTTGTATGCTGTATCATCATCAATTTTTATTTATTTGTAGAGGAAAAAATTAGATTTTGTGTTGTGTGCCAACTAAAGAAAATTTTTTTTTAAATATTTATTAAGACGTACGTTTTTACGAATTAGTGACGTACCTAAACACACTCTTTCCACTAAACTTTGATGCGTTGTATCAGTATCAATTTTTATGTAATTCTTGAGGCAAGGTCCTCTCATTGTATATTGAAAATCTAACGAACGGACTAATTATTATCCTAATTTAACGAATCATCCCTATTTAAGGTGGCAATTTATCAGATGCAAAGCAAGCTTGTTTAAAAAATAAACCGTCGTAAAGTCTATGAAAAACAACAGGATATCGGAGATGCCGTGCCAGTGCCAACGTTACAACAACGATGTAGGTATTTACGTCAAGGTGCATTTGATAAACAACAATGTTTACAACTTTTTGAATAATTTACCGATGACGCGTTTGTATAAAACGATGCTATTATTTGCAAACGTGTCGTTAATTTGAGGTTTGACAATAATTTCAATTGAATTTGCTTATTAAGCAAATATATTTGGAAGCGCAAGGTTTTGAACATGACTCATGTACATTACAGACATTTGAATTGATGACACAAAAAAGTCTTTATTTATCGTGGATTCGTCGGCTCAAATTAAAAAAAAAACTTGTGCAAAAACAATATATCTATTACACCATTGTCCATAAGACATAAATAGCGAGCTATTCAGTTACCGAACGCAATCAAGATGTACAGTGTACAGTCAGCGCCTTTAGTTTGTATACAACTCAGTACCTTGTCACATTAATGTAACTGCCTATTTCACTTACTCAGTCACATGGACGTTTAGTGTGACAAGGTACTGAGGTGTATACAAACTAATGATGCTGACTGTACAGCACATTAAGGTAAACACTTATAGTTCGACTGTAGTCTTTATGCCCACGAAATAAGGTCGGTACAAAGTTCAAAGTGTGTAATCTGACGTGCTTTCAACCGTACATACAACCATATGTTATTCCTTCCGCCACTAATTCAATAAAATTATTTTTGGAATAAGGTCAGACGCAAATAAAGAGACATGTGTTCATCAGACGACGTTGGAATCCAAAGCATAACTTCTGCTAATACTATAAACGTAAAAGTGTGATTGAGTTGTGATGTTTGTTAATCTTTCACGAAAAACTACAAATTCCCGGTTTCAATATTTGACGAGTCGTAGTGTGTCAATAATGACAATGCGTCTTTCTCCTACTGACTACGAGTCTGCAACGGTTTTAGCTTACGCCTCGTACAATTTATTACTATCCGTAACAAAAATGGATCATGTCAAATATTTATTATACATTGCGATAGAAGGATGCTTTTTACTAATTAGTGACGTAGACACACTCTTTCCACTGAACTTTGTTGCGTGGTATCATCATTAATGTTTATGTTATTCTTGAGGCAAGGTCCTCTCATTGTATTTTGAAAATAATAAAAAAAAATTGTTTATTGTCTTTTTCCTTAAACTACAACTTCTACTTAAACTATCTTACGCTACTACACAGGAAGACAAAAGAAAGTGGTTCAGTTAATGCAGACACGGAGCCGAACTCCCTGTCTGCGCTGGTTTTCAACCTTTCCAGGAGCTCTGAGATGTAGTTTGGGAGCATGGGGTAGTGCTGATCTTTCGGACGAACAAAATCCTTATTTGATCGTTTTTTAAATATTGGAACAGGGCATAAATGGATTTGGAAACAAATTGTAGAATATATTAAGTTCTAGAATTACTTTGCGTTATTTTAAAATTATGTAGGATAATTTTTGTTCCAATAAAACATCAAATCAAACGAATTAATAAAAAAAAACATACAAACCGCCAAACATAGAACCTACTCCTTTTTGAAGTCAGTTAACAATTACAGATACATTATTTCGTCTTGTCAAGTAACTTGTCAAGTAATAAGTGTCTTTCCGATTACCGCCTCTGAGGAGGTTGTACAACAATCGCGTAGGATCGTAGTTTTTGTTGATGATAAATCGGAACGGTGGCCTTGCCCTCTACGAGCGAGGCCACGCAACGCTATTGAACCGGGCGTATGAGACCCAAAGAATTACAACTGACAACAGCAACACGCGTTGTTGTCAATTTCTTCCGTATTTCGTTTACGTGTTTGAAAAAAGAATACCTTTAAAATATAAATAAATATTGGAAAACATCACACACATTGCTCTGATTCTGTGGTAAGTAGCTAAAGCACTTGTGTTACAGAAATCATAAACAATGACGGTACCACAATACCCGAGACAATATATACAAGTTCGTTTACCATATTGACCCGACCGGTGGACCGATGGCGCGACGCCAAAGTCTGGCACGCTCGCCTCTCGGCTACAGAGGTCTTCAAAATGTGTTTTAAGTTAAAAAACCGGCCAAAAGCGTGTCGGGCCACGCTCAGTGTAGGGTTCCGTAGTTTTCAGTGCATCACAATACTAAAGTATCCCCACTTAAAGTTATAAAAATGGGCTATATTCTTCTTTTATTTGAAAGCAGATACATTGAGAATACAAAAAATATGTAAAGTAAGAAAAAAAAATACTAGCATATACGCTTAAATTACAACTTTAGTTAAAAAAATATTTTTTTCAAAAATTTCAAAAACGATTAAACCCATCAGGTTCAAAATAATTTTCCTAGAAAGCCTTTATGCAGTTCTATATTAGCAGAGCGATTATTATCAAAAAAATATCTTAGTAAACCCCTGTTCATTTTTAAACGACCTTTACCATTTTTACCTATCCAACGATCTATCACAAGTTGGGATTGAAATTAATAAAAACCGACTCGTAGTCGGGCGGAGAAAAACGTATTTTTTTACACATTACGAATCGTAAAATATTGGTACCGGGCATTTGTCGTTTATGATTTTTTTTTATTTTTATTATTAGCTTCATGATTTTTTTTTTCTAAAACGAATGAAAGAACTATTAAAGGGACAAGGGCCTAATCCCCTTCGATGTACACACTAATAATGGACCCGCAGAATTGGTACTGATTTATACTTCCTCCCTATTTGTCTCACTGGAAACGACATGTTTCTATTAGCCCTTTTAGATTCAAATCCATTTATTATTGACTGGCAGTAGCCCGCGACTACCTTCACGTTTTTCGGTCTAAAAACATCATATGACGATTGTTTATTTAAAAAAGCTATTGCACAACAAAAGTACAACATAATATAAGAGAGGTAGAGCATAGCGATTAATCGCTCGAACTGAAGCTCTGGTGGTGTAACTGGAGAGGTATTTCACCAGCCCGACTGGTGAAATACCTCCACCTTATAGAAGACCGCAGCCAAATAACAATCCCTTCTGTGTTGTTGTGTTCCTGCGTGTGAGTAAGGTTTCCAAAACTCTTGGGGGGTGCTACATTAGAAGAAGGGGTCTCCTTTAAGGTATGGGCGACAAGTCCAGTAACAGATTTATTATCCTGTACCTGTCGCCCTAACGCTAGGACCTCATTACCACTTAACATCAGGTGGATGAGGTCAATCTTTAAGTGTACTCTCTCTACCAGTCAACCCTTGGGTGATGCAGAGAGTTTGTGTATTTATAAGTGAGAAAATACAACAATAAAGGAAACATTAAAAGCAGGTGGCCGCTAGTTAAATTATAAAACGCTCGGTCTATTTATAGACAAGGTTCTGTTTATATGTATAACATAATACATTAGTAATGACTAATATTATTTTAGAGGAAATAACAACGATTTAGATATTGTTTGATATTCAATACTGATAAGGTGGAAACAGGTTATTTTGCTCATAACATAATCATGAATGAAACTGGTCCTAAAATATAAAAACACCGGAAATTATATTTTATTCTGCAGGACATTTGAATATGGAATTATGATGATGTTACAATTAATGCAACCAATTATTATATTAAAGATTAAAATTACTTGCAAATTTGACTATATTAGAGGGTATATTTACATTATCTTCTATGTTCAAAGGTCAAATTAAGATACAATTTCCGCAAGTATCTAAATACCAACTTATTTATATTTTATCACTTGTGAGATGTTGTGTTTTTTGTGATGACCGATACAATATATTTATTTATTTAAAACGTAAAAGATTTCAGATTATGTTGAGTTGATATTACGTAACAACTTAGGACAGAAGGTCCCTTAAGTAGATTAAGTAACATACTTGATATTACAGGAAATTCTGAACTTTTTACAGCAGAACAACTCGGTTGCGAGACATGGGTTTTTTGACAATCACAACATAGTATAAAACAAAGTTGCTTTTTCTATATGTCCCTATGTTTGCTTAGATCTTTAAAACTACGCAACGGGTTTTTGTGAGATTTTTTGATAGATGTATGAGGAAAGTTTATATGTAAAATCCAAACATATTAATGTACAGAAAAACCGACCACCCTTAATTTTATTTACTTGTACCCGTGCAAAGCCGGGGTGGGTAGCTAGTATAATATAATCCCGCAAAATATATGACTCCCCTATTCCTATACTTCAGTTTCTTTTCCGTCTTAATCACTTCAAAGCAATCTGCATTTAGGCCAAAATTAACACCATCTCGAGTACGTAGATTGAACAAACATGAAGAATTATTATCGTGAACCTCACACTTATCATTATAAGCTAATTATATAATATCTATCGTGCAATTGCTCTATCGGTCGTAGGTCGCCGGGTGCGACGATTGTTTACGCGACATATCACTGATCGGGTACAAAGCTGGTGTGGCAACGAATGCTTTAATATACCAATGTTACTGATATTGTATTCAGAAGTGAAAGGTGAACATTCAATGCCGATTTTAGCTATCAATTGTTTTTAATTATTTATTAATCACTTAGCTACGAGATTCATGATTACCGTACACATCTCTTCAACGGAACTACTAGTTACTTGGCAGTTAACTATATGCTGAACAGTTTATTAACCATAGCTGTTGCCTGCGATTTCGCTCATTTTATTTTGGGATAATAAAATAAGTATCCTATACGTCAATCTAGTTTGTGTTCTCTCTCTCTCAAATTTATGCAACTCTGTTCAGTAGTTTATGCGTCAAAGAGTAACATAGATAGGTACATCCATTTTTCCAAACAAACTTTCAAACATCATTATTTGACGACTTTTGTAGTCAACAAATGATTATAGGCGGATATCCATCTCCTCTACGGGTTATAGAATATATGCTAACTTCATCTTGTCGCGTCTCGATAAACGACAAAACCAAACTGAAACAAGAAGCAGAAAAAAATATACAGCGAAACGAATTGCAGTACATCGAGTACAAACGACCGAACCCAATAAAACCTACGAAACGTTGAAAACAAAGCATCAAAGGCTAGATAGCCCACCTCATCAACGCTCAGTCCTATAAACTTACCCATCTTACCCAATATCCTGTACTGGTTTTAACGGTGAATACTGGGCTGGTTGTGGTCGGCCGGTTGCGGCTAGCCGATCGTCCTATCCCATCCTAGAGCGTGTCCCTCCTTACAAAAAATTGTGCCCCCTGGTGTGCCGGTTCTGCCGGATCAGGCATTGCGTCCTGGCTGGGTGTGGTGCGTCAATCAATCAATCAATCAATCGAGGCCAACGGGTCGGACTTTGACGTCACGACATCTCTGAGGTCCCGGGTTCGACCCCGGTCGAGTTAATATGGGAAACGTTTCTATATGTATAGTCTCGTGTCTAGATGTTGTAGTACCGTCGTTGTTTCTGAATTCTGTAACACAAGTGCTTAATCTACGTACCACATAATCAGAGCAATGTGTGTGATGTTGTCCAATATTTATTATTCTTACAATATTTCGAGTTTGTAATATTTTCAGGATATTCCTTTGTATATTTACAGAAAGTATGTGTCTGCTGCTATGTTGTCTCCTATTTCATGAACAGCCTGCCATCCTACTCGGTCACCACTCGCGAAGTCAACCCTACACTTATCACTAACCGGAGGTATCAGGACGGTGTTGCTAATTATAATAATTATCTTTGGTGCAATTAAGCGGCGCTCCACAGGTCGCAGGGTGATCGGATGTTTGCGCGACAAGAACGGCTTTGTGCGAGCCTCTCGGACCTGATATGTATGACAAACGAGTGCATTAAAATCGCCCACATAATATACGCCTTTGATGAAGTCAACGGCCTTTATTACCATTCAACATGGCTCTAAGGATTTAGTTAGACGCTTGAAATTTGGCATGCAGGTACCTTATTAAACTTAAAGCTTAGCTTCAACAGGATATTGCAAAATTATCACGGGAACGGGATTTAGCGGGAAAAAACTGGAAAAACCCTGTAGTCCACGCGAACGAAGTCGCGGGCACAGCGAGTCACTAATATAACGCTTAAAAAGATTTTTCAACAAATGGCCGTTATTCCTTGTTTAAATATGAAAAGTTGTAATTTTGTGTACCTACTATGTCCGAATTACAAAAATATCAAGTAGAACAAGTCAAGGTTCATCATTTCCCCCCTCTGTGCGAGTAGGATACTGGATATCGTAACAAGGCGTAACGAAGCCATATAGCATAGAATCGGTTACTTAAACCTCTTATCGATTACCAACAGGTGAAGTGGTGCTACTATTTGGAGCCAGATAATAATCTGTGAAAATCTTATTTCTAATTCCTTTATTTCAATTTCATTGTCTTTAAATTTCTTCATGAATAGAAAGAGCAACAATCTTCGATGGTACCACCGTCAGGAACCAGAAGAATAAACCTTAATATAGCAGCTACATCATGGTAAATTTTAAGTATGCTACCAGATATTCTGTCCTCTAGGGTATTCTCTTCAGGCAGACTGTATTGATGAGCTTTCCGGCACGACTCGCCCGGACGAGCGCACAGCCGACCTTTGGAGCCGAGCAAGGTTATCAGCACCGCATTATCGTAGCCCGACCCCGATAGCCCCGCGAGGGTACCTCGTGATGGACCCAGGGTCGTCACGTAGACAAGATTTATTCCAGTACCAACTCTTGAGAAACCAGAAATAATCTTCTAGTCTACCATTGGTAATCAATGCTCCAAAGGGCTTCTTGCGAAAGGGCCTGAATTAGGTTCTTGAAGGTGTGTGAAAAGTTACCAACGCCTATAATAAAAGCGTAGACCTGAATTTTTAGGCAATCTTGGAATTTTATAGGCAACGGTTACCGCTTATCATCAGGCAGACGCTAGTACGTTACGCTTTAAATACTGAGTGGTAAAGTAATCAATCACATCTTTTATTGTGCACGCAAACTTGTAAATAATTCTGGTTCCAAAAATAGCATATAACATAGTTTCTTTTTTTATTAAATGCTAATATGAACATGAATTGGTCAAGAGAGGAGAATCCGGTACGCTTCCGTAGTACATTTTCGCACCGAGGGTTGTTCTACTGATACCTAGTGATACATTATTATTAAAAGTGACGACTTTCGTGCCATTTCTTCTCGGCATCATGAACATTCCGAACACGTTGACAGAATACAGAATCCGTACTGAAAATCCTTCTACCTGGGTTACTTTTTCATCAAGCACGGTACAATCGTAAGTATCATTTTTTTGTAAGTAGTCCTGCCTAAACACTAGTACTGGTAACTACGAATGCAACTACAAGCTGTAGTCTCTAACACGCCAGGCCTTATTAGAAGTGGACCATTACGCTGGCTCAGTGCAAAAGAGGCTACTCTTACATACTTTTTTACAAGTAAAATATTCAATACTAGTTCATTGTCGTCCCGGTATCGTTTTACTCACACCTGGCAGGGTTCCGGGCTTTGACCCTACCAAGGAGGGTCGAACACTAACTGGGTCAACTGATGTCGATGTTCCCAAGATAATCAAATATATTACTAGTTATAATAAGTACCTACAACAGTACTCGATATCGATGACTGTCTTTTTCGATAACTGTATCAGACTAGTGTCAATAATACGCAGTAGAAGCCGTTATTCAGACATCCGAAATAGCCTCCGAAGTTCTAACTTGTGAAAAAAATCAGAAACTGAAACTAAACGATACTCCGTAGCTCAAATAATAAGCTAAGGTATAAGAAGTAAATAGATGTGAAATATCAAAAAACTTACACAACAGACTTGATTTTTTATACAAAAAATCTTTACATTTTTTTTTTTACAACTGAGGTGCGTACTTTTTATTGCGGGACAAAACATGCTATGCTTATGTTAACCAACTATTTTATCTATCTTATTACCTTGCATCCAAATCCTTTGAGCACTCGTTGCGTGCAAAATCATCCATACATTCTTTAAAACTTTCACGTGTTAAATGTTAATGGGATAAAGTTAATGTTTTTCAGCTATGTTTGGTTTCATAAAGAAAATACGTCATCTAGTAATATTCCTTAATTGGTTGATATCTCTTAATTTGATCATGCCTACATTTAAGAATGAATAAAAAAGTCAATACAGTTTTAAAAAAAAAAAAGAGGGTAGTTCCAAAACGCAATACGAGGAAATGTACTTATATTAAGTACATTAACAGTTGCTTATGCTTCATCACAATTTTGTTACGAAAAAAATTTTTTTAAGAGACGCCTTGAGGATGAACTGTTACAATAGTAACGCATGATACTGCATCATTAAGTAATTTTCGACGTCACGAACAACAATTACCTAGGAATCTACAACGCACAACCGGATCGCATAACGAGACGAAAACAATGAAAACGTTCAGATTCAAAAGCAATTACACCTTCAAAATCACGTCACTCAACATATTTAACGTCTAATTAACTTAACGTGCCCATAAGACTGGAACGAGCGACTCACCGTGTAAAGCAGTTGGTGTATAAGAAGGAACTTTGTAAAATATCACTTAAGACTATCACAGCCACTTGTTGAATGTAAGTAGAAAAATATCGTAATTTTGTATGTCGAATTGAGGGCGCGTCGACGCACGTGAGGGCAGTGCGGCGCGCGGTAGGAAACTGAGTTAACTGAGTACTCGACTCGCGGCGCTCTGGCTCCGTCAGCCGGCTTGGAGTCCAGAGTGACGCGTGATTTGTGAGCTAGGTGCAGCGAGGAGCGAACACAGTGCACAAGAGGACAGTACATACTGCGACTGTACACGGAACTAGGGTCCAATGTTCAAGAGGTCACTAGGTCGACGATTGTATTTCCAGTTAAAACACATCGTTCTATTTTAATAAACGTAAAGTTTGCGTGTGGCTGTATAGATGTTTGATGTTTGTCTTCAAGCAAAACTACTACTCGAATTTGTAAGCAAATTAGATAAATAACATACTTAAAGTATACTTTTTTTATTGCAAAATAACACGATCAACGGTTAGTCTTGACTAGCCCAACAACAAATGCATCTCTCATATATGCTAGCATAATTAAAAAAAAATATTTCAAATCAAATTCCATAGGAAACCAGTCTCATACCTATTGGATCTACTAAAGTGCAAAGACAAGTATTGATTTCATTACATTGATATTACATGAAACGTTAACCGTATATCATATTAAACATTTTGAGTTTGATATCAGTTTTCAAACCTACGACCATAAAGGCCAAACCAATCTAAAGAGTAGTATGACGTGCATATTGTACATCCTTTGTTCACTCCGTTATCTCTGTAAACAGAAAGACGGTGTATTTCTCCTACTGTACGCGATTACATTGTGGCACGAATCTAAGCCGAGTCTAGGGTTACCGTCATTCGGTCAACGAAAATAAACAGTTACAACTCCGGAACGGACGTCATTCCAATTCGGAAGTGCATGTCGATGCGAACAAAGAATTTCGCAACGAGTTCTAAAAACTGCTATACACAAAGTATAGCATTAGATATGATAAAACGTAAGACACAAAGATTCGTAGATATTTTTTATTGCGAGGAATTCGGTGCGCGCATGATTCATTCGTTTCCCCAGAAAAAAAATAACTTATATGATAATGTGTGCCAAGACGGATTTGCATACCCGATCTCATTCAATGTTTTATTTTTTTGTGCGAGTCCTAAATGCAAAAGTCGATATGGGTTTGTAGGCAGAATATTGCATTCAAAATTATTAAATTATACAACAATGACTGCACGACAAAAAAAACGTCGTACCACAACACTCAGAACCATGACAAAATTAAAAGTACGTTGTTTAAATAGACAGTGCGATGCCAAAGTCCGGCTCACTACTCTTATGAATTTGTATTACGGATATTAATCCTAAATACAAATACAAATTCGAAGCTAACGGGTTGATACAGCAGAAAAATTTCATCGCCTACGATAACTTGCGGTTAGCTCAGTTGGAAGAGCAGCACGCGCGATACGTGAAGGTCGTGGGTTCGATTCCCGCACCGCAAGGGGAGATAAAAAAATTCTGTTTCTATTATTTAACGTTCGCTAGTACGGCGTAAAGTACTATAAAAATAAAAAATCGTAAATTGCATGTGCCTATCTATAATTTAAATGAAAATGAGCGTGATAGACCACTATTCTCGGTGCGATCGAGTATAATTGGGCAGAATATCACGAAATACGCTTCAGTCATTCGCAAACTTTCACATCGGAAAGAGATTGTGCAAACAGAGCAATTCATTTTACTTGCCTTCATAGTCAATTTAGTTTTCATCAATGCATCTTTTTTAGGGTAAGATTATAAAACGGTTTTCGTTAAGTCCGTGGCTTAGGTACTGGTTAGAGACCCCAAGTCACTGTCGGCTTAAAAATACTCAAATGGACATTGAAGTTGTAAAGTGAGGTCAAAAATTGTCTTTTGCAGACAATTCACAGATTTTGGTAGGATGATGTGCTATGTAGGTATTTAGAAAAAACGTTTTAACCGTGAACATTATGATTCTTAAAGATAACTGGTGGCCATTCCTTCGCACGTGCTGGTAACGCGAACAGAAACCTTTCTACTCGTACAAAAAAACGTTAATTTTCATAATCACAACCGCGTTTCAATAATAAGTATTTACGCAATCGAAAAACTACGATTTAATTTCCGATCTTTCGATTTGTCTTGAACAACTAAACTTTTCGTTTGTTTCGTTTTCCAAAAATGCTAATTAATACTTTTTCCCCATACGTAAGGTCGAAAGCATGGCAGACTACACACTTTGAACTTTGTATCGCCTATATTTCATCTGAATATGGACTAACATGTAACTGAAACTGTTTACCTGGATGTGCTTGTTCATCGTACTAAATGATGAGACAAGGTTTCAACGATGCTAAAAGCTGCCCACTTGCAGCTGCTTAGCATAAGGGTACAAACAACCTCCTTGCTGTATAGTCGCTGTATCATCGTTACCAGAAATAACAAAAAATGCTCTAGTTCGTTGAGTAGGCTAAGACCTACTTCAGGTCGCTGAGACAGCATAGTAAGCAAGTTAGGCTTAGCACCGCCCTTACATCGTACACATAAGCTCTAATGTAAAACTACAAATGTTTACCTCGATGTCATATAAGTAAGTTTGGAGAGGATAAAAATAATTTGAACTGTAGACTTAGGCCTTATAAACGCATATTGCACACGCTCCACGCAAAACCGGTCCGGAAAGTAGGTAAGGACTTACATACAGGCTCACTGAGTGAACGCAGCAGAGACGTTTGCCTAACCCGGTGATAACTACGACATTTCAAATAAACTTTGTATTTAAACGCTCATGCGTCGCCCCAAAAACCATTAAGTAGTAGGTCTTTACTAGACAGTTTACATCTATTCTTGTCCCAATTTAAGCTTTATTTCTATACTAGCGGCCCCACGCGTAATATCCTCGTTTTTTTTATATTATCCTCTGATTCTTCCCTCCTATTGGCCGCAGCGTGATATTATTTAGCCTTAAGCATTCCTCTATAAATGGACTATTCAACCAAAAAAATCTGTAACTTCAAATATTTCAAACAAACTCCTCGGCTTTATAATATCAGTATAGATGTACGATTTAATTGAAGGTAATAGAAATAGCAGTACAGGCGATTTCTTTTTCTTTTTCATTTAATGGACGTAAATTTGCTTTTAGATTGATGACTTAAGATAGGTTATAGTAATATTCTATAATAATTAAATCATGGAACTTTATAAATTGAAACGCATTTAAAAGTTAATCCTGTGTCAAACTTGCCACCAGTATTACTATATTTTAAATTAATTGTGGCTTGATATTGTAGCTTAATATTCTCCCAATTAATGGACTAAACAATATTAAAGAAATCCTATATTTGAAATCAATAAAGCACCGAACATTTGTTAGTAATAAAATGTACAAATCAATTAATTTACCCAACTTACAATAACTAAGTTGACGTCGCGCAACAAAATAGGTGTTCTTCAAATAATTGTATGTCTGTCATTCATTGGCATTCGCATTGAATGTGACTTTTATAGGTTTTCATTGTAAAATCAATAATCGTACGGTATTAAATATTTGTTCATGCATAACTAACAAAGAAGTTACAATTTTGAGTTCAAGATAATCTATCAGGTATTTTGTTTATCACTACTAGTATAAAACAAAGTCGCTTTTTCTGTCCCTATATCCCTTTGTACGCTTAAATCTTTAAAACTATTACCGATTTTGATGCGGTTTTTTTTGGTAGATAGAGTGATTCCAGAGAAAGGTTTTTATGTGTAATAAAGAATAGAAAAGCAAATATTTCTAAGTATTTACATTACTTCCGTGCGAAGCCTGAGCGGGTCGCTAGTTTCACTATAAAAATTACGTGTGTACCGCATGTGTCAATTTATATATATAAATATATTTAACTCAAAGATGACTGACTGACAGACATAGTGATCTCTCAACGCACAGCCCAAAATACTGGACGGATCCAGCTAAAATTTGGCATATAGATAGATGTTATGAGGTAGACTTCTACTAAGAAAGGGATTCTGATAAATTCTACCCCAAAGGGTAAAAAAGGGAATGAAAGTACGACGAAGTCGCTGGCTACCGCTATTGACAATAAATCTATTTGCAGCGCAATGTAATCAAAACTAATACACCAACGTAATGAGTTCAATCAGAGGCGTTTACAGCTGAGAGTAGTGATAGGATAATTCCTAGACGACAATCGCATCATCCTGACTGGCATAGATGTACTTTATCATTTCAGCAATAAGATCGGTTTTCATCGAGCGCAGTGGGTTGACAGCATTATTTGTTGGCGGTGCTGTTACCAACTCCTACGCACGTGAGACAATCGCGAAACGTTAAGACGCGATGGCACGTGTTAAGATTTCCATGATCTGAGCTGCAAATGGGATCTGTAGGTAAAGTACCGTAATTTTTCTGATTTCTGTAACACAAGTGCTTGAGCTACTTATCACGGAATCAGAGCAATGTATGTTATGTTGACCAATATTATATATGTAGTTATTCAATATCAAAAGATTTTTAAAAAAGAGCTATATGCTCTTTTACATTATTCTGGTTTTGAAACGAATGGAAAAAAGAAGGTTTCTTAATTCGATCGTATATATTTATGTGTGTTCGCCGATAACTAGTCTTTCTGAAACAATTTTGATTTTTTTAAGTTAGAAAGGAGATATTTTTGACGACCTCCGTAGCCGAGAGGCGAGCGGGCCTGACTTTGGCGAGCGCCATCTCTTGAGGTCCCGCGTTCGATCAACGGTCGGGTCAATATGGGAAACGAACTTTTCTATATTGTCTCGGGTCTGGGTATTGTGGTACCGTCGTTGTTTCTGATTTCTGTAACACAAGAGCTTTATCTACTTACCATAGAATCAGAGCAATGTATGTGCTGTTGTCCAATTTTGACGGTATTAAGTACAGTGCTACGGTGACAAGGATCGCCTCGTGAAAAAGAACAAAAAAACTCCAATCCCACGTGTCAGGCAATAGTACTGTATTAGATGTATAACTACAAAAAGTTATCTAGTTTCGTCTAGTCTCAAAAAAATCCAATAGCTGGCCACCATCGGCCGGATGGTACGAACCGGAAACGGAGTCCGCTCAGACGGGAGCGAATGGGATAATGGCCGCGGCACGGGGTCCGAAGTCCGGCCGGGAATAAATCCCGATCTGCGCGACAATCTCGACAAGCCGCGCCGTTCGCTCGATGCGTGCGCGCCACGCGCGGGGGGACGCGATTGCGAAGCTAATAATAAAGTACAAAGGAACGACTAATAAGTAGTGTCAGAAGTACTACCAACTATGTACATTGTTCGTTGCTTATCTAAATGTATAAAAGGTTTAAGAGAGGTAGGGCATAGCGATTTATAACTCGAACTGGAGCAGCCCGACTGGTGAAATACCTCCACCTTACAGATGACCGCAGCCAAATAACAATCACTTCTGTGTTGTGTTCCTGCGTGGGAGTAAGGTTTCCAGAGCTCCTGGGAAGTGCTACGTTAGTAGCAGGGGTCAAACCTTCAAGGTAAGGGCGACAAGTCCAGTAACAGATTTATTATGCTGTAATTGTCACCTTTAAGCTAGGACCTCATTACCACTTAACATCAGGTGGGATGAGGTCAATCTTGAAGTGCAATGTAAAAAAAAACGAGAAACTGGCTGACTGACTGACGTATCAACGCACAGCCTAAACAGCTAAGCGTAGGCACTTGAAAATTGGAAAGGACGTAGCTTAGGTACCGTAGAGGTGCACTAAGAGAGGAATTCCCGAAATTTCCACGGAAACAGAAAATAGCGGGAAAATAATTTTGTATGGAAAATCTAAACCGCTTAAGTTAGACGCTTGAAATTTTGCATGCAGGTACCTTAGTAAACTAAAAGCTTTGTTGCAACAAATTCCCACGGGAACGGGAGTTAGCGGGAAAAACTGGGCATATATAGGGCATGAAGAGTAAACGAAGTACATTCTCGTAGGTCGCATTGTGGCTCACGTATAGCATAAGTACAGGGGCTGACCCTGATAAGTACCTAGACACGATCCAGGTCACCAATCGCGCCTCCGCTTAATTACATTCTCCGCTCCGTTTGCTGTCCAACTAATAATTACCTACCTAGTTATATTTGATTTAATATAATAATAACAACTTACTCTTTTTCTAAAATATTTTCAAATGCTAAACTAATACCTGAAGGACGTCTTTCTAGCGGTAAGACCGCCCAACTCAAAAAAAAACTTGACAGTTTATATAAGAATGTATGGATTTTTAAAAGAAACAGTTTAATTTTCATATTTTTCAAGTTGATGTATTTTTTTTAAATTGGTTATGAACCATAACACACAAACCAATTTCAAAAAAAATGGTTTGTGTGGCTTTTAAACTTTTGCTGACCAACGTTGTTTATTTATAATCCTGGAGAAATCGAGGAGTCTTCACAAACTATTATTAACTTATAAAAGCTTCGATCATTTTTGATCGCAGTATGTAAGTATCAAGGTACGTATACGTGCAGAGATGAAATGATCAGTACTGATTTCATGATGGTAGCCTACCCTACAAATATGAGCCCTCCGCTCCCCCGAAAGTCCGGTGAAGATGAATAGAGGCCATCTCCGGCCATCACCAGTTAGTCAGCTAAAAAATAAAAGGAGCTCGTCTATCGCGATATTGTTTGTAGGACGTTCAAGCGTTCAACCGCGTCGTGAATCGGGTATTTGCGTAACTTTTTTACAGTCGGGGCAAACGCGTAATAACCACAAAATAAACACTGGTGGAGTATGTATAACAATAGTAACATGAACATATTACGCAGTTGCAACCACTTTCAGAGGTTTCTCTGATAGGTAAACAAAAACAAGTGATAGTGTTATCAGGAAACAGAAACCTGATGTATTGTCTCTTCTTCGAGTCGGTAGTGTACACACTAGAGCAGGGCTGTTTCAAAAGTTAGGATCACGCGCCAATTCAAATAATAAAAAAGATTGGAGGGCCGTACAAAACACTTTTATTAAAAAAATGGTAGCGTTTATCGTTTAATATACAATAGCACTAGGCCGTGTAAAAGGGCACCAAACGCATTCGGAAATCTGTATATACACAGTTCTTCTTTTCATGCTAGTACGCTTTCATATTTTTGTTATTTTTCTACAAAAAAAATCTCCCATTAAGAATATTAAAAACCGCGGCTCACGTGTAGAAGGACAGCGAGCCGTAGTTTTGAATGGCCTGCACTAGATTAAACGTTAACCGATAGGTAGTCCAAGAAGAACGAGTATATATAATATATTTATGGATAAAAGATATAAATTTTATTACATTTCTCGCTAACTCATTAGTTATCAATAATTATTTCTTTGTTTTACACAAAATATTCTTATTAATTTCAGTGATGTAATCATTCAGTAAAAATACAAATAAGAGATGAACCTAGTGACCCCACTATAAATGCGTCAAACTATCATTAAAGCCTAATTAGGTATTTTATTGTTTTATCCTTGTCTGTGGTTTGTAAATATATATGTCACCGTAAGATTGTAAAAATCGTTAGATTACAATCTATCTCGCGAGATTGTAAACTGTCGACAGATTGTGAACCGTAACATTATGATTGCAATTTAACGCGTTATTTTTCGCTATATTGTAATCTATCGATGGGAATCGGTCAAATTGTGAACTGACGTAGAACGAAATGCATCTCGCGCGCTGATTGGTTGCGAGTTATGTGCCCCCCGCCGCCCCGTCATTCGCCATATTTGTTTGTAATTTCGTTTGTTGTTTTTAAACTATTAATTTATGGTATGTTTAAAGGACTAAATATTTGTTTATAAGAGTTTCTTAAAATTTTCCAATTTTAATTTGTGTTAAAAGACAAAATAATTGTTTCATTTTGTTGTAATTTTCAATTAAAATTTTGAGTGTTTGAAGAATAAATATTTCGGTACAATTATTTCTCAAAGTAATGTCAGGATTATTGATTACCTAGTAAATAAATACTTGAAGATTTTTTGAAGTGCATTTAATTTATTTAAACGACATCTCTATTTTTTTAATTAAAAGAAATGATTTGATTTGAATTTCATTCCTAACTTTACGGGGACATAAAAAGGTTGATCGTGATTGGTCGCTCATACAATAAACCGACCAATCAGGAAGAGCTTTCGGACAGTTGACAGTTTGACGCCGGACAGATTGCAATTTAACGGTTTCAGTTCGATAGATTACAATACAGCGAAAAATAATCCGTTAAATTGCAATCTCAAGTTACGGTTCACAATCTGTCGACAGTTTACAATCTCGCGAGATAGATTGTAATCTAACGGTTTTTTACAATCTTACGGTGACATATACATGTAAACAGAACTATGTACGTAAACGCGATATAAATTGTATCGTTCTCGTGAATTTTCGATACAAAATTCATATAAACGTTTTTTTTAACTCTAGAGAATCATCACACCAATGAACGGAATTGTTTTATACTAAGATTTTTCCTTTTACTGTAGTTCCAGACTATATATAGAGCTATATTTGTGCCAAATTCCATATCTCTAACTTCAAAAATAAACATTTTTCCATATAAACTTTCAAAGGTGGTATTACCCCCATCCCCCCCTTTTTTTCTAATAAAAAGTAGCCTATGTCCGTTCTTGAGATTCAACGTATACCTATACCAAATTTCATCAAAATCCGTTCAGCCGTTTAGGCGTGAAAGAGTAACAGACGGGCAGACAGACAGACAGACAGAGTTACTTTCACATTTATAATATTAGTATGGATTAGTATGGATATCGAATGACATTTTCTAGACAGTACAGCTAAATGTAAAGTGTTGTGTAGATATTAGTCGGACAGTGTTGCTCATGTAAACTAAACGGAAGACTAATTGGACTTCGGTCGATGAGCAACAAATATCATAATAAACGAGTGATTAATTATATCGCAATTAGAGTCTCATTCGGGTCACAGGGAAGCAACAAAGTCCGACTAATATCTACACGTGGTATTGGGCCCAGTGCCCTCTGCGCATGTGTAGGATTCATGCTACTTGCATGCAATTAAATCTTGTCGTTCGATAGACTGAGAAATTTAAGAGAGGTAGGGCATAGCGATTTATCGCTCGAACTGGAGCAGCCCGACTGGTGAAATACCTCCACCTTACAGAAGACCGCAGCCTAATAACAATCACTTCTGTGTTGTTTTGTTCCTGCGTGTGAGTAAGGTTTCCAGAGCTCTTGGGGGTTGCTACATTAGTAGCAGGGGTCAAGCCTTCCCCCCCGCTGGGTTAGATAGATAGATAGATACACTTTATTGCACAGAAAAATTTACAGAAATTGGTTTTACAGACATATTTAAGTACAATATAGGCGGTCTTATTGCTAGAGAGCAATCTCTTCCAGACAACCTTTAGGTAGAGGAATTAGTAGACATCGAGAAACGGGTACAGCCGTGCAAAATGCTTGAGAAAAATACTAACAGAAAATATCAATATAAATACCATAACAAGATAAAAATATAAAAAAAAATACGTAAAGATAAATAAAACTATAATAAACAAATAAATACCTATATAATAAATAAATATATAAATTTCCATAAAGTATTTATGATATAAACAAATAGAAATAAATATATGAAATTAAATTAATAACCAACAAAGCTTAGCATTATTTAAAATACTTCCGCATCTTGTCGCGATGGGGGGGCTCAGTAACCCTGTGGACCGGGACGTTGAGGCTGGCCTTGTCACCCAGCCTCCAATACCGCACAGGGTGAAGCCAAGACGGATCCCGAGCTGGGCTGCGGAGAGAAGGTGGCTCTCTGCGGCAGGCCCGCAGGGGCAGAGGTGGGTCGCGGGGGGGGAGGAGGACCTCGGTGTTTCGTTGCCGGCCTCCCTGTCCTCCGCGACCCGGCAGTGGCGCGCTGCCGCGCGAGGCGCGAATCGCGTCGTGGTGGGGTCGCGGAGGAAGAGGAGGATACGGTATTACGTTTGCCGGTCTCCCTATCCTCCGCGACCGGTGGGTCTCGGGACTTCATCTGGCTCTCGGAGGGAGAGCTGGATTGAGAGTCTCGGTGTCCACAGAGGCGGTAGGCAGCGGAGCCGCACAGCAGATCCGCTGCTGGGACCGGAGATGCCAGGCGTGGGGTAAGCCTGGCGTCCGTTACCTCGGTCCCGAGGGGGTGGGGCGTGTCAGGTGGCCTGACACGCTCCAGCTGCGTATTTGCGCGGCGAGATGGGCCGCTTGGCGGTAGGCGCTGTGGGGGAGCCTGTGTAGAATCGCAAGGAATCCCGACTCCCCCACAATTGCGCAGCGTTGGCCACCGAGGGGGTTTTAGTCGGTGCGAGCCCGACACACCACTCTCTGTTCCCCACTGAGAGTGACGGTGCGGTAGGCATTTCCCCCTCGACTAAAAAAAAAAAAAAAAAAAGCCTTCAAGGTAAGGGCGACAAGTCCAGTAACAGCTTTATTATGCTGTACTTGTCACCCTAAAGCTAGGACCTCATTATCATTTAACATCAGGTAGGATGAGGTCAATCTAAATCAAGTGCAATATAAAAAAAACGATTATTGTACTTTGTTACTGAATACCGAAAATAATAAATAAATGCGCCAGACAATCACACCAATCACCTGGTTTCAAACTAAGGTTTTCCCTTGTACTATGAGTACCAGACGACGGATACTAACTGGGGGCGTCATCCCACCACACCCAGACTCAAGTCAATTTAGAAAAGTTAGTTTTACAAATTGACCCAACCGGAAAACGATCCCGGGAACTTTCGCGCTTTGGCCGCCTACCTTAGCCACTGCGCCACCGAGGTAGTAAAAAATTAGCTATTGCTTGGATTAAATAATGGAAATCGTGATTTCAGGTAGAGTAACAGTAAAATTAGTGGCACTTACTGATTAATCTAACAACGCACAGCTTGAATCACGGATTACTTTGTTGCGTACTATGGAAGGCATAGCAAGCTAAGAAAGGATTTTCTTAAATTTAAACTCCTTTTTTTGTCAAAGGGGAAATGCCTACCGCTCCATCACACTCTGCGGGGAACAGAGAGTGGTGTGTCAAGCTCGCACCGACTAAAACCACCTCGATGGTCAACGCTGCGTAGTTGAGGGAGAGTCGGGATTCCTTGCGGACTCTACACAGGCTCTAAAGTCAACCTCTAAAGCAGTATTTTCTAACGAGGGCATACCCCGCACGAGGAGTAAAGAAATGTTAGAAGAATGGCATAGCACAGTATATTTTGCATTACAAAACAAAACTAAAAAAACAAATAGATAAATTAACTGTTCAAATCGAACATCCTGTCGTGACGAGATGAAATAAATACCTTTTATTGCGAAAAAAAACCCTGTAGGCCACGCGAACGAACTCGCGGGCACAGCTAGTACGTAGGTAGGTTCATAAAACAACCGTGTAGGCCACGCGAACGAACTCGCGGGCACAGCTAGTACGTAGGTAGGTTCATAAAAAAACCGTGTAGGCCACGCGAACGAACTCGCGGGCACAGCTAGTACGTAGGTAGGTTCATAAAACAACCGTGTAGGCCACGCGAACGAACTCGCGGGCACAGCTAGTACGTAGGTAGGTTCATAAAACAACCGTGTAGGCCACGCGAACGAACTCGCGGGCACAGCTAGTACGTAGGTAGGTTCATAAAACAACCCTGTAGGCCACGCGAACGAACTCGCGGGCACAGCTAGTACGTAGGTAGGTTCATAAAACAACCGTGTAGGCCACGCGAACGAACTCGCGGGCACAGCTAGTACGTAGGTAGGTTCATAAAACAACCGTGTAGGCCACGCGAACGAACTCGCGGGCACAGCTAGTACGTAGGTAGGTTCATAAAAAAACCGTGTAGGCCACGCGAACGAACTCGCGGGCACAGCTAGTACGTAGGTAGGTTCATAAAACAACCGTGTAGGCCACGCGAACGAACTCGCGGGCACAGCTAGTACGTAGGTAGGTTCATAAAAAAACCGTGTAGGCCACGCGAACGAACTCGCGGGCACAGCTAGTACGTAGGTAGGTTCATAAAACAACCGTGTAGGCCACGCGAACGAACTCGCGGGCACAGCTAGTACGTAGGTAGGTTCATAAAAAAACCGTGTAGGCCACGCGAACGAACTCGCGGGCACAGCTAGTACGTAGGTAGGTTCATAAAACAACCGTGTAGGCCACGCGAACGAACTCGCGGGCACAGCTAGTACGTAGGTAGGTTCATAAAACAACCGTGTAGGCCACGCGAACGAACTCGCGGGCACAGCTAGTACGTAGGTAGGTTCATAAAACAACCGTGTAGGCCACGCGAACGAACTCGCGGGCACAGCTAGTACGGAGGTAGGTTCATAAATCTAAATCTATCGTCTCAATAGTTTAATCTATTTGTGAATTGTCAGATAAGAAATAACAGTAAAGTATATTAAATACGGCTTACAATAAATATTCAACAGTTTATACCTAAATTACCCTCGTAAGGCCGAATCCCTACTAATATTATAAATGCGAAAGTAACTCTGTCTGTCTGTCTGTTACGCTTTCCTGCTTAAACCTCTCAACCGATTTTGATGAAATTTGGTATAGGTATATGTTGAATCTCAACGGACATAGGCTACTTTTTATTAGCAAATAAGGGGGAGAGGGGGGTAATACCACCTTTGAAAGTTTATATGGAAAAATGTTTATTTTTGAAGTTAGAGATATGAAATTTGGCACAAATATAGCTCGAAACTTGGGTTAAAATATAGACTACTTTTTGTTTCGAATATTAGGGGAGATAGGGGTAAAACCGATCATGAATGGATGTAGTCCACGCGAACGGAATCGCGGGCACAGCTAGTGCCTTATAAAAGCCTTATAAATCAAGAGTAAAATCTTTCTTTTTCATAACTAAATGCGAACTTGTATCCTTAATCAAAGTTTTTAAATAAAGCTAAGCATTGTTGGTAATTAATTTCAGTGACCGTACCCGGTAAGATTGCAAATCTTGCGAGTTCTTATTCTTAGGTAGCAAGCTCAGCTCGCTACGCCAACAGCCGCGAGGCAAGGTCGCGCACTTTGCACTTCCCGGCTCTCAATCAAGCCCCCTCGAACCGCGGCCTACGATCACAGCTAACAGTGAATCAACTATTCTGACGACGGGAAGATTAGGCCGAATTTTGATACAGTGCATCGCTAAGGTCTCAGTTTCAATGCCCGGTCGGGTCGATATGGAAAACCAACTTTTCAATTTTGTCTCGGGCCTGGGTGTTGTAGTGCCGTCGTTGTTTCCGATCTCCCTAACACAAGTCCAATTTAAAAAAAAACTCTCCTTAGGCAGTCTAATCATATTCAACTGATTTGTTTTCATTAACAGTCCTTAATATATGTTTTTGAACTACAGCCTCTTTGAAACTATGCTTATACTATGTATATTTTTTTGTAGTTAATATGGTTAACATTTTTTTTTTATATTGCACTTCAAGATTGACCTCATCCCACCTGATGTTAAGTGGTAATGAGGTCCTAGCTTAAGGGTAATAAGTACAGCATAATTATTCTATTACTGGACTTATCGCCCTTACCTTGAAGGCTTGACCCCTGCTACTAACGCAGCACCCCCCAGGAGCTCTGGAAACCTTACTCACACGCAGAAAGACAACAACACAGATGTGATTGTTATTTGGCTGCGGTCTTCTGTAAGGTCTTCTGTAACATGGTGAATAGTGATCCAAATTTCGTTGGCACAAAATAATTTAGTTCTACAACATATAGAAAACGCAATATAACTATTTCTTCAATCTTAGATTGATAAACTATACAGACAAATATATCAGTGCATTTAGGTCTTATCGCTAGAAAGCTTAAAGTTCCAAAATGCATTTAAGTCTTATTATAAAAAGAGCCTGTGGTATCTAATCTAATATGTATGTATATGTAATTAGAACTCCCAGGTTAAACAAGCCTCACTCATGTTTTCATTAAACCAACAAACAATAGATATATATTTCATTTGTTGTTGCTTAATTACAATACTTTCTCTTAAAATTTGTGGGGTTGCCTTTTAGAGGATGCCACTAGGCACAAAATCCTCTTTTGTACTTGTTTATATAAGTGCAATAAAATTTTTGACAGTTTTAAATTAATTTAATAAATACTGAAATATTGGTGCAGTATGATCCATGTTTTTAAGTAACTGTTTAAGAGGTAGGGCATAGCCATTTATAGCTCGAACTGGAGCAGCCCGACTGGTGAAATACCTCCACCTTACAGAAACCGCAGCCAAATAACAATCACTTCTGTGTTGTTGTGTTCCTGCGTGTGAGTAAGGTTTCCAGAGCTCCTGGGGGGTGCTACATTAGTAGCAGGGGTCAAGCCTTCAAGGTAAAGGTGACAAGTCCAGTAACAGATTTATTAAATGGTTACATAAAATTTCTACCAATAATTAAGTGTTTATGTGTCAAACCTCTTATAATTACAACTTTTATTACATGCAATGCTTGCTGCTGGTTGCTAGAGTTTATGGTAACATAATATTTTAGTGCTAATATTATTATTCTAATTTGTAATAGTTTCTTTGTTACTGTTTCTCTTAAACCACAGGTAAAATTTAGGAACTACGAGTAATCTATGAGGTACACAATATTTATTCTTTATAATGTAAATTCAATATGTAATAGGTAGTTTTGGGAACATAAATGTTAAGAAAAGTTACTATCTGGTTTTGTGTACAAATGGTGAAGATATTTGTAGCTTTAGATGTGAAATCCAAGTCATAACCAATCACTTCAAATTATTACTTTTGATGTTAATTAATTAATTAGTTATGGAATGTTAAAAATAGGTTTAATTATGAAAGATCATGTCATCAAAGTTGAAATTTATAAATTGATATCAATACAGAACATTGTTTTTTTTTTGTTTCATACAATCATTATAAACACTAATTATGATACTGTATTTAATACAATAGCTGTTGCTCACAGCTTTGTTAGTGTTATTTTGGGATAATATGTATAGTTTGTTAACCTAGTAAATAACAATCACTCCGGTGTTGTTGTGTTCCTGCGTGTGAGTAAGGTTTCCAGAGCTCTTGGGGGGTGCTACATTAGTAACAGGGGTCAAGCCTTCAAGGTAAGGGCGACAAGTCTAGTAACAGTTGTACTATGCTATACTTTTTGACCTTAAGCTAGGAACTCATTACCACTTAACATCAGGTGGGATGAGGTCAATCTTGGGAGTGCATTATAAAAAAAATAGTATTTTTGGGTAACAAATATCCATACATCCATACAAACTTTTGCATTTACAATATTAGAAATATTTATTTTTTTGTTAATATATGGTTTTGAAAATGTGCGTAATATTATAAATATTGTTATAATTTTAACTTTCCCAGATGATATTACCTTTTAAATAAATTTTGAAGCTGTATTTGTGGTGGAGAGGACGAGATCATCAGGTCAGTGAGATAGACACAAACAAAGAGTGTGGATGCATTATAAAAAACCATTTTAAAATAAAAATTCAATCTAAACTAAGCTGATTAAATACTATTTCGAATCTACGTACAGAAAAACGAATTTCTCCTTAATTTCTTGACGAACATGCGCGGCTATATTTACCCATCTTGTTGGATTCTGACAAGAATTCATTTTGTTCATTTGAATAACGACTGAATAATTGGCTCAGAGATTCAATAGTTTTAAAATTTATACGTGAAGTTGTGACGTTTAGTTATTATTTTTACGAAATTAAAATGTGGAAACATTCGCTGGGCGACTTTATAGGTTATAGAAAGTACCTTGGAAACGTATCCCACTTGACACATAAGTCAAGGATGAAATCACACAAAATTTATATTAAACAATACTTACTGTGTATATTGGCGTCCACTGCGATTATAACACTTGTAAATTATCACAAATTTTTCAAATAAACTAGAGGTAAACAGTAAAGCCGTAACGTCACACAAATCCGAACATAGTGCCGTCCAATTTGCAATTCAACTGACTGACAGATGACAGTCAGTCAGTAAACTAAATCGATTACACAACATCGATAAATAAGAAATCGATTAAAACAATAAATACTACGTAAGGAAAAGTCTACAAGTAGAAAGTTATATTGCAAAAAAGGAAAACCACACCTTACAAACTATATTGCTCGAGTAGACTCCCTTTTTATAACCGGTTTTGAGTATAATAAATTTCGAGTATAACAGGTACATATATAATATAATAATGATTTTATAATAAAGCGTCTTAAACTTAAAATTACTTGAACTTTGTGGTTTAAATCTGAGTAAAGCAAATATTGAAATTTCTATATAAATTAGCACATAAATTATGTAGGATTTAAAAATAGATGGTCTACATACTGATTACCTCCCACAAATGTTCGATTTATAACCATAATCTTGTTTATATTATACAGGAGAAGTTAAATAATTTGTTATTTTATTAAAAATTCTTTCAAGTTCGATTTTACTAATAAAAAATGTTATGTATGTATGAATATCACATGAAATTTAATTATTCGATTTCTGTAACACAAATGCTTTACTACTTACGAGTGTATCAAAGGAATGGACGTAATGTGGTACAATATTTAAAAAAACATATTTTTTTCTTGTATTTAGGGCAACTACTGCTAATACTGATGACATACTAAGACTTTTATAATGAAACGTATCTTTGTTTTATATTCAAATAATTCTGTTATCGAGTACAGACATTCGATTCTTAACTCGAATAATTATGAACAGCACTAGACATGTTGAATGTGTCTCGCATGGAGTGGGGGAGCGGCGGCTTTATCCAATGGGAACACGGCAACCCGTCTGAAAAGGTGGCGTGATCGCTACGTCATCATTGTGAAATAGCTATAATAGTATTCTACATGCATTTTAGATCAATACCTGAAATATGAATGAAAACACATGTTGCACTTTGCAGATATTATATTAAGACTACAATTTACGAACTTTCGTCTCCTGACGAGAAGCCTAAGAGTAAGAGCGTTGATTGTTTTATTTCACAGTTAAACTGCGTCTATGCATTTCACAAGCAGCTGGCAGGATGCATTGTTGTTTTCCCGCCAAAATGTCAAATGTTAGAAATTTGAACCTTACGCACAATCTCAATAAACCGTAGACAGAGAAAACTACGTCTATGCAATAATCTTAAAAACACAACTTAGGCAGGTATATGTACCTAGGTAACTAGTAAGAAAAAATGCATGCGATAACAAGCTACGCTTCATTACCTTGGTATTTATGAAATTGCGATAAATCTTTTACAAGGCGTTAATTATCTAGTATCCGTGACAAACACTGCAATACATGGCAAAGTAGGTACCTACCACGTAGGTACTGTGCATCGATGCATTCCACAGACATACCTATAATTATTAGATGTCTGTGATGCATTCGAAAGTATTTGCCAAATTTTAAGCATAGTAACTTACTCAATAAAAACTTATCCAAAAATACTCTTCTGCAATGAAAAAACCATAAAAACTTTAAATGTCACAACACAACATTAGGGTTGATGCTGATGTATTGATTTGGTTCATGCAAATTCGGCAACAAAATTAACGTTTTCTAAAATTCTCCAATGTTTACGACTTGTGGCCGTCTGAACCGAAAATGTTCAAGAACTACAGGGATATCTGTGACGTGGTGTCTCTGCTGGTGTACTGCCCCTCGGAGCGCGCCTTCTTGTTGACGAAGGAAGCGAGCGGGGAATACTGGCTGCCCTGCAGCAAAGCAGAGAACAACTGTTGGAAGATGACCGCACACAAAATTAATTTCGAGGTTTATTCATTGCTTGGGTTCTCGTAGGCAGATAACTGGTCCACTGTTGTAATTTATGGTGATCACGCTTACTGGCACAATTTGTATTTGGTTTGGTTCATGTAGACATCACAGTAGGTGAAATGCAGTTCGGCATTAGTATTAATACTCAATAATAAATCGTTTATTGGGTCTACACTGTACTAAACGGTATTCAGTGAGATAAAAAAAGAATGAAAGAAACGTTTATTTAGTGATTATGTCACACATTGCGTTGTTAAAACAATAACTCAAATTATAGATCTTAAATACCACCTTTAGGGCACCACAATGTGATAAAGGACGCTCGCTTTTCTATATTTTTTTAGTTTCTTACCTTTTAAACCTTCCCTGGACCTCCACAATTATTTCAGAACCAAGATTAGCCAAATCGGTCTAGCCGTTCTCGAGTTTTAGCGAGTCTAACGAACAGCGCGGCGATTCATTTTTATATATAAGATTAGACACAAGTTTGGCGCTCAGTGAATTTTGACCCATCTGGTGACTCGTTGTAGTGCGTGCATAAATGCCGCATGAATGACGTTGCCAGTGCCTTGCAGAAACGTTTGATGTGGTGTTAAGGTATAGGAGCGCAAACAATGATTGCACATTAGGGATCCTCATTTGAAATTATCGTCGTTGCCCATACACATGTTCCACATCAGGAAGAGTATCTTCAGGGGTGAGAGCCTCCTACGCTCTTCCTTAAGAAGGCTTCGCAGTCATCATCGATATTTAGGTAGGAAAAAAAGAAAAATAAACAAAGACAAAAGTACCAAATCACTGATGTCTAACCATAAGGGTTGGCTACCCATATTGTAACAGATGTTCGGGATGGACGCCGGAACAAATTGCGTGCCTCTTCGGGTGTACAAGATCTGGATGCCGTACCACAACCAGCAGTGCGTCTACCACGCCATCTTCAAGGTGTCCGTCAAGAGTGATGTCAAGAAAATAGCTAAAATTAAGGCATGATGAAGTATTAAACGTGTATTTCGGATGTAAATTTAAAAATAGATACGTTCCTATTTCTAACATTTACCATTTCAGCATTCGTGCATCCCATATATAATAGGTATGTCTCATATTAGAGGAAGTGGGTTCGATTCCAGCTGGGAACACATCTTTGTATCGTGTTCAATTTAAATAGGACATTTTTAGATTGAGCACCTAAACTGTCTGTTAAGTAAAAAAGTTTTTTTTATTAATGTAGGTAAAGTCATTTAGAAAAATCCAAAGAAAATGGTGGTTTTACTGTTTAAACAATCCCTTTATGGGACTGTTTGATAAGTAAAAGAAACTGCGGGAGCTAATAGGCACTAGTTTATTAGAACAATGTTCCAAAGTTAGTCATATCTACGTTTGTTTCGCTGCGCGAGGTAGGTACCGTCAGCATCTTTGGTTTTATACACCTCAGTACCTTGTCACATTAAACCTCTACACTAAGTAAGTCACTCAAACAGTGAACTTAATGTGATAAGGTAACTATACCTTTTTATAATTCCCTTTGTAGAGTCTACGGAATCGTCTGCAGTGGTTTAACACCATAGAACTGGAGCGTCAGCGGGCGCACTCCACGCTGCGCAGCCCCGAGGTGGCGGTGTTCGCGCAGATGGCCATGGGCGACCAGCCCAAGGAAGCGGAGACGGTTGTGAGTTCGGCTACTCGACAGTTCAGCTTTATACTTTTTTGCGGTTCCGTACCCAAAGGATAAAAACGGGACCCTATTACTAAGACTTCGCTGTTTGTCACCAGGCTGTATCTCAAGAACCGTGATAGTGTGGTGATAGTAAGAGAGTTGAAACTTTCATATATAATTATCTATTTCTGTAACCGCTATAACAACATACAAAAATGTATGTTTAAGGGGGTCTTCCATACAACAATCGTGATTTTATGGCATGTTCTTGTTTGAAACTAATAACGGTTAACGGTAGATGCTTAAATTATTTACAGCATATCTAGTTATATGTTCTCTTTAAATACAATTAATATAAATAAATAATAAGGGGCTCCCTTACAACAAAACGCGATTTTTGGCCTATTTTTGCTCGATATCAATAAATAGGAAACATGTAGGCACTTGAAATGTTCAATGAAATTTGTGTACTTAATGTTGTTTACCTAATCCATGCTACGGAACCCTTCGTGCGCGAGTACGCCTCGCACTTGGCAGGACTGCAACATAATTTTGTTTTTGATAATTTTTAATGCGTATTATCATGCAAATGTCTTATTCAACTTTGATCAGCTGGTACCTTTCTATAATCTGAGGCTGATACCTAGGTATAGGTAAATAATATCGTTCACGCTTTCGCAAAGCGCTTTTTACATCAATGCGCGTTTTATATTCTTGATATGTGTCCTGAGTCAGGAGATGGAATGCGGAATGCTGATCGAGATCTGCGAGGAGAACGTCATAACTGTTATCGAAGGGATGAATGCTATTTCGGCCTCGCCCAATTGCCAGCTGCTCCAAGCTGCTAATTACACGAAAGACGGTAAGAAACCGTAATAACATCAGGTACGTGGTTAGATTCGAGCATTATTAAATGTCTTATGTCCAACTCCCTATTCTTATACTTAGCCCTTCTATGGAGCTCGCCAGTGCCGGACTTTGGCGTCGCGCCATCTCTGAGGTTCCGGGTTCGAACCCCGGTCGGGTGTTTTTTACAATATGGAAGATAATATGTGGTGAAACAGTTTGATTACCATAAATATAAAAACAAAATTTTTACTTTTATCATGAAAACAAAAATATACCTACCTACTAAGATAAATTGCGTTAATATTTAGCGCGACATCACTTCTTTTCACAGTTTTTATACTAGTGATCGCACGTTTTAAGATAGGGGTGATCTATCTTAGAAGCTCTATAACTTACGATTTCAATACATATTACATGCTAAATGTAAACATGCTGCGCGAACTGTTAGTAGCTACAGCCAAAGTATATATATGCGACGGATCCGCAGATAACTCTTATCCTTATCATTTGTTTTATTTCGCCTGGGCTAACTGGGTTCTACATTCTGCTGACACTTCGTAGATCAAATCCGCATGTACCAAGAGTTCCTGGTGATGGTGTACCCGGCGTTGTACATGAGCCCCTACGTGTTCACACAATTCATGCTCGACCTCGGATGGCAGAGGACCCAGTGTCAGAGTCTCTTCAGGTATCAAACGTATTTATAAGCTCATACTTTAATAAAGACTCGGATCCAGGCTAAGTTACCGATATTCCAAAGGTGGTTACTCAAGGAGCTTATACCTCATTCAAAAAGAAAAAGCAGTTTGGAGTTAATCAACGCCACCATAATGCAAAAAGACATGAGTCATTGTTTTTACCTACTGTCTCGTCTCAAATCTAGTTGCAAATTATGTCATTAGAAGTCTAGAGATCCCAGATGAAGTATTTGTTAATGGCGCGACGCCATAGGCTTAGAGATAGAATAACCAATGGTGGAGGAGGAGAAGGTGCTAAGGATTTAAGGTCCGGGGCACAAATCTAGTATCTTATTGGCTTGCCTAGGCAATTGCCGAGTCCACCGGATGGTTAATTAGGCAAAAAATTATTTTGATGACAACATGAACATTACAATCGCGAAAGTTTGTGAGAATATTGTGGGTGTGTGGATGTGAACTTGCTACTTTTTGTGTTCGCAAATACAACTGAACGCATTTGAATGAAATTTAGTAGAGATTAACATACAGGACAAGATTTAACCGATTTAACAACAGCTAGTATATATTTATTTACTATGCTATAAAGGGCAGCGGACGTGACAGGGCGCGGAGGCCTGTCGTTCGTGGAGTTGGCGCTGTGGGCGGCGGCGCTCGAGCCCAACACGCAGCACAGCGGCGTCCCCGCCGAGATCCGCTGCCGGTACATATTCAGGTCAGTCATTAAGTTTGATGTTAGCATCGTGCTTACCATCTTACCTCCAGATTGATTCATCCTAATTCCTATTGTGGATATCAAGGGCACAGGTAGCTATGTGTCCTTTCATACGAAGTAGCGCCAAAACATTAATGGTCTCTGTTGAATTCTTGGATATGAAGTGGTATATGACATTTTGCGCCCTCCATTACAACCCATATGTATAATTTAGGCTTTACCGTCCACCCTAACTACTCTTAGCCCGCTTAGACCACCACCACCACCCCTTATTTGCACTTCGATAGGTTATGGAAACTAGGAAAAAATTAAGTAGTTGTCTGTTTCATAGTAACAGCCGCTATTTGACCGAGAACATCAATGGAGCTGGATTTCTCCTGAAATGTTGGCTTGGGTTGAAAATGATTATTCACCAAGAAACGGGAACCAAAAACAAGCAAGAGATAAGATCCGTTAAGGGGAGTGTACCAATTTAAATAAGACAAGCTTATTTTCAGGTATTTTGATAGCAACCGCGATTTGAAATTGGAGTACGTGGAATTCAAAGAGTTGGTGGCAGCCGCCCGCACCGCCAGGCAGCTGCCAGTTGACGCACTCAGCGTGGCCAGAGACGCTGACGTCTGTCTCAGGTAATTTGTCACTGTAAGATAAGTTAAATAGAAAAAATATAGTTATCTACTTCATTTAGCCACCATTTCTAGTGCCAGTGCTGGGGCAGAATGTGAGCTAAGCTTGGCATTTGGTTCAATTGGTTCTTATTGAACGTCAATGGTTTAAGTTGGGTTAAACTTTAACCCAACTTGGTCACCTCTGCAGAGTCTGCATCTCCACCTCTGTTGTAATGCGGCACTACGTAGGTAGGTTTGTTTGACGGAGAGAGAGGTTCACCATCAGATTCAGAATTTCCCTCAATTCTCCCTTGTGTCACTAAAAGTCCGTGAAGTCCTCGTCAGAGGTAATATATGTATATGAAGAAATTTGCCATCTAACCAGTGATGCGACTTTAACTCCAAAATTTTGCTGAATTCATTACTACCCTGTTTTTAAACAAATAGCTTCAAGTCAAAGATCAGAATACAGCTAGCAATCTGATGCAGGCAGCTAGGCATTCAGCCGAACTCGCAGTTGCCTCTAGCAGAGTTTCTGCGCGGCGTGGGGGAGCTACGCCTACGCGGCACCAGCTCACTACTCCGTGCACCCAAGAGCATAGCCGGTTACCTCGTAGACCTGCAGTGAGTATGAGTGAATTCTACAGTTTTGTTTCTGAACTGTTATTACTAAGTGGATGTCCAAAAGCTTCTTAATTGCTAATTATATAGCGATTCCGTTTCAGAGAAAGGGATCGTGAACTGAACCTTCGGAAGGCGATTTCTACTCCAAAAATTCAACCTCAGGCCAGTACGTAACCATTTTTCTACTTATATTGTTTGAATAAGTGACCCGTCTTCTACACTAGTCTCTTATCTGCTATATCTCGTCCGTTTGGAGAGATCTACTGACTGATCTAAGCCTGATCTTTCTGTACAATTTGAATCTTGTTTCGTTGTTTCTGTAAACGCGGCAATAATAAGCTGTTCACAACTAGGTACATAATATCATAAGTCTTATAGACCAAGAACCTTGTTAAGGTTAATAAGTGTGGTGTACCCTTCGTACTGCAGGCACGGCGAGCACGGGCGGGACGCCGGGCGCGGGCGGGGCGCGCGTGACGAGCGCCATGAAGCGTGCGCGCGCCGACTACAGCGTCGCCGTCTACACCGTGCGCCTGCGCAAGCGCCCGCCCAACGAGTTGCTCGAACTGAACCAGTTTGATGGTGTTTACATTTTTGTCCCAAGCAATTATGTTAGTTTTGCAAGGGAAGAATTAACGATGATGGTACGAATATCCTTGAGTAAATTTAGACATTCAACCAATTCTGCCTATTTGCCTCGCCTTAATTGGCACGTTAACCGTTCTACTTGACGGGTGCTGTGATAAGGATGTTTGACGATGATAAATTTTTAGTGCATTGTATTTTTGATATCAATATATTATTAGATATTTGAATATTGTACAACAAGCTATGTAATATATGATTATGTGTAAATAAAACCGCTGCTGGGCTTCCTGTAAAAACCAGGACGAACCAAGTGTAGGGAAAAATTATCTGTGACAAATGGAAAAAGGCGCCACTGATGTCGAGTTTCAAAAAACAGCTCGTGTACTTATATCTTACATGTGATGTGATAGAGGAAGCGGTGAGCCCGTCGACGTCGCGTCTCGTCAGCGGCACTACCGCGTCACTCGAGCTGCTGGGGCCGGCAGCAGCGCCGGTGGAGGCGTTGGCCGCAGTGCACTACTTCGCTTCAGCTATTGACAAGACCCATAGTGCCAGTGTATGTATTTACTTACCTACTGATGAGGACTGCGAATCGCCAAAAATATTTACCGGACAAGCAGGGGAGTTAAGAGCGTTACTCCGCATCCTTCTAATGCACGCTAAACAAACAACGCTAATTTAGTTGGTTTTGCTTTCGTGGAATTTTATTTTTGCTATGTTGTAAGGTTTACGCAACTGTTGTACATTTGAATAAAAAGACTTGAGCATCCAATTAAAAGTTCTAAGACAAAGACCGTTCACCGTGGGTAGGTGGCTTGATGCTGTCCGCGTAATCGTTTTTCTTTGGAATGATTTCTGTTCATGAGAGATTTTTTTCAGCTGGTAAGTTTGCACTATTTTCCAGCCATAATGGCTTCAATCATTATCACACACGATTGAAAAACAAATACAAAAAACTCACCTCAGGGATAATGCATGCGGCGTTATAGATAGAGGCTGGTAGGTACATCTGCTTGACGTTGATGCCATTTTTAAAACGTCGGTTTATTAGGTACGCCTTAATCTGGGAGAAAGGCTATCACTAAACTAGAGGTTCTAATTAATTTTTCAATCTTCCTCCACTTTGGTCAAAATTTGGGGTCGGAGCAGTTTGGCTACTTACGGTTTTGTTACAGCGGCGTGGGTCAGGCAGCGGATCTGTAGTAGTCGGCAAGCCGGCATGGGCGTGGAGCACGTCGGCGGAGGAAGCTGCTCTTGGCGCGTTGCTGCTGCGGTTGGCGGAGGCTGTGAGACCTATTTGTGCCGCTGAACCGCGACTGCTGAGACTGGCCTCACCTGTTTATGCTGTTGGTGAGATTACGCACTAGTATCTATGTATTAATCAACTAGGTAGATAGCTTCCAAACCGCTAGCTTAGTTGACGGTGTAGACGGGAACGTGCTTGCACTGCCAGCAAACAATGTTGTCATTCGTTTCATTGTAATCTACATAGGATACCTACTTTGCTAGAGCAAATATCTAATGATCCCCACTAGGGTACCTACACATTTTGCTTGGATATTTTCTATACTAGAGCTAAAGCTTTATCTCATATTTATTTTGACAAATTATTTTATGGATCGACTCTAAGTAGGTACGTAAGTATCAAGTTTCTCTTCGATTATTGTCAAGGACACACACTTCAATCAGTGGGTTGGTGAAATATACCTACCTAAATGGATAAAGAGACTTGGTATGGTATTCTGGGCGCAGGCGACCTGCACGGCAACCTGGGCGCGCTGCTGGGCATGGAGGCGGCGCTGTGGCCGGCGGGCACGGCGCTGGCGCCGGCGCGCGTGCTGTTCCTCGGCGACTACGTGGACCGCGGCGCGCACGGCTCCGAGCTCATGGCGTACCTGCTCGCCTCCAAGCTGCAGCGGCCCGGCGCCGTGCTCATGGTGCGCGGCAACCACGAGACGCGCGATATACAGAAGATGTTCACGTTCTACAAGTAACCGCTCCTCACACTGTATCGTACCTGCTCGCCTCCAAGCTGCAGCGGCCCGGCGCCGTGCTCATGGTGCGCGGCAACCACGAGACGCGCGATATACAGAAGATGTTCACGTTCTACAAGTAACCGCTCCTCACACTGTATCGTACCTGCTCGCCTCCAAGCTGCAGCGGCCCGGCGCCGTGCTCATGGTGCGCGGCAACCACGAGACGCGCGATATACAGAAGATGTTCACGTTCTACAAGTAACCGCTCCTCACACTGTATCGTACCTGCTCGCCTCCGAGCTGCAGCGGCCCGGCGCCGTGCTCATGGTGCGCGGCAACCACGAGACGCGCGATATACAGAAGATGTTCACGTTCTACAAGTAACCGCTCCTCACACTGTATCGTACCTGCTCGCCTCCAAGCTGCAGCGGCCCGGCGCCGTGCTCATGGTGCGCGGCAACCACGAGACGCGCGATATACAGAAGATGTTCACGTTCTACAAGTAACCGCTCCTCACACTGTATCGTACCTGCTCGCCTCCAAGCTGCAGCGGCCCGGCGCCGTGCTCATGGTGCGCGGCAACCACGAGACGCGCGATATACAGAAGATGTTCACGTTCTACAAGTAACCGCTCCTCACACTGTATCGTACCTGCTCGCCTCCAAGCTGCAGCGGCCCGGCGCCGTGCTCATGGTGCGCGGCAACCACGAGACGCGCGATATACAGAAGATGTTCACGTTCTACAAGTAACCGCTCCTCACACTGTATCGTACCTGCTCGCCTCCAAGCTGCAGCGGCCCGGCGCCGTGCTCATGGTGCGCGGCAACCACGAGACGCGCGATATACAGAAGATGTTCACGTTCTACAGGTAACCGCTCCTCACACTGTATCGTACATTATGTAGTACGCGTATGTTTCGTCTGTGTTTTCGTCCATTATGGAACCCGGGGTCCGTTTCGACTAAGCCCCTGATTTCACTATCCGAGCGATTTCCACCAGAGCATGTCTTTAGGTGGCTTTCGAGACATGGAAACATCTTCTTTTAAGAGAGGTAGGGCATAGCGATTTATCGCTTGAACTGGAGCAGCCCGACTGGTGAAATACCTCCACCTTACAGAAGACCGCAGCCAAATAACAATCACTCCGGTGTTGTTGTGTTCCTGCGTGTGAGTAAAGTTTCCAGAGCTCCTGGGGGGTGCTACATTAGTAGCAGGGGTCAAGCCTTCAAGGTAAGGGCGACAAGTCCAGCAACAGATTTATTATACTGTACTTGTCGCCCATAAGCTAGGACCTCATTACCAATGAGGTCAATCTTGAAGTGTAATATAAAAAATAAAAAAAAATTGATCGAACAGTCATGGGATTTAAGATTGCATTGTCCTAACCAAATCGGGAAAGTCTCGCACAAGGAAAGAGTTGCCATGTTCTGTTTTAGTTTTAAAGTGGAGGTGGAGTTCCGCCTTCCGCTAGTTTAAAACTGCAAGGAGCAAGTTTAGCGGTTGCTTTACTATTAAACATCTTTGATTTCAATCCGTTGGTTGTAATTATCATGATCATTAACGCTTTCAGTTTTTCTTCTGTAGCGAGTGTGTGACAAAATATGGTGAAACCGAGGGTCCCAAGATTTGGAACGCGATAAACCACGTGTTTGACGCATTGCCACTTGCAGCCGTCGTCGACGATAAGGTATAGGACACCAGTTTACATTATGGACAATGCACAAAAACATTTTTTTATTCCTACGGGAAGAAAAATGATGGCGAAGTTGTTCTGATTCGACCAGGTGTTTTGCTGCCACGGCGGCATTCCACCTCCGTGGGTGTGCCCCCTCATTTCGGCGATAGACAAGGTGCCTGTACCCCTCACGCGGCCAGCCGAGCAGAGCTCCATAGCTTGGGAACTATTATGGAACGATCCAGTAAAGTAAGTTATTACCTTTAATAAACCCAACTAACATAAATTAATCTTGGTGTTATTTTGGAGGCTTCAAAATAAGATGAACAAAAGATGCGGACTGTTTCTTAAATTTGTGAGTGTGTGGTTGGACAGTTCACCATAGGATGTGCCGTAGAATCACCATCTCTTTGAGACATCTTACATGCACTTTTGCAGCTCTAGCTATAAAAATATGTGGTGGTAGTCAAAGGTAACCTGCACGGGTCTATTTGTAGAGATTGTTTTGTTTATAAATAAGATGATACAGAAAGCGATAGAATGAGATCTGATCAGAAGTGGGATACCGTGTAAGCCAATAAAATGGTAAAACAATTATGATGATGACGTTTTCTGGCGACGTGTTCCAATATAAATTAAGTGTTCACAGCATGCATGAAACGACCTGCTACGCACGGTTTACCCGGCCAAATGAGATACTTGCATTCAAGCTGTCAAAATATGTGAAGTTTTCGTTGGCATTCATCATAGAAGGTTTAAATATGATATGTCTATGATTTTTCTCTCAACTTAAGTGTAAAATTTAGGAAGATAAATGTACTGCTCAGGCCAAACAAGATGACTGCGACACTGGCGCTCGAGCTGGCTTCGAACGAGGGCTTCGCAGCGAACGCGAAGCGCGGCACAGGGCACGTGTTCGACCAGACCGCGCTCGACCGGTTCCTGCTCGCCAACCAGCTGTCGCACGTCGTGCGCGCGCACGAGGTGCACCAGGCCGGCTTCATGGTGAGCCTCGCGACACTGCGCTGCGCTACTGCGCCAACATACATAATGCGCCGGGTGAATCAACTCACTTCTTTGATAATGAGTTGGCGCATACATAGCACAGGACTGAGATTTTTTTTAATATTTACTGTGTCTATGTACCTATATATGTATCTGATTTATATAACGCAAGTGCATATGCTCCTTTTCTTGGAATCAGGCGAATGTAGGTATGTGATGTGGTCTGGACATTTATATATCTATTATTGATTTAGTTGACCGACAGTGCTAAAGTGTTTAATGCCCCCCACAAGCCTTAGTTACCTACTGCATGAACTAATTTAATATAATTTTTCGATTATTGCGAAAACACGCACTGGATCCTGTACCGGTAGCAATGACTGAGGTATTATCCCATCGAGTCACACGATATGTATGGAGTTAGGTACTTAGTCGGAATAACAAATCTGAACGAGCAATAGCTTGACTCGATTTGAATTTATTTAATTAACTACGGAATTACGATCGGAGGTATGAACACACGTAATTTTCCTCGCATTGCGAACACACGTAATTTTCCTATCAGTACATCTTGAGGTTTCTCAGTTATCGACGTTATCATTTAGGAAAAAATGCTCGTGTAGTTTTGCGTTAGCAACGACAAGAGACCAAGGGGTCTACCTACTCTCAAAAACGAAACGAACGGTTCGGATGACGGATCTGCAAGAATTGGCCATTTTTGCTATTCTGAATAGGAGTCAGTCCGCCGAATTCGATTTCCTCCGAGGTCTGTTTTGTATTTTATTTAGCTAAAGTAGCTAAACAACGTTACAATTTGACAATGAAACTTACAATTTGTCATCTACGTTTTCGTCGTTTGACAGCCCTCTTACAAATTAAAGTGATCGTGTTCCAGTGTCAGCTGCGCGGGCGGCTGGTGTCAGTGTTCTCGTCGAACCGCTACTGTGGCGGCAACAATGACTCCGGCGTCGCCTTGCTTGAAGACACCAAGGTGCGACTCATCCGCGTCAACACAGAATAGACCGCTACCATTCCATCAGTAGAACTGTCGCCCAAATGACCCAACAGATGGCAGTGCGTACGCGTTGGGTCAACTTTTGATTAGTCCAATTTAAAATAAATAACATTGTTATCATGTCGCGTCAAGAATACCCAATCACGTAGCGCTATTGGTTCTTATTGTTGTCTGTGAAACAAATCACTGTATCGATTATGTCCTACGTTTTACAATATTAACAATAAATAAAAAAACATTCGATTTCATATTGTTTTATTTATTATTCCATCACTTAGAAAAATGATCAGGAGGTCTATACAAGTGAAAATAAACTGCTGTTTGTGGAAATATTAAGTTAGTGTAACTTACTGGCATTAAATTATAATACAAATAATGTCATACGCAGTCCATGACAAAAAGACAAAAGTGGCCGCATCGATATACAATTCGGTGATGATGATGAGACTAGCCCTAAAGACCTTAATATACAGACATCGTGACACACGCTATATTAAAAAAAGCGAAGTGAATCGCATTATGCATCGTAAAATATGAAAATCAAAACGATATAGGCATCGACATTGCAACAGAAAAATTGCGTTACGATTACATTGCCAAAAAAACCTGTAGAACTATCATAAAAAAGTATTACCAAAATTCAAAAGAAAAACAATATTTCTTTATAATTTTACTGCGAAAATACTAGACAGATATACCGAGAAAATAATAACTTATCCTCCAATTCCATTACTCTATAAGATTAACATTCATAAAAAAGTAAAAATTTGTTCACACGCTACGGATTTAGGAAAACATCTTATTCTATCTTATTTCATCTCTTTTATAAAGCAGACGCATCTTGGATCAAATTTATATATACTTAACATTTAGGATACACAAACAATTTTAATTTGGAAGTAGATGTTTATATATTACACCTATTTTGGAATGATACTTAGCTTTTTGAGTACGTACCAGATCCTGAAACAAATTTCGTGCATAAAAAGCTTACTATATCGTATACAATATTTTCAACCACATAACATCAACATGGTTTTTTTTTCACAAAATATAGAACTGCGTTGTGTCAAGTATTGTAATATTCAATGACAATTTGAATTTTTGTTTACCATCGAATCGATATTATACCGTTGATATTATAGGGATCATAATCTATGTACTCCTGCTATGGACTGTTTTTAACAAATTTTGTGGGCACCCCATTTACTAGTTAATTAGCCTCAATGTAGTATTAAATTACTCTATTCGTCCTTTTGTCATGGTTTACTTAGAAACTCAACCTGGAATTATTTACAACGCCAAAAATATACTTTAGCTCACATACTTCAATTGGTACCACTTATGTGGATTTTGAAGTACGGGAGACCATCTCCATCGCAATTTTTTTATAGTATCAACTACTTCAAATAATATATTTGCTCAGTAAAGCAAAATAACTACCGTAATTATTAAAATGTTACTTCCTATAATAACTAAATAATTTAAATGTTGTTATACCTCTGCGGGTGGAAATGGACCCCACATACTATATTTACATTTACAGCTACACTCTTCATCGGATTCCAAAATACTTCTAATACTTACTTGCAAATGGGCACCCTGACTCTATTGGTCATGAGAGTACTTTACTTATCAATTATTATTTTAAATTATAGATGTCTTTCGGAAATATTGTATCTTCAATTTTTATTCATTTATTAGAATCATCATATTAACTATAATAAATCAGATATTTAATCAAACTACAGGAAGGATTTGGATCAATGACTGATTAACGTATTAACTGTCAATATAACTCAGGGAGCCGCAAACATTAACATTTTGCTGATAATTTTGTTAAGCCCTCTTTACTGAAATGAAATCTACAATCTTAATTTTGATTACTTTTATTATTCTCAATCGTCAACATGGACGCATATTTTGAATCTATTTTATTAGATTTGCCCTACTTAGGCCATTTGTAAAACCGCAACCGATTTGGATTTTATGAATGATAAAATATTGGAATTCAAATAATGAAGTTCTACACCGCCGGCTCATTAAAACGTTCATGCAACTTAAGTTACGAAGAGTTCTTCTGGAAGAACGTAAACACCTAATCATCACATGTAATATTATTATGTACATAATATTTTCTATGTTACTTATGAATAATCGCGTGTTAAAATTTTATTCACCGAATGTCGTCGGATATCGACGCAGTGTTTAAATACTACTTAAATAACTCAGACTCAACTAAGAACAGTGACTTGTATAAATATTTAAAGTCTGTTCTCAGACTACGTACACTCCGCTTCGCACTTAAATATTTTGCAGTTGATGAGTTGATGCAACGAATATTTGCTGTAAATCCTAGTACAATAATTTAGAACATTAAAAATAAACACTAGTAACAAAATTCTTAATCTATTTTCATTTGTGTTCAATAACAATGACATTATACAGGGAATAAAAATAAATTACTTCAATATTTAATTTTCTAAATTACGATCGATTACTTCTTATGATTTAAATCTATCTCATTCGAGTACTGTGAAATATCTTGTATTTCATTCGTTGCATCATTCATCACACACTAGCTTACACAATCGCGTCAGAATTACTCCGGTCCGAACTCATCGAGCGGGTCGCTTGCATTTTAACATTTTTACTCTTTGTTAATTATTATATGCAAAACAGGGGTATAAAATATAATAAACGATTTTTGTAATTCGTACATTTATTAAGTCCTGACATATCCTGATAAACTCAAAAGCTTGGTAACCCTACACAATGTTACAAATGCGAACTTTGAAAAACTTTACCAACCACAAAACACAAACGTACCATGAAAATATTGATGCTATAGTAGAATAAAACGGTGTTTCTTACAGAAGAGTAATTGCTTATGTATTGTTATGTTTAAACTGTAAAATTTTCAACTGATTCGACAGTTAACATTCGTATAAGAGTCAACTGAAAAAACTGAATTATTATGGATTCTGTTTAATCGAATAACAAAAAATACTTACCCAATCTAACCTAAATATTAGGTTGGCCACAAATTTCATAAGTGAGCCATTTGGGCGACTTTTGGCTAGCAGGCCTAGCATATGCAACGCGACTAAATGTTATCGCGCTCTTAACAAACGTCAAAATCGATTGAGGTCAGTGCGTCAGCTTCTGATTGGCTGAAAATACGAGTACGGCGTTCTATTAGCCAATCAACAGTATCGAGACTTTTGTCGTCTCATGCGATAAATTTTACGTATTGCGTATGCTAGGCCTGTCAGTACCTATTTATGTTACCCAAATTACTAAAAAGGTGCCTGTGAAATAATTTGTCATTTATTATTATTCCAGAATTAAATTGCGGACGACTCGCTCGACAGGTGGGTTCCTTGTGAATAGTATATCTTAGACCTAGAGCAGCAGTTTCCCCAGCAGGATCTCTAGCGCGGCCTTGCGGCGCAGGTACGGCATGTGCGCCTGCGTGAACGAGTACGCGGCGCCGCGGCTGCTGAACTCGGCGAACGTGCACGCGAACATGCCGCAGTCGCTGCCGTTCATCTGCTGCGGTATGTCCTGGAACACACACACATTGGTTCAGAATGACAAATTACCAAAATGTCAAGTTCTAAGTCCAAAGGGAAATTTTGTTTTTAGAACTTGACATTTTGGGAATTTGACATTCTGAACATAGACCGGGTCAATTGCTACCAACTTGTCTCAAAGAGTCCTGACAAAATTAGATGTGAACAGAGACTGATAAGGAAATAAATCATGCCTGTATTTATAAATAGCTTACCACTATACCACACCAATCAACTGATCCTGAACTAAGGTTGTTTTGTGCAGTCAGAGTTAAATTGTTGGTGTTTCCATATTTTTGTCAACAATGTAGACTATATTCAATAGGTCAAAACACTTTAAATGTCATTTGTTTGCTGTGATATTATTGACTTTTTGGATGCGTCTAATTATCAGTATACTCTTAAGTGTCGCTAACTATTTGATGCTGACTGTACTATGAGTACCATACGACAGACACTAACTAAATAAATACATTCTTCATATGTGTATTTGTCAACGAATTAACACTTCATCATTGATAAAACGGGACTTAAAGTTACATGACAAATTGGTTATAATATCCACCTGTGCTTGGAGTCTCCAAATTAACAATTGTATTCTATTGGCTTCATCTGATAGTAACTAGGACTCACAATTAAGTATTTAAAATTAAAGTGAAGCACATTTTTATAATACAAAATATTTTCATCAAGTAGCGATTAAAATTATCTGAAGTGGGTGTCCCAAGACGTTACCTTGAGGCACTCGGTCTTCCAGCCGCCGTCGTCGAAGGGCTGGCCCTTCTTGTCCTGGTGCTCGTCGCGCAGGTACTGCAGCAGCGCCGCGAGGCACTGCGGGTTGCGGCCGCCCATGCTGTCGAGGTACGACACCTGCTTCGCGCGGAAGTCCACCAGGCTCAGGCACCAGTGCACGCCCAGGTGCACCGGGACCACTAGCAGGTCGTGCGCGAATATATCCACCTGAAACAATGGCACTTGTACTATTTTTGTTTACCTCACTATCGAAAAAGACTTTGGAGCGTTATTGTCTTCATCAAGCTTTCAGGGTAGCAGAAAGCTTCCACCTTCAATGAATTTCAGCACGGAGGACGCCCGCAAACGGGTTCGAACCTCAGCTCGGGCTGCTGTAGGCTATTTTTACCCTATGTATGTTAGGAAAAAAACGCAACCCGGCGAAAAGGACCCTACTGCTAAGGTCATATATTAGAATCATCATATTACCTTAGCCAGGTCCCCGATGGTTGGGGAGGAAGAGTGGCCAGCGTATTGTATTAGTTCATAATAAATAAATGAGCCAAACAATCACACCAATCAACTACTCTCAAGGTTATTCTCTTGTAGTTCGAGATGACTGGGGGCATCAAACCAGCTCATTCACACCCAACCCTATTTACAAAAGTTCTTTTCCCGAATCGACCTTACCAGGAATAGAACCCGGGACCTTTCGCGGTTAGAGCGTCTACTTTAGCCATTGCTCCATCCAGATCAATGTATGCTCTTATGGCAGTTTAGTATAAGGAATTGATATATTTGCTGGATAGAAGTACACGTCTCTAGCACAATATCGGATCGGCAATAGTCTATCACATGTACACATAGGACACAGATGTATCAACTATGTTTGCCATAATTTTAAGAGTGCAGCATTTCGTACACTCGTAATTAGTGTTGTAAAAAAGCTCGAGTCGGCGCTTTAGCGATCGAGTCGACACTCGAGCAGTTTTAAAATGCCTGAGTCGACACTCGAGTCAATTCTAAAAACCTTGAGCGCTGGCTTAAAGATTTTAACGCTCGAGCGAGCGCCGAAGTCTGAATCTTTAACGCTCAAAAGCGTCAACTCGGCCCTCGACTCAAAGCGCTCATTTTTACAACACTACTCGTAATAGATGAACAGTCGTTACCTTCCTGGTCCACCGGCGCAGGCCTGCCTGTCCGGACTGCATGAGCTTGGGGTAAAAGAAGGTGTTGGTCGCGTAGACGCGCGGCAGGTCCGGCCGCTCAGAGCTGCGCTGCATCAGCAGGTTCATGTAGAAGTTGATCACCTCGTCGTTCAGCCAGTTCAGACCGCAGAGCGTCTGCAGGTCGCGTCTGTGGAGAAAACACAGCTTATGAACGGAAATTACGAATTCATCAACAAATGTATTGAGTACTTGTCGCCCTTAAGCTAGGACCTCATTACCACTTTACATCAGATGGGATGAGGTCAATCTTGAAGTGCAATATAAAAAAAAGACGTAACAGAGAGATTGCACAAAAACATTACGGAAATTATTGGTTTGAAAAATTATAGACGGTCTAAACATTAAAAATAATTTAACGGGTCAAAACGCGACACCATTTTTATTTAGTAGTTAATACGAACTACTTACTGCCCGACGTTTCGGTTACGTTGCACCAACCGTGGTCACGAGCTGAGTCAGCTGAGTCAGACCCGTTAAATTATTTTAAATGTTTAAAATGGAACGCGAAAGTCTTAAAATTTATATAGACGGTCTAATCGCTAGGAAGCGATCTTTTCCAGACAACCTATAGGTAGAGGAAATGGTAGATGACGAGAAATGGGTACGGCAACATAAACTTAGTAAACGTGACAGCAAAAGCAAATCATGTGTATTGTCATGATGATGAAATGTTTTGAATGAGCCTCAGAATGGTGGTCACAGCTATATATCACAAATTAGTCAAATCATAGTTTTTTTTTCACACATGGCATGAAATCTCTGTTTAGGAGGGAATACTACAAATACTTCGCCCTCTGGAAGAAAGAGCACCGATATGTATCCTATACATGTATGTAACACACCTATCAGTTTTACACAAAAACACTCACCTATGTATCCTTAAATTGAATTTCTCTACGAGCAACTGGCCAGGAGGGCCTGGGCCTAGCGCTCTGTTGACCAACTTCTCTTGCTCGGGCGTGAGCGCTGGCAGCTCCACTGTCGGCTGCGGCTCTTCGAACAAGCACTCCGGTATACTGAGCTCATGTTTCAATTTATGCTCTAAATGCATTAACTTCTGTTCTATGTTCACCTGAAATGGGACATTAACACCTTGTAAACAAATAAATCTAATGTTTCAATGCCATAAAAGAAGACTATAAGTTACAATTATAATATTATATTTAAAATGCCAATTGCAATATGCAAAGGATTGTATACAGTCGCCTTGAGAGCCTGCTCCTTTTTTTCGGTCAGTTAAAAAAGTTCTGAAACTATTAAAGTCAGTCAGTGTGTTCGAAAGTAAAATTGTGAAGTCATATAGCTATCTTCATAGATAAAATCAATGAAGGACTCATGTTAGTATTTAAAAGTACTTTATTTGACTACCGAAAATCCCAAATATAAGGGACTTTCTAAAGTTACATTATCAAATCCAGCCAAATTATAAATTAACAGCATTTATGTGCCAACAATTTTATGTTTGATTACTGAATGCCATGCATGGCAATCTGATTTATTTTATAGTAGGCCAAATGAGGTCTTAAGATTGGCTATTAATATAGCATCAAAGATGCCATAATTGTATTAGAGTTAGCCTGTAAAGATTATGTTTATAAATAAATAAATGTTAACTTAGTTTACTAATACTAACCTTTGATATGATATCTGATTCCCTCCGTGCATCTTTGAGTTTCTCTTGTGTATCATGTTTCTTCTTCTTGTATTTTGTGTCTAATTTAGAGAGCCAGTCACCAGCTGTCACTGCATTGTCTTTCAATGAATCTCTCAGTGAGTTCACTGGGTCAATTCTTACAGATGACGACGTTGATGATTCAGAGGGAACTATCTCCACCTCTGAATCTGATGAATTGATAGAAGCTACTGTTATGGGATCATATTCCTTATTGGTCTCATTTTCTCTGTCTGTTGCCAAACCTTTCTCAACCAGTTTTATCTCATCTAGGGCCCTTCTTTGAGCTCTTTGTGTCATACGAAATGAAGCTGCATCTTCAGCTAGATTGATTATATCAACTGGTTTGCCAAGTGATATGGGCTTCATTGAACTTGCAACTCGCCTTATTAATTCTTGATAACTTCTCTTCTCATCCAAATTGAAAACTTCTGATAATGTGGACCTAGCATTACCATTGAGATTTAATAACCGATTCCTAGAATGTGAGAGATTCGATGATTTTGATGTTTGCATCCATTTGGGTACAGATGCGGGTACTTTCCTATACGCTTTTGTGATGCCGACAGGGGCTTTGAATTTACTATATGTCCTTGGAGATACATTGACAGGATTCCTGTCAGATAGTTTCCGACTGAGCCGGTAGTACTCAACAGAATCATCATTGGAGTCTAATGTGTCATTGGTGTTGTTTTTTATGAAAAATTTATATGGTTTCATCGGTGGCGGAGTTGTTACTTTTTTCTTAACAAATATCACATCATCCTCATCATGTTCGTCTTCATCTAAATTTATATATACTTTTGATGGCTTTTTATTTGATTTACTTTCAATCCATGTTACCTGCAGCAATAAAAACAGTAGGTAGAAGTTAATTTAGGACTCAATTAGAAAGATTTATCAAACTAGTCAATGGACTAGTTTGTGCAATGGCACAAAGTAATGGATTACGTAGTAAGGCAATTATACAGTTTTTTCTAAATAAATCCTGTAGCAATAATAGACAGAATGTAAAAGATTAAAATGAATCTCTCTCATCCCACTGACCCACATTTGGTTATTTAATGTTGACATTAGTACATTTTACTCAGTGATTTCCAAGTCTAATTTGTTATATTCTCTTAAAACAGTAGATTTATGTAGAAAGTAAGCATCTATGTAGAAAGTAAAACAGTAATGTAGCTTGGTTAACACAAAATTACCTCATTATCTTCATCTTCATCATCAATAACAGCATGTATGATAGGTTTCACAGGAGTGTGCATCCTTGGTTTCCTAGAGGGTGTTGAAGGGCCATTTTCAGTAACACCAACTAACTTAATAGGAACTGTTCTCAATCTACTGGACTTCCCCGACACTTCAATTGGAGTTGATGTGCTTGGGTGACCTGTTTCTATCTGTATTGGCACGTAACGAATGTTTTTACTTTGTTTTTCCTCTTTGTTGGTCCAAACATCTGTAAGAAAAGTGAGGTTGTAATAAAAAATAATAAGATGTTTATGGCAATGAAATAAAACTGTAAATGACGTTACCATCTGACGCCATAATATCAGGAAAGTGTGTTCTCTTCAGGTGTTTGAGCCTTTTGTATGCCGGCACCTCGTCGTCTGACGAGAAATCATCCTCTACCCTGGAATACAACATAAGCATGTTTAGTAGAAAAGTAACACTTTTTGTACTCTATCGCGGCTTGACTTACTTCCAGAATTTGGAGGCCTTCTTTAGGGGTATCTTGATCATATTTTTATCCACAATTTTTCACCTGAACACAATTTTTCAGCAACTTTGCCGCCATCTAAGCCACAATGTTGTAAACATGTCATACCTGTCTCGTTTGAAGCTTGTTCGGATCGCCGGATTTTCGTCGCACCGAAAGCCGAGCAGACTTCGGATGTAAGTCACAACACCGGACATCATCTTTCCATTAATTATCGTTCCATCACCTTTGTTGGTTTTCTTTGTAGGCTATTTAATTAATCCAAAAACGTACAATTTCACACGACACAAATACGCATACCATAAAATAGTCCGTCATAGAGTTCAAAAACGGACTTTCATTTTTTTCAGTACTTTAGTGTACATTGCACAGATAAAGTAAAGATCACAGCTAACGATTGAACATTCAATTGCTAATGTTGTTTGTAACGCTGGATGATAGAAAGAATTGGTGTGGCTATATTAGAAACAGAAAAATTTTATCTACCCCTGCTTTTTTTCTGTTTCTAATATTTAAAGTTCGCTAGTACGGCGTATAGAACTATAAAAATAATAAAATCTAATTGGTGTGGCTGTTTTATTTACTTTTTGAATTTTTTATAATCTCTTAGTCTGTAGAGTTTAATAGTGTGAAAAACGGTGCTGTTACTTTGCTTATGAAATGGCGGCAATGTTACAGACAAAAGCCGAAATTGTAACTCTTATAAGGTATTTTAGTGATAATATTCATTTGAAGACCTTGTTTTAATTTTAATTTTAAATATTACGATTTGTTAAAATCATCATATGGAAATTCGTTTGATTTTTTGTATTGTGCTGTTAAATTTTAAATGTTACATATTAAAAATGTATTATTCATAATGAAATAAAAAAAACATAAATTTGTTACCTAATCTTACAGAACAGACACTTAGTACTGTGTGGCCGAAAGGAACAAATTAACAAAAAAAAAATTAGTACTGTGTGGTTGGGTTAATATATATTTTTTGTTATATTCTTGGCAACAAGATAAAACTGATGGAACAATTGAATAGGTGTATATTTGTTATCATGTAATACCACAAATTTTTTAATCGATTTTCAGTAGCACCTTGTTGGACAGTTTCATTCTGCAGCACTAATAAGAATTGCGCGTGTTTTGTCGCTTGCAATTCAAGCGCGGCAAATTTGTTTGGAAAAAGTGCATTTGAAGATTTTTATTGTAATTATTTAGCTATAGATACGATTGGCATACAAAAAAAGGCTTTTGCTTTCACTAGGATTGCATCTTCACTATATTTTCCTTATCAAATTTGATTTATTTTTAGGTTATTTAATTTTATTTCGCAAATTTGCAATGTTACAACCTGTAATGCACATTTTAAAACATAAAAATATAATATTAGCTAGTGGTTCACCCAGACGAAAAGAGTTAATTGAAAATGTTGTAAGTGTTTATAATATTATGGTACTTTTTGCCAAGTTTTAGGCTATATAAGTCTTGCTTGGCCAAAAAGAGCGCAATAGGTACCTATTTTATTTGACAAATTTTACAGGGATTAAAAGTTGGGCTATGCCCTTCATTGTTTGAGGAAGACCTTGACCCGAAAAGCTTTAATAGTTTTTCCGAGTTTGTGGAGGAGACGGCTCTTCAAAAGGTGTTAGAGGTAGAGCGGCGGCTGACGGCTGAGGGACGAGCGCCCGATGTTGTGATAGGTGCTGATACTATGGTGACCTTAGACCAGCAGTTGTTTGGAAAACCTACCTCAGAAGATGATGCCTTCCGAATGCTATCTTTGTAAGAAAATTATTTTAACAAGTTTTTTATTATTGTTTTAACATATACATTATAAAAAAAGCATCTACCTATACTTGAGATGTTTTTTTAACAGATACAAAAAATCTTAATTTAATTAAACATTCTTTAAGCTGCCAATTTTCACACTTCTGCTTATGCGTGGTGAAATTAATGTAGATATTGACATGTTCTATGAACTTGAAATGCTCAGATTCAAAATTTTTTTTTTCAGACTCTCTGGTAGACACAACACAGTGTACACAGGAGTAGTGGTTAAAACGCAAGATAAAACAGTGAAGTTTACAGAAAAAGCTAATGTGTTTTTTGGAAAATTACATGAAGATCAGATTAGGGGATATGTTGCCACAGGAGAGCCAATGTGAGATTTATATATTACCAACTTTTAATATTATTTTTCTGTGTCCGCCGATCAATGCAATCTATCTTTATAAATAAAAAAAAATACTACTTACACACAGTGTAATCGTAAAACTATTTTATCCAGAGGTAATGCAAACAAAGCTGGCATGCTGGGCACTGGCTACATCTTCACTATGAGGTTGAGACAGTGCTAGCTAAATCTATAAAGCCTCAGACTGAAAGTGGGCACTTAGCCCAATCTCCCTATTAATGTTATAAGTTCTGAAATGTACTTTTTTTTTTATATTACACTTCAAGATTGACCTTATCCCACCTGATGATAAGTGGAAATGAGGTCCTAGCTTAAGGTCGACAAGTACAGCATAAATCTGTTAGTGGACTTGTCGCCCTTACCTTGAGGGCTTAACCCCTGCTACTAATAAACAACAACACCGAAGTGATTGTTATTTGGCTGCGGTCTTCTGTAAGGTGGAGGTATTTCACCAGTCAGGCTGCTCCAGTTCGAGCGATAAATCGCTATGCCCTATCTTTCTCTCTATTTATTTGTTATGGGCTTCAAATAATATAGTTATGCTGGTTTATGTAAATGTAATTAGCTAAACTTCTCTACAAAGATTTTCCTTTTGTTTGGTTTGTAGGGACAAGGCAGGAGGCTATGGCATCCAAGGGTTGGGCGGCACTTTTGTGGAGCGCATAGATGGCGACTATTTCACGGTGGTAGGCCTGCCCTTGTACAGGCTCTGCTCAGTTCTTTACGATATGTACAAGGATGCTAAGTAGAGATATTGATAAAAAACATTGTGATGGACATAGTATTCCAAATCAGAAGTGATACTAATGTGTGAATGGCCAAAAATATGGTTTACCATCTTAAAGGTCGATTTCATTTGCATGTCATAAAGTTTATTCGCACTATTTAGTATGAGAATTCGTAACATTCTGATCAAACAAGAAATTTTGATACAACTAGTAGACCATTTTCTTGGCCTTGATATCCTTTAGAATAGTTTAAAAGCTCTTTGTGTGACTTGTGGAACTTTCTTTAAGTTATTATAACAAATCCTACTTTAAATTTAATTAACTACTAGTAAAATGTTAATTATTAATTTGTTGCTGACTAATTGTTACAGATCAATGTAAATTACTATTAAGAATTGTTATTAGTTTTATAAGGGGAATTAGTCAAGTTTTATGTAGCTACATACTTGAGAACTTTCATTCTATCCATCCATGAGGAATCAAAGTGTGTTAATTAAAACCGTTCAGTTACTTAAGGGGCAACTAAAATGATGAGTTTTTAGAATATCGTGAAAACGAAATATACAATATTAATGTTTTAATGTCTTATCTTTTAAAACCTTACCTACTCTTAGTATAATGTTAGTTTTAGTTACTAGGTACTGGTACTCTATGATATACTTAACTAAGATATGATTTTTATAATAGTGCGGACGTCATTATGTAATATTAAATCAATGGTTCACATACATAGTCAATGGTACATAATATGTGCTTGTTCGGGGCAAAGGCTACCTTTAAAGGTGGATTAAAAGCCGTTACAGTCGATAAATATACGAGGGTGCAACAAAAACGATGACCGATCTCACAAACCCTAATGCGTTATTGTACATCTAAATTATTTTCCTGACTGGACTTTTGTCCCCTAAGGGCAAATATCCCTGAACGTAAAATCTGTCGACAGTTTACAATCTCGCGAGATAGATTGTAATCTAACGATTTTTACAATCTTACGGTGACATAATGTTACGGTTCACAATCTGTCGACAGTTTACAATCTCGCGAGATAGATTGTAATCTAACGATTTTTACAATCTTACGGTGACATATACATATATGCTATTAACAGTGGGGCATTTGTAGATCACTCGAATGGTCAACACGGATTAAATAATCTGTTAGGGTTGCTAGTCTTATTGGTTTGGCTAGCTATTTCATTGGAGGATGCTATCGTTTATTTTTGTCTAGCCGTGTCTTTCTACGTTTGGATTTTTGCGGGACTTTGTGTACCCGGTACTTTTGTCCCTTGGTTTGCGTTATTCAAACTGTTGTAAGTAAGCCGGAAAACGACCTTTATCTGGCAAGCCTAAAGCTTATTATAAGTAATAAGCTTCGGGGTAAGCCCTAAAGAGGAATATAATAATATATGATACCTACTTACCGCCTTCCTTTCGTTAATACACATATCAATATTAGATATTAACCATTTCCCCAATACTATGCTAGCAAATTTAGATACGTGTGTTGAAAAACAATTAACTGATAAGAATTTATGATATCGTTTGTTCATGCATATTGTTAGTAGATACACGAACATCAGAGTGCATCGATAAACGAGAAGCGCCTTTAAAATTTTAGCAGCAATGTCCTTTTTTATAACTTTGATATTTGCGGTCATAATCCCAACCAACACATTTGTTGCGCGGAATAGGTTCATTGAAAATGCATGGACTTAATATAGTTTATTAAACTCAGTCCATATGAAAATGTATCAATGAGACAACTAATCCAACAGAAGATGATTTTATGATTTTACTTCGGCTATCCGGTATATATTAAGATTAATGAAATGCTGCAATAGGGCTTTAGATTGGAGTCTGATATGTATCAGGAGAAAAGCCTAGGTCATCTCGTGTCCGAAGTATACGAATAGCTGATTCAGCCATTCATTAAATCTATTGACAGGTACCATGGATCTTTGAGCTCGTGTCCATGGACTTAGTGTTTATTATATTAAGTCCATGGTTCGTACCTATACCTACGTAATATTGTCGTCTTCCGCGATCACACACGTGTATGCATACATGGGTAGGTATATCGGTAAATGGGAACGTTATACCTACTTATTGGATAACAATAGCGTTCCACGGAAAAACTGGCACTAATGAAGTAGGAAAACTAGAGAGACATTATACGACCCTTGCGTAACCCGCTCATTAATGGGTTAGAAAGGCTATTGTGATGACGCGATAAAGATACGTATAACCTAAGTGGGTACCAGGTAGACGACATGTTTGTGTTCTTTAAGATTGTAACATTATCCGACCAATGTATAATCACGAAAGTTTGTAAGAAGTATTGATGTATAGGTATTTGTTACTCTTACACGCAATTTGGATGAAAGTTAGAGATAAATATATGTGTTGATGGATTAACCTAAAGGATACTTTTTATGTCCAAATAATACTTACGGGTAAAGACGCAGGAAACTGCTAGTAATCTACACATATTACCTATTATTAGCAATAATTATGATATAATAGGTATATGAAAAATTTACAAATGTAATTACGCAAAACCATAATTATCAAGTCATATTTTTCTTTATTTTTTTTTATTTATTATCGGAACCATATAACACGTTTGTAATATAACTTATGTCTATACATTGATGCAAAAAACGATACTGTGTAAAATTACAAACTGAACATCAATGGTAACTTATTATTCATATAAATGAGATTCGAAACTTTTGTGAATCGTCTCTACATAAATCAAATTGGCGAAATGGCTAAATAAGATTAAATATGGAGATACCCCTGGTTTCATCTCAACTATAAGTTGGAATAGGTCAATACTTCACAAGCCAAACAAATTGGAAAATGGGTAACAGTTCTGATTTTTATATAGAATTTAAAAAAATATCCCTGCCCGTCCACCATGGGATGGGGCAGAGATTTTTTTACCATAAAGCATAGATACCAATTTTATTGTAATTATCGTTCAATAATACTTCCTTTGTTTCTATATAAAGAACTGAATTGATAAGCGAACACTCGTTACTTTTTTACATTGCTTAACTTCAAACAAGTAACTGCACTAATTTTGCTTTTGTTGCTGACCGTACATAAAGTTATGTTTTCTATTTTTACAGCGATCACACTGAGGATCACAGATTCCCATGGCAATTTTATTCATTAAATATAATTGTGAGTGAACAAAAAACACTTCCGACTTCTGCCATAATGAAACGATAAATAAAAAATGTGGGGTTTGTATGAAAAAAGTGCGTCTGTGGGAAAGACTGGCAGATGCGCGGGCGTTGCCTCTACTGTACTGTGTGTGCCGCATGTACGTGCATACTGCAGTCGAGTGCTGGTCCCTTAGTACTATTTATTAGATAGTTTGTGATATGTAGATATTTTTTTGTGATTTTCCTTAGTATCTACCTGCTATCTACCAACTACTACCTACTACTTCTTAAGTTTCTGAAGATGTTAACGAGAAGATAATAAATTATACATCCGATACGAAACTGTCTTTCTAATCTTTTTAATAAATCTACATTGAGGTGCATCGTAAAAACAAATATAATTAAAAAAATCAGGTAGCAATCGGAGATCGTTTCCTATAATGTTTATTCTTTAATGGTTTTAAAAAAATGTTTGTAAGCATTATAGTAAGACGTGGTGTTTTATATAATATGATCAAAATCCTTCGATTTCTTTGGTATGCCATCATCACACCCTGGTTTCCGTACCATGGTACTGCCGTCGAAATATCTATTTCCTTACCAAATAAAAAACATATCAAAATCGGTTCACAAATGACAACACACGAAAATATATAAACCTACGGTTGAATTGAAAAACCTACTTTATTTAAGTGAGTTAAAAATTAAACGTCTGCTCTTTTTGTATTTTTCTACATTAAGTCAAGTAGCTAAGCCACGGTAATACGGTCAGTAACAAAAGTAGCTCTATGGAGCGCGTTACGCCTTTGTCATAGGCATTCGACATTTGCAGTACAAAAATACTTTACTTCCAACATTGTATTGCCTCAGCCAAGTTTGAGCAAACAAGAGTAGTTAACCCTTTGGGTAATGTCAAATGACGCTGCCCAGTCCTGGGGCCAGTGTTCCCGAAATTCATTAAATTAATTGCTTTACAAATCCAAATACGAATAAGAGATTTTCTGCCTATTAATGTTTACTTGCGAGGCAAACGCCTCCATTATTAAAATCAAGACCACGTTATAATAACGAATACTGCATTAAACACAGTGCTTTCCAAATGCGGATTGAAGACCCAAGAGTTGACTGGTAAAGAATGCCCCTAGTATTAAGTACACCTGTTGTACTTTTTTGTGCAATAAAGTTTTCAAATAAATCAAATAAATTGGATAAGATCGACCCAGTAATCAAACCCAGAACCGTACCGGCTCAGTATCAGTAAGAGCCAGTAGGCTCTTCTAACTGAGCGTTAGCGAGTTGTTGTACGCATTTTTCTGTTATATTAGCCTCTTGAGCCTTCAATTGGTGCCCCCAGGACGAATTTTAAACTACATATTACACATTCGTTGAAGAAATGTTTGAAAAAAACCACAGAGTCTAAGAGACTTCGGCATCAGAATAGCTGTTTTAGGTAGAGATAGCCTCAGTTTGTTGTTGTCTATGCCAGTATGGCGGGTGGTAGCTCTTGGTCCAGGCGTGTTCCCAGAAACGGCGAGTGTTACGAGTCCGCGGCCGTTTCCGGCGCTGGCGGCTTCCGGCGCGGGAATAGACAATGTCAAGTTCGCGCGCACGTGCGCTCGCGCCTGCTTCATTGTACGGTAAATGGTATACAATAATATTGTTGCTAAGGGACATTTACTGGTGTTCTACTTTAAGAAAATAAGTTTTCAAAGTTACTTCTGATAAATGTCTTACTGTTCAGTTTGCAGGTGGTGACAATCTTCTCTGTTGAGAGTTCAGCTCTTGATTTTATATAAGTACTTAAATCACTGATCGAAGAATTATGCGATACAATTTTACGTTTAAATATTCATGGGCTATGTTCTGATTAGGTACCAGGATTTAATTATTATCATCATCATTTGAGCAAAAAGCGACAAATAAATCACGTTTGTCGTATGAGATATTATATATTTTTAACCGACTTCAAAAAAAGGAGGAATTGGTGACAACGACTTTAAATATTTTTTTATTTTAACACAACAACAGACAGATCTTTCAAAATATGCGAGACCCACCCTTGTTTTTTTTCAAAGATATGTAGCTAATGATGAAACTTGTAAGTTTAAAAATGAAACGGAAATTAGCCAATCTAAGAATAAAAACAACCATTTAATGCATATTCAATTTATCCCAATTTGAGTGGCGCCGTGGGCGCGCCCACTGGCGTCGTTGGTCAAAGGGAAAGGTGACCAGCATGTGTTTAAGTACTAACGTAGAACTCCTACGCCCTACGCTGAGGTCATTTAAACCTTGATCTGGCCCTTTGGAGGACAAGGACGACGAGGAACGAGTAACTTTATAGCACCAGCTCTATATGAAGCAGATATACAAAAAAAAAACCCTTCCGCGTTAAGTAAATGCTTGAAGTGCGAACTAGAAAACCAGACACTATAGAAAATCAAATGTTCCTGGCTGTTATAAGAACATACGAAGGTATTATTAATCAGTAACTTTGGAACCGATATCGTAACTAAGTACATATCTCTCTAAGTACATGTCTATCAAATCTATTAACCACTTGCCAGCGAAAATGTAAAGAGACAAGAATATCTTATATCGCGTTTGTGAGAATTTGGTTCTGATATTTCTCGATTGGTCTGATCGAATACATCCACGAATCAATGCAATCGTCACGTCAGCTAAGTATTAGGTACCTACTTAAGGATTCGGTCGAGGGTAGTTGAAAAAAATTGTTTGGAATTTCAGTGTGAAAATTTGGTATTAATTTGTTTAGTAACCTTTAGCAGTGAGTGACCAGTGCGTACTAGCATCTAAAAGTGGGAAATAAAAACTATCTAAGGACCATTTGTGCTTTTAAACGAGGATTTACTGAATTATTTGCCTATACATAATTCTGGTAAAGCTATAAAGTACGAAACACCTGTGTGCTACCGTGAAACTAACATAGGTAAGTTCTCCTCATCCGATTATGGCAGAAAATAACTTTGATGAAAAACTCTACTTGACTGAAACCGTGACTCGCTGAGAAAGTTTAAATATTTCATTTTAATATCGGTTTACTCTATTCTGGGCATAATTACATTCAGGATACCAACTGAGGCAAGTAGTAGTAGGTAAAATTATGTTTCTGTGACGTATAGTGTCTATTGATCTATGATTTTTAGATGAACGGTAAAGCATATATTAATTTAGGGCAGAGGTGGGCGATCTATCACAACAGCTATTGACAAGCCCTTCGACACGACCGCTAAAGGCTTTTGCACCCACGGCTGAGGGTAGGCGGGCATACGCCTATGCACCTATCAACGGATATCAGTTTACGCAACCATCGTCCTTGTACTGCGTGTGTATTATTTTGTCGTCAGTATTTTGAAATTACCTTTGTCGTCTTCCACGCCCTGCACCGATTCTCATGGTTTAAACTGATGAAAACGCTTTACCTAATTCAATTTAAGTCTTATGCAACAACGTATTATCTTGTTAGGTATTTTGATGAATTTGGCAAATAATGGTGTTCTACCAAGCTACGATAACGTAAGACACCACCACATGCGTATATTGCTCTGATTCTGTGGTTATGCTAATGCACTTGTGTAACAGAAATCAGAAACATCGTCGGTACTATAACACTCAGATCCAAGACAATATAAAAAAAATTCATTTGTTTATTTATTGAATAGAATAGAATAGAATAGAAAAATATTTATTCAGTGTAAGCTTAAAATTAGTTACATGAGAAAACAAAAAAAGAACAATAGGTACAGAACACTGAAAAGGAACATACTCAGCATGTGTCGGGGGGCCGAGGACTCCCCGACGCTGGTCTTCCGTATGTGCCCAGAGAGTGAGCACTACTGCACGCAGGCAGCATTCAGTCTTGAACTCAAACTAAAAAGAAATAAGTTAAGAAATTATGTACAGTATTTGTCACCTGCCATGAGATAAGATAGATTGTATAAAGTTCGGTCTTTGAAAGTAGGTACAGGTATATATTACTGAAATATAATTCCAGTAATAAACATATAATTTATAAGATAATTCGAAAATCGTAGAGATATTAATATAATATTGATTCGAGTCTGGGTGTTATGGTCTCGTTTTTGTTTCAGATGTCTGTTACGCAAGTGCTTCAGCTACTTACCAAAGGATCAGAGCAAAGTATGTGATGGTGTACACTATTCGTTTATTTTTTATATTTATGTATATGAGTTTTGCTAAGCCCGGTGTACAAATAGCCTTAAATGCAAAATATCCAAATTTCACAGATCTAAACTTACTTGTTTACGCTGTGTGGTCTCTAAGTAAATCTCTGTAAGTAAGATAACAGGTGGTTTATCGTTACTGGCGATTGCTGCGAGTCAAGTTACTTCGCGGAAAGCTGTGGGAGCGGTGTTGGGTTCGATTCCCGCGCCGCGCGACAATGGCCCATTCGTCGTACGAATGGACTGTGTGGCCTGAACTCGAGATTTATTATTTAGAATCTCAGACGCTATGGTTGCGCAAAGGAGAATTACTTTACGAATTAGAGCGAACCTGATTGTTTTGGATTTAAGACGTTTTTATATGATTATTAATTTTATTCGATTTTTTATGTTATGTCATGAAGGATCTTCGTAGACGAGAGGCGAACAGGCTGGACTTTGGAGTTGTGCCGTCTCTGAGGTCCCGGGTTCGATACCCTATCAGGTGATGAAATGAACGATAAGGTGTTGTAGTACCATCGTTGTTTCTGAATTCTGTAACATAAGTGCTTTAGCTACTTACCACAGAAAACAGCAATGCATGTTATGTTGTCGAATATTTATTTATTATTATATCTGATTGGTACCAGCTGATTGGTGAGTATGATCAAATACAATTGGATGGTAAAGTCTTTATTCAGGTAAACTTCACAAAAGTATTCATTATTATTAGTCAGATTGAAATACTGTAGAGTACTGTTTATGTACTTAAATAATTACGAAATATGTCTAGTGTGTTTGTGTATACTAGACATATTTCGTGTAATGGTGAGATGTAATGTGACAAGATACTTTGCAACTCAGTAAGTACTTACTTTACAGCGGATAAGTAAGTGATTATAGGAATTGTAGCATCAACTTTATCTAATAATCCATACTAATATTATAAATGCGAAAGTAACACTGTCTGTCTGTTACGCTTTCCCGCTTAAACCTCTCAACCGATTTTGATGAAATTTGGTATAGGTATACGTTGAACCTTTAGAACGGACATAGGCTACTTTTTGTTTTGAAAACATGTAGTTCACGCGAACGAAGTCGCGGGCACAGCCAGTAGAACATAATTAACTTTAAAAGAACTATTAATTGGCAATTAGGTACATACATTATATTTTCAGCTCCAATTCGCGAACGTGTTGTGGTGTTAAATTTGCATTGTTTGTTTTAATTGAGCACACGTCTCGATCGCTAGTTTTGGTAACGGACCGATTTGGTAATGTTTGTTGTATGAACATTTCCGTATTATTCCGCCCCATATCACGACCGAATGAAGGACAGTGAGGCAATTTTACTTTTTATTAGAAAAAAAAACATTATCATTATACATATACAAAATGTTTACAGAAATAAGCTCCACAGAGACAAGTTATGGCAGATTTAGGCGTTCTAATCGTTAGAAACCAATTTCCTTAAAAATACCTTTAGCTATAGGAAACTCAAGATAAGTGTAACTAATCCATAGTTGTTGATTATTATCTGGTCGAGTTAAAAACTTTTGATGACAATGGTTTACCATAACATATTTATATCAGACAACATATCAAAGGTGAAACCAATTTTAACAGTGTTACCATAATACAAACATTAATAAACACTCATAACACAACAAACACACGGTTTATCACACGATAATTGTCACCATTGTTTGTTACACGATTTTATGGTATAGTCAACAGCACGTCAGGGCAAAACCTTGCAGTTCGATATTGGTTCTTATACGAACGACGTAAGGGCGGTACAAAATCTTAAGTCCAGACTAAATTTGGTGTGCTTTTGCTCGTTTCTTTTTTTATAGTATAGACTGTCCCATTGCTGGGAAAAGGCCTCACCCATACACTTCCAACGTTCTCTATCTGGAGCCAGGTCTTGCCAACCTTGAGAAAAGCGCTCCAGGTCGTCACGCAAAGACCATACTAGAGATGTGGGCCAAGGTTGCTACCAAATAATCGTTCCTATTACAATTAATATTAAAGCATCACAGCCGTGTATTGAATGAGGTTTTCGATTGATAGTTACCTTTAAATTACTTTATCAAAGCAAGTTACAACAAAAATTACTACTATAATTAGACATAATAGTGTTGCAACATCCCTTGCTTACTGTGAGCAAATTGACTGTGACCAAATGATTGTAATGAAAACAACATCAACATCAACATAACCAGTAACACAATATCGGTAAATATCGACCACGTTTCCTGCTATCGTTGTTTCGTGACTCGCCAGAGTGGTGTGTCTGGACAAATGGAGCGGACGTTACATAGCTCACGGTGTTGGTAAATACACTGTCATTACTGTAACGTCCGTTGATGGATGGTGTTGGAAAAAGATCTGTTGTACTTGCTTCTGATGCCCGAAAAGTATAGGGCTTTAAGATCGATTACGTCATGCTTTTAGTGGCACCTTAGGGAACTGGTCTACTCCAGTCTTCCACTCTAGGGGTGAGAGCCTTCCGCTCGCAAGCTCGGTGAAGATGAAAAAGCCATCAGCAGCAGATGCTGCGCTCATCTATAGTCAGTAAGGATAAAAACCTTCCCCTCAAAAGTACTCAATGTTTTAAGGAAACAGAAAATGTTTCGTCCCCTTGCGGTGCGGGAATCGAACCCACGGCCTTCACGTATCGCGCTGCTCTTCTTTCTTCGTGGGTTCGATTACGGTTTCTTTAAAATATCTTAAGATTGCGACTGCGGCGTAAAGCACTATAAAATTATAAATATCGATTAAGGTACTCAATGTATCTTCACTCATCAAAACATCATTAGCTATACACTGGACTTGGTCCCAAGTAATATATATACATAGCAATAAATCAAATACTGTTACTGTAACAAATCTACTGGGTTTCTTAACGGTAGGTATATGTTTTTCTCTCTCAGTAAAAAATAAAATTCAAGCTGTTCAGGTACGGCGTGTATTACAAGTCTATGCTTTTAATATTTCCCACGAATAAAAAGTAAATTATGGCGATTGTAACTGGGTCTACGTGGCAATGTATCAATGTTTTTTTTGCTTCACTGTTATCTCGGCGAGTCTACTATTAAGATGCATCCAGACTTGCATTATGTAGTTCCGGGGACTTGTTTTGGCTGTGATTTATGCGATTGGTATTAGGTATGTCGACCGCACTTGCCGATGGGACAAACGATATGAGGTCCCAAAATGTTGTTATCGGATATCAGCAACATCGGATCATTGTTTGAATAAATAATTGAATTTAGTTTTTAATTGATTGTTAGCGTTGTGATTTATTTCGGAAACAATTGCTAAGGCAGTCGACGAAATTGCAAGCTTTGATTCCTTAATTTCTTTTATGTGATAATGAGCCAAGCGATAACACCGCGTCATCTTTCGTTAAAATGAAAATAAGAGTATTTTCAATTTTGATATAGGTACTCTGAAATTTAAATTGTATCTTTCAGTCGACTTCTGAGGTCCCAGAACTGTCAAGGTTTACATATTGCGCATAAAAGAAGTCCTGGAATGTAATTAATACAAGTAAGTAAATCAAAATAATCCAATTATGGCACACCATACGCGACAGACGGTTTATCGTCTGTTGCATAAGGCTGGGCCGGGAACAGTTAGCCGTGAGTGGGACCGGTTCTCTGCCTGCGTCTGCGCACTTACACCACTACGAACACTACTCAGTTAGCATGAACAATTCAGTGTTCGAATATTAATTATTTACGGGCTCATATCATTATAGCGATTTTTTTCCGACCCACGCTACGCTTTACCGAACATCGTTCCGCTAAATCATAGAACTTTGTATGGAAGCGTAGCGTTCGGTCGAAAAAGGTTCAGTAAAATGATATGAGCCCAATAATTCTGAAGGGAGATTATAGTATGGAACTACTGAAATTGCAAAACAGCGGTCACTACGTAAAATTATTTGATTACTGTTTATGCTCGTGCTAAGGCGATAGTTCGCATAAAAAGGTTAAAACTCCATTAAATTTAAAGCATTCATCGGTTTATATTCATTTGGGGAAACCGATGAATGTCCAACTAAAAAAGAAAGGGAAAACTTTATGATTTGAAAAGTGCTAACGAATTAGCTTCGGTGATAAATATACTGAAAATATTTAAATAAAAAAAATGGAGTCAGTAATAATATTTTATAAGCGATTTTTGAATTTTAGAGAATCGATATTTAAAAATCGTTTAAAATATAAAATGATCGATTCATTATTCCCATCTCTGCTCGGTTTGTGTTCGCTTCGGTGTGAGTGGTGCCGCGGCGACCTCGCAAGGCCGGAGCGCCCCGCGGGGCTGCGGACGCGTATCCACCGTCTACTTCACACTTTTTGTTTACCATTTTTCGTCGCATTCCCTAGTCGTAGCGGTTCTGCTTTTTACGTTGAATATTATTCTCCAATTACGATCAGCACTCGCTTTTGATCGAGCCAGGGGGCCTACTACCAGAAACGAAATTTGTCAGATAGGAACACGGATAGCAATTTAACCGTAACCAACTTCCCTAAAAAACCCTTCGAAAGTTATAAACCGTTTTAGGTTTATTCACTTTCGAAGGGGTGGAAAAACATTATTTATGCAAATCAAAAGTCACCTTTTGACTAACAGATTTTCGATTAATCTTTAAAAACGAAATCTTGTTTGTTCGTTTTGGTTTTGGTAGTAAATATACAGGTCCTTGGTAGTAAACCGTGATTTATTTTCTTGATATTAAAACCATTTTTTCACTGTATTTATAGTTTATTTTTTTATATTGCACTTCAAGATTGACCTCATCCCACCTGATGTTAAGTGGTAATGAGGTCCTAGCTTAAGGGTGACAAGTACAGCATAATAAATCTGTTCGAAGTTCGAAGCATAGTTAGTTAGACTGATCGTTATGATCTCACATTTGGTGGATTAGTCTTTGTTATAAAAAGCAGATTAATTACTTCAAACATCGGAAAAATTCGTGTAAAACTTATCTTCTTGTATTATCTTCGCGTAGTCCTAATGGTTACTTTTCAAATGGCGCTATTTTCTTATATGTGTAGTAGTACCTACTGATAAGAAAGTAGCGCTACTAGGGACCATTAGTATGTCCAAGAAATATTGCCACACATAGGTAACGCTTACATTGTAAACGTTTTGTGTGTATTCGAAGTTCGCTAACACAGCTTGTTCTAGTTAATTACAAACCAGTTCCAACGCATTATAAAAACTGAGTTCTCGGTGCTTGTTTGGACCATTGTTCATCTAAAAATGTGGTAGATCTATTAATAGCAAGGACGCGACATTGTTTCCCAGTACCCTTTGCTTGGGACGTCCGGCCGGCGCTAAATCCGGCGCACGCGCATCCGTTACCCGGCAAATGTGATTCTACCCGAAAGCAGGGCGAGAAAGGGTTAACATAAGTATGTCACAAAATATAGCTCATTGGGTTCATGTACCACGAACAAAAACGACAGTTAAATAGTGTTAATGTGTATGTGTGTGTAATATGCAAACAATTACATAGGTATGTATACTTTTAAGTTTCGTTCATTGACCTCAGACAAATATAATATGATAACTTCTACTTCGATATGTGACCTCCACGACCTTCTTCGAAAATTTTAGGATAATAGTCTTACTTACTTTCAGCTTAATAAATAAAACCGTAATCTGCATACAAACAGACAATTTCGAAACTTTGTAATGAGTCCATTTATATCAACAGACTTTTTTTTAACAATAGGTGTCCCGTAACTTCCAATTTCTCGTTTAAGACGACTTTGTTCATGTATGGACGAGTAGATTGGCACACATCACTCGTATCCAATCAAACGTAGCCAATCGGCAGTTGACGTACTGAATTTAACATTTGGAACGCGACAAAATTTATTCGCGTGTCGCATTTTATGCGATAAAGAAAAGTATATCTCGATCTAGTGGAGATATCATACTCTAAATTGAGGTCGGTCAGAGCCGCGGACAGCAGCTGTCATAATTAGGCAACGTCGTAATACAGGGTTGCAGTATGGATCATTGTGAATTCTGTTCGCCATTCTTGGGGCGACCTTGCCTCGCGGTAACTCATTAGCGGGTGCCGACCGCGTCTAAGTCGCCTATTGTCCGGCTAGCTGGGACTGGGAACATGCCGACCACGGCCCTTTAACACTGGGACTGCTCACGCTATCTATATTACTCGTACTATTGTTTTTTACTAATGTTAAAAAGTATGTAAACATAAATTTTAAGACTTTCGCGTTCCATTTTAAACATTTAAAATAATTTAACGGGTCAAAACGCGACTCCATTTTTATTTAGTAGTTAATACGAACTACTTACTGCCCGACGTTTCGGTTAGGTTGCACCAACCGTGGTCACGAGCTGACTCCTGGTAGTAAGTAGTTCGTATTAACTACTAAATAAAAATGGTGTCGTGTTTTGACTCGTTAATTTATTTTAAAAGTATGTAAAGATTTATAGATGCCTGGGTACCTGGATGTGTGTTTGCCACTGAAGCATGAAGTCCTATAGATAATTAAAATTACTTTTTTTTATGTTATATATTTTTTACAATTGACAAATTAAATGTATGTCTTGGAACAAAATTAGTAATAAGTTTAGATTTTTATGACGCATTAATGACTCAGTCGTAAATAAATTTGATCTGTTATTACTAGAAGATTGAATCATCTTTTTATCTTTACTTTTTGTAGAATAATTACCTATTACTTACTAAATTTAATTGACTATGAAATCATCATTATTACCTTAGCGTCTCGGTGAGACCAGCAACTATGGGAACTAGATCTTCGATAAAATATTTGGCTAATTCGGGGTTTTGGATAATTAAACGAGTTGCTCTAAGCTTTCCATTCGCATTTCACTTGGTACGGGTGCGAGGCCAAATTTCATTGCGACATCAGTTGTTTCTCCATTAATTTTCAGGAAAAATAGTTAACGTTAAAACGACCTTCCGTATTGTGAATCCGGCTATAAATTCAAATTTCACCGTAAAAAGCTGAAAAAGATAAAAATATATATTTCCAAACCTAGGGGATCACCATAGGGAAGTAAACTAAAAATGTATGTTTAATCCAACTGTCAGTATATGTAAAAAAAAAATCAATATAATATAAGTCACATATTTTTCTTTTTATCTATAAAAAAAATTGACATGTCTTTACAGGTTTCGGCATAAAAAATTATACGCGATATTACTGTTCTTACTAATTAATGATGTAAACACACTCTTCCACTGAATTATGATGCTCTGTGTTATTCTGTATTTGTTGAAGAAAAACTCAATTGTCACTATAAAAAAAGGTAAGGTTACGCGTTGTAATCTATATACAAGCTCATTATAAAGTAAATCTTTTGCTGTCGTCATAACAAGCGCTCAAATACATGTTATCGCTCGAGACTGCACTTACCTAGGTTATCGTCGACTAAAACCTAACTCTCCATTGAAGGTGTACAGGTAAATCCATCATCATACAGAATTCATACGCCCCGTGAGCAAACCATAGCCCCTATCAAGTAGGTACGAGTAAGTACACTTACACTTTCCTGTCACCTGCGTGCGCGCTTGCGGTCTGAAAGTTGCGCCCGCGCCGCTCCCACGGGCTCCTCTGCGGTTACTAGTCCCAGTGGATTGACAGATGATCCCTGGGAACCACTTTTGATACCTGCCCAGCAAAAGTTCACAGAATTATAGGGTTGAGTACCCCTGGAATTCGTCTGGGAAGGCGACATTTTTATGGGCTCTACAAGTAAACCTTTGGTAGTGGAACATGTATCTATTTTCACGTAGCTTAGGTTTAATTTCTTTTGATTTAGACGCACTCATATTATTTTTATTGCCCAATCTCAATAAAAATGCAATAAAATTGAAAAAAAAACGGATTATTGTATTAAATCCGTTGTCATCGCGATGTGGGTGATTCTCTTGCTTACCATCAGTTTGGGAGGAGCCAAAATACTGTTCTGTTCTAAAAAAAGCTACTTACATAATATGTGAAGGTGCAAATAAAGAGTATTACTATAGAAATTAAAATAAGAACATGTCAAGGAAACTTTGGAAACGTGCTTAATTATTCGAGATTTACGTGTTATGTTGTTTATGACGCGGGCTTGAAGGGGTGGCTACGACATTATTCCTCATAGAAACGTCTTACCGAAACGACGACCTAGTAATTTGGACGTCACATAAAACATCCAATAAACCCAGGCGCTTGAGCGTGACATAAAATGCGCGTTTGAAACATGATCCTGCTCGCGGGTTTGTTCGTCTAATTGCTCTGGAAATAGCGCGGCGGGGTGCGCGTGCGCCGCTAGTTGCACACCTGGTCCTGAAGTTTGTGCCAGTTACTACGTCACAAGCTGATATATCTTCTGCAGACGTACATTTTTTATTTAGTTACCTAAAATCGATGAAAAACGCACGTGCCTGATGAGATTGAGTCATAATGTATTCTTTGGGCCTAGCCCTTTTAACATTTCACATGACTTTCCTAGGTTAAATAAATAGCTAAATGTCTAGGCTCTCTGCTCATCTCAGTGGTGGATTTAAACATTTGTTGCCTATTTCAGTGTACCCGGTTCAGTCATCATAGCATAAAATAGTATGTATAAATGGCAAATCGAGAGAGTGTAAAGATTGGGTGCCACACCTCGTTCTAGAGTGTTTTTTATTAATGTTTATATGTAAAACGGAACTAATATCTAGTAGTAATAGCCACAACTCACGTACAAGCAAAATAACCATTTCCCACCAATAAAGGCGCCGATCGGATGTGCGCACGCGCGGCGACATGTTCAACGGACCTTATTTATTGCCGTTTAAACGCACGGGAATATTAATTTCATTATTTGCTTCACACCTAGAAAACACAAGTAAACTCGCATATCTGAACTGAAATTCCATCAACCAATATCGATATTTTAAAAAGTACGTAACTAAGTTTCATGAAAAATATAAAATTTCAACCTAACTTGGTATTTTACTTATTTAATAATTTCATATTTTCTGTGCTTAACACAGTTGCAACGTTTGCAATATTTATCCTAAACTAAGTTTAAAGCATCTTTATTTTGTTTCTGAACCAGAAAAACAAAGAACCCAATTATCACCTAATTTTATAATAGGATAATCCTTTAACTTAGTAATCGTAGCCAACATAAGTTATGGATGTTTTTTAGCTTGTAACTGTTCAATAAAAGCTATACAAGAAAAAAGCTTTTGCCCGCGTCTTTCTTTAAGTTATTCCAGGTAAAAAGAATTATCTATCAAATATCCATACGTATATTCGTACAAACTTTCACTTTTTTAATATTAATAGGATTCTTCAAGTTTTACCACTACAAAATCTTTACATTTACCATTTTGTGAAGTAAGTACATAATTTATTGAATCAGATTGATGAAGTTATGTCCATATTTTATAGTATGGTAGTTATACAGTAGATAATACAAGTATGGTTTGGACACTCCAAAAGTCTCGTCTGAACAATACCCGCCGGATGGTCCTCCTAGTAACATAGTGTACTATGGACGTCACGTACGGCTCCAAGTGCGTGGGAAAGGTTTAATAACCCATTTCAATGTGGAAAATACGATAATTAAATTGTTAAATGTACCGTGCATATCCGATTCATTCAATACGAGTAGCGTTCAAAGGTTTGGAAGCGCAGGAGTCTTCTAAGACATTAAGAGGAAGGCCTGACGAACTTTTAATCGACATGGTGCATTCTTCCCGAAGGTGAATGTTTATGAATATGTGAATCGGAAGATCTGACGAAGTTTGAATTGATATGGTGCTCGGTGGAAGGTGAGAATTCTCTTGGACCTGATGTTATTTCAATAAGTATATCCTAGTATTAGGACAAGAGACAGAGTAAATGACGGGTGAGATATGCCAAAAATGATTAACTGCGTCTACTTGTAAGGGTATTATTTATTCTGTCGCGTTAGATACTTTCTATTTTGAAATAAATAAAAATTGGACAGTATCTTATACATTGTATTGCTTTGATTCCGTGTAAATAGTTTGTTACTAGAAAAAGTTTGCTAGAAAAAATGACGGTACCAAAACACGCAGACTCGAGTCGGTACATATACCTACCTAAGTTTGTTATTGTTCTACAATTGTATCACCAATATAATGCAATAAAATAATCCTTAATGCATTAGTGATACTTGATATGGGAGTGTTTATAAATATTAGTGACCGCAACATGGATAGGTATAACAAATGTGACATAAATGGTATGAAGGCCTAAATATATATAAGTGCGTACGTTTACAAAGGGGGATGAGCAAGGCCAAATGACGGTTTTCTTAAGAGTGGACAATGCGCGGGTGATGCTTTTGGTTTTGCTCATATAGGCTGCGGTGATAGCTTATTATGTGTTTTATTATTATATATTTATTTATTATACAAACAGTGGTTTACAAAAGTTTACAGTAGTCCCAAAAAAACTAGTTTCATAGTTTGTCTGTGGGATAATGAGTCTCTAACTTAATAAATAAAACTTAGGTTGCTAATCTAAGTTAGCTAAAAATACTTTTTGAGTTTTCTTTTAAATATATTTTTGTTTTGTTCCCGGCGTATATCTTCCGGCGCACTATTTAATATTTATGGTAACCTTTTCTTTAATGTTCTATCACCAAAGTAGTTATATACTTTAAGTACCTCAAATTTGTCCGCAGACATTGACCGGGTACAATGAACATGATTAACCAATATGGGGCTATTCTCGTGAGTGTCGTGGTTATTTATTGCTAATAAGTATTTATGTTTTAAACTGAGTAGTATGCTTTATTATTATGCTTGTGTACCATATTATGTGGATGGAGTTTTTATTTTGCTATTAGTAATGTTTTGTTTAGCCTGAACCAAGCTGAACGGGGTGGAAGCAATGGGTCGTGCATTGTGGATGTGGATTTCCACCTAGGTCAAACGATCGTGTAATTAAAAATTGTTTTTATTTAGCTTTTGGTTCATACATAATGAAATTACATACTTATTTCGGGATAAGGTTAATGTATGTTACGACGAACGAACCGGAGGTAGCTTCATTTGCATTGTATAGAGACGATTCATAAGTATTACAAATGTAATCTATATGAATAAAAAATATTGACTTTGACTTTGACTGATATTTATGTAATTCTTAAATGATAGTGTTTGCCAATGTAAATGTTATGTTTAAAACAAAACATATTTCGTATCCGATTTTTATCCTAATTTTTTTATCATATATTTTGAATAGTCTGCATCGCATGCGCCTACGCATGTACCTCATCCCGAGTCGTAAACGTTTGCTTAGAAGACATGTTTATTGCGTAATAAACCATTATTATAGTCTTCTTTATCACTGACGTCCACGTAAACATCAAAACGTGTCTTGCTCCGTTATGTCAACTAGCCACTTCCTCTGACTTGTCTCAACAATTTTGAGTAACAAATTATAAGTGATTGGAAGCAATAAAATAAATGTATAACTACTTACTTTCAAATTACTAATTAACATATTTGTCGCTTTCCATGCATGTATCAATTTGATAAGACCTCAAGATTGGAAATCTGCTATAAAATGTTCGGAAGCATTGGTCAAGGTACAGTCGAGCTAAAAATCCCAATACTTGTATTCTTATAGCGTTAACTTAAGATTCATTTTAGACTTTGATTGTGTACGCATTATGCACGTGCTTTTGACTGTAAATTGATCTGATTTTAAAGTAAGTTTCTGAAGATATTTTGGAAGTGGCAACCAAAATCAAAAGATGTGGTGTATGCAAAATACATGTAGGTATGAATAAACCCGACAGAACGAACAAAATCTTTATCACTATAGAGTTTGGTGTATGGTGTTCGGATCCAGGATACAGAGGGCAGTCACTAATAAAAGCCATAACAGTTCTGTCGTCAAATGAGGTATATGAGCACACTATGCTGTAGTGTGAAAGCTCTATGACTTTCAACGGTCAAGCCTCATTCAGTTCGATACTAGCTCACGATATAAGTGACAAGCCAAAAGTCAGCTATAAAACGACGATAAGTTTGAAATGTGGATTGGCATTTCACATAATGATGTCACGTGATCTTGAAATGTTAATCCCATAAATTTTGTCGAAATCATATCAAAGCTCACCAATTTTGCCTGAACCTTGGTACTTCAAAAATGAGCTTTTCGTTAAAACGAGTACTTTCCACTAGTTGCCGTTTCGGTCTTGGTCATGCCTTCACTCACGTTTTTCAAAGACAGCGCACTGTGTCAATGTGGCATAGGGGATACCCCAGATCACAAATTGATTAAATGTAAAAGGTTCTTATATCTCTTTACAAAATTATACCCTCTAAAGTTCCCTGCCTTTTCAACCCTATTTATATGTAAACGTTTTCTTCTTCTTCTTCTTCTGAATATAAACAAAATAGAATGTACGTTATAAGACTACAATTTTCTTTGCCCTTTTTTTCGACATTTTCTGTGGTCTTTAATTGTGTTACGTTCTTATTTGTTTTAGGTTCCTAAGGAAGACTTCCACTAAGAAACAAATATGTAGTTAATCTCCGCGCAGTATTCTTTTCTGACGAGTCTCTCTAAACACTTGACATTGGCGGAATCACTATGTTTGTTTCTAAACGCTATACAGAAACAACAATAAAAAAAAACGGATTTCGAATGCAGCCACTAGGCTGCGCTCCAAGGGCGGTAAAGAGTTCAAAGAATAAAGTATGACGTTATTTTGTATTGACAATATTCTGAAGGCAAATTGTCCGAATTTCTTATAAAAACATTTTATGCGGGTAATTAATGTGAGCCGTAAATTTTGTTTTGAAGCCGACCTCCGAACGTGGGAGCCGGTCGGTACAGCCCAATGTTTATCTGCGGAAACTTAATAAACAATAGCCGAGATATAATGGCGCAATTAACAAAAGTTGCAAAACTGAAACTTTGTAAACTGGATTGTGGACGAAATCGCAAATCTTTATCAGTGTGGTCTGTTTGAATGGCCCTTGGACTAGATGCTGGCAGACGAAGTCAGGGGCAAAAGCGAGTATCGAATATTGGACAACATCACATACATTGCTCTGATTCTGTGGTAAGTAGCTTAAGCACTTGTGTTACAGAAATCAGAAACAACGACGGTACCACAACACCCAGACCCGAGACAATATAGAAAAGTTCGTTTCCCATATTGACCCGACTGGGGATCGAACCCGGAACCTCAGAGATGGCGCTCGCCAAAGCCAGGCCCGCTCGCCTCTCGGCTACGGAGGTCGTCTAATGGAATAGAACTGCAGCAATAGAAGTAAATTTCCTTTAGATCAAACAACATTAAAATTTTATAATTTACGTCTCGCTGATTTTATTGCTTTAGATGACAGGTCCTGGAAACTCCGAGATCATAATCAAGAACTGTTTGGGTCGATTCCCGGGTCCAGTATGTTTCGGATTTTTACAACCTCGTTTAAGTTTGTGATTATGACACGAACCCGCATTTGCTAACTGTGGTAAATAAGCCCATATCCATTGTTGACCCGATTAATTAATTTCAATGATGGACGCTTTAGTTCTGCAGTGGGACATATTTAGACTAATACTTTATCGAACCAAATAATTTGAAGAGTATGCATAAAAGGTTGGATCATGTAGAATTTTTTTCTTCATCAGCCTTTCTTCGGATTCTCTGTGTTCCGCGAAGAATGTCTACATTTTATAATGACTTTCGCGAACTAAATAATTCGTTTACATTTATTAATAGAGCAGGGTCGGAATGGGGTCGACGCTCCAAGCAAAATCAACGGCTCACACTGAACATTGTGTACTATTTGAGGTGTTTACACTCGCGAATAATGTTATACCTTACACTATTTTCCCCTACTACAGGTGGGCAGAGGCAGATCTTTAAAAATGTTTGTGTATCTAATACGATACGAGAGATACGAGATATTCTATTGAATTCTGCTTACTGAAATTGTGTTCAAATTCAATAAACACAGCGAAATATTTCCATTATTTGTTAATTGTTCAAAAAAGTTTCTAACTACGGCATACTGTCCGCGGCTATAGGAATGCATGCAATTTACAAAATTACGATAAGCGTATTTTTAATATTTATACCTCGCTGCTTCATGCAATCGTCAATCACGCTACGAAACGTCACAGTTTTCGAACTATCATCGATAAAGCATGTCTTTCTTTGTCCTTTTGAGTAGGAAGTAGGCCTAACTTATTTTATTTTGTTTTTAGCATTTGTTGTTATAGTGGCAAAAGAAATACATAATCTGTGACAATTTCCACTCACTAGCTACCACGGTTCTTGAGATACAGCCTGGTGACAGACAGCCGGGACCCGTTTTTACCCTTTGAATACGGAACCCTAAAAAAGTTGCTGAACTCTGAAGACGTGTTAGATGTCTGTTAAGATAGTTATTTCGTCAATAGCCCATTTCGTTAACGACGGGCCAAGTGGGTAAATTTTATCGCGCTTTTAACAGATGTCAAAATATATGCGTCGACTGCTGATTGGCTGAAAATATGAGTGTGATATGCTAGCCAATCAATAGTTTCGCAACTTTTGTTATCTCATGCGAATAATTAGACATTTTGCGCTAGCTAGTAGGGCTGGCTGGCGGGTACCAACCTGCGGTCGTAAGCGCCACCACCCACCTGTGCCGGTCGGCAGGATGTGTGGAAATAGCCCAACAGCTCACGAGGATGTTTTGCCTCCGTGTTTACGGTTTCCCCATCGTTCATAATTCGGGTCGGCTTCCTTTTCCACTAAAGTGGCGGCTTTGTTGTAAGTACTTCAGTAGCCGATTTCACCTTTGATCTGGAACAACGTTCTATTTTACTTTGAATTTTATTCTTTGAGAGTTGGTAGTACATACGTACATTCATACTTACATTGAACTGTTTGTTTTGGTATGAGGTAATAGACTATGCGGTTAGAGATCGTTTGATTAGTCTTGCTTGCGTGAGGTCCAAGTTCAAATAGCAAGAGACTACAATGTAGCCGGAAATAATAACTACATAGATGGTAATTATTTATTTATTGCAGAAAACATTTCAGAAATTTGTATTACAGTAATGGTAGGTACAATCACTGTCGGACAAATTATTATAAGGTGACCAATTATTTAAGGGGGCTGATTCTCAAACGATTCTGATTTGGAAATCAATGTTTTGTCTCTTTCCAATCGTTTAAGGTAAGAAGGAAACCAAATATTGTTTCCGTATTCGAATCTGATTCCCACGATTTGTGAATAGGAATGCTGGACAGTTTTAAATGTCAATAAGCTCCTACACAACAAGTTACCATTTACATCTGTTCTTGTAATTGGTATAAATTTTGCAGAAAAATGGTAAAATAATAATAACAGTATTACGTACTGACAGTTTTTATGGTTATATCAGTAGCTTTTTATAACTGAAGCTTTTAGTTGTTCTTACTAATTAATATTATTTGATTGAGATTAGTGCATAGCACGTTATTGGTGTCTAAATAAGCCTATACCGGTTTAAAACCATAGTCCGGCCATATTTTATAACTTCTTCTACAGAGAACAATCTGCATATAAATATTTTTTTACGGCTTTGAAAAGACGTAGAAGGCAATAAAAATAAACAAATAGACGGCTGTCAATTATGAGAATATAAACTGCCTGATACCATATGGGGCTAAATCAGTATTGTCCTATATTTCACATCAGTTGATCAACGACACAATGTACGTAGGCGCTCCGGCGCCATGACTTCAAATTAACTACGCGTGGGTACTGCCCTTCATCTTAAAGCCTTACACTGAACGCTTCTCAGAAGTCGCTGCATAAAAGCTGCGTACGTAAGCAGCAATGTAATTGGTTTGTTTGTGTCGTGTCGCAATCCCGTAGGCGGTCGAAAGCCCTTCATTTAAGAAGATAGACTGATTGATAAGAGTTAATTTTCAAATGGTCTTAAACTGAATGAGTGACGAGTGTCTTTTGTTCTTCCGCGTTTTGAAACTGATTGCTTACAAAAAATAGTTGCCTAATAAGGCAAGTAACTACGCACTTACTTGTGTACGATGAAGAACAAACTAAAGACTTTGCACCGCTCCTATGTCCTTCGCATAAGAACTAATATAGAACTGCAATTGTTTACCTTGATGTGTTGATCGTACGTATATTTGGTGTCAGCGTGTCGAGTACGATAAATCCATACAACGAGTACCTACTTAGTCACGGAGGTTTTAGCACCAGAAAATTGATGTTATGATGTTTTTACGTTTAGGTATAGTTGATTCGAAAATGGTTGTCTAACACAGAACAACGTTAAATTATATTTAACACGTTTTGGTTATTCATGTCAGAAATAATGGATTTTAAAATCTTGGCTTTCAGATCATATTTTATGTCTTCTGCTTCTTGCGTGACATTACCATTATATTTGACTGACATCATATTGTACTATAAGTAATACATAACATGTTTTTCACCCCATAGGTCTGAAAGAATGTATTTTTACTTTTATTTAGGTATAACTAGTCGACTCAGTGAATTCTGTTTCACTTTTAAGGAGAATACTTACGGTCAAACGGGATCGGTCAAGGGTAAAAAGTATCTATGTCCGTCGTTTAGTTCTGAGCTACCTCCTCACCAATTTTCAGCTAAATCAGTGCCGCCATTCTAGAGTTTTAAATAGTGTAACTAAGACGACTTTCTTTTGATAGAGGCACTAGCTGTTGCCCGCGACATCGCCTTATTTCGGGATAAATGGCATCTCTCCGTCCAGCAAATTTCATCTAAATCCGTTAGGGAGCGTTCATAAACCACGTGAGCTGCTTTTTTCGTGTGTTTTTGTACAACCCCCGACAGGGAGGGCCCCATCCCCCAATTCTTCGTTCGGATACAATCATAAAGTGTCAAATATACCAAGCGCCATCCACACTTCGTTTTTGAAGACTTAGGCAGTGTTCTAACTGGATTAAATGGACCGAAATTGTATTTTTTTTTGTTTCAATCAGAAAAATAAACTGCGTGATATTTGGCGAGACCCTCAAACGTAAGATTAGACCAAATTTAACTCGACCCCCTTAAACGTCTTACGTAATTTACGGACCCCTTAACTAAGTAGTTTTTGAGTGAAAGAGTAAAGAACATCCATACGTTGTTTCAAACTTTCGCGTTTGATAGCCGATCGCAATAAATTATTTTGAATCCAATTCGTTTAAGTAAAATGCGTCGTGCATTGAAAAACACAATTTTATACATAATTTATGTCCTATTCTTAAATATGTTTCGCAAATGCCTGTAACTAGCTTGTAATAACCCTAATCTTAATTGAATCGTAACCCATTGGCTCGTCATAACTCCCTGTCCGTGGGAAATCATTCATCAGAAAAAACTTACTTATCATTTAATAACAATTAAGGCTTATCTGAACAGGAAAACACGCAAAGTACGATTTTACGAGGATTCCCACTGTCCATGATGAACGAGATGATATCTGCGCCTGCGCAGCTTGATGAGCTAAAGACCTGCGCGCACAGTTGTGAGCCGCCTGGACGCTAGCAAAGCGGCACTTTGTAAATTATTTTTAGGCAATAAAGTATATGTAGGTATACTTGTATATTTTTTTCGCTACTGTTTCAATTGAATTACCAATGCCTCACTTTTGACACTTTCTATGTTAGTTTATAAATATCATTATAATGTAAAGACATTTAAACGGTGATAGCGACATTTGGTTTCATAGAGACGATTCATAAGAACGGAATTTAAGATTTTGACTTTTCGACTTGGAATTTGGTCTGGTACTCAATAAAGATTTTGCAAACTTCACTTTAAAATAAATTGGCGTGGTTTATTCGTGGTATTTGTTACACCAAAGTGTACGTGACGATGCTTTTATGTTTTTGTTGAAAATAAATTGCTAGTTTGTCAAGGACGAGTCATAGTAGATATCATAATAAGAAAAGGTTTAATGTTTTTTTTTAAATGTTACGTTGAACATGTCTGTAAGTTTACTGTAAGTATTTTATTCAATTACGTTGACAGTGCAATAAAACACATACTAAATACTAAAATTGTGTGAGGGTTCTCTCAGTTGGTAACACATCAGTAAGTAACGAAGCGATATAAAAAGAGGAACAACGGTCGAAAACAATTCTCGTCCATAAACACTGTTCCGTACTCAACTACTTAGGTTTAATTAGATACTAGTATTTCAGTTGGTTACTTGTCTCCGTTGGGTGTACTCAAAAAGAAACTATACTTGTTTTATTAACTCGTAAAATCATTTCGAAAGTTCATTTTTTGTTGTTTACTTGATTAAGCTTTTTTATTTTAGGCTCCACAGTTTTAATTTTATTGTTGTTTTTTTATTTTATTTTTGTTATGTGAATACTTAAGTAAATATTCAATGAATATGTAATGCTGAATTGAAATTAATTAAGTATGTAATCAGATGAAAACTTGGCAACATTTTTCTGATCTTGCAGTTTCGGAAACTTTACTCTCTTTAAAGAAAAAAAAAAAATTTTTTAACCAAAACAAATAAGTTTATAAAATAGGCGGAGTCCCACAAAACTGTATACACAGTTTGTCTGCGGGATCAAGGTTTAACATAAATATTAAAATGATTGTGCCAAGAGATACCTGTGCACTTTCTTTTTATAAATAATTTTATTTGTCTCTTGTCAGTTGTTGGATGTCGGAAATAAAAAAAAACCTATAAAAAATGTATCGCTTTTTTGGGATAAAATAATTAGAACAAGCGATTTACAAATTTTCTGGTGATGCTTTTTTCACACTTTTCATGCTATGCTTGTCTTTGTTGTTGATTAAATTGTATTTCCATTGTAAACTATTTAGAATTGATTATTATTTCTAAAACAAAACATTTTTTTAATAAAAGTAGCCCTAGTTACTCCTTATTACATCAGCTACCTACCTGTAAACGTCGGTCCAGCCATTTCAGAGGTTAGCCAAAACAAACAGACAGACAGACAAAAATAAAAAAAAAATGATATTTTGGTATATATACCGTATATAATCATAAGCATGTAGTAAAAAACTGTTATTTTAATGTTACAAACAGACACTCCAATTTTATTTATATGTAGGTAGGTATAGATATTTTATCCGCCTCACGGAACCCTAAAAACCAAAGCGTTCCGCGATGTGCGCGTGCGCCGTCACGCCGCGCGCACTGATGACCCTCGAAACTTCTTGGAGCTAATCGTACCTATGCCAGACTCCTTTGCGCCACCTTCGGGAGCCTCCCGACCTTGTTGGCGGGTAAGTACACTAAACCTGATATAGTCATAAATTAATACTACCTAAGAGGATTGATTATACTTTATCTCCTGTCTGTTTCCTATGTTGTCTGGAAACGGTCGATTTCAAGTAATAACACCGCCTAAATTGTACTATAATTTATCTGTAAAACCAATTTCTGACAGAGATCTGTCTATCTACAAATACTGCTTTATTAACTTCACTAAATTAATAAAACAGTATTGATCCCTGTTGGTCTTCTATAGATACAGTACCAAGACGATTTTCAGATAAATAAGGGTAGGGATTTATCACTCATGGACTTGATGCTTCGGTTTCAGCACCACAGTTGAGGAAAAGTTTGGAACTTACTTAACCAATAACAGGGTTTAGTTTGTACGGTTCCAAATGTACCATTTAGCATCAGGAATTTTATTTGGAATTGGCTTCAAACAGTCGGCAATTCTATTATGTTGCTCAGGTGGTGTTCATATCTATGGGCGTTTAACATCAAATGCTAGTATCAATGAGTTGTAGCTATTTAAAATTCTTTCTTAACAGATATCCTCGAGGCAGGACCCTCGGCCCGTTAGTCTGCCCGGCGGAGGCGTCCAGGGTCGCTTAGTGACCAGGTCACGCGCCAATACATTTCCCTTTTCTGATCGCTCCCGAGTCCGACGACACGGGATGTGACCAGGGTTGTCAACCTTGCCGGTATTTGCTTAAGGTGTCAAACAGAAGAATCATAGTTAAACTATTTTGCTCTTGGCTTTTACAATAGGTGATTTGTCCTGTAGGAGGTTTTAGTGGGTAGCCTCAGGTCTTTCTAGATCAAAGGAGTGCCATACACGCCGTCTTTCACCTCCAGAGTCAGGGATGTCTAAACGCGTTCCACCCTCCCCCCCAAGAATAGAAGTAGTATGTCCATATTTCATATTTGTGATTCAGCCTTCACCATTTTCTTTAATTATAAACTTAGTTCTAAATGTTTTCGACCTCATCTGGTTTGTTATGTCTCGCATACTTCTGCTTTCTGCTATGTTCACAAGGTGTTCAGTTTGTCACAAGTACTTTTATGGGATCTATATGCCCATGATAAAGATTAGCAACGGAGAACTGTAGACCTCACTCAGTGCTGTTGGATAAGCCTTTGCCCAGCAGTATATAATAACCGGTTGATGATGATGATAATTCCTTTTGTTTAAAACTGTAACATGTTGAGCATACTTGCTCAATTTGTAACGACTAGACAGACAGATGTGTGGATAGTTGTTTTTTTTTATTCAGGTCGTCTTTGGTACACCAAATTTACCTACTGAGATCTGATATAGAACATAAAGTAAACCATCAGCTTTTGCATACAGAATCCGCGGGTAGAGTGGTTGTTTTACAATAATAACATAATGCTGTTTGACTCGACAGTTATATCAATTTGCCTTCACTCTCCTTGCTTCGTAGACCAGCAACCCTGCTAGTGTCAGCGTTTGATAAAGGCATTTGGATTCGCTGGGCACCCGCCGAGCTCTAAACACCGCCCACAGGAACCGGGAAGCGGTCAGCTCAGTACCATCGCGTTTCCTTATCGGCTTTTGTTTAATTAGCGCTCTTAAATTGCTGACGTCAAATTTAGGAGAAATTTGTAAGTATCGTGGCCATCTTATGTATTGTATGTAACGTGTGTAACTCCCTCTGTGGTAACAAGTTTGGGCATGTGATCCAGAGGACGTGAGTTTGATTCCCGCGCGGGCAAATTTGTTCACGTGAATACTTATTCATATTATTATGCGACTTCGCTTGATACGCGTTTGAATGTGGTTCATTCACAGATAAAGACAAACTCAAATTTACTATCATTTAGTGAAAAACTATTAGTTATAAAATAAAACCAATCAATGGGGTAGACATGAAATCGAAGACATCGACGTATTTTTTTCCTTCTTAATTTACCTGGTGTCTGTGGTTTATAGATAAGTTCAATAAATAAACGATTTGATGACATATTGACCATTATGATAATTGTCTTGCCAGAGTTACAGCAGCGTTTTTAAAATACTTAAAAATACTGCCGTAGTAAGTTTTTTTAGAGTAAAATATTTTTAAATAAAAAAGAGACGGTTAATTGCAATATAGAGGTGGATCGCGGAGGAAGAGGAGGGCCTCTGTATTTCTGGCTTTCGGACTCCATCTGGCTCTCGGAGGGAGAGCTGGATTGAGAGTCTCGGGTGTCCGTAGAGGCGGTAGGCAGCGGAGCCGCGCAGCAGACCCGTTGCAAAAACATTGAATAGACGATATTCTATGTTTGTGCTGAACATGATCATGTTTACTCTATGAACATCACTTACTAAAAGAGGCATAATTATCATGATCAAGTGATTCATTGATCGGAAACAAGTAAACAAATCAGCCATGGTTATTAGTCAAGTAAATTTAGTACACGGTTGACTCAATTCAAGATGTTAATCATACACCAATATACATATATGTATTCATATGTTTAGTGATTCCCAATGTATGATTCATGAGAGCTGTCAACTTATCTCATGTGTGTTATGCCTCTAACTAATAGAAAACAATATAATGGTAATAAATGTATGGTGTATAAACATTAAATAAGTCTAGTATATAGTTATATATATTAAGACTTAAATGAAAGTTAAAACAAACACCGACTTAATTTTTAAGTCGGGGTTTTTTTCAACTTTGAAAAAGGGCTTTTATTTGATACCTATAATGAGGGAGTAATGACAAAAAAATTGCGGAAATCCGTTATTTTCTAGGGGTGGCCATGTTGGATTTGAAATATGTCATTATTCATATATTCTGCTAGGTAAGACCTTTTATATAAAACCCATATTGTGGGAGTTGTGTTAAAACATGCAATCCATAATTTTGTGAAGGCGTCCATCTTGGATCGATCTTAATCAAACATAGCTAAGAACATTCCCGACTTATAAAAAATCAAAATCAAAATGGGTTCATTTGTTCGGGAGCTGCGATGCCATAGACAGCACACACCGACACGTCAAACTTTAACACCCCGTCGTTTTTGCGTTAAAAACTAAAGTAGATGGGAAAAACGGATACCCATTTTTTAGACATTACGAATCGTCAAATATTGGAACCAGGCATAAGTGGCCATGTCCAAGTGACGATTCGCTTCAGAAAGTTATGTGACGATGAAAACCCTTCGTAGCTATAATCGATATATTTTTTCTTTATTTAAGGACATTTATACAAAGGTACGGTCGAAAGCACGTCAGAATACACACTTAGGACATTAAAGCTTAACTAACTGTTCAAAAAGATCTAAACTTAATATTATATAAAGCGAATTTCAATAGGAGTTCCGCAGACTTTGCCGTTAGTTCTGCTGGAATCTGGTGGAATAAGCCGACATCATACGAAAAAAGGAAAAAAAATAATTAGATACTATCGGTACCACAACACCCAGACCCGAGACAATGTAGAAAAGTTCGTTTCCCATATCTCGACTGGGGATCCAATCCGGGACCTAAGAGATGGCGCGACGCCAAAGGCTGAGCCGCTCACCTCTCGGCTACGAAGGTCGTCTCTGCGGATATTGTGTTATCGACGTTGTTTCTGATGAACACAAGTGCTTCAGCTACTTACCACAGAATAAAAGCAATGTATTTGATGTAGTCCAATATTTATTACCATTTTTGTTCATGCTAGGGGCACAGAACTCATCTCTCTCTTAACTTACTCTTTGATCTTTCTAGGTCAACCAAAGAGGGCACTTGTCTATCCTTAACCTCCTTAATCCTTGGATCCTAGCGTAAAAGAGCGTGAAGAAACATTTTGCGGGCCAGTATGGCGATGCTAACGGATAGGGCATATCGGTATCAAATCTGTTCTCATCGCGATTTGGGTTCCTCTTACCGTCAGGCACGGAGGCTGCCAGGCTGGGAGGAGCCAATACACTGTGCTTCTATAAAAAAAGTCTTCTGAATATGCCAAAGAACTTAGATTCAGTATTCTTTGGTATGTAGGTATTACATACGCAAACTGACGTGTATAGCGGACACAATCCTTTACAATCTACCGACAATTCCTAACATCTAAGCGAGTTCCTTTCCAATGGAATAATCAATTGGATGAGACGGTTCTCTATAAAAGGCGCATTCCGCATACTTACATAGACTTAGCATTTTTACACCTTATTTAAAATTGTATATGTACGCAGTGCAGTGAAACAACTTCAAACGTACCCGTATGAATAAGTCTGTTAAAGTGTCGTGGCGTGACTGAGGCGGAAATTAACATTTTTATCTTTTTTAAACGATTTTTTTAAAGGTACTTCTGATTTGTATGTACTATATTTTTTTATGTTACTTACATCTAGTGATTTGGTTTATGAAAACATAGGTATGTACTCTCTTTTAAAACGTATGTGGAGGGAAGAGACAGGATATAAAGGAGCCCCGCTGGGTTCCGTATCTTAAAGCGATGGGGTGAGAGGCTTAGTAACCTTGTGGGCCGATGCGATGAGGCTAGCCTATAGCCATCCAGCCTCCGATACCGCACAGGGTGAAGTGAAGACAGATCCCGAGCTGGGCCGCGGAGCAGGTGGCTCTCTGCGGCAAGCCCCCGAGGGCAGAGGTGGATCGCGTAGTACTAGTTATTTACAATCATTATAATTTATTGGACTTAACTTACATTAGTAGCATTTTTCTTTTAAGTACTTCACACTAAAAATATATCTCCGAAATGTATGTACGCACGCGGATATCTTGAAAAATAGTGGACTAAATTGGAAAATTATTACTTTGTTTGGGCGTAATTGCCAAGAGAAGTAAGAAAAAATCATTGGAAGTTCACTAGGATAGTACGCGTGTGAAGCCGCGGTGTGCCGCTAGTTTACAATACAAGTACAGTCAGCGTCTTTAGTTTGTAAACAACTCGGTACCTTGTCACATTAATCTACTGGTCTATTTGACTTACTCAGTCACATGGACGTTTAATGGGACAAGGTACTGAGGTGTATACGTACTAATGATGGTGACTGTACATACAAAATAACGCAGATATGAAGCGACATCACTCAAGCGTGGCGGGAATACGAACTAGCACCGGAAGTGCCGCCATCTTGCGGGACCACGTTGCCTCGAGACTTGAACTTACCGTGATCTCTTTGACTTTGTCCCCAGAGTCACATGTCCATGACACGTGTCGTTTGAAAATTGACACAGCCATTAAAATACGGAGATCACTAAAGTCACGGTAGACGTGATCCTATGCATCCGTTCTATTTTAAAGGGTGAGCAGACCTCTTTATTAAGGGCTTTCTTCTGCGAACATCAAGCTGTTTAAGAATCAGTTGAACCAACTTAATTTTTTTGAAAACGGACGCTTTGAAGGTTGTCAACAATTAAGGATTATTACGGGATATGACATTTATGACAGCTGTCAAATCGTCGGTCACCCTTTAAGTAAGGTTGGCGCAACTGAGCCTATGTGAATTTAGTGTTTATTGCCTTTATGGTATTTAGCTACTAAAACATTGAACAAGGATATAAAATTCATGAAGGAAAGACCGAGTAAAAGTGTTTGCGATTTTTAGCCAACTAGGTCTTAGTCATTTGTAATAGGAATGTACTTACTAGCGGCCCGTCGCGGCGTCCGCGTCGCACGCGTGCATACTATCCCGATTTTTTCCACATTTACCATCGACTTTATTCACTCTTATTGGTCGTATCATAATGTTTTATAGCCAATACAATAAAATACTAAAATATTGTTTAATTCTAAACTGTAGTTCCTGAGATTTGCGCGTTTAAACAAACAAACAAATTATATTGTTAAATAAAGCAATATAAGCAAAATATGTTGGAAATCCTAAAGTTTTTTCTCCTTTTACGATTTTCATCTCACATGACTAGCCGCACATTAATGTCCATTAAATCCTTGGAGGTTGTTTTTTCCGTAGTAGGTAGTACAAAACATAATGCCGGCTGATAAATTGGTCGCGCTCGCTAACTACCGGTACCTACTAAGTAATGGCGAGCGAACCGCATGTAACTCGACAGATTACACCGCCACAGTCTGCGGACTTGTCGTGAAACTGCTCCTCGTAGTAGAGTTACCATTTGTATTTTTAAATTTAACTTCAAGATTGACCTCATCCCTCCTGATGTTAAGTGGTAATGAGGTCCAAGCTTAAGGGCGAGAAGTACAGCATAATATAGCTGATACCAGACTGGTCGCACTTTCCTTGAAGGCTTGACTTGCTCCTGGGGGGTGCTACATTATAGTGGCAAACCTTACTCATATGCAGGAATACAACAACACCGAAGTGATTGTTATTTGACTGTGATCTTCTGAAAGGTTGATGTATTTCAACAATCGGGCTGCTCCAGTTTGAACGATAAATCGCTATGTCCTACCTCTCTATTTGTATCAAAATTGTGTAGTTTTTCCTAATTAACTAAGTAATTGATGGTGGCCGCAGACGACCTTTTTATCTACACGGGACTTTCGGGGAGCGGTGGATTTACACCCTTAAAAATTTGAACAACTGCTAGACGGCGTCCCATGTTGAGGCTCTGGCCTCGTCCCGGGCCGTTGCCTTGGAGGGAGAGACGTCCCGGTACGTGCCGATATCGCAAAAGGGACCCAAGGGGGGGGGGGGGGGTCACGTCGCGCCTCCTCGCCGACGAGGACGGTATAGCGGTCGTTGTGGAGTGTTAGCTGTCGAGAGTCATTTGGCTTCGGACGGATGGGACAGTGTGTGGAGAACAGCGGCTTGACATATAGGTCCTGATGGCATTACTGCAACGCCTGCTGCTGTGTCAGAACAATAATCAGCGCGACGCGGAGCGTGACCGGTGACTCAGCGGTGACGTCTGCGCGCGCGCGTGCGCGAAGGCCGCGGACAAGCCTCTGACTTGTACGCTATGACAAGGGGATTTACTGTTTGTTCAATCCTTCTTTCTTTTTATTACAAGTGGTCCCCTAATCTGCTAAAATGTTTTTGTTAAAAAAAATGGTGGGACAAGAGAGCTGGACCGGATTTAGGGGAGGGCAAAAGACGGCTCTACAATGGAAAATAAAAAATAATAAACTCAGACCATTTAAAACTAGTCAATAATAAAAGTCCGTTGTTAATTTTTTGCTTTACGAAAGTTTGAACAAACATGATTTTAATCATTTTTAACACGCTTTTATAAGCTTGCGCTGTGTGTATGTATCTATGTAACGGAATCTTGGAATCTTAACTTCAAACCAGTAGTGTCTGAGATTACGCGTGCAAAGAAACAAACAAACTATTCATATAAATTGGTTTAGATTTAGAAAATAATAATTAGTTCAGTAAATGAACACTCATTTTTACGCCCATTGCATAAGAGCGGTTCAAAGTTCAAAGCATTAAGTCTGACCTGCTCTTGATTGTACCTAAGGAAGTTTGCATATCTTGCAGTAAGAGAAGTATTACGGCAAATTGATACGCACACGCGTAGTGCGTAGGAACTACGTATACGTAATATGTAAGTTGAAACAATTAACTTGCATTATTATCGCATATAATTATAAACAGGTGGTTGCGAAACGAGCAACAAATCAATGCTGCAGCCCATCCGGCTGGTGCTGGTGATCTGATATTCACGCCTTCCGACCCGCACTTGTATATTTGTATACAATGTACATGCAACTGCACGTCAAGGTAAACAATTTCAGCGCAAAATTAGATCTTACGCGCTGGACATAAGGGCGGTGCAAAGACCAGAGCGTGCAGCTTGAAGTTGCTTTTGTCTGTTCTTGCTATCATGTCCGGGATTGATGATTAATTATAGTGAATAGATACATCACTGATTAGGTGTGAGGAAGCTTTGCACTCCGGTCTAGTACACTCAAGTAGCTGTGGAATACGTATAAAGTACTTTACGTGATTGTTATGTGTATTTATAATTTTGTGTATGTTTATCATGTTATGATAATATTAGTATCATTTTTTTAAATAAAAACACAATTTATGCTTGTTCTGCCTAAAGTTTGTCTGGAAGACAACATTTTCTTTTCCGAAAACCTTTTAATGGAGTTTGAAAGGAGTTGGTGGCGATTAAGAGAAAAAAAAAATTGCTGTTCCCGCTCCCCTCGGAGGATCCGATATGTTTCATTTTTGGTAGGTAGTAGGTAGTAGAGCCCTTATATAGTTGGACAAAAACGTATATAGATTTCAACCCTAAGGGTCATTGGCTGCCTCCCTATTATCATAAAGGTACTTTAGAGAACACAAAGTGTATCTGTGTAGTACGCTGTATACCATGGTACCGTCTCGCTGGTGGGTTCATTGTTTTGGCTCAGTGGAGTGTGACGGGAGGAGCTGCGCCGGCGCAAGACCTCATCAGTTTAAATGTTTTTGACTCACATACTAAGCTAGCGAACGATACAAAGTAATTATTATAAACATTGAGTGCGTATCAACGATGATTATTTGAAAAAGATTTGTAAATTACATCCTCGTCCTCGTAAATAAGCTCTAGTGTTATAGGTATATATATAGAACTTGTTCCGAATGAATAATATTAAATGGATCCTTAAGACAAAGTCTATAGAAGTTGTTCCTACATTACATTTTCGGTGTTTCCTGACCGTTTCTTTGAAAATGAATCATATAAAGGTTACTTTATTTATAAACAATTAAATACAAACTAACTTATCAACTACTAAAAGGGTCATATTCAATTATGTAACTATATAATGATAGTCCCCGCGGTAAAGTAGGTACCCAAATTGCCTGGCAACATTACTCTCAATGGCGATTGAGCCTAAAAGCATGCGCTATTATGTCTAATTTGTCGCATGAGATGACAAAGTTTTCAAATAGCAGTTTTTGCAATTTTACAGGAGAGCCATTTTAAGATATTTTTATTTATTTATTTAAAAAAATTATTGCACAAATAGGTACAACAGGTGGACTTAATGCTAGGGGCATTCTCTACCAGTCAACCCTTGGGTCATGCAGATAGTTTGTATATGGGTGCGGTAACAGGGGAGAAAAAAAAGAAATCATTTTAAACAACAATAAATTAAGCATTAAAAATAACATTACGGTATAAGAATATAATATATAAAATATGAAGGTGTACTTAGATTTACATAATATTGGACAACATTGGACAACATCACATACATTGCTCTAATTCTGTGGTAAGTAGCTTAAGCACTTGTGTTACAGAAATCAGAAACAACGACGGTACCACAACACCCAGACCCGGGACAATATGGAAAAGTTCGTTTCCCATATTGATCCGACCGGGGATCGAACCCGGAACCTCAGAGATGGCGCTCGCCAAAGTCAGGCCCACTCGCCTCTCGGCTACGGAGGTCGTCTATTCTATTGATAAATTATATATAAAAACAAATATCTACATAACTATAAATTAATTTTTTCTATATAATGTCGTCTAGCTCTGTTATCATTACTCTAAAGTTGTCCTCCTTTGCAAGACATAGACTATATATTATGTTCTTTTTAGACATGTTCTTTAAAATAATTAAGTGCTTTTTTTAAATTAATTTAGTTTTTAAGGCAGTTGACAATTGTGCCCTAGTTTTGCCAAAGGTGCGTACTGTTGATTGGGTGCTTACCGTACTTAGCTTAGTGAGGTAGATGCTAGCTTTGGGGTTCCCTGTAGAATCTATTATTATGAAAACTTAACTGCGTATTGTGGTCAGTTCATGTTTACAAAATGTGTATACCTAAACGCCTTCATTGGCCCACAAGATACCTAATGTTTATGTTAAATGTGACACTGAAACTCGAGCCTTGCAAACTTCGCTTTGTTAGCCCTTAGACGACTATTCACGAGGCTGATTGTTTGTACTTGTGTGACTAAACACGGCATCGAAGTCGCGTGCTCCAGCTGCGCGTGCGCAGTTGCCCAACCACCGTAACACCATTTGCATAATCACATAGGTACTAGCATATCGGTACTCGCCGAATCGCTTCCCACTTGCTTTTCATTGTTTCGGTCGGAGAAAATTGCGTACAGTATCGGTTTCCTTGGCAATAAAATTATGTTTGTGCAAGCGCTCGCGTAAGTCGAGCGTATCTGGTTTGTTGGTGGAGGGAATGGGCGCGGCCGGTCCTATAAATCTTCTATTATGTTCTAGAAAATGTTGCATCAATTGGGAAGTTGGCAGTGGTTGATCGGCGAACACGGTGGCAGACACCTGCATGAATAAATAAATTTTATATTCTAGCGTATTTACTTAGATCGATAATATCGTGTGTTGCTGCCCAGAAAAAAAAATACCCATTTTTTTATATATAATGCTGATCACAGACATACATCTTTGAAACTTGATACTTCATGATATGGTACGTGTCAAAAGATAAAATTACATTGAGTTTTAATTAACGCTAAGTAACACATAGTACAGATTAGTCCAGTAAAACAACAAAGAGAAACAAATGCATTTCAAAATCTTAAACCGATTAAAATTGCTATATCTTAAAAACCTGAGTGCACAAGCATTTTATCGTGTCTTCATGAGTTGTTTCATGAAGTATGTTAATGTTATGCATGAACGAGATGAAATTTTGGGGACAATAATATTACTTTGTCTGCATGTTCATCATATTAGATTGCCTCAGCCCGAAATCTTGTTGATGGCATAATGCCCTTTTAAAATTAAAAATTATGTAAATGTAATGTTAAGAAATCTAATGTATCTAATGTCAGCTAGCCGGTTGTATTAGACCTTTAAACGAAGCAAATTTTGTTGTCTTAGATTTGCGGTTATCCTTACTTTACGCCTTAGTCAAGGGAAATTGTGTCTGCAATACAATATACCTATATTTACATTACAGGCTTTTTGTTCTCATAAACTGGCGTAAGTTCATACTTACTTACCAAGTGGGTAGCTTTGCTATTAATATCAAAGCTACGCTGGCTTACTTTCCCAATACTCTCTGGCAACAAACCCACGCAATAGAATTACTGCTTGCTTTGCTTACAGGTTACTAGACGACTGGTTTGACAGTATCGAAGTGTGTCCATCAGCGTATCGGTGGACGGCTCAATTAAACACTAATAATTCAATCGCGCCGTCCGCTGTCCGTCTGTCGCATTCCACCGGCCACTGGGCCACGCTACTATTATCGTGCTATCGCTTTACGCACAGCTTACGCACGTCATTAGACAGACAAGTTCAACTTACCAGTATCTTATGAACGATATTTATAGAACGTCTCTTATTCCTAGTTGTATGCTCGATGAAGTAATAACTCATCAAACGGTCTGTTATTGGTAGTTGGTGGTTCGGCTGGACTCGGTTATACGAATTAGCGACAGATGACCAAGCCTTGATATTGGTTTAAACTGTTTCAGTCGGATATACGAATAACTTTTCTTACTGATAAATCTGTCTTTAACATTGGCGTAATTCAATGAACTTAACACAAAATGTTGAAGCCTTATCCTACTGTAAATGCGGGTATATACGGTTTAAAATGAAAGTTCTAATATGATATGAAAGCTCGGTTTATAAAACAACCCTCGTCTCTGTGGACAAAATTAAATTAATTTCCATCGGTCTGTCCAATTGGATTGTTTCTATTTCATCAGTGTCGAACAACATACTATTGCATCATATTGACCGCGAAATATCCTATCTTTAAGTGACAATTATTGGAAAGACGGTCAATTGAAAAATATCCGAAGAGCTTTAGTAACTTTAGATTCGGAACTTTCGAGGAATGATTCTAAATAAATATTTTTCATTCATACATATTTAAATTTCTGTGTCTTTAGACCAAAATTGACAAATTTAAAACTGAAACTGGAATTTTGCAATTCTACAAGTGAAGTGAAAAATAATGAAATAAAAAACTATTGTCTTATAATGATCACTGTCACGGTAGATCAAAAAAAAATAAGATACCTATGATTGATGTGTGAAAAGTGGAAAATGTGTTTTCAAAATTTGATTGATTTAAAACTTTGTTTACTTATTATCATTTAGATTGTTAGATCACAGGCGGTATGCGCGCGCGCATACTGCGGCTCCCGCGCCGCACGCTGTTCATTCCGCGCCGAACCTCCGCGCGCGACGCACGTGTCGCACGCTCGTAGAAATCGTGCGCGAACTGTGTTGTGACAAGGATCATCGTGCAATGTGCTACACCGATTGTTTATTTGTGAACGCCCCCGATGAGGGCTGAATTTTAAGTGAACAGTTTTGTTTTTGGAAAAGCCAACTTTCAGGTGAGTCCGCCTTCTACACCATTGTTTTATGTTATCGCGATATTTATTAAGTTATCTTTATGGGCTATTGTGAGCCTCGTAGTAACAGGCTGGATTCGTAGGCTTTACGTCTTGCATTTTAATTTGGAATGCATCTGCGTCTATTTCTTTTTTAACATTTGCGAATTGGCGCGTTGTGTTATCTTTTAAAAGTTTTGGCGCCAACCATCATGTAAAGAACAAAAAGTTTACCGTGATATAAGATAATAAAAATTACGATTAGAATGCTTTCAATTTGTATCCTCGTAGGTATTCCAATTGTTTGAATTGTTGTATTTAATATTCTTACGAAATAACCATTATTTACTTAGGTAAATAATGGTACGAAATAACCATTATTTACTTAGGTAAATAATGGTTATTTCGACGTTCGTTTTACCTAGTCAGAATACGTATCTATGCTTTTTGTATTATGTGACTAATATTACTAAATATTTGTATCAAATACAATACTATGACCATAGAGCATGTAAACAGTGGAATTTCCATTTAGTTATAATAACTATGTATTCTACGAAAACGATTTTATCAACTTTTGAAAACCAACCTAAATTTTGAATGCGTTGTATATTTATTTTACATCTACTTCTAGACCTACTACGCTTGTAGGCAATAGAGATAACGAAATAATGATAACCTCGAATCACTGTTCAATTTCAAATTTCAATAAAAACTTGTAAACATATCCTACTAATATTACCTATAAGCACAAAAGTTGGTAAGAGTATGTAGGTATAATTTAAACAAAATTTGGTAAAAAGATAAATGTCTTATTAGAATTTAGGATACTTTTTTCCTAAAATAACGCGTGTGAAATCGCGGGCAATATCTCTATTAATGTATGTAGTAATAAAAGAAATGAAAGTTAATGGTAGATATACATTTATAGAGAACTAGCTGTGCCCGCGACTTCGTTCGCGTGGACTACATCCTTTCATAGTGGGTTTTACCCCTTTCTCCCCTAATATTCGAAACAAAAAGTAGTATATTTTCATCCAAGTTTCGAGCTATATTTGTGCCAAATTTCAAATCTCTAACTTCAAAAATAAACATTTTTTCATATAAACTTTCAAAGGTGGTATTACCCCCATCCCCCCTTTATTTTCTAATAAAAAGTAGCCTATGTCCGTTCTTGAGATTCAAAGTATACCTATACCAAATTTCATCAAAATCGGTTGAGAGGTTTAAGCAGGAAAGCGTAACAGACAGACAGACAGACAGACAGAGTTACTTTCGCATTTATAATATTATTAGGGATAGTAGGGATGGGACATTTATTACATCTAGATAAAATGTAATACTAAAAATGTTTCAAGTGGATTCTTTTAAAGGTACCTTCTGAAATAATTTAATTACAATAATAACGCATTTTCCCCATAATTTGGTCCTTCAATTTGGTAAACAGCGATGAGAAATTATTTTGATACATCATCATTATACTTGCCACATACAATACCATACACTACTCCGATCTAAACATGCCGACTGCCATGTACGGTTGCAACTGTAATTGCATAATCGTATACAAAACAATTTAAAGTACTTGATATGGATATGAATACAATTCGCTTCATTAACAAAGTAAGAACTTCTGTGGGAAACTAACCTTTGTTAATGATATTTTTGACAGAATTAGTATTTTAAACCTAAAGGTATTGCTATAGTATAAAAGAAACAAAAACGTTATCGGCAAAATAGTTGAAGTACTTAAAGGTGTAATTGTCCCTTCACACTTTATTTTTTGATCTAGACGATGCTCCAAAACACATTGAACTAATTTAAAAAACAAACCGCCAATGTAACTAGAGAATACGGAAAACATTTACTGTTTTCCATTGATGTTAAGTTTCACAATTTTCTCAATCTTTTAACTCCTGATCCAGATATAAATGAAACGAATCTGTCATGATTCATCTTGGGCAACGATTCGGAACTGCTTTTTACTATGAATCACCGTTTCATATTTAACCTTTTTGCCTCTTTCTACCGCCTATTTTGTTTTGCATTTTATTTCCGACCTGTCTCAACCTACTTGATCTAATTATTTTATTTAACACACCGAACATTAATGTATCAATCGCATATAAAATGCCTAGGGACATTCTGTACCAATTACGGTCAAGGTTGACCAGAGAAAGTGGTTAATAAAGGCATTGCAATAGATTCCCAATAATCTATTTAGACAGATAAAATAGTCTAGGAGTTAGATTTCAACTGCGTCATTTGTATTGACCACGTAATAATTGAAAAAAAACGTGGAAAATCTTAATATATCTGATGGTCATAATATTATCTTCGTATCTAAATACATTACAGTCCTAAATACCTTCCCATAGCATCATTCGACTTTTTACTAACAGCATGTTTTATTTATCTTTATTTAGCTAAGTCGTAAAACGTGTCGAACCTACTCTTATGTCCAATTTCAATTTATAGAATTCTAGATGCTCAAATGTTCATTTCTGGAAATTGAAACCCTTATTCAATTAAGTCCTAATTGGATTTTCGGATTTAATTCCTTAGTGGTATAAGAATACCATTTCATAGCTTGTCCCATTAAGTAAGACTTCTAAAAACCAGTAAAAGTAAATCAGAACATGTACGCTGCAATTCTCATCAAAGTACAGAGCTCGATTTCTTGCGATGGAAGCTAATTTAAAACAATCGGCCCTGCAAAAACTGAGCCACTTTCAGCTCCATTGGCTAGAGGTTCGAATAGTTCGAAGTTGCAGAAATGATTGCGCATTTGCCGACTGGGCTTCCTTCGAGTCCAATTGTTGCACCGTCTAATTCAATTTGATTGAGTCATTAATTCATGATGCACTTATAGCCCGATGCACTCACGTTCTTGCGTGCTTCTTAGTTACTCATGCCTTATTCCTTTTGAAACTCGAAGAAGTTAGAATTAATATTTGGAGAATGCATTGGGACTATTTTTTTATCTGCGCTTACACGAGTTAAATGTTTGCTGACTGGATTTTTCGAGCTGTTAATCATTATGTTGATTTAGGACCAATGTAAATCTCAGGCAAGCACAGGCTTTGATTGTTATTTTTACATGAATCCAGGAATTATTTAAGTATTTTATTGAGACTAGGTACGAAAATGTTGCTGTAAAACATCAATAAAACATGAGTAACCGTAACGATTCCAACGTTATTCGAAACTCATACGGTTTTGTTGAGGCACATAATTTCATATCGATTATAAGAAAATTCTTTGTTGCGCAAAGGCATACAATTCTCGCGATTTCTGCGTTTTGCTACACTATTGCAGATGGGTCTTGCATACATTTTTGTGTGAGAACTAGTTGGGACACAATGCTGCGGCTCTCACGCTCTCCGTAGGTGTTTCTTACGACATTTAATTCTGCTCGAGATTGTCAGCCTCTGAGGTTGCTGGTGTTCGTGCTTAGATTTAGCTACTTAGATTTGATCTGGCTTTGATATCACATTTTGAATTTGTTCAGCCTTCAAATTAAGTTTTCTTTTCATCACGTATAAAGCATCGCGTTAGTTCCATATCTTCGTTATGTGAAGATGTGGTAATTTGTAAATGACGATAAAGTAAAGAAATGTTTGCACTATTGGAAGCACGCAAGGATTCAAGAATAATTCAAAGACCTTCTGTTAGATTTAATAATGAAAATAAACGTAATTAGTTCTACTATACCTAGCGTTGATCGCTCAGCGATCAGTAAATGGATCAGTCCTTGTCCCAATCAAGACGATCAACCGATTAAACATACCGATTCGTTTGAAACACGGAGAAACCTAGTTCTGCTCGTATTTGGCACAATAAGCCAATTATACACTTGCGGCGAACATTTAAAAAACATCTGGCAGAGACAAGCGAAAGTGGGTATTTGTATTCCTAATCAGTATTTAGAGGCAAATCGCATAGTTCACGCCTCACGCAATGTGGCGTGCTGTGTACTGCTAAATATTCTGGAATGTAAAATAATGTTCAGTGTTGTTCTGACAATGATCCGCGGCACGGCCGACTGCGCCTGTAATTGAGGCTGTGGAAATAGCATTGTCCACATTCTCACATTTTTATGTCATTAAGGTGGTTAGACATTTTTTGTGTGGATAAATTATAACAGTAGCTCCAATCTCTATTTTTTTTTAACTTTTTAGGTTTTTGAAGTATATTTCAAGGCTGTTGCTATTCATCAATTACGTCAAAATTTAGTAATTAACTATTAAAACTGACATAATTTGACTGGACCAGGGCAAACATTTGTATGATAAACAATTCTGTTTCTCCTGTATCTGGATGTCTATAATTTAAGTGTTTCTTTGGACACCAGCTCGCCGCAGCTTCGCAAACACATTATCCCCATTTTTTACACATTTTCTTAGCTATTATTGGTCGCAGCGTCATGTAAAGCCTTCCCAATAAATTAGTACTTCCTGATATTAGCGCGTTCAAACACTCTTCAGCTTTTGTTTTTTTATTTATATTAAAAAATCTTACACTAATCATGAAGGTCTTTAACATAATAATTAATTCGATGTTAGGTAGTATGCGCTATCTCTTCCTGCCTGAGTTCTAATCTGGTTTTGTATTCTATGGCTTTTGGTTAGTTTCATCAAGCGATGTCAAAATATTTCAGAAACTTATTTAGTCCATCAACTTTTCTATTAAGCCCAGCAACGCGAGAAGCTGTTGGTCATCGTGCGTATTGAAAACCACATTCCGTGGCGTAACAATCCGTAACACTGACTCCGTAGCGTTATTGTTATCTGCCGTATATTAAATACTACAGTGACTCGAAGCATTTTTTACCAAGTCAACGTCCAGTCACATCAACGAGAAAATTCCGATCCGTGGACGTTGCCCTGTCGTGAAATCGACCAAAAAACTGTACCAATTGCCTTTAGAAACGAGGCATTTATCCATGTGAACGTACCAAGTATTCACCCCTAATTAAAGAGAAGTTGAGGTTAGAGATAAGAATGCTACAACAAAGGTTAAAGAAACCTTGAGAAATTCTTTCGTTTTATTACCGATTGTGTGGGTATAATCTTTTTCGTGGTATTTTAATCCATTTTTTAATTCAAATGTTTAGTGTGGCAGTTGGCGCCTATTTTGTCCTTGATAAGGTACGGGCTAAAAGTAAGCAAATAACAAGAATATACATGGGCATGTTTCGGGTGTTTGCTTAGCTATCGTTCACCAGCATCCGCTGGCAGTCAAGGCTGAACAAACGGACAGATAAGCGTTTTATTACAGTTTGCTTATTGCATAGATAACTGGCGTTGGTCAAACACTCCCGAAGTAGGTTAAACCCTTCTGGTCCGTTGAGAAGTAACGTGTATACGATGTTTGGACTGATAACACATGAAACGGCTTCGGATTTTGACTTAACGGGAATTTTTAATTGCTCAGCGTTTTTATTTCATTGTCGCCTGTGGATATCTGCCTTTTCAACGTAATTAATGCTATGCAAGAAATGAGTTTTCGTGTTGACTTAAGTTTATGAATCCACTTGTTAGTAAGAACATTAAATTTGGCGGAAGGTTGATTTTTAAATTCCGTGTTTCTGTGGTAATAAAACTTAATTTAATTAAATAAATTATGTCTAAGGATGTGTATAAAATATCAAGCAACTTGTCGCATTAATATTATAATATGAGTTGATAGAGAGGAATGGATGACTCGTTAGGATGATAAACACAATTATATGCTTAGCTTTAGTCGGAAACAAAATATTGGTTATCTCTATTTATAATTATATGTGATTCAAATGATTTCGCTAATACCTTTCTATTATGCTGCTGTCAATAGAGATGAACGTAATAGTAAAGTATCTTATTTGTAAAAAAGGATTTGAGGTATTATTCATTTGGGTAAATTTTTCATACATTTCCTTTTCTATTGTTGGAACTATATTAGAGATAGGTATTTACGTTTGTACATTTTGGTTTTAATGTTTGTATAATTAATGTGAATTGTGAAACACAAAAAAACACAAAGATCAACTTCTGAGAGTAAGCCCCTACGTAGTACGTAGGGTGGCTTGTAAGGACCAGTCCTTAGTTAGAAAATCTGAAGAGTTCCGTGGTGAGTCATGGGAGTGGCACAGTAACCATGTTTAGCAGTAGATGGGCACTAGTTGATATGATGATTAAGGAATTCGTTTAAGGTCTAACTAGCTTCTGTAGGGTTTAAGACAATGCGATAGTATCTGTTGGCAGCGAGGCATGGCGCCGAGCTCATTTGTCTCAATTGCCGGCAGCTGCGCGGGCGCCGCTAGAGATGTTCTGTGCATTGTTGATTGCTCGAGTAAAGACTTTGTTAAAAGAATCGACCATTTTGGGACGTGATTTACTGGGTTTTTGGACTGATGATTCATTGATTTCATGTTTTTTTTTATTTCTTTGCTATTACTTACTTTTGACGTTGTTCAACAACTGTGACAGAAACTATCGATACCAACTGTGATAGGAACCTTAATGTGCCTTCTCAAGCAGATAACTCGTCTCTGCCTATACTCTTATCGCTACTTCTAAATATTGAACAAATCTTGATTATTGGATCTTATATCAACCACCCTAAACTTTTATAACACACTTTTATTTATTTACATTTTCAACACCCAATGCAGATTTTACACAAGTGTTTGAATTGCGTATCAAACGCAACGTATTTTTGGCCATAATGTAAAGTCGGATCAAAATTTAAGGTAACCTTTCATCATCTGCACATGCAATAAACTTACTAAGGAAGGTCAGAAAGTTAGGGAAAGTGTGGTTCTACCTTCGATTAAAGAGGATTGATTGATTTGATCAAACGGTTCCTCTTGCAATCGATGTTTTCGTTAATCGATTCTCTGTAGTCGCATCCTTACGCGCGACCCCTCGGAGGAAGGATTTATCACTCGTCTTGCTCGCTCCGTCTTCAAGCTGTCGCTTCCTATCTCTAATTCTGTTGTTTCCTTGTTAGACAGAATTGGCAGGTCCTGTTTTTCGGCGGAATAGCTTGAGGTACAGTCACATGCATCGATATGTGTCCAAACTCAATCTTAACTTAATGTTATTGGATTGTCGTAAGAGCCTAAGGGATTACATTTTATAGCTCGTGACTTTACATTGTAAATATTTTATGATACGCTGTAAGCCCAATGGTAATTTACCGGTCCAAGTACGTTAGATGCCTCGTTATTTTATTAGTTTTTGATTAAGAGATGTTAAAATATACAAATTATATTTATTTTTGTTGAAATTTGGAGAAAGAAAAAAAATGTTTTTGTTTTTTTTTTCGCAATAAGCATTTTTAAATAATTGTTGATAATATCTGTAAAACCACTTTACACACACCACATTAAATTATAAGTGAGTAACATTTGTAATATGGTAATATTTAGCTATTTGAAGATATCGAATTCAGTCTAATTAAATTAATTAATTAATTCCGCAGACTAAAGCCACTTTATCTTTATTTATTTTATTTATTTATTTAAAAACTTTATTGCACATAGAAGTACAAAAGGTGGACTTAATGCTAGGAGCATTCTCTACCAGTCAAAAAATGTCGTCGCATTGATTTAATGTATAAAAAATAAACATACTATATATCAATTGTTGTGTAGTTGCATTTTCTATTTTTTTATTTTAGAGTAGTGCACCACCAGTTCGATAACCCACCAGCCGCCACTGTTCATGATAAATAAATATAATATAATAATTAAACAAAATAATAGAATATATATATATACACACACATAACAAAATATTATATATAAATATAAGCAAACTAGTGTAGGTCACTATACCTATTGTTACGAGCTTCGGGTTCGTGACAATAAAAACAGCCGATAAAAATTACCAAAAGTCACACTTTAATTGAACGCCACTAATTACAACCTTAAAACGCACTAATTAAAACAACAATCGCTCCCAAGTCGCACTTCAAAATCGCTTTCGAAGTAATCACTTGTATCGCTAATTCAATACTGTCCCGGTCGCGGTGAATCCCGGCCTTTTATATTGCCGCGGCCGTTCCCGAACCTTCCAACGCAGAAACATCCGGAACATTCGCGCGCAGTGCGGCCTTGAACGGCCGTACGCTCGGTCAAGGTCATTGTTCTAGTAAATTCTGGCGTACGCGTCTCGACTCTCTGTAGTCCCGCCTTTCCACACTAGATGGCGCTAGTTACTAAGAACGTTAATCGTGGCGCGTAACACTGCCCCCTCCTAAGACATGCTCGTCCCGAGCATTTTCGGCTCCATAATAACGCGCCAATCGATCCACATGGACGATCTTAGGAGTACCCCTCGCACCTTTTTGTATCCGGTAGGTTACGTCATTGATCTTAGTCACAATTCGATACGGCCCTTCCCATTTCGCCTGAAGCTTAGGAGATTTCCCCTTGCTGCGGATGGGATTGTGCAACCACACTAGTGAACCTTCGTCAAACTCTTTACTGTTCATTTTGCGGTCATAGCGGGTTTTCATTCTTTCAGACATTTGCTGGCCCGATTGTCTCACGTGCTCACAAATGTCATTCATTTTGTTCCGCAAGTTATTTGCATAATCTGTTATACTGCATGGGGAATCAGGTGGTATTCCGGTGATCAAGTCTGCAGGCAGTCGTAGTTCTCTTCCAAAGTTTGCGAACGCTGGTGTTACCGATGTACTTTCGTGAATAGCGCTACGATATGACAACAAAAATGGTTGTATGTGCCTGTCCCAATCTCGTTGCCGATTTTCCACAACTTTTGCCAAGTACCTCTCTAGTGTCTGATTAAATCTTTCCACCATTCCATCCGACTGTGGGTGGTAAGAAGTTGTTCTTGTTTTATGAGTTCCCATAACTCGACAAGTTTCCTGGAATATTTGGGACTCAAAATTCCTTCCTTGATCACTGTGGATTTCCAAGGGAACTCCAAAACGACAGAAGACTTCATAAACTAACTTATCAGCAACTGTCGAGGCCTCTTGATTTGGAATGGCGAAGACTTCCGGCCACTTAGTGAAGTAATCCATCACAACCATGAAATATTTGTTACCACTTTCACTTTCCGGGAACGGCCCCGCAACGTCAAGGGCTATCCTCTCCCATGGTGCGCCCACATTGTACAGCTTCAATGCACCTCTACTACGAGTCTGAGGTCCCTTTACAGCCGCACAACTTGTACATTTGCGACACCAGTCCTCGACATCGTCCCGACAGTAGACCCAGTAGAACCGTTCTCGTATCTTTAGTAGTGTCCGTTTTACTCCCAGATGACCTCCTGAACAACCATTATGGTACAGCTGTAGAACATCCGGTACTTGACCTTTGGGGACAACCATTTGCAGATGACAGCTGTCTCCACGAGCATTTTCCCATCTACGGCACAGAACTCCATCCTGAATCACCAAGCTGTCCCATTGGGCCCAATAGCTCTTTGTGATCGAACTCATCGCTGAGACGTCGCTCCACCTAGGCTTAGGAACTCCGGCCTTCATCCACTCCAGGATCGGCTTGATGTCCGCATCCTCCTGCTGTGCACGTTGTAGGCTTTTCTTCCACTCGTTGCTAAGGTCTGTCTTGAGCATCCTCACAGGAACTACTTCTTTACTTTCTTGCCTGGTACAATGCTTGCAGTCTTCAGGACAAGGTCTTCTTGACAATGCATCTGCGTTACCATGAGATTTTCCGCTGCGATGTTCCACCACAAAGTCGTATTCCTGCAGTAATTCAATCCATCTCGCAACTTGTCCTTCCGGATTCTTGAACTGCAAAAGCCATTTCAGTGCAGCATGGTCAGTTCGTATGTGGAATTTCCGCCCCAGAAGATATTTGCTAAAGTGCTGCAACGACTTTACCACAGCAAGCAGTTCTCGTCTCGTAACACAATAGTTCCTTTCAGGTTTCGACAAAGACTTGCTGAAGTAAGCTATCACAATTTCTTGATCGCCATTCCGCTGGGATAATACACCGCCAAGTCCTATGTCACTTGCGTCTGTGTCAACTATGAATTCCTTACTCACATCAGGGTATCCCAAAATAGGTGTTTTGCACAGACGGTCCTTTAGCTCCTGGAATGCGATGTCACAACTTCCATCCCAGCAGAAATGTCGCTTCTCCTCCGTAAGCTTATGCAGGGGTTTTGCTATATCTGCAAAGTTCTTAACAAAACGCCGATAGTAGGAACACAAACCAAGGAATGCTCTGACCTGCGTCTTATCTTTTGGGACTGGCCAATCCTTTACAGCAGCGATTTTCTCTGGATCCGTGCTGATACCTTCTTCAGACACTACATATCCCAAAAAGCTAACTTGCCGTTTGAATAGTGAACACTTCGTCGGGCTTAACTTGAGGTTGGCACTCTGGATCTTCATGAGCACGCGTTCCAGATTTAGAAGATGTTCTTCAAACGTACGGCCTACGATGATTATGTCATCCAAGTAGACTAGACAGGCATCGCCAATCAGACCGGTAAGTACAAGTTCCATCAACCTTTCAAACGTTGCCGGAGCGTTGCACAATCCAAACGGCATGACTTTGAATTGCCACAGACCCTTTCCTGTCGAGAATGCAGTCTTCTCCTTGTCTTTAGGATCAATTTCAACTTGCCAGTAACCACTTTTTAAATCTAGCGTGCTAAACCACTTTACTCCAGTAAGCATGTCCAGCGTGTCATCAATTCTTGGCAAAGGATAGCTGTCTTTCTTTGTAACGTCGTTCAGACGACGATAGTCAACACAAAACCTCATGCTACCGTCTTTCTTTCTTACCAGCACTACAGGTGAACACCATGGACTAGATGAAGGTTCAATAACACCATCCTTCACCATTCCCTCAATCATGGTTTCCACGTCCTTTTCACGTGCTACGGGCAATCTCCTTGGCCGCTGACGGATAGGCAATTCTTCTCCTGTGTTAATTTTGTGTTGAACTAAGCCAGTCCTTCCGATGTCAGCATCGTTTGACGAGAAAACGTTGGCATACTTGAGCAACATTTGTTTCGCCTTGACCATTTCATTTTGGGACAGAGCGCTGCGGCAGTCTTCTAAAAGTGTGGTCACTCTCGTTTGTGTATCTTTGCTGACGGTCCCGGTCGATTGATGTTGGCATCGACGCAACCAATCCACTTCCTCGCAAGTACCAACTAGTGTGCCTTTTTCTATAACCTGTTCCTGGTCACAAAGGTTCAGCACACGTACTCCTGAGATGTCGGTGGCTCTAACCAAAGTGCGTGCCACTTTCCATGGAAGGTCATTTTCTACCCTTTCCACAAGTACACAACGTTGAGTTTGCCCAGGATTCCGAGGAAGACTAACCGGCACAATCGTTTCAGATCTCGGCGGAAGAACAATCTTTTTAAGGCTGTATACATTCCCTGGTAACGCGCCTTCCACGAAAAGTTCCTCTTGTCCACATTTCAGAACACCTTGCTTGACGTCAATTTCGCAACTATTCTTCCTCATAAAGTCAAGGCCCAGGATGCAATCGTCCATTATATCCGCCACAATGACATTATGCAGGTAGGTTCTGTTGCCTAGCTTCAGCCCCATCTTCTTCTCTCCATGGACGGGTATGCGCTGACCGGTGGCTGTTACCAAATTAATGTGTTCTCGGTTGTATGCAGAGTCCCCAAGGGACCGTCTCATAATTTGGGAACTAACAACCGTGCGAGAGGCTCCAGTGTCTATAGTCAGCTTACACGGCGTTCCGTTTACCTCGCCATGGATGACTAGGCTGTTCCCGTCTTGGGTTTGTTTGATCGAAACCCTTGGGGCTCTTTGAACCTCAGCCAGCACCCGCCCCGCAGTCCTGGCTATTACTCGTTTCCCTGCTGCTGACGCTGAGCGGTGCTCTTAGCTGCACTGCCGTCTTCTCCTTCTGCAGTTCGCTTAGGGCAACTGGATCGAAGGTGGCCCCTTTCCCCGCAGCCGTAGCACCTAGGGCTGTAGCTTTTATTGCGGTCGCGAACTGAAGCCGCTGCAACCTCCCTGACGCGATGGGATCGATGATCCTGCCGCACAGCTTCCACCTCCAGTGCATGGGCTAAGGCATCTTTAAGCGTCCCGTGGTGCCCGAGTCTGACAGCAGCTCTAACTTCAATGTCGCGGATGCCATCGATGAACGCCTGCACAAGGTTCCCATCAATAAGCGCTGGTACGGACTGGTAAGCTTTACGCACCAGCTTCTCCACTTCAAGGGCCCACTGCTGCAGGTTTTCGCTACTGCGTTGCACGCGGTCCTTAAGCTGTGCGCGAAACACGTGTTCCAAGTGAGCGTCGCCATATCGAGCCTCCAATGCCTCAAGTAGCTGCTCATAAGTCACTTCCTTACCGAGAGCTTCCAAGACAGATAAGGCCTGGTCACGAAGGCCTAGGGTGAGGGCAGTCATGGCCTGGTTTTTATTCCAGCCGTTCGCTTTCATAACTGCCTCAAACTGGATTTTGTAGGCCGACCAGGAAGAAGTTCCGTCAAACGGTGGCACTTTAAATCCACGTAGCGAAGGTGTTGTAGCTACGGGAGCTGCGATTGCTTCTCCAAATTTAAGGCAATCCAGCTTTTTCTTTACTTCCTCTACCACGTCGTCAACCCGATTCTTCACTTGGTCGATCCTGATTTCAGCTTCCGACAGGCGGTTGTCGTGTTGAGCAACCTTGTCTTTCACCTCCTTCATGTCTTTCCCGAAAGAGGCGTGAAGGTCCTTCAAAAGAAGCATCTGCTCTTCCTGGCGGCGAGCCTGTTCCTCCTTGTCCTGCTGCCTCTGGTCTTCCAACCGACGAGCCTGTTCCTGAGCCTGTTCCTCCTGGCGGCGAGCCTGTTCCTCCTGGCGGCGAGCCTGTTCTTCCTTGTCCCGCTTAAGCTGGTCTTCCAACCGACGAGCCTGTTCCTCCTGTCGGCGAGCCTGTTCTTCCTTGTCCCGCTTAAGCTGTTCTTCCAACCGACGAGCCTGTTCCTCCTGTCGGCGAGACTGCTCCTGCAGCATCATCATCAGAGCAGCAAGGTCTGGTGCTGCCGATGCTGCTGGTGTTGCTGTGGACGGGCCAGCCTCCGTGGTTAATAACTGGCTCTCCGATTCCTGCGGCAAAGCTCCACCAAAACGTCTCTGGTCCGTCTCCTGATGGCGTTGACTCCGGGTACGGATACCCTCCGTGTCGTCTTTAGGTAAAATCGGCATAATTTAAATCCCACTTCTGACACCAATTGTTACGAGCTTCGGGTTCGTGACAATAAAAACAGCCGATAAAAATTACCAAAAGTCACACTTTAATTGAACGCCACTAATTACAACCTTAAAACGCACTAATTAAAACAACAATCGCTCCCAAGTCGCACTTCAAAATCGCTTTCGAAGTAATCACTTGTATCGCTAATTCAATACTGTCCCGGTCGCGGTGAATCCCGGCCTTTTATATTGCCGCGGCCGTTCCCGAACCTTCCAACGCAGAAACATCCGGAACATTCGCGCGCAGTGCGGCCTTGAACGGCCGTACGCTCGGTCAAGGTCATTGTTCTAGTAAATTCTGGCGTACGCGTCTCGACTCTCTGTAGTCCCGCCTTTCCACACTAGATGGCGCTAGTTACTAAGAACGTTAATCGTGGCGCGTAACACTATTAAACTAACTTTATTCAATGCAAAAATCATTTAATAACTGTTTCCCTAATACGGCGGCTATTATTATCTATGTGATTATTATTGGAGCCAAGTAAAACCATTTTGGTCAGAAAGTTATTTTATGACTAATCCTAAATTACCTCTATACAGTGATATTTTAGTTGTGGTCAACATTTTAACATTAAGTTATCATAAAGTAAAGTCATATCGTTACAACCTGTTTTGGTATTTATGAAGCACTAGTGGTCGCCCGCGACTTCGTACGCTTGGACTCAGTCTCTTCTAGCAATAAATATAGATGGTCGGTTTTACCCCTATCTCGCATATCTTTTGAAATCAAAAGTAGTCCATATTTAATTTAATCCAAGTTTCGAGCTATATTTGATCCAAGTTACATATCTTTGACTTAAAAATAAACATTTTTCCATATTTCTTTCAAAAGCGATATTAATCACACCCCTCTTATTATAAAAACAAAAAGTAGCCTATGTCCGTTCTAGAGGTTCAACGTATACCTATACCAAATTTTCTCAAAATCTGTGCAGTGGTTTAGGCGTGAAAGTCGGATAGACAAACGAAACAGACAGATGACAGAGTTACTTTCGCATTTATAATATTAGTATAGATGAAGGTGTGTAGACTATTTTGAGATTCAGGGATGTTGCCTTTTGAGATACATTAAGGGAAACAGTTAATGTTTTAAGGAAGTGACTCCATACAGTATTATTTGTGTCTCACCCAGAGCATTGCCGCCTTCAACTACTCCAGTTATGTAGTAATGTTATCAGGGAGCTATCGTGTCAACAAAGCGTGTCCTCATTATCACGTGCGTTCTTGCTTCAACGTTTATGATTTATGTCTGATCGATGACGTCTTTAGTTGAAAGTTTAGACATTATATTTACTAGGTTTTTATGTGTGCCAGAGGGGCTGCGGCCATTTTTTTTACTCACGGGAGTTTTGATGATTATTGTAGCTTTTACGGGCTTACCCAGTGGAGTAAAATTCAGGGAAGGAGAAATATAAAAATTTAGTATCAATTTAGTATCTTTAGACGACAAGCTTGCCAAAGCCTGGGCGCAAAGCCAGCAGATTGACCCAGAGTCATTTCAAAGTACCAAGCTATGCAGCTACTAAAAGAAAAAATAAAAGATGAGTCGAATTAATACTGGATGAACCAATCAGGCTATAGGCTACTCGCGTAAATGGACCGAAGATCTCTTACATTTCAGCAGGCCTAGGGATGGTGCGTTAGTTAGAGCCTTGACTGGACACTGCAAACTAAAGAAACACCGATTTCCCATGAACCTGAGTAACTTTGATGTATGCAGATTTTGCAAGGAGGAAAAGGAAACACCGTTTCATCTCCTATGTAACTGTGAATCTTTGATCCACAAATGAAGCATACACTCAGGACGACACATCATAGCCAATCCAACCGGAGGAAATAAAAACTCTAAAAGCCAAAAGGATACTAGACTTTCTAGAATCGACCTGACTAAAGGAGTTACTGTAAATTGGTGGCGAGTCACAATAGAGCTGATAGGTCCCAGTGACTACAGTTCACTAGAACAGCCCCAAGTGCCTTAATAATAATGCCATCTTTCCAAGTTTCATTTAAAAACCGTTCAGTAGATTTCGCGTGAATCAGACGTGACAAACATACACACTTACAGACATTATTACAAACTTTCGCGTTTATAATATCAGTAGTATTTATCTTGGTTGTGGTATTCCTCCAGTTATGAATGGAAAAATCACACAATGAATATTCGAACTCGAGCATTGTTTTGTAACAAACGCACGTATGTGGCGTCAATGGTCCGGGTGAAATGACTTGTTAATTGTAACCAATTAAGGGGCAATTAGTTCAGCCGTCCTTGCTCGACGATTGTCGGATTGGTGACGGCCGCCTCGCGTACGGATAGCACCATCAGTGTGTATGCCACCGTAAAATTGTATATAATGTTAGATCAATCAACATATCTGGAAAGATTGTGAACCTTAACATACTGTTTACAATTTAATGCCTCTTCCACACCACTCGCGAAGTTCCTCGGCAAAATCCGGCGACCTCCAAAGTGTGACTCTACACATTCGTACAAATCCACGATAACAACCTCGGGCCTTTTGACTCGGCCGCATAAACCGACAAAAAATGGAAGTCGCACGAGAAGAGGAGGCATAACGTTTTTTATGCCTCTTACTCTCTAATTGAATACACTACTCTTAAAATTGGACGAAGTTAGACTCATAATACGATACGGCTCGCCTCGTCAAGCTTTGCCTCACCTCGGGCGACTTCCATTCGCTGTCGGTTTTTGGGCTCGAGGCAAAGGGCTCGAGGTTTTTGTCATGCAGTTGAACGAGTGTGTAGAGTCACACCCCGGACTTCGCCGGAGCTTGCCGAGGAACTTCGCGAATAGTGTGGATGAGGTATTACAATTGTCAAATAGTTAACTATCCGAAGGCTTTCCCTGATTGGTCGGCAGGACAGTAGTTATGTCCACAGAATTTTAACTTAAGTGACAAAGTACTGAGTTGTTTACACACTAAAGCAGCTGACTGTACCCACTAAAGCGGTTTTTATTGAAGAGGTTTATCAGAAGTTAAACGGGTGTGGAAAAATACCAGAAGGATACTTGCGTACTTATTCTCTTAGTGGCTTATTGACGACCTCTGTAGCTTAAAGGCGAGCGGGCTGGACTTTGGCGCCATATCTGAGGTCCCGGGTTCGCTGCCCGGTCGGGTCAATATGGAATTTATATTCCATCATAGGAAACACGAAATTATAGTGTTTTGATTTTTAACTTACTTATTTTAAATAATATATATAAAATTTATTCGAAGCAAGTCAAATATATGGAGGTACGTATTAATATAGATGTTTGTAAACGCAAAATCTAATAAATGGTTTTGGATGACATTTGGTATTTTAATATAAATAGCAGATTAGATACTAGAGGTAGAATGATTTAAAGGACAATTTTTATTCCCAAATAACGCGAAAAAAGTCGTGATATATTTAGATGGTGATATGGCTATAATCACCCCTACCGCACGGTTAATGCAGTTGTTGAAATATTGTTATGAAATTGTAACAATGGTGGCGGTATCCAAAATAAAGCATTATAAATGCAAGCACGTGAATGGTTTTGTAATAATATTATGACTTCTTGCAAAATCATTCAACGACTGAAAATAATAATTTTCAAAAATAGGTAAAATTTAAGCACAAGGCTGGCAGTAAATTCTACCTGTCTGTCATGTCTGCTGTTCACTGATAGGACCCTAAATTGTAAAGTGTGGCGTGTAGTGATGATTCAGGCATATTTTACGTGCCTGATTCATTCAAACAACAAATTATTGGCTCCCGCTTTATTACGTGAAAGCAAAATAATTGATTACAACTGAACTTATTCACCAAAACGCTGACCAAGGGATTCGTTTTTTGAACGAATGTCATAAATTAAATGTTGAAACCCCGACCGGACACCGCGAACCCAGTGAGATGGATCCCACCCAATCAGAGATTACCACACAATACCCTCGCATGCGCGCGTAGAAAGTTAATCGCCTGCGCCCGCGCAGATTCGGCGACATCGAATCGCGCGCCATTATAATAATCACGAACAAACACGGCTCATTTTGACAGATTAGATTTTCGTTTGTCACGGAATCTGGGTTTGTCACGGCTGTGGTCGCGTGACACTGATCGGGTTGATTTTTGTCTAAAATCAAAAAGTTTATTATTTGTTCTCTTCTGCATTAATAAACGAAAAACAAATTCAAAAACCAATTCTCATATTATCATTGGTTACAAGTAACACTTATGCATCGTCACACGAAATATAAACCAAGCTCGGAACCTTATCTTACGGATAGGAACCCGGGCCGAAACTGAGTAGTAAACTTATAGGTGGATGACCTGATTTTAAGTCAAATTTATAAAGTGCTTTCGATTAGGGTTTGATGTCATATTTTTTCATAAACTAGCTGGTTCAAGATAACTCGTTCTTGGGTGGTCTATCTATGTAATAGAGAATCGTTTGCGAATCCTAAGTAAACAACACACAGAAATAACAACTTAGTCGACAGAAGACCCTTGGTGATTATTTTATGGCTTTGGAACTTAAAGGGAATAATAATATTACGTAAGCTTTATCAGTTCAACAATATATATTTTGCATTGATTATTGCATTTGTCTTGAGGGAGGTTCGTAGTCATAGCGACCATCGATCCTTGTTGCACTTTTACGTTGAATAATGTTGCAATTTTTATTCGTAACCAACGAACTACGGATGCACATAAAGTATTAAAGATATATAATGTTACTTGCTAATCAAAAACACGTTTAAAAAAAAGAAAGAAAAACTATTCGGTACTATGTTTCAACTTAAATTTAAACAATGTTAAGTGGACCAAAAAGGTCTCTGTTCAGCATAATAATATGTCGAATTTTCGATTAAACTACAAAAACGAAATCTTATGTATTCGTTTTGATTATGTAGAAAGCCTTCAGTCCAGCTTGTAGGTAAAAGCAAGAAAAGCAGCAGTTTCATGGAAGCATTGGTACGGGATTAACTTGAAATATCTAGGTATAACCTACCATTGATATGTAACAGAATATTCTTTACAATTCATAACAGCAATACCAAGCAATAATAAAGCGTCAATATTACCCGGTTGGCAGCCATTGTGCTTCCAAAATAGGGAATGAAACGCACAATAATAACACATAAAGCCGACTGAGTGGTTGAACCCGCCTCCAGTTTTGTTTCACTGTTCATTGGAATTTAGGCATAGACACTGTATTTATTGAGACATAGAAACTGGAAACCTACGTAGGAAGTCGACAGAGAAAGCTGTTTGTTGTTTTATAACCTCTTATGGAACAGTCAATGGTAGTAACAAAACTATGTAATAATTTCATGACTGCAAATCTTAAGTACAGTCAATGCTATCACGCCATATTTTGGACTTCATACTGCCCTTGTACATGACTTCGTCCGCTTGGCTTGGAATTTATATTATCTAATAATTATATTTAATGTATGTAAATAAGAATCAATAAAATTATCTAATATGAAAGTTAATCCTTATTTAATTAGTTGACAGCTCGTGGAAGTCCCGTCATATTCGGTCCTGCCGTTTCCGAGATTAGCCGAAACCAAAAAGACTGGTACACAAAAATCGTATGAAGTGTTATATAAATAAATAAATAATAAATAAATATAAATATTGGACAACATCACATACATTGCTCTGATTCTGTGGTAAGTAGCTTAAGCACTTGTGTTACAGAAATCAGAAACAACGACGGTACCACAACACCCAGACCCGAGACAAGATGGAAAAGTTCGTTTCCCATATGGACCCGACCGGGGATCGAACCCGGAACCTCAGAGATGGCGGTCACCAAAGTCAGGCCCGCTCGCCTCTCGGCTACGGAGGTCGTCAATGCCTACAGTGTGTAAATCGAGTGCATATGCATTAGGTCCAGAGAGGTAGGGCATAGCGATTTATCGCTCTAACCGGAGCAGCCCAACTGGTGAAATACCTCCACCTTACAGAAGACCGCAGCCGAATAACAGCCATTCCGTCATTTTTAGTCACAACATGTTGTGTTCCTGCGTATGAGTAAGGTTTCCAGAGCTCCTGGGACACGAAGCACTATAAAAATTGTAAAAATGTATTCAAATAAAGTTATTTATTTTACGAGTACGAATGTATCATTAGTCTTTCGAGGTTTTTAATATGGACAATAGCCGATGCTATTACTGATGTAACAATAAATTACAAGATGCACCCGTGTAACAATATTTCTGCAAATGGTACGTTCACCAAATAATAATGTGGTCGAAATACGATAATCACTGTTCAAAGTAATAGCTCTCCTAAGTTAATACAGGAAGTGACTCTTACCGAACAAATGATGTATCGGGCGTCACTCCATAAGTGTGTACAGTGAGCAGCGCATAGAGGCAGTGCGATTTTAGCTCTTACGTCTGCGACTGAAGGGCTGTACGTAATCAAAAGAGTGTAGTCTGGCGTGTTTTCGGCCGTATCACACGCCGCCGTTGAAATCATGCGGGCCCAATTAAATGAAAATTTAAACTTTGGAATCGTGTGGATTTAACAATTTCGTCGAAAATAATAAATCTTGACACATGCCTAAAATAATGGAACAGTGGACAGAGAGGAAAATTGTTACGCATTCACAGTTCACACAAAAGGTTCGAAAGGGTATAAAAGTAGACTATTTAATTAAAGAATACATATAATACATTCTCTTGAGGTTGACTGTCGTTTTAAAGCCAGATAAGATAGATTTTTCTACGGGTGTGATTTTTTTTTTACTACCAAATATTTGAAATCGTATTTCGATCTTCGAGCTAAACCCATGTAAGGTTGCTCGAGTTCTACTTACTACTTCTTGTCTTTCGTAAAATTTTATAAATTTAAGTAAAAATACAAAATATCTACAATAAACGTAATACATCCAATCAGTAATACATAAACATTTTGACATTTAAAAAGATCTCAATATAATTTAATCGCGTGTTGTATCCTAAATCTACAGAAATTCTAATGAACGGTAAACTATATAAGTATACAGTTACCGACACATTTATAATTGATGAAAGTTAATTCGAAACTTTGCTTAGACAGTTAATAATGTATTGTATCGTTTGTGACACGTATACATAAATACCGGTTTTCCGTGGAAAATGTAGCATACATACTTTCTTAGAAAATAACTCGTCGAGAAACCATTTATTGTTGATATGCGATTGTGCTCCACACTTACTTGTACCATGTACTTTACGAAATACTTTGTTATTGAATAGTATACAGTACAATGCGTAGGTATGCCCTAATGTACCGTTAACAAAACGTTAAGCTAAACACTTGCAGTTCTATATTCGTTGTTATGCGGACGACATATTAAGAGCGGTGAAAAGTCCAAAATGTGTATGTGTGTGTCTGATATGCTTTTGGCTGTAAATAATCGAATAATCAAAACTGCGTTACGTACGTCAGCTTATTTCAATTGTTCGATTTTCATACATTATATTAGTTTCAACTATTTGAACGATTTTTGACAGTTAAATGACGTTTAAAATAAAACTATGAATTGATATATTACGTTTAGGTTTAAGTTATAACAAAAAATAGATACCTATTATCATTTGTGCCTCTATCGATTTATTTTATGCCCGTTCATTATAGAAAGTCTTCATCCATCCATCCATCAGCCTCTTTTCGTCCACTGCTGGACATAGGCCTCCCCTACAGAACGCCACAACGCGCGGTCCTGCGCTTTCTGCATCCAGCGGCTCCCCGCACATCTGACGATGTCGTCAGTCCATCGTGTTGGGGGCCGCCCCACGCTGCGTCGTCCGGTACGTGGTCGCCACTCGAGGACCCTCTTTACCCAACGGTCGTCGGTCCTACGAGCGATGTGGCCTGCCCATTGCCACTTCAGCGTGCTAACTCTTCGGGCTATGTCGAATACACCGGTCCTTCTACGGATCTCCGTATTACGGATCCGATCACGTAGGGAAACGCCGAGCATAGCCCTCTCCATAGCACGCTGCGCAACTTCGAGCTTCGTTATGAGGCCAACATTCAGAGACCACGTCTCAGTTCCGTAAGTCATCACTGGTAACACACATTGGTTATAGACCTTTCTCTTCAGGCACTGGGGAATTTTGGACGTGAGGATATGCCTAAGCTTCCCGAACGCTGCCCAGCCGAGTTGGATTCGTCGGTTGACCTCTTTCTCGAAGTTGGATTTGCCTAACTGGATAGTTTGTCCCAGATAGACGTAATGATCGACAACTTCGAGAATCGCATTCCCAACAGATACTGGTGCCGGAGTCACATGGACATTGAACATTACCTTGGTTTTATCCATGTTCATCCGTAAACCAACCCGTTGGGAAACACTGCTGAGGTCATTGAGCATTGTGCCAAGGTCCTCCAGGGATTCTGCCATGACCACGATATCGTCTGCGAATCGAAAAATAATATACATATAAGTATGATAAACAGACAAGTAGTGACATTTTTAGTACCTCTATCATAATCATGCAGGTTACAAGTAGTATGTACATATGTATCGACAAAAAATATAAAAGTAATTAGTTAATTTACATTGAACAAACCCAATTTATTACCGATACAAAAGGTAGATATTGAATTGTATTCCGAACGGAGAGATCGAATATTTTCACGCGATTCGAAAGTAAATTATTTTCTCGCACCAAGTTTATTATATATGGCGCTGTTTTTTAGTCGTTCGTTAATTGCGACGTGTGAAAAAACCGCAATGGATTGTGTGTCGTGCTAGTGTTACAATCTACATAACACTGAAGTCTGGAAGCAAGAAAATAGCGGTTGATACACTAAGTGTCTGTTCCATCAAACTCAAATGTAACTGTTAGTTTGTTTAGCTGCCAAATGTGTTATAGGTTCCGAACCAGAGAAAGCTTCATGTGTTATACTTATACAGAGACTATTCATAAGTATTACTAATGTAATCTATATGAATAAAAAATATTGACTTTGACTTTGACCCATTATTTATTGAAAACGAACAGTCAATCTGTCAGTAATTAATACGGAGTTGGTGAAATTGTGCACAAACTCAATATTCTACCGGCGTGTGCGGAACGTTGATGAGATATGGATCAGAAAACTTGGGTTTCTAGTGCGAATTAACGTTATAGTTTCCAGACTGAAGGATTTTATGGATTGTGCAAATAGTTGGCAGGCGGCGCACGCGCAGCGAGGCGTCGCAGCATAATTGTTGGATAGTAACAGCTTGTGGCGTACATACGAAATCAATATCGAACAGCAGGATCACACATCAGTATGACGGGATGTAGCTATATTTTGATTAATCCATACAATCTTTGGCTCGCGAATTTTTTGGCGTTGCGGGCCAACGATGTCATCGGTTCACCGTGGAAAATATTCCATCGCGAACAAAAAAAATTGGTAACTCTATCTTTGCCGGGCCATAAAGAAGTGGATCTCGTTGCCGGCTCATGTGTTCTTCCTTTGACATGGATTCCTTCAAAAAGAGCGCGAAGAAACGTCGTGCCGGCCAGTATGGCGATGCTAACGGATAGGATATATCGGTATCAAATCCGTTGTCATCGCGATGTGGATTCCTCTCTTGCTTACCATCAGGCTGGAAGGAGTCAATATACTGCGTTTCTATAAAAAAAAAGTATTTGAAGTAAGCCCTATGCCCAGCAGTGAGACATGTTGGAGTGTATGAACAGATGCTACCAATGTTATAATTCTTGTGGTACAAAAACAGATACAATATATACTGATATGAAACGACGCCAAGTTGCAGGGTTGGGGCTCGTTAAGTTACTGATAGGTAAAAAATGTACTCACTTATGAGTACATTTTTTACCTATCAGTAACTATATTGTCATGCGACAATTCAATGTAACATATCGCCGTTATTTTAAGATGATGTAGAAAATAAATAGATTTAAATTGATCTTTATCCACAACTTTGACGTCATTGGTTTCGGGAAAACCAGTTGATTACAGATGACTGGTCGATAATAATAATATAATCTTGGAGTTTTTCCTTATGCGCAAGGTTGCAGGTAAATGTCATACTTATAGCTGCACTTGGTAACTATTTTTAAGTCTGGAACGAATCAGTTATTTCTTAAAATAAAGAAGCTTAAGCTCAGTTACTAGTACAAACTTAACTTTGATTGAAATGACTTTAAAGATTAAGTTGCACCAATTTCTGTTAACTACATATTATTGACAGTTCGACGGCTGTCAAGCCTCATCTATTAATAAAAACCGACGCCAGTTACAGTTAAATTTTTGTAGTTGCAACTCACTTTATGATGGAATATACATCCACAGGGTTGACTGGTAGAGAATGCTCCAAGCATTAAGCTCATAAGTTTTACTTATTTGTGCAATAATGTTATTTACTATTGTTTTGTCTTGGTTATTTCCAATAAAATTGCTCAGCGATTAATACTAAAAATTTTGTTACAAATCTATTTTACTATTTTCTACTAATATTGTAAAAAGGTAAGATTTGTTTGTTTGTTTGTATTGAATCGGCTCCAAAACTACTGGACCGATTTCAAAAATTCTTTCACCATTAGAAAGCTACATTCACCCTGAGTAACAAAGCCTATATTTATGGTTGGGAATGATAAGTCCACGCGTACGAAGTCGCAGGCGGCAGCTAGTTATAGACATAAACATCAAAATCATCAAATGTATTTCAGATTTAAGAGAGGTAGGCCATAGCGATTTATTGCTTGAACTGGAGCAGCCCGACTGGTGAAACACCGCCACCTTGCAGAAGACCGCAGCCAAATAGCAATCACTTCTGTGTTGTTGTGTTCCTGCGTGTGAGTAAGGTTTCCAGAGCTCCTGGGGGGTGCTACATTAGTAGGAGGGGTCAAGCCTTCAAGGTAAGGGCAACAAGTCCAGTAACAGATATATTATAATGTACTTGTCGCCCTTAAGCTAGGGCCTCATTACCTCTTAACATCAGGTGGGATGAGGTCAATCTTGAAGTGTAATATAAAAAAAAAGAAAAAGGTCAATACATTGTTGTTGGTATTGTAACTATGTTGGTATATAACTTGTGATTTTAGAGTAGGCTCCTTAATAAAACTTGTTTGTATTTTACCCCATGAAGTAAAATTACCCGTCCTTAGATTGACTGGACTATGTGGACCTCAGACTTAAAGTATGTAAACCTCAAAAGTGGCCGTGTTTATAGCGGCGAGGTTTCGTCGTAATTTAATTCAACTAGCGTTGTTCGTAGTGCACTAATTGAGCTAATCGGCCGGTATTCGGTCCCGTTCAGTTCAACGAGCGGTGGGCGGGTGCGATTCGGGCTTTTGCGGCGCGCGCGCAGCTTCCGACCGTAATAAGGCCAAAGTAAAGCCTTTGACACACGTCCACAATTGGACCTCTTGGCACCTATGATATTTTTTTGTTGAAGTTGGATATTAAAGTCTGGTAAAGCAAATATATAAGTACTTTTAACTAAGCAAATAACACATGTTATATGATTGGTTGAATTTTAGGGCATTAAAGGCTTGAATCTCTTGATTTATTGGATAGTGCAGATAAAAATACATCCGCTATCTTGCATACTTCGCCATATTTAATTTAGATTGACATCACAAACCTAATCATTATTTGTAATCTAAACTAGCCATGTCACAATTTCAGCTCAATCGGTTAAAGATAACTGGTTCAAATGAAGTTGCTAGATTCTACCCGGATAAACATGCAAACATTGCCTAATAGAAGCTTGTAAAAAAACTCGCTTGCAGTAAACGAGCTTCAACAATAAGTATCGCTGGTGTAACACAACTAAATCAAATAACGTCATCTGATACGGGGTGTGACGTGTTACGTGACGCGGCCATCGCAGGGCAGTATCGGTTACGTGTGTGTACGGCTTTACGGGTCGGCTTACGAACAATGACCTGCGCACAAAAACTATAACAGGCAATTTATTAACATACGCAGCTACATCTATACTTATTTACGTCCATTATGCCAATTTGCAGTACGTATGGCCAACATGTACAGTATGTAAGGTAAACACTTGCAGTTCGAGATCAGTTTTTTTTTATATTGCCCTTCAAGATTGACCTCATCCCACCTGATGTTAAGTGGTAACGAGGTCCTAGCTAAAGGGTGACAAGTAGGTACAGCAGAATAAATCTGTTACTGGATTTGTCGCCCTTACCTTGAAGGCTTGACCCCTGCTACTAATGTAGCAGGAGCTCTGGAAACCTTAATCACACGCAGGAACACAACAACACAGAAGTGATTGTTATTTGGCTACGGTCTTCTGCAAGGTGGAGGTATTTCACCAGTCGGGCTGCTCCAGTTCGAGTGATAAATCGCTATGACCTACTTCCCTTAGTCTCAGTGCAGTTCTTATGCGCACGGTATAAAGTCGGTGCAAGGTCCGAAGTATATAGGGTGAGGCGCTTTTTATTGTACCTGTGGATGTAAATGCGTAAGCATTGTAACTTTTTGTTTACTACATGAGGCCAACTAATAATAGTAGTTGGATCTCTGATATTTAAGAAAAATTTATCATACCAACATAATAAGGCAAAAGTTTGTCAGATGGTTTGGGTGTCTGGATGAATGTTTGTTATTATTTCACGTAAAAAGTAGTAAACGGATTTTAATGAAACAGAGATCAGATACTAGAATATAATAAGGCGGGGGAAATCTCGAGCAAATATTAATAATCACACTAATAAACTGAACTCATATGATGGACACTTAGGTGCAGCGTCAACCCAATTATTCAAGAAATCTAATTAGGCTTAGTCTACTCTATTTTGTACAGTGAACAGCACTTAAAGGTAAACACTTGCAGTGCCATTTTAGTTTTTATGCCAGCGTCATAAGGACGGTACAAATTCCAAGGTGTTTAGTCTGACTTGCTTTCGACCGTACAAAAAAAGGTATTCGGAACGTTGGGTGTAAAATGACATACAAATGCTTAATAATATTTGGCACACATAAGAATGAACCATACAAGTATATATTCTATTGTATGATCAGAGTTGCATGTGGATAAGGGACTTCACGTAAAATGACGTTGAAATACGATAAACACATGCCTATTTAGAATGTACCGCACGAGTGAACTTTATCACGCTCTTATCAAATTAACAAATATCTATAAAATTCAGTTCGCAAACTGCTGATTGGCTGAAAATACGAGGATGGTATGATATCAGCCAATGGTCAAACTTTTTGTCGTCTCATGGAAGACTTTACGTTTTGAGCATGAAGTATGTACTAAACGTGATTTAATTTACCCCTGTATTGATTTTTATGTGCAAAAGGTAAACTGTTAACATTTTCACACTGTTTAAGCTTAAACAACCAAATAGCAATGACTCTAGCTGCTTCGGAATAAGGCTCAAACTGCCTGCTGCTTCTTCTCTAGGGCTAGTGTCTTAAATGTACAGCAAAAGCAGGCTACACACTTTGGACTTTGAACCGTCCTTGTTGTGAGCATAAGAACTAATATGGAATTGAAATTATTTATCTTGTTGTGCTGCCGACCCTACGTACAAATCAAGCATGGATTCGTTCGTATATGGCTTGAGGCTCGGCTTACGAACAATGACCCGCAGAAAAAACTATGGCCGATTTATTTATAGTACGGCGTTATGGGGTTAGTTGTTGAGTCTGCGATGACTGCGCGCGCGCAGCGAATGTAAAGTGAGTGGGCATTGTGTTAGGTGACCACTGACCACATGTTCTTATGTAAAGTTGATTAGAGAGATAATTTAAGAAAATTTGATTTTGAAACCAGCGTTGTAACATTTGAAATTGAAAAAAAGATATCTCCTTTCACCTGTGTGGGATTCCAATGACCTTAACATTACGCTGTGCTGATTTTTTCTACTGAACATATTTTTCAACCAATTTTTAAAAAGGCAGGTTCTTATGTCCACCCTATTTATATTGTACTAGCTGTGCCCGCGACTTCGTTCGCGTGGACTACATCCTTTCATGGTCGGTTTTACCCCTTTCTCCCCTAATATTCGAAACAAAAAGTAGTCTATATTTTAATCCAAGTTTCGAGCTATATTTGTGCCAAATTTCATATCTCTAACTTCAAAAATAAACATTTTTCCATATAAACTTCCAATGGTGGTATTACCCCCCTTATTTTGTAATAAAAAGTAGCCTATGTCCGTTCTTGAGATTCAACGTATACCTATACCAAATTTCATCAAAATCGGTTGAAAGGTTTAAGCAGGAAAGCGTAACAGACACACAGACAGACAGACAGAGTTACTTTCACATTTATAATATTAGTAGGGATGTTTGCGTTCGCCGATAACTTCATCGTTAATGAACCTTTTTTGATATTTTTTTTTGGAAAGTAAAACCTGACCGTTGTATCGTGACACGGACACTAGGATCTGATCCTGACATTTCGGTAAAATTGAGGGGAAGTTCATTTATTTTGCTGAGAATGATTACCCTTCGGCTTTGTTTTATAAACAACCCAACAGGTTGCCGCAATTTTTTTATGTAGGATCAATGATATTTTAAAACAATAGATATGTTACCCATGCGCGCAATATGAAGACGCTAAAACGTCCTAATTGGGACGTCTTACCCCCTGTCTGCGAAAAGCGATACGACAAATGTGACGTCTCTGTCATGTGCCTAACAGAGAGTTACTACTTATCTCTTTTATTCTTACTGTTTAAATCAAGCCATCCCTTTCACATCATCTTAGAATGTGGTTAATAACAATTGCGCATGTGTGCAGTCGCACTCGACCAGCACAGATTTTTCGTTACTTTTGTGAACGTATAACATATCTATTGTTTTTAAATATCATTGTGTAGGATGTATTAGGTAGTACAAGTTACTTAAAATATTAATCCCAGATCTGTTTAAATTTAAGTACGGATGACAGCTGTCTACACTCTTTGGACTTTGTACCGTCCTTATACCGAGGGCATAAGAACTAAATTCAGATTATAAGTGTTTACCTTGTGCTGTTTACTGTACGACACCTAACTTGAGTACTGCAGTAAAATAACGTAAAGCGTATGACTCATTCATCTTCAAACAACGTTGCCTAAATAGTTTTACACTTGCGATGTTTTTCAAACATTAGTAAGATGACTAATCAGCGCGTGTTTTCATTTCAAGTTAGTGATTTCGCATCTTGTTTGTACTTGAAATTTAATGATTTTTGGTGATGTCATCTTCTAAATGTGTATTTTTTTGTGTTTCAGGTACAAATTCAAATAGATGCTGAAGTAAGCGCTTTATGATTGCATATTTGTAAGTCTCCACTGACTAATGCCCGGTTCCAATTTCTTACGATTCGTAATGCGTCAAAAGTGATACCCGTTTTTCTCCAACCGACTACGAGTGGTTAATACCGTTCCATATTTTACTTTCCCTATCAGCTGTCATCAGTCGTTTATAGCTTACGCCTCGTATAATTTATTACCATTCGTAACTAGAACGGATCGTTTTTAAAATATTGAAACCGGATATATGTTATTTGCATAAAAATTACTACAGCGGATTCATAATAATAAGTGCTTTACCTACGTAATGCTATGTGTATGAATATGCTATACTGTAAGAGTTACAATAATGAAATTATATAGGGGATTATTGTAGGATCGACAGTATGTCAAGGTAAACAAATGCAGTACAATATTAGTTTAATAAATTTTAAGACTTTCGCGTTCCATTTTAAACATTTAAAATAATTTAACGGGTCAAAACGCGACACCATTTTTATTTAGTAGTTAATACGAACTACTTACTGCCCGACGTTTCGGTTAGGTTGCACCAACCGTGGTCACGAGCTGTCGGGCAGTAAGTAGTTCGTATTAACTACTAAATAAAAATGGTGTCGCGTTTTGACCCGTTAAATTATTTTAAATGTTTACAATATTAGTTGTTTTGCCTACGATATATGAGCGAATCGAAGACCTAAGTCTGTAATCTGACGTCTTTATACTATACGTAGGTAGGTACGATGGAATAATCTTCATAGTGGCATTTTACTAGCGAGTTCCAACCCAACTCTAATTAATTCCTCTGCATTAATTAAACACATGTCGCGTGTATGTAAAGTGGTTAGGAAGACGTGATTCTCAAAATTCACACGAATAAATCACCCCGGTGATTCAGAGTCACGCGGCGTTTATAAGCCTATGCCATCGTTTGATCCGGAAACTACGCTGGCAAGTTTATTGGGCAATACGTCACGGTTTATGACCAACGGGCCATGTTTTGGCGTCTTGTCACGGTAATCGTTGTACTGTAAGACGTTTAATACCGTTGTTTTGAGACTATGGGAAGAGCTGCCAAACTAATATTTGATTTATGTACCTGTTGCGGTTTTGAGGAATCAGCAAAGAAAACGATTGATAAAGATGTTAAATTATTGCATTGTCCAAGTGATAGAAAGTATGTTGAAGGAATGAATGTGACAAAGAAAAGTAAACAAAAAGAATATCAAAATAACACGTCAAATTTAAAAAGCAAAAGTAAATCTAAAAAGTATGTAGGTTCGGTTGGCCACAGTACCTTTTTGACGTAAGTATACCTAGTCAAAAGCACTTTTTACCACTTTTGTGTCATCGGCATAAGAACGAATAGAGAATTACAAGTGTTTTTGTTATTTACCATGTTGCTCGTACCATCACGTTGAATTCTAATTAAAACCTCTTTTATGAAATAAAAAAAATAATAAAATTCGTTTTTTAAATCATTTACTGCTTCGGTGTCTTGGTCTCAAATGACAATTCATTTGTTAGACCATAATTCCGAACTGACTTTGTGAATTTCGTAAATGGTACGGTCGAAAGCTCTATTACAGACTGTACAATTTGGACTTTGTACCGTCTTTATGTAGAAATAGAAATAGAAATAGAAAATGTCTTTATTCATGTAAACTTTTACAAAAGCATTTATGAATCGTCAAGTCAAGTAAACTACCACCGTGTTCGGAATGTTGATTCTATCGAGAAGAACCGGCAAGAAACTCGATAGTTACTCTTTTCAAAAACTGACACATATGGTAGGTATAAATAAAGCAAAAAAAAAATGTATTAACAATATAGCTTATGTCTAATGTACATATTTAATGCTATCAAGTCCAAACATCTTTGTCGTTAAGAAAGTCCTCTATTTTATAATAGCCTTTTTTCATTAAACATTTTCTTATCAGAGACTTAAATCTATGCATAGGTAATAACATGTCATGTGGTAATAACATAAATGTCATGGGAATAACGACTAAAATCGGACTGCAAGTGTTTATCATGATCTGCTGTTCAACGTAAAACTACTTAATTTATTTCCAAACTGTGGCAGTGTTCAAATAAACTTTAGTAAGCGATTATTTATATCCAGTGATATATTCTACCGATCAGACTTTCTGTAATTTAGACCTTAGGCTGTTAATTGTGTACTATGCAATATGATGAATTCAAGGACAAATTACGTCGCTATTAATATCTCATTTATTTCGTTCATCGCCCTTCTCGCCACTCAAAGTAAAATTCCTCACGCATATCTCATAAACACTAGAAAAAGTAGGTTTTTCCATAAAAAAACATCTTAAAGTGACTCCGGAAACGCCCCAGGATCACAATTGGCGAATTACCGTTTGTGTCCTGCATACACATTACGGAAAACCAGGTGTAAACGAACCTCTCAAGGCTGTTTCGGCTTATTCTATGCAAATGGGATTTATTTGAATAGGTTTAAATGTATTAGGAGGTCGGTAACACATGGTTTGCTGTCGCTTTTTGATGGGAAGGAAATGCTTCGAACCCATCACTAATTTTAAGTGATTGTTCTTTTAATTATAATAAACCACCCGCAACTTGGTACGCGTGGAGTTATTCTATGTCTTTCCCAGCATTAAATAGCTTATGTTACTCAGGGTTAATGTATGCTTTCTAATGTTGAAAGAATTTTGAAAATCGGGTCAGTAGTATGTGAGTTTATTCATTATAAACATACATACAAAAATAGAAATCTCTATTATTTATAATATTATAGTGTAGATAAGACAAAGGTGCTAATTTTATTGGCACAAAATAAACTAAACTAAACTTTTGAGCGATCAAATGCATTTTCTTTTTGTTACGTAACTGAAGTAACTTCCATTATATGATCTGAGCAAGTTACAGAATTTACCTGTTTTATCATCACAAAACTTTAGTATCCTGTTAAATCAGTTTTGTAAAGAACTAGCTGCCCGCGACTTCGTTCGCGTGGACTACATCCTTTCATGGTCGGTTTTATCCCTTTCTCCCCTAATACTTGAAACAAAAAGTAGTCTATATTTTAATCCAAGTTTCGAGCTATATTTGTGCCAAATTTCATATCTCTAACTTCAAAAATATTTTTTTTTCCATAAGGTGGTATTACCCCCATCCCCCCCTTATTTTCTAATAAAAAGTAGCCTATGTCCGTTCTTGAGATTCAACGTATACCTATACCAAATTTCATCAAAATCCGTTCAGCCGTTTAGGCGTGAAAGAGTAACAGATAGACAGACAGACAGACAGACAGACAGAGTTACTTTCGCATTTATAATATTAGTATGGATAGCAATACACGCAATAAACGCAATATAACAGGACAAAGAGCCTTCAGCTAGGTTCCGAAACCAGTATCAGTGTGTTTTCTTATTCGATCTTGATGTTACATGTGCGCCATTCTTATTATATTTTCACTTCAACACCTTATCATCACATTTAACTTCCGCATAACTAATTCAAAGAAACAAGCGATTGATTCTCCTCCAAACCGGAGATAGCTTCATTTGTTTTATATAGAGACTGACTAGTCATAGTATAACTAACTAATAAATAATAAAAATAAAAAATAAAAATGTTTATTTTTCAGACAACTAAGATCCATATCGTGTTAGTAAATTAACTTAATAACAATGTTAGTACTTAATTACTAAAAGTGACCTCGTTAGCCAGCATAATTGTGCGACTAGTGGACAGTCCCCACTGTCAGCGATAACCTTCAGAACATTGTTTCGGCTGCCGCGCACTCGCCTTAAAAGTGATCCGGCTTTTTTACGCAGTATGGTCGGGAAACTGTCAACCCCTGCATATGCGAACATGCTAGAGGCACTACAGTATCGTGGCAGCCGCAGCAATGCCCTGAATGCATTATTGTATTGTATGCGCAGTAAATAAAATCTAACTAATGAAATGACTAGTATAACTAATGAAATCTATATGAATAAAAACATATATAGACTTTGACTTTGATTTAATACGACACGATACTGAGGTATGTAACAAATTATGGTCACCGCACCATCTTCCTGATTCGACGAAATTCTTATTACAAAACTGATCGTAAAAAGATCAACCGGTCAGGTTAGGCGTCTTCATGTAAATATTTGATTGGGCTACAAATGACCGCATCCGAAATATAAAACTCGACGAACAGCATCAAAGTGATGCAGGAGGAAGCGGTAACTGCGCGTACGCATCCGCGCGACCGTCTGCATATAGCCATGATAAGGCATTTAAAAAATATTTGAGAAACGCCACGGATTTTTATGAGAAAATATTCCACAGCACTAGATTGGTTTTCAATGAAATTTCAACAGTTTCTTTGATACGATGCTGGCGATGATTCGTCGGAAAGATATATGGAACAAAATTGTATCTGTTCTCGTATTGTACATAAATTATTTTTGTATTTTAATTAAAAAAATAATAAAAATGGATTACCTAGTTCAAAACGAGGCTTATAGCTTTTGATTTGGTAACTAAGATCTCAAATATAAAATTAAAATAAAACATCAAAAGAAACCAGCCTCCAGTGACCCAAGCTCTCCCCAACAGTATCCACTGTAAACAGTTGCAATCACATCGCCAATATTTATTTACAACATCTAGCGGTCAATATATAGATCGTTGCTGGAAATAATTGTAAATTAAATTAAACGAAGTGTGTCTAATCTTTATCGTCGTTTTATAACCGTCGATTGAGTCGTCGCGTTCGCGTCGCGGTCACGGCTACCATTATGTAATGGCTACAGACGGCTTTTCTTACGACCGAAAGTTACCAATTACTTACTGAAATGTTTGTTAAGGATGAGTGAACAATTTATTTCAGTAACACTGTATTGGAGCAAATTTTTGTGGGGGCCACCATCTTGGACCTATTTTCCTCAAACATAGCTCAAGAACAATCTCGACTTATTTACATTATAAACAAAAATAATCAAATCGGGTATCCCTATGGGAGCTACAATACCATAGACACACAGACACGTCAAATTTTATAACACACTGCCGTTTTTTTATCGGGTATTGAAAAAAACGAATAAGTGAAGCCCCGAAATCAGTAGCTAATATTGGATTAACAAAAGACCTAAGATTACTGATATTAAGTCTTTTCAACAAAAACAAGTAACATTTGCAAACAAAATACGTACGAAATTACATTTTCCATGATTGTGGGTTTTAGTTTAATTTTTATTTGTTTTCAATACAAGTAATTAAAAAATACACTTTTTGCTTTAAGTTACGCAACGCAAACTTCGTTGCTAAAGCATTTCACTCACGTTTCATGTAAATTACGATCAAGTTTTTGATCAAAAGGTTTTTAATTAAAAAGCAAAATATCGTCGAAGCTAGTTGTGAAATGCATCTGGTGTGCGATTTACACGGCGCATGAGTCATCCATTAGTGCGCGGCATAACATCCCGAAAGCAGTTGACATTGATTTTGCCGGCGCGCTTGTTTGTATGCGCCGCGAGAAACGCATTCCGTAGAGGTAGGGTTGCCGATTACGTTACCTATTCAGTGTGTTGCAATTCCACCATTTAATATTTAAATTAAAATGTCAATACATTTATATCACGTATAAAAGCGTGTTAAAATGAATAAAACACTCAAAAAGTGTCTTCGACCAAAGAAACCGCTGTGAATTCAAACTGGAGAACCATATACCATTCTCAGTGGCTTTTGTGAATAACTCTGTTATTAAAAAACTTTACTGTAGATTTAAGTAGAACAGACATCTAGTTGTATATTTGTCTTATGTTCAAAGAAGTTGTGTAGTCGACGAAAACCTAATAACAGATTTTTTATGATTTAGAAGTAACTCCATTAAATTGCAATCCCATTATTCGCAAAGGATAGGCAGGACAGACAAAGGATAGTCGACAGCTGTAACTTATCTCGTTACTTGATAATTCCCTCTATGATAAAACTTATGCGATTATTTTGCTATTTAGAGAGCTATTAATTAGTAAATATACCACCCTTGTACCTAAATATTAAGCACACAAGAAAAAATAGGTGTTAATATTGAAATGAAAAGAAAGGTAAACAATTATTTCAGTGATTGGTAAAGAATGCCAGTGGACATTAAGTTCACTTTGTGCACATATTTGTCATGTAAAATTTACTTTAAATAGATATGTATTTATATAATCGATGGTTTTCCTTAATAAAATAATGTAACATTTCAAGTTATTTTAGGCTTTGACCATTACCACCATCACAGTTGGCAAGGAAAAACTGTCACAACAGAGTTTACTGACACAAGTTACACCACAACAGGAAGGCTCGTTTTGCAAAAAGAATTAATGAAAATAAACATCGAGTATGTAACGTTAAACATTCCTTATTATGTGCATTTTTGGATCAGCCCTAATGCCATTCTAATCTGAATGCAGCGCCTTTGTTTAGCGCTCGGCGCGTGCTGTCAAACACGGATTTACAGGGCGGGTTTACACGTCGCGGCGTTTGTGATTTACATCCGACGCATGGCGTTTAAGGAATTTAGCTAGCTTACATTACACGATTGATGGCTTATTGCTTTTGAGTTATTCCCGCGAAATCCGTTTTCAGATTTCGCAAACATGGTAATGCACGACAAACATCAACAGCACGTCAGGATAAACACATACAGTTTGATTCTAGTCCTTAAGCTAAAGATTTAAGAGCGATGCAAAGTCCAAAATGTACAGTCTGTAATCGTATTTAAGGTTTGTGCTATACAAGTGCATAAGTACTAGCTTGTTAATTTTACGGACACTAATATTTGCGTTTTAAATTAGGCTGTTGAATTGTGGTTTGTCTACGTTGCGTTTTAAAGCTATTTGTTGTGGTGCTCTCCCAATTTGGCGTTATTAACATAACCTCCCACATTTCTTGCACTGAATTTATAGACACACAAAGCTTGAACTCGTCGATACCAATTCATGTAGTGTGAGAAAATCTTTATATTGTTTATTTTATAAATATATATCTGCACTTATCTTAATGTTTTAGTAATCATAGTTTTTATAATTTGAAATATCGCCGTTTGTATGTTTTCTGTGTATTTATTTACCAATTAAATTATCTCAAGATTAAAAGTGATTTTTTTCCTTCAAACAACGTGAAACGCATTTTTAAGAGCAAAGAAGTAAGAGAAAAGTAGTTGATATCGTTTTTTATAAAAAAAAAAATCTCATTGTCCAATCAATACTAAAAAAAAGTTAAGATGGTGAAAGATATCTAAGTAAATATCTTATCATCATCTCATAACTTAGGCAAACATTTGATCCAATAAGGCACGCATTGCGCAAACGTTTGCCCCAACACAGGAGTCGGGTAGGCGTGTATTGTTCGGTTCAATGTTGTAATGTTGTTCTGCCAAATTAAGAACAATACTAAATGTTAACAGGCTGTTAACGTAACCTGTCTTTGCTAATTTTGGAATATTTTTATTGCTAGTTAACGTTTTGGTTAAAAAATTATTGTGGATTTGAAGTAATAAATATACGATGTTGACCTCCAAATGATTAACGAATTAGTATTGTTATCCAAATCGGTTCCCGAAGATAAAGTTTTGGATTTCATGTCATACAAGAGCCAAAATAAACTTGTATCTTCCTTATGATTAGTGTTAGTAATAGGTACCGTCGTTGTTTCTGATTTCTGTAACACAAGTGCTTAAGCTTCTTACCACAGAATCAGAGCAATGTATGTGATTTTTTTGTTGCACTTCAAGATTGACCTCATCCCACCAGCTTATTTATGTTATATTATGTTAAGTGGTAATGAGGTCCTAGCTTAAGGGTGACAAGTACAGCAAAATAAATCTGTTACTGGACTTGTCGCCCTTACCTTGAAGGCTTGACCCCTGAGAAAATTAATTTCCCACGAAGTACACAATGGTTTATCGAAAACAATGACCACACACCCGCAGAGCGACCACCAATTAATATACTCCCCGGTAATAAGACTTCATTGACGTTTCCTCATTAAAATTCATTTGGTCAACGAGTTTGAATTAAACACACGGATGTCAGGTAGCTAATAATATGTATTATTATATCTATGTACATTCGTAAATAGTCATAAGTAGGATAATTATTTTTTATAATGGTTAAAGTTTATTTTAAGCATTGCATGGGTAAAATTCAAACTAAAAAAAAAGACAAATATTTCTTTATTTAAGTAGGTTGCATACAACACTTTTGATACGTCATTGAATACAATGCAAAGTAATTCTAATTCCAGCTCGGGAGCCTATATCTACCGAGAAGACACCGGTAAGAAATGTAGATACTAATATAACGGATTTGGCTTTTCTGTTTGCATATAACGTATATGTATGTTACTAGCTGTGCCCGCGACTTCGTTCGCGTGGATTACCCCCCCCCCCCCGTACTTTCAAACAAAAAGTAGCCTATGTCCGTTCTTGAGCTTCAACGTATACCTATGCCAAATTTCATCAAAATCGGTTGAGAGGTTTAAGCGGAAAAGCGTAACAGACGGACAGACAGACAGAGTTACTTTCGCATTTATAATATTAGTAGGGATTGCATGAATTCAATCATAATTAATCAATTTTAGTATCAGCGGTAAAATTATTAATTTTGTTTTTGTTTTAAACACGAAATATTTTTATAGTAGGTAAAATACATTGGTCATATTTGTGATTATGAATGTATTCTCGTAATTGGTTTCTATTAAAAAAAAATAGAAATTATCAAACGCTACCAAGTTTAGCCAAATTGAATTTGCATAAAAATAATGTACATTTTATAATTGATCCACATTCCTTTCCTAATGAACGAGTTTGCTTTATTTATTCCGTCCGGTTCACATAAAGTTAATAGGCGGACGCTTTTTCATTACCACTTTTATACTTAACAAAAGTGTAAGTTCACAAATACGACAATGCCCGACGTCTGGCCAAAGTCCAGAAAACAAGATGAGCGCAAATCTGTACTAATTTTATAAAGCTGAAGAGTTTTTTAAACGCGCTAACCTTAGGAAGTACTAGTTCGAATTGTTGAATTATTTGGTGTTTGATTGTCCATTTATCGAAGAAGGTTTTAGGCTTTAGAACATCACGCTACGACCAATAGCATCGAATAATCAGAAGAAAATGTGGAAAAACTGGGATAGTACTCGCGCGTTAATTTATATGTCTGGTTTTAATAAAAGAAATATATTTATTGACACAACAAAGTGTCGGGATGTAAAACAAGGAACAAAATCAATACACACAGAACCTTATGTAGTCAATTAGGTTCCACCTCAGCATATGATGCTACGGCATTATTTCTAACACCGCAGCAGCGCTGGTATTCTGGTATAATAAACAATAATAATAAATTATTTAATTCCAATAAAAATATTTAAGTTATATGTTATGAACTTTTCTAAATTGACTTGAGTTTGGGTGTGCTGGGATGACGCCCCCAGTTGGTATCCGTCTTCTGGTGCTCATAGTACAAGGGGAAACCTTAGTTTGAGACTAAGTGATTGGTGTGGTTGTCTGGCGCATTTATTTATGTTATGTATTCTGGTTCATAAAGGGCTGATGACGGGTTCATAACAGAACTATACCGATCGTAACAATCCCTTTCTACTGCTGACCCGTAATGATTGATTACGGCTGATTACGGTGTAATAATTACGGAAACGCCGGCCGAGATCCGTAATTTGCGTACGGGCAATTAAACTCGTTAGATGTCTGTTACTGCCCAACAAGATTGTTGCCCAATTACGATGTTAATATGAGTGCCTTTTATAGGCCATTGTCGTTCCATTATAGTAATCATTAGAGATAATTGTGTGTACTATACTGGGTAAGGTAACTAATACGAGTAATGTAACATCGTTAATATTGATTGATGGGGTTTATATTGTTTATCCTTTAAGTGAACATTTAATTTTGTGACTTCAGGCTAAACTCAAATGAATTACTCGTACTCGTCGTTTAGGTTTAAAATCTCGATTCAAAAGGTCCCTTATCCGAAATGTCCCTTTTCCCAAGGTGTCCCTTTTCTGAAATGTCATTTTCCCATAAAGGGGAATTATATTCGAGAAAGTCCCTTTCTCGAATTGCCCGGAAATGTCCGAAAATGTCCCTTTACCGAAATGTCCTTTCTTCTTTACCTAAAAGGTCGTGGGCTCGATCCATAACCAGAATAAATGTTGGTGTGATGAACATTCGCGTTCGTTTTGGGTCTGGGTGTTTATACATGTGTTTTGTCGTGCCACCATGGGCCTGGTTTCCATAACACAAGTGCTTAAGCTACTTACTTTGGCAGTAGGTCAATTTAAGTAATCTTGTCAGAGATTACAATTCATTAATTTTATACATATTTATATTATTTATTGTATAGATATTACAAAGTACACAGCCGAAGGGTATTCGCTTAGTTGGCTTTTAAATATATATTATATTCTACTAATATTATAGACGAGAAAGTGTCTAACGATGTATGTCTGGGTGTCTTCTAGACACAATATGTTTGTTATCCTTTCACCCTAAAAACTACTTAAATTATTGGTGATAAGATAAATGTGATACTGTATTAACATGTTAATTTTTATCCCGGAACAAGGCGAAAAAAGTCGGAGGCAATATTTAAAATAAAAGACAACCATTACTGACTGATCTAATTATTGTTACTGTTCGCAAGCTCGAACTAAGTTCGAAAAATCCGAAAACAGTCTTTGCTCGAGGATAGACCTTAGGATCATATATCCATAACGAAAAAACCATATGATCATCGCGTGTATTTATAAAGTAATGGTAAGTAAGTGTACGTCCAACCGCACATCTAGGTAACACTTGCTGTTCGATAATAGATTTTATGCGCACGGCATAAGGGTGGTACAATGTCCGAGGTGTACAGTCTGACGAGCATTTGATGGTACAAGTTTGTAGAGACAATGACGTCGCGAAGCTGCGTTATGGGCTGCAGATGTGGCGGATGTTACTGCCACGCCTCATCCCGGCATGGTTAGTGAGAGGTCGGCGTCGATATCGATAGAACGAACTTCATTTCGGAAACTAGAATAAAAAAAAATGTGATTATCTTTTTATTTTCCTTCGTATTTAAACGGATGTTAGCGAATCTGGTGTTCGATCGCATGAGGCAAATCGTAGGGCAAGTAACAGTTTGTTTATTTATGTGTGTAACTAGTTCTAGGTTATCCCCACTCCTCATAAGACGTACATTTTCAGTCCACTTGAACAAACACAAACAAGGTTAAGTATTAATGGACTCTTCAATATGTGCTTAGTTTTAATATTTTATATTACCATGTACATACTGTATTTTGTGACAAAGAGAACGCTGTGGCCTGTGACACAGTTTTAAATCCCACCTATGTTTTTATGAGGTTGCATACATATCTAATTTTATTAGAGCTAAATTTAAAAAAGTAAATATTTCCAATTGGAGTGATCGCAAAATCGAAACCGGGAGCTTTGGCGCATCGGGTACATTACCCAAATAAAGTATTAAGCAAAATAATGATAAACTCCGAATGTAAAAATATAATGTTACCGATATATTAGATAACATTACCAACATCACTAACTTCCTCGACCTTTGCAATTTATAATTATGCATTTGCGGTTTGAGGCCGCATCCAGTGGCTCTTCGTGTTGTTGACTAACTTATCAATAGACAACAAAGACCATTGTGACTATTAGTCTTTGTCAATTTACGTGATAATGACATCCAGAGACCTTTAATTCTGCTTTTGTTGTTAAACTGTTAACACCATTTTGACACCAATGAGCTATTGACGATTTTAAGGAAGCGTTTAAAAAAAACAACTTAAAATATATAGGAACCATCTTATTTCTACCATGCTACTTCAATTTTAATTCTTAAGGAGATTTTTTAAAATGGTCAGGTTTTAAACGTTTACGTTAAAATATACTCACAAAAGAAAATTCCAAATGTCAACTTTGTTCAAGTTACATTCCATATTACGATTTCTAGAAAATTAACGCTTAATGTAGAGGTTTAAATGAAGTATTGTTTATGACTGATTTTGCATGCCACTTGCACAGACACCTTCACTGCTCCATTTGAGATCTCTGCAGTTGTAGGTCTACTACCAAAAACGGAACGAACAAACAAAAGTTCCTTTACGAAGATTAATCGAAAGTTTGGCAGTTAAAACCTGGTTTTCGTTTTAAACATTTTATTCGCATTCTGAGTGAGTTATGCTATCCGTCATCAAATCCAAAATTTTTCGATCAACATACTTATTTCAGTTACATAAGGTTGTAATTAGATGAGAGAAGAAACATGAGTTATTATTAGGTAAGCTGGAGCAGACCAGTCTCCAAAGGTTCATAAGCATGTGCCAGACGTATGTACCATCCATGAAACATTTTAAAAGAAATAAATGCGCGACAATGACATTTAATGCCTATTAAGGTGTGCATCTCGGGCCTCGGCGACAGAGGCACCGGGTAGCCTTGAGCTGGCTTCTACTCGTTCTGGATTTTGCAAGCGGATTTTTCTCAACCCAACCCGTACTGGATTTGGACGCAACGGTAATTTGCAAGTATTTAATGCCTCCTCGCTTCCGATACTGCGTGGTTACAACATAATTTTGGTCTAAAGTAATTGACGCATGTTAATAAGACAGATTATGGAACTGTAACAGATCAGATCTAGGTTTTGACGGTATCTTCTCGGTAGAAATAGGTTCTGAACCGGTGATAGGGAAATTTTTTATTTGTTTACTATTTTTTTGGCGTCGCGTTATCTCTGAAATGTCAAATGTAACACTTTTGAATCGTCATTGAATACAATGCAAAGTGATTCTTCTTCCGGTTCGAAACATATATCTACCGAGAAGACACCGGTAAGAAACTCAGCAGATAAGTTACAGTAGCAGTATCTAACAGTTGCTATGTGTAGAACAATTTGGATCAAGTCATATAGTTTTATTTTGATGAGCGAAAAAAGCATGAAGTATTATTTTATTTTAAGAGGTAAGCTGGAGCAGACCAGTCCCCAAAGGTGACACCTGTTCACAAGCATGACGTATGTGCCAGCCATCGCTTCACTCAACCTGTCGGGTTCTAATGGCTGGGTCAGTAAGGATAACGAACTTTTCTATGTTGGATCTGGTCTGAGTGTTGTGGAATTAATAAGCTGTAATTAAAATTGTCAGTCAATAAATAATAACAATTGATGCATTTGTGATCTAATGACATTTGGAATATGTTAAGAAGTAATAATAAAAGAGGAGTCTTAAAATACCTTTTCTGTTAACAAACTTACAAATTTCAACCAACATATTTAGATCTTTTGTGATGTAAATATAAATAAACCTAAATATAAACAGTCTCGCTTAGTTAGAATGCGACATGTGAGTAAATTTTATCGCGTTCTTAACAAATGTCAAAATCAGTGCGTCAACTGCTGATTAGCTGAAATTTTTTTTAACGTCAATTGTCACTAGTAATTTGACGTTTTGCGCCTTCTTCTAGTAGGCAGTGTGAACACTCCCTGGGTATCAAATACAATTATTCTAGTATCACCATGTTGTTACATAAACTTACGATGTCAGAAATGATAAGTGAATTTAAATATGGTCTTATATAGCTATTAATCTTTCTCTTGTATCCTAATCTAATAAACCAGACGTTACTAAACCGATTTGCAATAACTGTGCCAGGGGCCAAATGTTGTTTGGATTGATTTTACCTGTTTACTAAAAGATTTGCGAAGTAATAAATACTATTTTTATCTTGTATGTCAAGATATAGATATGTTTTTTAAACTTTGAAGTCTACTTAGTGTAGGACACCCACATAACCGGAGAGCATCTTTCACTATGTTTCCAAAGGTGTGAAATACAATATAGTTTTACATATTTTTTTCAATGCATTGATATTTTATACAAGGACTTAATCGGTGCATAATAAGTCCCTGTATAAACATCAATGGTACGTATACCTAAGTGTGGTCGGTTTAGGTAAATGCCTAATGTGAGCTTATGAATGTAGTTTTCATATACGAGTATATGGCGTTACATAATTTGAATTACTGCGCATATTTTTTTCATACCAAAACAAAAAAAAAAATCTGTGTTTCTACCAAAATCTAACACAGTTCAAAAAGCGTCTCAAAAGTCTCTCGTTTCTTCATTCGTACAATCTGTGGGAACGGCACATGTCCACCTGACATCTGCACGTAGCGAGGGTGGCGCCGGGACGTTCCGGGAACCCACTACCTGCCCCATTGTTCTCCCTGCCTCCCTGGACCATTTGGCGGAAATCGAACGCCTATGCGATCGCCGCATTGTTTAGATTTTATGGGAACCAGTGATTAGAAATGAAATGGACTCTTTCTATTAACTCGTGTTGGGATAATAAATGGTTGTGAACAGTTGTGGAGTGTAAAGTGCGATTATAATGTTTTCACATACGGTTTCCAGTTTTTGTAATTGATTTGTCAAATGATAATCAATCATTTTATTTTTTAACTATCGAAATTGAAAAGGCTCTTCATCCCTACTAATCCCTACTAATATTATAAATGCGAAAGTTACCTACTCTGTATGTCTGTTACGCTTTCCCGCTTAAACCTCTCAACCGATTTCGATGAAATTTTGCATAGGTATACGAACCTCAAGAACGGACATAGGCTACTTTTTTTTAGAAATAAGGGGGGGGGGGTTATGCCACCTTTGAAAGTTTATATGGGAAGATGTTTATTTTTTAAGTTAGAATATGAAAGTTGGCACAAATATAGCTCTATTAAAATATAGACTACTTTTTGTTTCGAATATTAGGGGAGATAGGGGTAAAACCGACCATGAAAGGATGTAGTCCACGCGAACGAAGTCGCGGGCACAGCTAGTATCTAATAACACGAATCGGAAAGAGAAAAGAATTACACACTGTTTACCTAATAAAAAGACACCTGAATTTTATCAATACACAGTTTTACTGAATTTTATCAATATACCTAGTATTATTGAATTTTGTCATTTTAGGGGGTAGCTATCAAATTATTTCGACTGCTGTACTCGTAGAACGTATAGAACAGGGATGTTGACTCGAAAGTCAACTGAGATATTTTTGACAGGTCTCAAAGCATGATTCCTTGGTAGATTTTTTATCAATATAGCAATCTGTGACGTCATAATTCTATATACGTATCAACACACTGGCTATTTAATAGTTTCGAAGCATTTTAAAACACATGGCCGCTGTAACATAAACTCCTCCATTTACGGCATTGATACCTCAAAATTATATAAGAATCGTGTCAACATCCCAATTGACACTTCAAGTTCAAGTAACTTTTATATATTATATAACCTTTTTATATATTTTAAAATTGTCAAAACGATATCGTAGTTCGATTACTGCCGTTTCGTTGACCTGAAGCTAGTCATTGTGAAATTGGTCTACCCCCAGCGACCGGCAAGTTTTCCAAAAATTGGATGAAAATTCACTCACCAGGGGTAAGTCCTAGTGAATTAATTAACGGCGGCACGAAAGTCATCCGCTAGTTTCTATAAACAATGTTAATAAAGAGCGCAAACATGTTCTTGTAATGTAAGGCGGAGGCGACAATGGGCTAGAAATCTCAGTCTTATCGTTCTAGGCAGCTCTTCGAAGAAAACGTGATGAATTGCGGACGTCCGGGAAATAATTACGCATAACTATGGGGTTTTCCTACGCTGAGCAGAACACGTGTAAAAAGCTTTAATAATTATAGAGCGGAACGAATATTTAATGATAACCATTTTGACTTATTAGCGTATGGAGTGTGTCGGAATTATAGACTTGCCGTCAATAAGCTATTTATGAGAGCGTTCCAAAACATATCTTATCTAGTTTATTTTACAAGGTAGAGGTAGCACCACCAAGATGCATATTTGATAAAGAAGCACGCTTTGTATGACAGTTTTCTTGTTTATATGTAGAAAAACTATATATAAATAATGCACAGGAAGTCGCGGGAATGAGCTATTGTGAGAAAAATGTCAACAAACCATTTGATGCCTCCTGAAAATGGCTTTGACTGCCCATCGGAATAGCATATGCCTTGTTCAGCACAAAGATAATCTGTCTCTGCATAAACTAATTTAATTTAAAATATGACCGAATTTTATTTAAAATAGGACAAAATTACGGACCACCAACCTCAAACAAGAGTAAGGCCTCTGATCTTGAGCGGAAACTACCTAAACTAAGCAATGCAAAAACAGCGCTAATGTTCCAACAGATTGCGGCAAAAAGCGCTTGCCGTCGCTTTCGTTCATTACGTTTTTCGGAACAATACTTGCCTCGTGTTATTGTTCCAACTCTTGTGTTCGATGGTTACTGTACATTTCGGATACCGCTATATTTAGCGCAAATAAAATGCAGGCTTCGTCCCAATCTCTAAAATAAAACTTTTTTATTAAACATTAAACTAGCTTGAAGATTTGTACATCAGACTGTTTGTGAGGGAAAAGTTAATGCAAGAACTAGGATATCACTGCATATGAAAATCGCTTACTAGATCCATTCTTTGTTTGTAGAGACAAAGTTTCTGGAAAAATATTAAATTTTAGTCTAATTAATTAAACGTCATAAAGCAGAAAGATAAAAGTAGTGGCTAGAGTTGCTTGTCATAAAAAATATCTTGTTTTTTATGGTATTGACCATACATAAAATAATCAGTAATATTACTAAGAGAAAATCATCTTATGCAATCAGCTGTCAGCGCCATCTTTTAGTTCAAAGTTGCATTAGCACTAAAGTTTCCTCTTTCGCCCGACAGGTGTCGGCATGCTGAAGCACGTCGCGGTGTCCCCGCACCGCGCACGCGCCGACTCCGTGAGCCTTGCCTCCTCCGCCTCCTGCTGCAGCCTGGGCAGCCTCGAGCACCGCCACGACTCTGTCCAGGATCTCTCGCATCGCACGGTGAGTAACTGCCCTTATCATTAGTATCCTAGATAGTTTCATTACTTATTTACTGAATTGTTAGCACTGTGAGTTTACCCCTTAATGTTGTTCAACGTTTTTGTATGGTGTCATTTATTAAACAAAACTGTTTAAAGAGTAGTCCGATTGTATTGATATCTTAAATAGTTGACCAATTTGATTATATCATTGGATACGTATTCGTTATCTAAAACAAGTGCTTTAATAAAATACGTGATTGCGCCTACTTTTGTAATTTTACCTACTTACGATCTTGAAACGGTATCTACATAAATTGGTTTAAAATTACATGACAGAGTGTTTGTCACACGATTTCAAGAATCTCACAGATTTGATTCCTGATAACCCAAAATTACGTGACATTCCAAGATGTATTCCTAATTGCTATCACGAGATCTACGATTAAATCGACTCATTCCAAATCTGACTTTTCGATAAAATTTTACGTCCCATCTTGTTTCCTGCAATTCGTTATTACACTGTCACTCTTAGATGGCCCTGTAATGAGAAATCTGATAGCGTCAAGCATGCGTCATTATTCGATTTCACTTTCATGGAGCAATGCTAATGGCAGAACTGCTGGTTCCCATCAAGTATGAGAAAATATTGACCGCAGGCCATACCAAGACAGGAAGCGCTTGTGTACTTAAGCGCTGATAACGGCGGCGTGTCGATGGAATTTATTCAAATTCCAAGTTACTAACTACAAATATTTGAATTAATGCTCTTAATCTTCCGGTCTTCTTCGACGAGCGTGTCGATTGCAATTAGGAATTGCAATGATTGTATAAACATTAAAACCTAATGTTCTTTCAAATATCAAGTTCAAATCAGAAAAGATAAATACATTTTTATCACTTATGTCAAGTACATAATGTATGGAGAGACAATCAGGTATATTTTTATTAACAAATCTTGAATTAGTATATTCGTATTTTTAATATTATTTATTCATTATCATAATTTACGCTTCAATTATATTATCAATCTATTTATCATGCTACTGTATTTTAAAGCTTGTGTCCTTAAATTTTTGATTCTCCGCACTCCGCATGGTTTTGCACAGCCTTTTACCCTTTTCACATTAGTAGTTACTTTTTTGCTTTAGCTAGATAGTTATATTTTAAATTGCTTTAAAATATAACTATCTAGCTCGTTCTGGAGGTTGTGTCTTAGAACCTATTCGTTTTTTTTAATATTAGAGACTTCAAAAAATAAACCATTCTTAATTTAGACGTCGCGCTAAGTGTAATTTGATGTGAATAAAACATATCAATTAACATTGTTATCGTTCCAGCGATGCGTACGATCATGACTTATTAATAATGGCGATACAATTTTGGGTTTCTAATTGACCTTTGTTTCGCTTAAAGATGATTTACCGGGATAATTATAGTTAATTAGCTCGCTAATACCGCGTGGGAGGGCATTAACAGCGATTTTTGTTTAGTTTCTGGGAACTCGCGTAGACGACAATGGATTTTCGACATTGTACTGTGGCCGAGTGCTCTTCAGTGGTTTATTAATTAAGGTACAGCACCGGCTGCTGATGGCCGAGTGAGATATAAAGTTTCTCGATTGTTTAAGTTTGCGCGGTACAGTTCGGAGATAACGAGCATTGTGCGTCGCATGCGCAATGGAAAGTGATACGGCCAGTGAGACGTGAGAGTGTTTCCAAATGATGGAGGAGGCAGAAATTATTGTCAACGTCAGTGTTATGGTGTCACTGACAACCCAGTGTGCGGAGTCATAAAACGGCTGAGCTCGCACTTTATGAATGCACACGCATGAAAGAATACAGGATCAAACATATCGAGGAAATAAACATTTACTTGTACAAAAATCAAACTGAACTTCCTATTGAAGCTTAAATGAAAATAAATAGGGTTCAAAATCAAAAACAATTCCCACAAACGTAAATGGGCGCCTTTGACTTCTTTCTCTTGCTGTATTTGCTGTGAACACAGCACGTGCGTATCTAGGAAGCATTTTCTGTTTTTTTTTTGTCTAATTGTGTCGAATTAGTTATATTTAATGGATTTTAATGGTAATCATTAAGGAGCCTTATTAAAAACAAGGTGCAAACTTAATTGGAAAAATGTATTGACGCACGTAATAAAAACTTCGAGTTCAAATAAATAACCTAATGACGTTCTTAAAACAAAAGTTGTTTGGAATGAAGTGTAAAAATGTTCAACTTATTTATAATACAAGTTATTAGAGGCAGAAAAAGATGATTTATTCAATAAAGTAGTCTATGCTAGATCTCAAATATCTGTCGGTCTGTAAAAGATTTCCAACTTTGAATGGTCGTGGGCTGCAGCATCACAAGCAGACGGCGAGTGCGTTTAAAAAACTTTCGAGTGAGGACTATTTTGACATTCAAACAGTATTTTATTTCAACTTGTAGATTATGATCCCAGTCATAAGAACGAAATCAAAGCGTCCTCGTCAAAAAAAGGTTGGAAGCTATTATAATGAAAGCAATTTAAAGGAAATCCGTTATACGTAGCTGTCAATTTTTGAGGTATCTTACAAAAGATCTCCATATGCTAGCAATGAAACTAAGTTCCTACGCTTCACGTCAAATAAATCCTCTCCAATTTTAGTTTCCCCTTTTATGAATAATTTACATGTTATCGCGGGATGTGGATTCAAGGCGTGTGAAGCCACATGTTAACTCCTTAGCTCTCGTCACCTCCGCCGTTGTTATAATTTATTTGCTCCACATGTACGATACCAATCCCTGCTTCTTGCTTTATGGTTATTGCTTCATTGTCCTACTTATCCTGATTTTATGACTCGTTGATTGTTTTTCCAGCTTCTAGCTCATGGTTTTTAGACTGTTCGTCGAGTTTATTGTTTAATCGTTACGTCGTTATCGTTTTCATCATTATAGCTACAAAATATAGTTGTCTGTCCCGGTTGAATGCCCGGTTTCAATATTTTACGATTCGTAATGTGTCAAAAATGACAATTCGTTTTTCTCCACAGACTACGAGCCTAGAACAATTTTAGCTTATGCCTCGTATAATTTATATACTAAACCTTACGGTTTAGTTACCTAAAACGGATAGTTTTTTAAATATTGGATCCGGGCAATAATCTCCTATTAATATAGATAATAGCACACATCTCTTACAATCAATGAATCGTATTCATGTTATGAAACTTGAATGCGGCCAAAAAGTGGTTCAGATTACATTATATTTAAACATTGACGATGAAGATTTTGAGTGCGGTCTGTTTTGGTGGTGTGCTTTAAAAATTATGAGGTTATGAAGAAGAGAATGCAGGCGGTATCCTTCTAATTAATGGATGCGGTCCACTTTTAGCTTGCATAGCTGTGTATAAAAACGTCTGAGTAACGTGACATTTCTATACAGATTGCGTGCAGCTCGTTCATTAAAAGCGATCATGTGTAGGAATGCTCCGATATTCCCATTATGCATTATGCTATGGGAGCCATGTGACTCCCGCTAGGTGCCGTCTTCAAGCCTGGTGAAACAATGCCCAAGACCGCCCCGATTCTTATGAACTTTCTCATATTGTTTGTTAATGGTAAATAATAGCCGCATAAGAGGTTTATAACGGCGCCGCTCTTTCATCTTGCGACATTTTGTGCTTTGTCATTATTGTAATTGTCATTATTTTACCACGGATTCGTCATTTGAATTATTCTCATAGGTCGCAGCGGACGGTAATTTGTTTATTTTGATTTCAATCTGACGGCTTTGTATGCTTTGTCATTTGAATAATTTTATTGTTTGAGATTCTTTGAGTTCCTAGCAATTGTTTTAAAATATCATTGGTTCCTAGTGAATAATTTGGATTGATTTGCGTAGAAACAAAAAAAATAAAATTTCTAAATTATAATTTCGTTTGGCATAAAACAAAAAAAATATCAGTAAAAAATATGTGGATATGAAGCATTTAAGGGACCATCTTTGTTTATTTAAATTATTTGTTTTGTATTAATATCAGTTCTAATATTTGTAAGTTAGTTATAGTTTACTTTATGTTCTCTTAAATTTATTTGTTTCATACAAATATTACAAAAATATCAGTAAAATAACACTACATTTTGTTTGGTTTGATCGCTGCCTTATTCTTAACATAAAACTGAAAATAATAGGTCAAGGACTAAGGACAGCTCCTTATTGTAATACTCAGTAATTGGCCTAAGTATATTAGTGAGTTATCTTAAAAGGTCGAAGGTATATTATCAACAAATTAATGTACGACGCAAATGAACTGTGAGATATCGCAAATGAACTATCCAGAAATTGTGCCAAGAGCTGCACTGCTCTACATGTTTAGACAATACCAATTAAACAACAACACATACATTTGTGGGCCATATATCAGGCTTAACTCCTTCACCATCCTTAGTTCTTAAGCAGCTGTTAATAAGGAATCATTTTGCAAAGTAGCATTGTCATGCCTGTTGTGGGATACATTTTCTCGGTGTGTTTCGTTAGTTCTTATAAGTCGGTGTTAAAGTCGTTTTTGCTTGTAAATTGCAGTAGTGGGATGTCGGACGCATGCGTTCCCACGATCGCGCGACATGTGCGCAGGCGCAGAGTGCATTGCATTGTGTGGATATGAAGCATTTTTTGCGGAAACACTCGCTTAGTACCCGTTAGGTGTTGCTGCTGTGGAAATGATAATGGCGGAACAGATTTGCGATACGCGCTAAATATCTGAGGCCGCTTACAAAGTGCACCAGCTTACAAACAATTCATACTTAGGTATACTACATTTGCCTGTATAGTCAAAATAAAATTGGCCTTTGAAAGCAGAGGTAGAAAATGTTTGCTGTGAATAATAATAAAAAAAATATTAGGCATCATCATATACATTTCTCCTAGTAAGTAACTAAAGCACTTGTTTTACAGAAACACTAGCACGGTATCACAACACCCAGACCCGAAATAATACCCGGGACCACTGAGAAGGCGCGACGTTAAAGTCCGGCAATATGAATTTGTAGTTGCATGTGGAATCTTACGTTGGGTCTAACCTATTTGATATGTATCTCTGCATCGTTGCAGAAGGCTGGGTCCAGTAATTACAATGCAATATCGGAACTGTACCATTATTTACTGAAAGTCATTTTAAACGCGTAAAAGGAAACGTCCAGTGGCACGATGACAGCGAGGAACCGCCAATTACAAATTAATTATGTGGCTCGCGGCTGGTTTTATTAGAAATCACGAATAATTGTTTTGTAGGTACATTTTCAATTCAATGATAACTGAATCAAATCAAATTAGAAGCGATTTAAGACTACACTTGCGAGTAATTTTATCGAATCACCCTTTCTTTTAAATCTGGATAATTAAAGTATTGTAGATGTGATTCAAATTAGGATAATATTTAGGTATTTTAAGTATTTTGCTCTCAAACAACTGAGAATCAAAACACAAGCAAGACTAAACTAAATGTGTTGAAAGAAAGAACAATCAATGGCAGTAATATTTTATTTTTTTGTATTTTATAGAAAAAAATTCTAGGGGCAAAGGAAGTAATGTATTTTATTGTATGTGTATTGTTTAAATACACGGTGGCATTAATATTTTTTTTTGTTTTTTATTGAAAACTTTTATTTTTTAATTTATTATATTACCCTTCATTTTACTGTGTCATGCAGGAAAATCAAACAACTGGCCGGAATCACAATTTAATTGTAAAGCAAAGGTTTTTCATCTGTTATCATGGTAGTAACATAAACACGCCGGTGGTCCTCAGTACGTGAGGGACGCGACGTCACTTCCGCTCTGCGCGTGCGCCTCTCCCGAGTGCACTTTCTATGCGGGCCCATAGACCATAGATAATAAAAGAGACAAATAGGCATTGTCTATTCCACTGCTTGCAGATATAAAATCAAATAAGGACTGCTTACTTTTATGGATAACTTTCGACTTATAGAAACTTTCCTATAAATATAGTATACGTGCCATTGATCCATTCAAATTTCTCGAATATTGCCCGATGTATGACTGATATAAACTGACACTACCTAATAATTGTGTAAAATAATAGTAGTTACGTATCAAGATAATACAGTTTTGTAGATGAGACGTCGAGTATATGTATATGAAATGTGAGAAGACTAACAAACAGGATCCAAGTGCAGTCAACAGCAGGCCAAAGTAATCTCTTGCAGTTCAATATTAATTCTTAAGCGCACCAGATAAGGGCGTTGCAAAGTCAAAAATGTAGTTTGACGTGCATTTGTCTATTCAAAATAACACATCTTTAAATTCTGCGAATGAGAGTTAAATTCGTTGGCTCTTTGTTATGTTTACTAAGATATGAAAATGTATTTCACACATGCGTGTTTATCTGCATCATCAAAGACGTGAGCACAATTCACACCCTAGGTAAGCGTAACCCCACACTAGCGTTCTTTGAGCGTCGACGCCCACGCAACTCTGACGCGACGCCGACGCGACGTCGACGCCACGTCGACGCGACGCCGACGCAACGCTTGCGCAGCGGCGCGGTTGAAATGACGAACGCCAGGACTGCGCTCCACAGGCGCCGCGCCGGCCCGACGCCTGCGCAGCGTTTATTTTGTCAACAGTACAATGATCAAGTCAATTGTTTCGGCCCGACCGTGTTTTAAAATCAGTAGGTAGAAGAGAGAAAATAAATGCTAAAGTTGCCTATTCGGGCCATGTGTCAAATAGGTATAATATATTTTTTCCTTTACAAGTTGAAAGCATTAATTTATCACTGCAATATAAAACATTATATTGTGCGTTATTCAAATCTTACATTTCCATTTTCGAAATAACTGTACATGACATCAGCGCGGCGCGACGCTCGAACGCGATGTGCGGAGGACGCCCAGCGCAAGCGCCGCTCAAACGCCGCGCCGACGCTGTGCGGGCGCCGCGTCGACGCTGAGCGGGCGCCGCGTCGACGCTGAGCGGGCGCCGCGTCGACGCAACGCCCAACCAACGCTAGTATGCGGAGGTCGCCGGCAAGACGCTGACGCTCGAAAGACGCTAGTGTGGGGTCCCTCTAAAGGACACAGGTTGATTCAAGAACTCCAACTTTTCTGTTTCTAGTTACAATTTGATATATATTTATTACTTACTAGCGGCCGCCCGCGACTTCGTCCGCGTGGATTTCGGTTTCCATACAAACTTTCACCCCCCTTTTCAACCCCGCACGCAACGGAAGCCCTCAAGGATGAATATTTTTTCCCGTTTTTTCACATTTTCCATTATTTCTTCGCTCCTAATAGTTGCAGCGTGATGTTATATAGCCTAAAGCCTTCTTCGATAAATGGTCTATTTAACACAAAAATAATTTTTCAATTCGAACCAGTCGTTCCTGAGATTATCGCGTTCAAACAAACAAACAAACTCTTCAGCTTTATAATATAAGTATAGATGGCTAAAAAAAAAGGTATTAAAAAAGCAGCAAATTTTTAACCAGTAACCAGGTTTATTTTACTTGTGAATCATCATGCCAATTTTAAAATACCAGTATTCGTTTGAAACAAAAAAAAATATAAATACCTAATACATATACGGTGGAATTGAGAACCTCCTCCTTTTTTTTGAAGTCAGTTAAAAATAACATGGTGCCGTTCTGTTTAATAACCAATGGTACGTCTTAAGTTTAGGTAGGTACGAGTACCATGATGTCGCGTTTTGACCTGCTAAGTTATTTGAAATGTTTTTAATGATGTATGAAAATCTTAAACTCTACATTCTGTAAAATTAGTCTGCCTTTTGAGAACATTTAAAAAGTCTCTATATTAAAGACCGCAGCCAAATAACAATCACTACGGTGTTGTTGTGTTCCTGCGTGTGAGTAAGGTTTTCAGAGCTCCTGAGGGGTGCTACATTAGTAGCAGGGGTCAAGCCTTCAAGGTAAGAGTGACAAGTCCAGTAACAAATTTATTATGCTGTACTTGTCGCCTTTAAGCTAGGACCTCTTTACCACTTAACATCAGGTGGGATGAGGTCAATCTCGAAGTACAATATATAAAACAAAACTTAAAGTGTCTCCAAATTAAAGAAGTGCGAACGATGTTATTTTAAATTTTGTAAAATCATGTTGTAATAACATTTATTAGCGTTAAAAATATGTGCAACATGTTCATATATGGAAGCACCATAACGGCCACAGTGCAGTGGCTCTGTCACTTCGAGATTGTTTCTGAATCATCCTGTATGCTTTGTAATTAGTGTCATCCGCGTGCTTGCCAGGTCGAGCTGGAGTCATCATCGCGGGTAATGATCGTAACGCGAGCCTTTATGTAACCTTCGTAGGTACGGTAAACACCGCATCAAGGTACACACTTGCTATTCGATTTTAATCCTTATGTCAGCGACTTAAGGGCTGTCAAAAGTATTGTAGTCTGACATGTTTTCGACCGTATGTGATACGCAGAAGTGCTATCACACAACTAATGTTCGTGTTTACACTTTCCATTGTGTTCATTGTTTACTGTTTATTTCATAAATAACAACTTTATGGAGTCCGTTATATTGTTCAAGGGTTTAGTTGCATCCTTTGAATGTCATTTAACTGATTAACATACGAGTCTATTGCAAGTTAAGAGTATAACATCGGATGCAAATTTTCTTAAGTTGCTTGATACAATTTCAATATTGATTAATTTAAGGTTTTCTTATAAAGAATCGCAGCAAGAGTATAATTTCGTGTGAAAGCTATAGGTAAGTATAATTGCATATAAATTAATTTTGAAACTGGTATCTTCCTCTTATGTTTTTTTATTATTTTGGGGATGTAGTAATGGACCCAGCAAGGCCCTTTATTGCGATAAACATGTTGAAGTTAGAATTGCTTTTCAGAATACAAAATATTATATTTTACATAGTAATATTTCTTGTGATAAATGTTTGCTTTTTTCTTGTAACTAAGTCTAATTATCTTGATAAGTATGAAACAGAACAATTGTCACTTATTTTTTTAAACATTCTGCTATGTACTTCTATTCTAAAGATGTAAATTTAAATATATCGTCATTAAATGTTACGACGACATCGTTTCATCTCATTTTCTGCCATCTTGGGCATGTAAAGACAGGAAAACGGTTGAGATAAATATGAGTACGTCTAACGTAATGTTTCTCACGGTGACGTATTTAGAAGAACATTCCTGAGAAAAATGACGCTAACTATGATAATTTTGTGTCTATATAGACCTCCAAAAACATGCAACATGCATGAGTTCTACAACAGACTAGACTCGGTGTTGAAGCTTGTTTGTAGAATTCATAATAAAAGAATAGTAGTTTGTGGCGACTTTAATATTGATACGCTCAAGAAAAATAACGTTACAATGGAATTTGAATGTTTTCTCTTAAGCTATAACCTCAAATTAGAATTAAATGAAATTACAAGACCTATTAGTGGCACTTGCATAGATAATTTTGCACATAATTCATCTTCTAAATGCAAAGGTGAAGTTATAGACTTAGCATTATCCGATCATACGGCACAAGTATTAAAAATTCCTGTGAAAAAAGTCTGTAAGATTAATTATTGGCGTAAGAAAGTACAGGATATATCAACACGGAACTTAAAGTTATTTAAAGCCCACTTAAGTAGTCTCTCTTTCAGTGAAGTATACGATAATATGGACCCTAACTCAGCATATAACACTTTCTTAGAGCTATTCAAATTTTTGTATAATCTCTGTTTCCCAGAGAAGATTGTAACGATCAGAACTCATAAGAGAGTTAAATGGATGTCCAAAAGCATAAAAATGTGTAGCAAAAAGCAAAGGCAACTACTTTGGAGATTTCGACATTCACCTTCAGTACAAAATAAGATTACACTTAAAACCTACACCAGAACCTTTAGAAAAATAGTTAAACTTACACAAAAGGCACAGAATAATCATTTTATAAAAACGTCCAAAAATAAATCAAAAGCTACCTGGCATTTGATAAACGGACCCTCTCAAGTTAAAGAACCTATTGCAAAAATAGAAAGTGATGGCTTCACTATTACAAGTCCTATAAAAATTGCAAATGCTTTCAATAAACACTTTGTAGAACAAGTAAAACCATCTTCGACAAATAATATTAATCATTCCCAGAAAATTAAGGAGACCAATAGTTACAAATCAATGTATATGCATCCAGTTGTACCCCAAGACATTATAAAAACAATCAAAAGAATAAAAAATAAAAAAAGTGTGGGTCCCGATGGCATTTCTACAATTGTAATAAAATACGTAGATGAAACTATATCAACTCACATAAGTCATATTATGAACCTATGCATAAGCCAAGGTATTTTCCCGGATAATTTAAAACATGTTACAGTTAAACCTCTGCACAAAAGAGATGATAAAAAAGACATGTGTAACTATAGACCTGTGGCCATTACTTCAATATTTTCAAAGATTTTTGAAAAAAATATTTATGATGCAATATATTCTTATATAACAAAATTTAATATATTATGTGACGAACAAATGGGATTTAGGAAAAACAGAAATATTGACATGGCTATTTTTAAATTATTAAATACAATTATGAATAATGTTGACATGAGAAACCCAGTTTGCGCTATATTTACCGATATGACTAAAGCATTTGATTATGTTGATCACAAAAAATTAATATATAAATTAAATACTTATGGTATTAGAGGAAATTTATTGAAATTATTAGAATCTTATCTTGACAATAGAATACAATACGTTGAAATAAATAAAATCTGTTCACAAACCCGCTATGAAGTCACATATCGATCAGAACCAAAACAAATCAAATACGGTGTTCCTCAAGGGAGTGTATTGGGCCCGTTGTTGTTCCTTCTTTATATAAATGACTTACCTAGATCGATCAATGAACAAAATATGGTACTATTTGCTGATGATAGCACAGCTATAATACAATGTGACGATATTAATAAATATGAAAGAAAAATTAACGATGCGTTGGAGTCTATAGTGAACTGGCTTGATAAAAATAATTTAAAAATTAACCTAATTAAAACCAAATGTATGCATTTTTATCAAAAACTTAGTCCAAAGAATTTTAGTATTAATTGCCGCTCACAGAATATAGAGGTGGTAAAAGTTGTAAAATTTCTAGGCATTACAATAGACAGCCAGCTTACTTGGAAACCACAAGCAGAGCAAATATTGAATAAGTTGAACAAATGTGCATACGCCCTTTTCCAATTATCCAAAAAACTCACGGTTGAATCTACTCTTACAGCTTATCATGGAATGGTTGCACCAATATTACGTTTTGGAATTATTTTTTGGGGAGATTGTAGCGAGAGAGAGAATATTTTTAGGTCCCAGAAACGATGTATTCGAGCTATATGCGGTCTAAAACCCACGGACAGTTGTGTGCCAATGTTTAGGTCGCTAAAACTGCTGACGTTCCCCTCACTATACATCTACGAAATTTGTGTTTATGTCAAGAGTAATCCACAACAATTTGTCAAATTAGCTGATATTAGAAACAGACCATTACGAGCACAATATCGTCAATTATTAAAAACTGGTGGATACAAAACGGCTCTTTTGAATAAAAGTGTGTTTGGAATGGGTCCCATCATTTACAATAAAATACCTGATAGCATAAAAACATTGAACCTGCATCTATTTAAAAAGAAACTAAAACGACTACTGATTGATAAATGTTATTACTCCGTTTCCCAATTTTTAAGTGACGCTTTATAAGATTATAATTATTATTACTAATTTTGTTATGTTTGAAAATTTCATTTAATCAAGTTATTTAATTTATTATGACGCTATTATTATAACTTAGTGACTTAGGTAAAGATTAATTTAATTTTAATGAATTTATAAACTAATATATGACATTTCTACGCCCTTTAGGGTAAAATATGCTGAACTCTTTTCTCTGTAACACCTGTTTCTGTGTACCATATTTTTAAGAAATAAATGATATTCTATTCTATTCTATTCTATTCTATTCTATTCTATGTGACAATTAGAGCCAAAGGAAATAAGAAGTTAGTAAATATTGCAAAGGAACTAAATCACATACGTTTTCTGAATTGGTTTGGTTATTATAATAGTAGTATCCATTAGCATACCCAGATACCCCCCCGAGAAGAGCAGGGGAAGGCAGCTGCACCCCCTCCCCCCCTCTGAAAATCTCCCAAAAAGATGTACCTACCAATATGTACACGGAGCCTTATGTGCTAACTTTTGATTAAACCACAATAAAGTCTAGACAGCTCACCTTTAAGAGAGTTAGGGCATAGCGATTTATCGCTCGAACTGGAGCAGTCCGACTGTATAAATACCTCCACTTTACTGAAGACCGCAACCAAATAACAATCACTTCGGTGTTGTTATGTTCCTGCGTGCGAGTAAGGTTTCCAGGGGGGTGCTACATTAGTAGCAGGGGTCAAGCCTTCAAGGTAAGGGCGACAAGTCCAGTAACAGATTTATTATGATGTACTTGTCGCCCTTATAGCTATGACCTCATTACAAATCGGCGCCTCTCGTGTTAAAAATGTGTGCCTTTGGGCGTGCCTCTTCTACAGGTTTAAGCATTGTGTCCTGGCTGTATGTTGTGGGCTGGTGGGTTAATCAATCATTCTCTAGTTTGTGATTACGTTTGGTAATTTTGGCACCCCGCTTGCCATTGATTTAACCGGTACCTATTGTAACAATGACTTCATTTCTATACTGGAGACCCTTAAGTGTGATATTAATAGACTAGTAATTCGTAGCGACAGCAGTTTACAAAGGTTGGATCACATATAATAGTTTTAGAAATGCTATCGCTACGAACGCTATCGTAAGTCGTAGTGAGCGCGACACGTGCATTGCACGACTGCATCCGTGTCCGTGATTTATTCTGAGCGCGCTCCTGAATGTGAAGGTGGTGACCCAATACCGGTACGAAACGTCATATGCACGCGTCATTGGCACCTGATTGTACGGTCTACAGCTCGTCGAGGTAAACACTTGCTGTTCCATAATCAATCTTATGTGCATGATATAGGAGCGGCGCTAAGTGCAAAGTGTGTAGGCTGATGTGCTTTTGATCGTACACACGGCAAATCGGTATGGTGTATACCGTCTACTATATATCATCGTCAAAATTCATAAGCATAAAATGTATATTGTATATCTGTTGTCAAAAATAAGGTTGTAAATAATATTCTTGAAAGAATGCAGTTATGTTTAAAATTTTGTTAACAATTAAAATCAATGCATGAAGTTTCAAAATAAATAAATAAATAAATAAATAAATATTGGACAACATCACATACATTGCTCTGATTCTGTGGTAAGTAGCTTAAGCACTTGTGTTACAGAAATCAGAAACAACGACGGTACCACAACACCCAGACCCGAGACAATATGGAAAAGTTCGTATCCCATATTGACCCGACCGGGGATCGAACCCGGAACCTCAGAGATGGCGCTCGCCAAAGTCAGGCCCGCTCGCCTCTCGGCTACGGAGGTCAATAAATAATGTTTCAATAAAATTGTGATTTACATGTTTTAAATTAAGTAGAAAATTGGCAAATAGTTTCTTGTTTTATTTACTATATGTATATCTTTTAGGGAAGCGTGTTACATCGTAAAGTCACGTGCACTGTGTATGCAAGCTCGTTTTAAACCGAACCGTATGGTAACGTCTCTTATACGGTTCAAGTGTTTACATTTCATTGCTTGTGACTGTACACTACATCATTTCTTACGATCGGGTGACAGTTTTAAGAAAAGTACTAAAACATGAAAAAACCCCTACAAATACAAAATCAGAAGAGGAATGACTGCATTTAGTATTTGCATTTCTGCACACTTGAATGTACTCAAAAACCTACTTACAGTCGTCTGTTTCTGAGCACGCAAAGTAAGCAAGTCATACAACTCTGAGCAACAAGTACCATCTATTTACTCTTTGTGTAAACGAAGGGTTCATCTTGAGCGCAGTTCTTGCATGCGCAAGCGCACTTATGTTTGCCGAACATCGATGAGTCAGGTTAGATGCTGGCCCTTTGGGTGATGTCATCTCTGACTCGCGTGATTAGTAAATTGAATTGATCATTAAGCCAGTCGTATTTAGCACGATGAGCCCTTGTCCGGGTTATAGTCATTGTATATCAGGTATTTGATGTAAACTACATACCTATGTCTTTTTAAACAGATTTTTGTACGAAATGAGAATCAAGATAAATAATCATTTTCTTTTAATTAAAAATGGCTTGAAATACAATTGAAAAAGCCTGTAAGACAAAATATATGGACATGATTATCTAAATAATTTAAAGAAACACTTCCCTTGCTGTGTGGAATTCGAACCGACGACCTTCACGTATCGCGCGTGCTGCTCTTCCAACTGAGCTAACCGCAAGTTATCGTAGGCGATGAAATGTTTCTGCTGTATCAATCCTAGTTCGCTAGTGCGGGGTAAAGAACTGTAAAAATAAAAAATGGAATGTTTTTATGCCCATTTCCAATGTTTTACGATTCGTAATATGTCAAAAATTACGTTTTTCTCCGTTACGTTATTGTCTCGGGTCTGGGTGTTGTGGTACCGTCGTTGTTTCTGATTTCTGTAACACAAGTGCTATAAGCTTAAGCTATTTACCGCAGAATCAGATGTTGTCCAATATTTATTATTCATATTTATTTATTTACTAATTAGTAATAAGAATCCGTTCTAATTACTAATTAGTAAATAAATTGTTTTTCAAATATTGGAACCGGCCATAGATCTCTCATCACATTACACCAATGTGATATCTTATGGTCCAATTCATGCACACCTGACCGTTGCATTTAACACATCATTTGTCATAAATAATTCGAATACTCTGTGGGAATTTAATTGTGTAATCAAACTGCGAACTCGACATCTTCATTCCATTCATCCGAACGCAACACTCCGATTCATGTGAATAATGAATGATCAAAACGATTGCGTTACTAACGTTACATTACAATTGGACGCTAATTTGGGGCTAGGCATTTCTCACTGACTTTATTGGTCCGATTCCGAAGTTCATCTGAATAATTTCGGGCCCATAACAAATGATGTTATGTTTCGTGTCAGTGATATTTAAATAAACGATGATGTATTGCTATCGGCGTGATCAATAATACATGTTTCTATTAGGGTTGTCACTAAGAATAATACACTATTTCTGATGTTGCAATTGCAGGAATAGTTGATATTGATCCGCATAAAATATCACGCCGCGCTATCTCTGAGGACCCGGGTTCGATCCCGGTCAGGTTAATATGGGAAATAATATATATTCTATATAGTCTTGGGTGTGGATGATTGATTGGTGTGTGGTACCGTCGTTGATTCTAACTTCTTCAACATAAGTGCTTAAGCTACTAACAACAGAATCAAAGCAATGTCTGCGGTGTTGCCCAAGATATTTATAATTGATTTTAACTATTTTAAAAACTTTAAGAGAGCGGACGAAATGTGGTTTTAATCTTATTTCTTGGTCAAGTCAATTTCAATAAAGGCTTTTTCATATGAGCAAATTTGATACTTTTTTGCTTATTCGAATATAAATAAATAAAAATGTGTTTTTTAAATTTAACGGACGGTGTAATTAATTTCAATGTTTTTCTACTGAGTCATCATCCCTATTAGATGGAAATAGGTATATACAATTTGTAATAATTGTTGTTTGTACGATTTTCTTCGGGTACCATTTCAAATTATGCTAAAACTAGCTGACCTGACAGACTTAGTTGTCCTGTCGTAACGACGACTTCTTAATTCGAATTGGTTTTAACCCACGAATAATTTACTACGCAATTTTTTGATTATTTCTTTCATAAGAACCTTCTCCTGACAGTAACAAACATAACAAAAAATAGCGAAAATGATCCAGCCGATGGCGTGATGGCGTGACCAAAGGAAATAGGGTTTCTTTGTCATATAGAGATATTGACCTAATAATTATTGTACACTGCAACGAAAATGTGATCTAGATAAATAAAAACTCATATTAATTGTGTCTCTGCTCCCACAGCCCTGAGGTCGCATGCGGCCTGTCGGTCCTATTGCAACACTATGTAACAGTTGTTCTAAGAATTGTTGTTGATAACGAGGACTGTTATCAAGACGGGTTACGAAACTATTTACTTTGTTGATCGTCGTCGAAATATTAGTAATGGACATTACATTGTTGGAGACATAATAACCACCCTGTGTGATTGTTTTATGCTTTATAACCTTCACAGTTCTCTTCATATGGGCTTGAATCCCGTGCAATATTTTCACATTGTAAGGGATTTCCAGTTAGGTTTGGGATCACCTGATTGTTCGATAAGAATGATATTTCCGTGCTTTGGAGGCATGTTAAATTCTTGGTTCCAGTATGTTTTCCCTTGCAAAGGTTAAGGTTTGAGCGGGGAAGTCCCACACACACTGTTGTCTCCCTAGGCAGCGTCACGGTGTGACAATGCATTTCCCCTCAGTAACAAAAAAAAGATCAGGTAGTGTTCCCTCCATTTTAATAACTAGATTTATCACATCAGGATCATAGTCGTAGAGGACCATGGGCTCCGTAATCGATGGGTAACCGCACGTTAAAAGAAAGAAGAAGTTTTATTGACCTGCTGATTGAAAGACAATATTGTCAAACAGCACATCAATAATTCGCTTTACTCTTAGTAAATCCATATTCTAATATTGAACAAGGACCTGATGATGGCCCAGATTTTTTTATCTCTTGTCAGCTACATTGCAGTATCCTATCTCATATGCACCGCGCCCTATCCCTACCGGACGAAGGGCTAACCTAGGGCCAATTGGGCCAATGATCGGCGGAAGCGCGCCCGGATACGCGCCGCGCGTGCGCGTGCGCCGTTTTTGCCGCGGGATTTAGCTTCCGTCCGCCATTGTGCTGGTAATGACATTCGGAATGCAAGCGTTCGTGTGAAAGCGGGTATTTGGATCTAGTGGGGTGATTTTGAATGTGATATGCACTTGTTTGTTTCCGCTCGCGGACTCGACCGTGCGGAGTTCCGTTGAATTCCAATGTTTAAACTTATCGTTCTGAACGATAGCCCTAAGCTTGCAGATCGATGTTAGATCTTAGGGAATGTTCAAGTACCTATTACGTTACACAATTTTGGAGGTGATTTGTAAAACGTTACGATGCGATACAATAAAAAATTGAGAAATGAAACTCCCCTTGATTGATTGGGTGATTTAAATGTCATGGTGACATGTCTGTCAATGTCACGTAAACCATGACCAATCACAAAACAGTAGGACCTCACGCCTACGTATCGCCATCTGGTGGATTTTTCGAACGCGAAAACCCTCATTGGCAACCCTTTTGGTTTCCCTACGGTTTAAGGGCACGACTAAAAGGCGGAGAAAAGTCCAAAGTGTGAAGTATGATGTGCCGTGACAGAAAACATCATTGAGAACTTAAGAAATGTCAATGCATGTACTTAAATAACCTCAATGTTCTGTTTGTGTTCCCAAATATAATTACTGTCACTACATAGTATAAAACAAAGTAGCTCTTTCCGTATGTACCCATATAAGCTTAGATCTTTTAAACTACGCAACGGATTTTGATTAAGTTTGTTTATTAAATAGTGTAATTCAAGAGAATGTTTTTATATGCAATATAGAATTTTCAAACTTCCAAGTATGTACTTTGCATCCGTGCGAAGCCGGGGCGGGTAGGTAGTAAATAAATAAATATGTATGCAGCCATAAGTTTTGCCTGTTAGGTGTTGTTACTGGTTCGACTATCAAAAGGCGCCTTAAAAAGTGTTGCACATAAGTAGATGTATTATTCTACGTTCAATCAACTTCTTTCCATTCATCAATATTAATGGTAATCGATAACACAGTTAAAGTCGAGTTAAAAACTCGATGAAAGTAAATATCGATCGTTCCGTCAGTATCGGCACGCGCTGCGCCCGCGCAGTGACCTCGCCGTTCTAGGAAAGCCCGGTCCCGGACATTGCGCAATGTTTGAGTCTACTGCGACATTGGCGTACTTGCTACTGTTTATTACCACCTGATAAAAACCCAATTAATTAAATGTGCGTGATCAAATTCGGCGGTTGTTTGTTGAACTGTATCGGTTTGTAGAGTTGTAACGCTAGATGCAAGAAAAGTAAACAAATACTTGCAACTGAATATGCACATGCAAAGACCTTATTACACTGTACAAGACTTTTTTAATGATAAAAATATGTGGAATAGTTAAAATGTCCATGTGCAAATATTTTGTGTGATGTTATGTGGTTATGTGGATATCTGTTGAGTTTGTTGCGGCGGTTCTACTTAACAGAACCAACGTCGAGGCGCTGGTAGGAAGAAATAATTGACGTGAAAAATCATTTATTGTAAATCCACTTGCAGAAATAAATCATTTAATTTCACCCGAAAGGAGGTTCTGATTATGGTTTTACAGACATATTAAAGAACAATTTAGGCGGTCTTATATTAGAAAGCACTTCCAGACAAACTTTAGTAGAGATTATAAAATCAAAAATGGTATTGTTTTAAAGCGTACTACTACACTATAGGAGGGCTGTACGTGGGTACCCTTCCTATATCGCATACAGCCCTTCTGTTCATCTATAGACAATCATGTCACGATGACTAGGAGGCGATGGATGCATGGCCTATGAAAAATTTCGGAGTTCTTCGACTGAAACGACGCTCTGTTTATCAAAGACACGAACCAATCAGTCGTGCTCGACCGTCCTCAGTACACAAAAGTAGCTATAGGAAACAACAAAATTAGATGTTATACAAAGCACTATTAGCCGAACGGTATTGGTACGACCTTGCCGCGTCCGCCTCATTGTACTGATGCAAATTAACTTATTTAGCTGCTTGTCCATCAACCTCTTAAGCCCCGTGAACAACCGAATGAACAACGCGTGGACAATTTACTAATCTTCCTCTTAGCTACGTATCCTGTTTAATATGAACCTAGATAGGAGTATGTATCTGGGATTTTTAGGGCACACACGCCGGTCAGTAGTTGAAAAATAAGCAAAGCTTCTCCTTAATACAGTTTGAGACTTTTGCGTTCTATTCCTAATAAGTTACAGAGTTAGATAGCGATGGCAAAGTAGTGTTATAACACAAATAAGTATTTTCAGTCCTCATTTTGCGTATATGCTATGAGTTCTTTTTGCAGAACTTACGATTAAGACTTGAGTCTTTTAACGAGACTAGAAACTCGCAGAGGCTCGAGCTTTTAATTATTATTTTTTGATTTCAAGTCTTAAAAAAACATCCTGGCCAATTTTAGGACTAAAAGAGTCAGTGTTTTTATTCCCGGGTAATTTGTCAAAAATGACAATCCGTTTTTCTACGAGTCGTATAATCTAATTTCAAATTTATTTTCCATATCAGCTGTCAACAGTCGACGGTCGGTCGTTTTTAGCTTACGCCTTGTATAAAATATTCGTAACTAGAATGGATTGGTCAAATATTGGCACCAGCCTTTAAAATACTAGGCAATGTAATTAAAGCGAATCTGCCCGATGTTAGGTTGTGCTGCAGCAACCGTGGCCACGAGCTGACTGGTCTCGATCAGCTTCATCTGTGAGTAAGTCTGTCGGGCAGTAACTTCTAAATGTGTTGTCGCCTTTTAACCGGTTAACTTATTTTAAACAGCTTATGCTTTAGTTACTAGGGTATAGGATAGGTGCTAGTGATATTGTTGTGGTTATAGAGAGAGAGAGAGTCCCACACACGCCGTCGTCATCTCCCTCGGGTGACGGTACAGTGCGCCAAGCATTTCCCCCCGCCAAAAAAAAGGTAAAGGATAGGTGCCGGTGATATGTAATTTTTTCTAAGAAGCTATTCTGATAAATTACACATTACACCTTCAGATATTTATTACTAATCTTTGGGATTACTACTGCAGAACAAATTAACGTTTTTCTAAGCTAATGATAAAATAATATAAAAACTGATGGTTAATTATTGCGTAAATCGCGCAAAAACTTTTAATTCTCCACGGTCAGTTAGAATCAAAATGTATATATTCAAGAATATAAATTAATTACCATGATGGATATTAAATTAACTTAGAAGTTGAGTTGAGTAAGATGTGTTTAACGTTTTTATCGATGAAGTGCAAAAAGCGATTTCAGATGTTATTAACTATTTTGTAGAAGGTTCTACGGCTACTATAAGTTGAGCCACGGTGTGTTTTTTATATCGATAATTTATTCTTATTTTTTACCATCATATTTACATAATGAGCTAAGTACATATCTCCTCATTCTCCTCATAGTCTACAATAATTAGAAATATAGAAAGAATTTAATTGAGGATTAAAATACTTTACAGAACAACGATTCCAAGGACATTGCAAAGTAAAATTACTGTTACTAAATATTATCGCGCATCTACAAACAACGCTCGTGACTGTGAGTCAACAAATATTTGATCGTTCATCTTATTGACACTTCGGCCAAGTTCAAGTACCAGATGTCATCATTAAATGAATCCACTGACGTTTGAGGAAACGGTACCACTGAGTCATCTCGAGTGACGTCAGTGATCAATTTGGAGTTCGCGAGAAATTCAACTGATTTGCAATTATAATTAGACTAATACAAAACGTGTTATGACGAGGTATATGAGTGCATGATATAATTGGATATAATAAGCACTTGTTATTATAAATAATAGAGCAATTTTCTAGTGCATGCATCTATTTTAGTTGTGTTCATGTTATTATCATGTAATTATGGTTATTTACGGTTGTGGCATTGTGTAAATGTAAATTCAACATTCAATTTTAAATTCTGTACTTTTCAGTTCATGTTACAAATTTATTTGATTAGTTGTGTCTCTATCAAACACGGTTGTTCGGCAAACTGCAGAATTATGGAAATCAACAAATGTTTCGTAAATTGATTTACAAAACACAAAAATCTTATTCAAATTAGGCAAAGGCAAAGAGGAAAAGTTTGAAATAAAAGTCATTCGGTAAAAACCTACAGAAGGAAAGAAGGAAGGCAAGCTAAATAAGTAAACCAACCAATATCTTGTTCGTAATTTCCTTATACAGACATACCTAAGTTTTTGGATAAGGAAATACATACAATTCAATTATTTGAGTTCTTATTGAAACATAACAGAATAATCATGCCCCTTGCTTTTAACATTTATTAAACCCCTTGTGAAAAGATATTATTTTTTCTGTTTTTTTTTTTACTTTATGCAACGAAACACAATTTGCCTAAAGTTGCGAAATGCCATGGTTCGATTTTCGAAAAAGGTTTTTTTAGGGATAAATGTTATCATGTAATGTATGTTATTTTTTAATACGAAAAATATGAAATGTATTTCCATAAAATTAAATAGAAAGATGTTCGGATTAACATGAAGGGTACCTTTTTATTCCGGAATAACGTGAACGAAGCCGCAGTAATATTAATGATTATTATTTAAAATATATTTGCGGCACATTCTGCATGTATACCTCGGTTGCATAATATAACATAGGAGCTGTATGAAATTTAGTCACTTAGAATGGAAAACCGCAAATCTTTTCGTCAGCTACTGTTGTTGGCGCTGCTGTGACCTACGGCTGCGCAGGAGTTTCCGCAAGGCGACCTTTCGCTTCGCAGAACTGTGGCTGAGGTGTCGCAAGCTCCCACTTTAACTCTTGAGCGTTTCGATTTACACTCCGAATGATAATAAGGTGTTCTGAGAATGGAGGCCCCGCTCTTAGAAGATACTGCGGTATAAGGATTAAAGCAAAAAAATGTTTAAGTTTCGATGTTTCGTAAAATGTTGACTTCATGAACTTAATCAACGTAAAAATTAACGAAATAGTGGTAGTTGAAGTAATAAATGTCTCTTTCTTTCTTTTCTTTAAGTGAAATATAAAATTACTTGCTGTTATTCGCGACTTCGTTTGGAATTAAAATCCTACATGTTAATTTAATTTGTTTTGTAGCGTGAGTTTCGCACTCGCAGACCGCTTGAAAGTGGTTTGCGAGGCCTATGATTTAATTTTAAGAAGTGTTGTTAATTTTATAATAATAAATAAATAATAATAATATGTCCACTTATCTTTCCAGAAAATTTCATTCAAATCCAATTGGTAGCCACTTGAAAGAGGAACCAACATACATTCAGACATCTATACATACTTACAAGCTTTCCCGTTTATAATATTATCAAAGAAGTTGTGAAAGCAACGCAAGAAAGTAAATATTTTTGCGTGTTTTCCTTTGTTTATATATTTAGAGTCGAATTCTATAGACATAATTATAAAAACACTGGCGTCATATATATATAAATTTTAAGACTTTTTCATTCGCGTTCCATTTTTAATAATTTTACGGGTCAAAACTGGCGTCATATGTTAGTCAGATGGACTTATTTGTCAGCTTTAGTAAATACTATAATTAAATCGGGCATTTTCGTTCTACGATACTCGGTAGCACGTAGGTATAGTTCTATTTAAGTCCATGTAAGTTGGATACTTTCCTTAAAACGGCCATCAAAATAACAATACATTTAATTTGTCTATGTTTAACACCGCAACAAATTTAGATTTGTAGATGTTGATTTACCTATCTGAGTAAACTTATTTATTAACCAAATAATCGTGTATCAAAGAATTACAAAATAAATTTTCAAATATAAATTTGTCTACATCCAATCAAAGATATGCGACATTAGAAACCTTGTGAATTCGAGCGATAGGAGTCGCGGTTCAAATAAAATCGCAGCTTAAACAATTAGTCGTAGTAACAACGGCGCCTGTCCGCCATTAATTATTTATAGTATCGCTAATCTGCTATAATTACTCCGGACAAGTCCACACGTACAATCATCGCGATTGCCTGCGCCGGCGCCGCAAGTAACCTAATAGATTTAATGGTCCCACAGTCACAGATGGAGTGGTTCATGCCCATATACTGCACATTCTTGGGACCAGTCGCGGAGACTAGCAGATTGTGTCTAGACTACTAGTTTTAAATACTACGCATATAAACGAGTATTCAATCAAATGTTACTTTTAAGACCGTACTTTTAATATTGTTTGGTAAACAGTCCGTCAAGGTAAACAATTGAATATTAGTCCTTATGTGTACGGCAAAAGGGTGGTGCAAAGTACAAATTGTAAATTATTTTTAAAAACGCTTGGTGCAAGGTTACCAGTATGCGAGGGACATTATTTTTTTTCAATAGCTTTAACTGACATGCCCGTTTCCAATATTCGACGATTTGTAATGTATCAAAAATTACTAGCCGTTTTTCTCCAACCAACTACCTACATCGTTAATACTATTTCATATCAACTGTCATCAGTTGTCAGTCGGTCGTTTTTCGCTTACGCCTCGTATAATTTATTACTATTCGTAACTATAACGGATCGTTTTCCAAATATTGGAACCGGACATTAATAAAAAAAACTCTTTTAGTATTATTAAAATGCCTGTCTTCAGAGATTTTACTAACCAGTGTGCAATACGTTCCAATGACAAAAAATATATTTGACTACGCGTTTCGGAATTACCGTTGTTGATTCTCAAATTCTTCGCTGCGTCATAGACCGGCTTTTTTATCAATTGCGAGCCGTAAAACAAGTTAGATGCCTACCAGTCTAATATTATGGCTAACGGAGCGCCGCTCATATCCGCTACCGTATCCAATGTGGTGTGAGTTATCGTAGTATTGGACCTTGAGTTGTGGAATTTGTTTGTGGTCTCTGCGAACATTTCGTATCCATTCGTAAGTTACGTCAAGGCGCCGTTTTGTTCCTCTTGAAACTTGTCAATAACATTCTACATTTCTTTGTCCATGTGGATTACATTACATTAGCAAAATATACAAAGGTGCCTGTTGCCATCTCGGAACCTATTATTATTGTTTAACCAAGAAGATTTTCGTAAGAAACTCTTGCAAGTTTCGTTTAAAAAAAGCTAGGATGACTTGCCAACAAATATATCGATTACAATTGAATTATACATCTTTACTATATCAAACAAAATCGAAAGCTATTAACATTATGTACAGTCGAGAAAAACTGCAAATTGTAGGACAAGGTGCGCAGTAAATAAACATGTTACCTGGTTTTAATTTTAATTTTTGGCACTATCTAGAAAATATTTGCGAATCAAACCAAATCTTTAGTCTAAGGACAGTTTATATTTAAACTACAATGGAAAGCTTATTGGAGTCTACGTTCAATTAACATTATAACTGCGCGCAAGTAAATTATCAATATCTTTCGAGAGGGTCTTCAACGCAATGTGGTTCTGTCCAGAGACGCAATGTATATTCGTGGGCCCGGCACGGTTGGATGCGCCCCCGGGTGCGGCGCATCTCGCCGGGCCCTATGCATACCGCCTGCCTGCCGACCGTGACCAGCGCCCATCAGGTTACCTACTCTGAGGTTTCTTATTCGAAGATTTATTTTGGCTATTTTTAGAGTTGATTTTTGCGGTGAGATGTTTCCTTCTTTGGGATTGCTGTACGGCAAAAATACATTAGCTGTATCATCCATCACATAATCTATCATCTAGTTGCTGTTTTGTATTTAAAGTGAAGTCTGGTTATAAATAGTAGGCAACGGATTCTCAGTCCGTCCAATTTGTGATTTGATTGCTCAGATGTCAGACAAAACTGTTGCATATTAACTACTACCTAGTTAATATATCTTTATGATACAATTTTTTTTAAATAAAATTTACTTGAAACCTTTTTGTATGTAAAATAGAAGTAAAAAATCAATTAGTGTTTGCCTTCGACGAATTTATAAGAGTAGCAGGTACATTTTATAATAAGGTACAGTCTTTCTTTGCTTCTTATTAGATGTAATGGCAGAGGCACGATTAGACAAAACAACGTAGACGCATTAAGGCCAGTACATCCACCTGGTGACCGGGTTACGTGACACGGCTTCTGTGTCTGGCTGCAATGAATCGCCGTGGGCCGTTGCGCCTGAGTGCGTCTCTGGCCCAGAAGAAGCATCTCCTTTAAATTAAACCTTATTGTCTGTTTGGAATAGGGTTTTAAAGTCTTACAAAGGTAACGCTTAGATTGGCTAGATGATAACACATTGAACACAGGCTGACGAGAAAATGTCGTGTACCTACATATTTCAAAAAATTAGGGTTTTTTTTATTTGTAGATAGGTTTGTAGTACATATATTGATTGGTATTGACATAGTTGAGGTTAGTAAATACTATTTTTTATTGTTTCTTATCATTCAGAAAAACCTTATATAAAAACTAGCTTTTGCCCGCGACTTCGTCCGCGTGGCGTGTTATTGTGTCATTTCAGTATTTTTCTCGGTGTGTGTCGAATGTAAATAATAATGAATGTTGCATTCAAAAATTTTAAAAAGTTTTTTTTTTTTTTTGAGAAAATACATTAAAAAACAACATAACAATTATTCTGAATCTGGCGCTAGTGCAGTATTTTTTCATGAAAAAGATGTTTCCCATTCCCATGAAGCTGTACATTTGCTAAGATACCCATATACTAAAAAATTTCAAGCCTCTAACTCGCGGTACAAAAGTTTTTCCCGCTATTCCCGTTCCCATGGGAATTTTGGAAAATCCAATCATGACTTAACTTTGCATTCACTAAGGTATATGCATGTCAAATTTCAATCATCTAACTTACGCGGTTTAGATTTTTTCATACAAAAGTTTTTTCCCGCTAACTCCCGTTCCCGTGGGAATTTCTCAAAATACAGCCATAACTAAACTTTATATTTACTAAGGTACCTGCATGCCAAATTTCAAGCATCTAACTTAAGCGGTTTAGATTTTTCATACAAAAGGATTTTCCCGCTAATTCCCGTTCCCGTGGGAATTTCGGGAATTCCTTTCTTAGTGCACCCCTACGGTACCTAAGCTACGTCCCTTCCAAATTTCAAGTGCCTACGTTAAGCCGTTTGGGCTGTGCGTTGATATGTCAGTCAGTCAGTCAGTCAGTTTCTCCTTTTATATATATAGATAAATAAATAAATATTGGACAACATCACATCCATTGCTCTGATTCTGTGGTAAGTAGCGTAAGCACTTGTGTTACAGAAATCAGAAACAACGACGGTACCACAACACCCGACAACAAGACAAGTCATATATGTACAAGTGATCTTGTCTGATTGTGGTTTTATATTCGTACCATTTAATTGTCCTATTGAATAAAATTTATTTAGTTTAGCACATTTGACTATCACAAAAAATATCAACTTGCTTTTTAATAAATATGATGGTATCAACCAATTTTAAATAAATTTGGGGTCAATGCACATCCCATGCGAGAGCTAACACTAAAATCCACAAAGATTTGTAACACTAAAAAACAAAAAAAAATCTATAAATTGCCTCGGGTCTTGATTATTTTGGTGCCGTCGTTGTTTATGACTTCTGTAACACAAGTGCTTAAGCTGTTGTGGCTGTATAAGTAGTAGTAAGCCATGGATATGTGGTATTATTGCCCAATATTTATTTATGTGTATTTTTATTTTTTGTCCAATATCCATCGCTGATAGTTGACCGTGTTGCGTCTATCGGCTTCAGTTTCCATGTGCAATGTATCGCCGTGAGCCGTCGCGGCTCAGTACCTTCCCGGGTGAAAGACACACCTCCTATTACTACACTCTTATCATTCTACCTATAGTAGGTAGGCTTTCTAAGCTTACTAACATTGGTTGTACTAAATACTTAGTACCTTTGTACAAATTTAAGACATTTGTCAAACGTTGTTTTTTGAAAAAAATCTTTTATAAAGTGGAATAGTATATGAATGACAAGAACGTGTGGCTCACACTGACGCACAGTACAGATTTTATTTTACAGTAAATAGTAGAACTTATTCGTATAATTTCGTCGCATCCAAGTACTTTAAATTGCAGTGGTAATACTGCATCACTCGGCAACAGCGCCCGTATGTATTCGGTAAAGCGAATGTTTATCATTATTACGCACGATATGCAATTCTGCAATTCTGTGAATTGCGCACGCGCCCACAGTCTCCTACGCCGTTTGACGAAGCTAGATGGTGGTGGCATAAAGCCTAAAAAGGCTACTTTATATTAATAGTTAATATTAAATTTAACATGGAAATTGTTACGTGTGTGTGTGATATTGTTATTGTACAGTATGTTTTTGCATGATTTAGTTGATGAAAAAGGGTATTTGACCAGCAAACTCGGGAGTGATAGCAGTAATTTATATGTATAGGAAGAAAGAAATATTTGTATGAAATGAGTTCTTACAAAATTTTGTTAGAAAAGGCAATATTTTTAAACACAGATTCATTGGGTATTGTTTAAGTTAATGTACGGTAGGAAACCATTCTGCCATATCGATGATAATAATATTACATGAGCTTAGATTTTGGGTCTTTTTTTAAGACCTTTTTTATTGTTTTGTCTTAATTACACTGACAGATTACATGAAAACAAATAATGAATGAATTATTTCTATTTAATTTTTAGATTTATTTAATTTCAATAACATGAAACCATTGTGATTATGTTGCCTTTAAATTATAATATGGAAAATATTAAATTTTTTTAGGGATCTGATAAAAAGCGTCTCAATGGAATTGGTAATATATAGCCTATTGTTTAATTTTATCACATACTCACAAAAACTACAGCACCATACATATATAATGAGTATCTCATTAAAATTAATTATATTTAAACATAAATAAACGTGTCTGTCTCCAACAAAAATTCAAGGCTTATTGTGAGAATATTTTGAAGTTTCGTATGTGGCTCAAGCGTCATTTAATTAACCTTCGACCAATAAAAAACAGAATGACAATGAGAAATCTCTCATTCATGTAAATAACATTTATATCTTCTTTTACAAAAGCTTCTTATAAAAAGTATTTGTATGTTTGAATGCGGCAATCACAGGAATTACTGGTTCAGACCTAAATATTAATATTGTGTTGTGTAATCCATTGATCAAGAAATGCTTTAAGCTTTAATATGCCTCGCTGCGACTAATAAGAACGAAGAAACAGTGGAAAAAATGTGGAGAACACGCGTGCGAAGCTGCGGCAAGCTTCTAGTCAGTTATAGCTAGAACCTCTGGTTAGGGAATAAATATGATTGCTCAAATCAAACTAGCGATATGAACAGAATCATTTTATTCATGGCGTTTTTCTTTGGCCAACTTAGAAAAGTCAATTTTAAACTACCAATTTGTAAGACTATGAGTACATAGTAAAATGAAATTGCTTTTTTTCTAATAACCCTAGGTGAGTTTTCGTAGGTGTTACAATTTCGTTTGTTATCTTGCGAAAGCATCTCGGATCTATAATACGCAATACGGATCAAACGAATTCGGCCACCGCGGTTCTGACCGTGGCATATAGACCGTAGAGCTGAATCGCTAATGATGCCTTTTTAGGCTATCTGGAGGCGAGATCTTTAATCCGGCAGTACGGAGGAGTACGGAGAAGTTAGTTAAGACGCTATTATACTCGGATTGTATCTTGTCTCGATTGTAGGAAATCTAATTATAGCTGCCCTTTATGATTCAATTTGTAGGTAGGTTTAGCTTGTAGGTTAGCAGCACTCATCAGGGTATATACTTGAAGTTTAATTTTTGATCTTATGCTAACAGCATAAGGCATTTGACGACCTCCGTAGCCGAGAGGCGAGCGGGCCTGACTTTGGCGAGCGCCATCTCTGAGGTTCCGGGTTCGATCCCCGGTCGGGTCAATATGGGAAACGAACTTTTCCATATTGTCTCGGGTCTGGGTGTTGTGGTACCGTCGTTGTTTCTGATTTCTGTAACACAAGTGCTTAAGCTACTTATCACAGAATCAGAGCAATGTATGTGATGTTGTCCAATATTTATTTATTTATAAGGGCTGGACAATGTTCAACGTGTGTCTGACGTGCTCTTGACTGTACCTTACATTTGTTACTTAATCTTGCATTTACTTATCTTGATTATGTATTTAGATAGATATGTTTAATTGCATAAATAATTTGGAAAAATAAGTTTTACTGACATTTTAGGCGATTTTAGCATGAAAGGTATCATCTCCTTCAGACCACATTTAGGTACAGAAAGTACGAGTAGTAAAGAAACAGAGCAATATATAAAAAAATGTAGAGATATTTATATATGTCATATTTTTATATATAATTTATAAATGTTAGTGGAAACGATACAACAGAAAGCATTATTTTTATATTTATATACCTATTATGTGTACTATTTTATAGACTACTAGCGGTCCCGGCGAACTTCGTTTCGTCTTAGAGGATTTTCCCGCGCAATTTTACCAAGGATCCCTAATTTTGTAGCCTATGTCAAATTGGAAGAACGTAGCATTCTATTGGCGAAATATTTTTTAAATCGGCCCAGTATTTTTTGAGCCTATTTATTACAAACATACAAAAATAGGTACAAATCTTTTCTCTTTTTAATATATTAGTATGAAATAGACAGTCCAACACTAATAATTTTCCAGTTCGAACCAGGATTTTCTGAGATAAGCGCGTTCAATTAAACAAACTCTTCAGCTTTAATATATTAAGTATATTTGTACACCCAGTCCCAAACTCTACTACGGAAGGCAACATGTCTGACGAAATCGCCATGTCACCTGGATCAGTCACTTGGGCAAGTTATTAAAGCACGTAAAAAGTTCAGACTCGTCAATTTAGTATTTAAATTAACATTCCGGCTACGTAGTTGGTCAACCAAGTACTCACTTGAGTACTAGTAGTTTGCGGTAGCCATGTTGTTTATATTGGTCTCTACGCGTATGGCGCTCGGAGCTCATTAGTTGAGAGTGTAGATCGTATGCACTCAGTATGTGCTTTAAACGCCCCAGTAATATAAACAGCAAACTACAGTGAATCAACTTTCTATACATGCCGTAGCAGCATTTGCTGAACCCAAGTTGGCCTCACATACCTTACGTTTTATGTAGACTGACTTGTATTGTGTATGATCGGTAATTGTGTGAATGTCAATCAATGAATTTTCTTTTTTTACTTTTAAGATACAGAAAAAAACCTCTCTCAGAGTGGGAGTTGAAACCACGACCTTCACGCATTGGACGTACTTTTGCTGAATTTGTTATTTACTACTGGTAAGCTGTGCCTGTGTCTCCGTCTAGTCATTTTTGTATTAGTTTAATACTAAAAAAAATTAAAAAAAAATAAACCAGCTTGAAATCACGACCTTCACGTAGGTATTGCATGTATTTTAGGAGAATTGGTGTGATTTCATTAATTACTACTGGTTGGCTAAGTCTGGAACTCTGTCTAGTCATTTTTGCATTATTTTTATAACTAAAAATAAAATTAACCTCAGTGAAAGTCCTGTCTAAATCAGTCCAGCTGTTTCACAGGTTAGCCGGAACTAACAGACACACAGATAGACAAACAGTGTAGAATAATTTATTTTGGTATAGGTATGTACCATGTACACATTCAAACGCATTCAGTAAATAACGGTACTTTAAATAATATAGATTTGCCAATTTGATTTATGAGAAGGTGTAGATATTTTAATAATAATAATAATAATTCATTTATTTCGGACCAAAATTATCCATAGAAATGTTAGTAACAAAAATTTTACTTATTACCTAGTGTTAGTACTAAACTTATACAGAGTGGTTAGCATTTTCTTTAAAATGGGAGAATAATGATTCTCCGCAAACGTTTGGAGAATGCTGTTTGGACTGTCTCTGACTCTTCTTAGCAGCGAAGCTATTTTTTTGCGTATAATTGCGTGGAAACCGTCTGTGTGAGCATGTATCATATTTATGGATACTTGCTGCGTTTAGATTAGCTGTGGAAAAGTGCGTCGGGCCATTTATGAGGAAATTTAATTATTTTAACATTCCATTTTAAGCTTCCTTCGGAGTAAGTTATGGTGATGAAACTATGTTGTACCTGAATGGTATAACATTTTCATATTCGTGCGGTTTTAGTAATTAGGAGATTTTATGGTTAATTTAAGATTAAATTATCTTTGCTAAGGCTATTGGAATTTCACCAATTATGCCAGAATACATTTTCTGTAAACAATTTTGGAACTTTTAAACAAATCTTATAGTTCAACTAGAGAACACCAAGGGATATATTTGTTTGATAAAAAAATTAACACAGTTTAATATAAGCTCTTATGCTTGCGACTTAAAAATGGTCATATTGTGCTTTCGACTGCACATTAAAAAAATATAAAAAAAATATGATGTTGAGAAGAACCGGCAAGAAAATCGACACTTACTCTTTCCAAAATAACAATGATTCTTTAAACTAGTACTTAAAGATAATATACAATGTTACATTCATATGTAATCATACATTACATATTGCGTGGAACAAATCATCTAATGTATCTACTTTATGCATATGCGGGCTTGCTAAACGGTCGTTCATAACATAAATCATATCTAGCACTGAGCTGCTAACTGGCCGCTAATAATTCTTGGAAAGCGCCTGACTTCAGACTCGGAACAAAATTGATGCATATTGGTTACATTACGTACTTAACTCCTATTATGTTGGTAAATGATCTTGTAATGTTAGGGCTGACGGCTTTGGGTCAAAAACTAAAAAAAAAAATGTAGAAGGTGTTTGAAAGTAACATTTTAGATAACACACTAAAGATGTAAATATTATATGGTTCAAACCGTTATATTTTGTTTATGAATATTTAATATTTTAAAACAAATTTTTGAAAAGTTTTCAAACGCCTTAAAAATAAAGTCTTCAGATTTTCTTATAATTCAAATAAATAGGTTTAATCTTTTAAAAAATAACGGTTAATAACCAGCTAAAAATAAGAAGTTGGATTTAGATTTGAAGTACCTACTTACACACTATTAGCATCCTTTTTGGAAATTATTTGTTGTGTAAGCCCAAGGGCTTACAAAGACCAAGACTAAAGAAGACCAAGGTCTAAGTTGTAAAGTACATAATCTGAGGATATTATGCATGCCGTGGCAGTTTTTAATTAACGCAACGCTGTACACTCTAGTTGTATGTGATTGTGTTATGCGTATTTATTGGCGTATGCCTTGTTAGCTGTCCTTAAATAAATAAATAGGTAATAAAGTCAAAATATTTTTTTTTATTCATGTAGATGACATTAGTAATACTTATGAATAGTCTCTATATGAAACAAATGAAGATACCTCCGGTTCGGAACCTATAACTACAGAGAAGATTCCGGCAAGAAACTCAAAGATGTTTACATTACTAGTGAAAGTGAGATTGACAACCCTGAATATTACGCACAATGATCGCTCTATAGTCTGCAACCCTATCCGGTTACGGGAGTCCATAACATAACACCGTTTTATACAAGCCACATCTTTTTTTTTTCAATAGCATCGTCTGAGGCTCATGTTGCATGCCGCCTTTTACGGCAACCGCCTTGGTTTGGTTGACATTTCATTTTAGCGTACACGCGACCTTTCGCGCCTTTTTTGTAAATTTTTTATTTGCCTGCCAGTCCGTTTTTGAATTTCGAAGCTCGTGCGAATGGTAAAAGGTTGAATTTGGCGAAAAAACCTAAAATGCAGTATTTGCATTGGACGTTTATTTTTTTATTCATTTGTGTTACCACACACGTAGTAATGAAAATTCTTACATGTTTATTTGTGAAGCTTATTACGAGTTGCGTGCCAATTACTGAGATTGGTGTTTATTTATTATGTTTTAACTTAATAAAAAGAGAAGTCAAGTTATTTAACTGTCAGCGGATAAATTTATCTGAATTTTGTTTGTAAATCTGTTTTGCTTGCGGATTGTTCGCCTTCACACATTATTAATACAAATTTATTTATTTATTGAAAGCCTATACTGCCATTACAAGATATCATAACCAAATACGATAGTACTTTATGTAAGCTTTTAAATATTCCCTATTGCTTCACTTCAATCTGTATTACTAAGTTCAGTATTAATATTTATAATACGTATAATTTAAAACCTATTGTAACTTATATATAAATATAGCTGTGCCCGCGACTTCGTTCGCGTGGACTACATTCTGTCATGGTCGGTTTTACCCCTATCTCCCCTCATATTCGAAACAAAAAGTAGTCTATGTTTTAATAGAGCTATATTTGTGCCAAATTTCATATCTCTAACTTAAGAAAGAAACATTTTCCCATATAACTTTCAAAGGTGGCATTACCCCCCCCCCTTACTTTCTAACAAAAGTAGCCTATGTCCGTTCTTAACGTATACCTATGCCAAATTTCATCAAAATCGGTTGAGAGGTTTAAGCGGGACAGCGTAACAGACAGACAGAGTTACTTTCGCATTTATAATATTAGTAGGGATATTATAAATTATGTTTGTTCTCATATTTGAATTTTAACCTAAAAAGAAAAACCTAATCGGTAACTCAACTTTGTAAAGCTGAGGACACATTGTTAACGCGAGCATAACAGACGTCTATATTCAAATTCCCGTTAATAGAACACAGAGTGTATCTGTTACCGTATCAACATCCGCAGAGCGTGCTGCCCCGACAATGCCACTTGACCTTAAAATTGACAATACCCATGTTCTGGTGGTAGGACAATCGACGTTTTTGTAATACATCATTTATTTTAATCTTCAATGAATTAATTCAAAACCTTAATATTTACCGGCTTACATTCACGGAAGCATGGATGACGGCTTACATGCGATCAAGCGTAAAATAACTTCGTCTCTAATGCGACTCATGAGGGTTAGCAGCAATAGCATTTTGAAAATGATCTCTGCTCTATTTAACTGGCCTAGCCAAAAATATAGGATATAAACAGTCACTACCCAAACATATTTTTTAATATCTTTTGTTTAACCCAACCCCATTAATTTACATATTTTAAAAACTGTTACTAAAAACTACATAATATTTATATGAATACTATCTTTGAGGTAAATTATTTATTACTTACATAGTAATATTTTATTTCTTTACTTTTTATTTAAGCTTGTTCAAAATATGTTCGATTGGATAAAAATATCCTGTTATCTTTGAGCTGATATTTCATTAATTATGAAATGCAGCGTTTAACTACTTTTTCATTGTTCCTGTAATATCATATTGCGTTAAAATATATTTATTCACTTTCTTCGATTTTTTTCACTTATACTTCACTCTTCTAAACATTGCCTCGAAAGTTATAGGTATAAAAATAACCACCACAAAGTGCTTCCTTATCTTTTGAGACACTTCAATAATTACACTTTCTGTTTTTTTATTTTTACTATTCCGATAGAGGTTATCGCCGCCCAAAGTAACTTTAAATATTTTATATCAACAAAACAAATGTTGATTTGAATCTCACATTGCATAAAAAGATAAACATTCTCTGTTTCTTTTTATTATTGTTAATAATATGGTCTATAAAGGAGCATTAACATTTGAAAACACATCAAAGCCATCAGTATTGCTAAACGAAGCATCACAATTTTATCTCTTTCGTTTGAAAGCTCTCAGTCTAAACGTTTTGGAGCGAGTTTAATGGAGTTCGGAACAAGGGCTTGTGTCTGAAGATGATGGGCGCCATGTTAGCGTGTGGTCGGCCGGAATGTGCACCCAGCCTTACGTCGCGCCTCGTTTGGCAAAATTTAAACAAGTGCGTCTGCGACTGTTGGATTGGAATGTTGAAATTTGTTTGTTTTTTGTTGGCAAGCTATAAGTAGGTCTGGATAAGCTGTGGTCGTTAACTTGCCAATTGCTAGGTTTAGGTTTTCGGATGAAACACATTATTAGATTATCGCTTTTCAGACGAATAATACGTTCTAGAAACTGTATGATGTTTAATAAAAACATAACAAAACAAAGATTAGGTTGTATTCTTTAATGTAACGAATAAACTTAAAAAGTACTAGGCCTATTTAAAAAATGATTGAAGTTAGTAAGCTATTTTGTAGGTTATTAACAAATGGGATGGGATCCGTATTACAACTACAATATTGAAACCAAAGGTTTTAAAAAAAATTAAACCGATGTGAAACCGGGGTGGATTTTAAGTATATACATATTTTGCTACTATTGTTTATTAAGTTTTTCATGACACAATACTAATGGTATATACTTTTATTTGGTATGTATATCACCAAAATTAAAATCGGTGCATAAACGACGAAGTTACCTGCGAAGACACATATAAAAATATGCGGTCGAATAATTTGTTTTAAAGTCGGTTATAAAATTAAAAAAAAAACACTTATGTTCACTATGAGACTTCATTTCGTTGATAAAACAATTTCTTTCCTTTCCCAACCGGAGAGTGAATTAAGTTTAAACATAGTAATGACTCAATAACCGTGTCACAGGCGTTAAACAAAGGTACGGTCGGCACACGGCGGGCGTTTGTGTAAAATCGGTAATGGTCAGGATAGTCGGTGTGGCGAACGGGAGAAAGCGAAGCGGATGGGGGGCCGCCGGAGACACGAGGCGGGACCTAGTGCGAGCGAGGAGCGCAAAGCGTTTGCAAACATTTGCTTTTTCAATCATTAGTTGTTATATTGGATTATGAAAGCATAATCCAATATAACAACTAATGATTCTGGAAGTATATACGAGTAAATAAAAGTATTTACTCGTATATACTTCCAGAATGAAATTCTTTCATAAATCTAAACCAATTGACGACCTCTGTGGCCGAGAGGCGAGCGTGCCAGACTTTGGCGTCGCGCCATATCAGAGGTTCCGGGTTCGATCCCCGGTCGAGTAAATATGGGAAACGATTTTTTCTGTATTGTCTCTGGTCTGGGTGTTGTGGTAGCGTCGTTGTTTCTGATTTCCGTAACAGAAGTGCTTTAGCTACTTCCCACAGAATCAGAGCAATGTACGTGATGTTGTCCAATGATTATTTGTTAATAAATATACATTTTATAGAAATTGCCATTAGAAACGTCATAATTAAATATAATTTAGGTGTTCATATCGCTATAAAGCGGTCTCTTCCAGATAACCTTCAGGTAAAATAAAACTAATTTGCTTTCTATTTATTTACTGTGTTATTTTTGTTACAGGTAAGTTACATTGGAATTTGAAGTACATAGAACAGTGGTAAGTACCTATTTCTGATGTAATTTGCATGATTAACAAAATCTCTCATTTCCATTCTCACTTTCAGAAGTGAGACAATTTATATCAACTATGGTGTGTACTTCGATATACACTTCTTTTTTATTTGTTAATAAAAGGACAATAAAGCTATTACAGACTTTACACTTATTAAGTCATTTTTAGAAAAGGATCAGTTAATGGGAACATAATTATGTACTTCCATTGCCGGTTGACGAATAACTTGGATGCCTAATTGTAAGATGAGAACCAGCTGTTCGGGGGCCCTGTGTGAATTGCGCCGTTGGTGTTATGTGGTCAGGTTGACCCGATAACCCATAACGCCACTACAAAACGATGAGGTCTAAGCGGTTGATTTTAGTAGGTAGTCTTGCCTTTTTTGGGGCAGGGACACACGCCGTCACCTCTCTCGGGTGACGGTGCGTCAAAGCTTTTTCCCTCGTCACAAAAAAATAGGGGCCCTGATAAATGAGACTTGATGTGCGACTTCTTACTTTATCGGAGTCTGAATCCGCTATTTGTCACGCGCGGAAGCGATTTATCGAAATCCGCTATCACTGTGACCTTTTACCAATCATCTTCGGAACCATTGACCAAATAATTAAAAACAAAAGCTTGTCGCGTGTTTAAACAAAATAAAGTTACCCGGATATTTTTATTAGAATACTAGTCATGGTAGTTTTTTATTTGAAAACATGAAATTATTATGTTAGCTAGCGGCTCTCATGCTTGCCTAAATATTGTAATGTAAATATCCATAGTAATATTATAAATGCGAAAGTAACTCTGTCTGTCTGTCAGTCTGTCTGTCTGTCTGTCTGTATGTCTGTCTGTCTGTCCGTCTGTTACTCTTTCGCGCCTAAACGGCTGAACGGATTTTGATGAAATTTGGTATAGGTATACGTTGAATCTCAAGAACGGACATAGGGTACTTTTTATTAGAAAATAAGGGGGGGGGGGGGGGTAATACCACCTTTGAAAGTTTATATGGATTTTTTTTATTTTTGAAGTTAGAGATATGAAATTTGGCACAAATATAGCTCGAAACTTGGACTATAATATAGACTAATTTTTGTTTCGAATTTTAGGGGTAAAAGGGGTAAAACCGACCATGAAAGGATGTAGTCCACGCGAACGAAGTCGCGGGCACAGCTAGTTGCATATATTAATAACTAATTGACAACAAATTTTAACACAACGTTGTTCAGTATTTACGTATTTTGGTATCATGGACACATTGGAAAGTTTTTGTCTGCCTCAAGTGGCAAGTGCATGCATGGGCAAGTATTAGGTATTTATTGAATAATGTAAATTTCAGGCTATTCAGCTTTTTGTAAATGAAGTATTGACACCATTCATAAATCACTTTAAGGTACCTGTAGTGTATGCGAGACTTATTCTGTCGTCTCATGCCTATATGCCGTACGCTGATGTAGCATGAAGGTTTGTCTATGGCGGATATCGGTGTCTATGAAATGGACGGACAGCTACAGAGCGGGAGGACGTGCGTACGGTGTGTGGAGCAGTGAGCCGATATGTATCCTTTTTATTTGAAGTAACGTGCAAACAGTACATTTGGCGACGAGTCTGTGAGTACTGTTTATGTGTTTTGAGTGGGAGAACTGTTATTAATGAGAGTTGGATATTTGTTAAGCAATCATTATATCAACGAATTTGCCGGTTGAAATTAAGTAGATATTTGAAATAAGGAGTGTCGTGCGTTTTATTAAGTAAAATGTATTAAGTCGGTGGTTGTAGTTGTTAACTTTTCATCATTTCTTCACTTATTTTTTTGTCATTTTATTAATGTCAGATTCAACGTAACAAAAAAATATAAGCGTTGTTTCTAAACACAGAGATACCATGGAAAAAAAGAAGAAGGAAAAAATAATCGGATCTACTATGGAGGTTGATTGTGTGTCGAGTAGGGACACAAATAATTCATTATTATGTGGAGGATTCTCCAGAAATATATTTCAGAAACTTTGTTTAGTTTAATGAATTGACGAAAAGAGGGGTTTTGAGATGCAGTGCAGCTGTATTTGGTTGGCTGTGAGTGAGGAATTTATTGAGTTACAGGTGAAGTAGTGGAATTGCTACTACCCACTTCAGTTGATATTGATATTATTATTAATGTGTGACTTTCGGGTTTTAAATGTGTTGAATGGATTTTATTTTATTGTTTGTGTCTAAGCTTTTTTGCGCAGGGAGGGTGCAGGGTGTGAGCTTGACACTGGATTTCTGCCAGTCCGCCCTAAAAAGCCAGTAAACAAATGGAGCGAGGGGTAGACCAGCGTACTTGTAGTCGTGTATTATAATTGGTGGTTTGATACACAGCGTTTACGTAAAATTTTGGTTTTAATTGATAATTAATTACTATTTCGGATGTCATTTGCAGAAGTGATATATGAGTGCATAGATTTGAAAAAAAAAAAATTATACGTTTTTTTTTTCATCTGCAAACAATACAATTGGACTGGATAGGAAAAAGGGTGAAACCATGAGAGGTATTTTGACGTTGAAGTGTGGAGGCGCGTCATAGAACGGATGATGTCCGTTTTGTGACCAGACGTGTTATATATAAAAAAAAAAGTTCGAATACGAGGAAGACGTGGTATTGGCCGGTGTGAGGTTTCATTATATGCTTGCGATGGCCAGCAAATGGATGGCGTTTCTCGGACGCGAAAAAAAAAAATAAAAAAAGAGGCTAGAAAGGATATAGGTGACATGGGCTCGGATGAGTAACTCTATGGATGCGTGTGTGGTTGGTGTGGGAATTATGATATGGTAGCCTGGGAGTTAGGTGGGGTGAAGGTGTTGAGTCAATGTTGTTGACGGACTCGGGCTGTAAATGGAGTTTGAGTGCTGTTGGAATAGGTATTGCCTGGAAGAAGAATAGAGTTATAGCGAAAACGAAACACAAAACCCTACCACAGTATTTTACTCTGATGAAAACCAGTTCCCATTAGATCTGCGCGTGTCTTTGAATCTGAAATATTTCGTAATTTGTGATTGAAGGTAAATCGAAGTGTTATGTAAAGCTATGGCCATAAATATAATAGAAACTGAGGTGTCCCTAGTTTGGAAACATGGCAATACGGATCCCTACTGCAGGGAGAAGTCGTGAACTGAAAAAGTAATGGAAGTTTTGAATGGGAATATTATGGCTTCAGTATAAATGGGGTAGAGTGCTTGGCCACAGGCTTTCAAATGAAGATGGACCTCTAGACAAACATATACACTCTACGCGAATCACGATGGTTATCAGAAGCGTTTCTGAATTGCAAAGCATAGGCACAAATGGCCCGCTTCGTCGAGGCGGAGTGCGTGAATTGGAATACCATGGGGTGAACTGGTCTACGGGTGGTTTTGTGGTAATTGATGAAATGTAATGGGCCAAGTAGAACAATGACTAGCATACGTTCTGTGGCGTTGTGTGGGTGCTGTGTTTAGTGTTAGAGTTACGGAACTGAGTATCTACCATAATCAAGCAACTCACAAGGGCCATTCTGGCATTGTTGTATGAAAGTAAGGCTAATCTAAGAGCAAGACCAATTACCTGATAATATTGATAAATGGATAAATGAAGAATAAATGAAAATGAGGGGGAAAAGCACGATTGAAGTAAGTGTCGTTACACTACACTACGGTACGGTACGGTTGTGATGACGATTAATGATGATAATATAGGAAGCGAAGGAAGAAATGATGACGATAAAAATAATTATATGGGAAGCGATGGAAGCATTACATTAATTTTTAGTTAAGAGTATTTGAAGGAAGCATAAAATCATTTCAAGTTTTCAAGGAAGCATTAAATTCGTTTAAGTTTACAGTATTTGAAGAAAGTATTAAATCAGTTTTAAGGATAAAAGTATTCAATCTGTTTAAAGTTTGAAGTATTTGAAGGAAGCATTTAATCATTTTAAGTTTAAAGTATTTCAAGGAAGCATTAAATTCATTTTAAGTTTATAGTATTTGAAGAAAGTATTAAATCAGTTTTAAGGTTAAAAGTATTCAATCTGTTTAAAGTATTTCAAGAAAACATTACATTCGTTTTAAGTTTACAGTATTTGAAGAAAGTATTTAATCAGTTTTAAGGTTAAAAGTATTCGATCTGTTTAAAGTTTGAAGTATTTGAAGGAAGCATTAAATCATTTTAAGTTTAAAGTATTTCAAGAAAGCATTAAATTCGTTTTAAGTTTACAGTATTTGAAGAAAATATTAAATCAGTTTTAAGATTAAAAGTATTCAATCTGTTTAAAGTTTGTAGTATTTAAAGGAATCGTTAAATCAGTTTTGAAGTTAAAGTACTGGAAGGAAGCATTAAATCAGTTTTGAAGTTAAAGTACTTGAAGGAAGCATTAAATCAGCTTTGAAGTTAAAGTACTTGAAGGAAGCATTAAATCTGTATGAGGTTTAAGTATTTGAAGGAAGCGTTAAATCAGTTTAAACTTAAAGTACTTGAAAGAAGCATTAAATCTGTTTGAAGTTAAAGTACTTGAAGGAAGCATTAAATCAGTATGAGGTTTAAGTATTTGAAGGAAGCGTTAAATCAGTTTAAAGTTAAAGTACTTGAAGGAAGCATTCAATCTGTTTGATGTTAAAGTACTTGAAGGAAGCATTAAATCTGTATGAGGTTTAAGTATTTGAAGGAAGCGTTAAATCAGTTTTAAGTTAAAGTACTTGAAGGAAGCATTAAATCTGTATGAGGTTTAAGTATTTGAAAGAAGCGTTAAATCAGTTTAAAGTAAAAGTACTCAAAGGAAGCATTAAATCTGTTTTAAAGTTAAAGTACTTGAAGGAAGCATTAAATCTGTATGAGGTTTAAGTATTTGAAGGAAGTGTAGCATATGACTATATTTGTAGTTGTACCGCGACTTAACGTTACGCGCTGCTACATTGGCGAACGGTGTTGAGTAAGCAATAATGTTTACATAAATAGTCTGTAATTAGGTATAAGCACTCTCTTTAATTTTATACTTCAACTTGTACTTGTGTGTTCAATACACCATGTCCAACATTTCGTCTTTCACTTAACCACGTCAACCTACCTAACCTGCAACACACCTCATGGCGACCCTGCCACTTCGAACAACTGGAACCTACAAGATGACCTGCCCATAGCTGACAATGATGAAGAAAAGATCGCACAACCAAGAAGATTCCTTACTGAAGAAGGAAGATGCATTATAGAAGATACATTATAGAAGAGAGAAGATTCATTATAGAAGAGAGAAGATCCATTATAGAAGAATGAAGCTTATTATAGAAGACACGGAAGTGAAGAAAGAAGCGTACGGGTCAAGGATGGTGTCCAGGGATATCCCGGCCCACGGAGTCCAGGGAATAAACCCGGCCCAATCATCGAGCGCGCCGTGCCTCATGCAGCCCTCGCGCCCCGTGCCGCCCTCGTGCCCCATGCAGCCTTCGCGACCCATGCAGCCTACGTGCCCTAGAAGCCGTCGTGCCCCAGGCCGCCACCGTGTCACTTCCGCCGCGCGTCATCGCCAGCGTATCGCCGTCAGCATGACCTACATACGGTACTGACTCGATCGACAGTACAAAGGTACATAATTATGTAATTTATAGAGGTTTGATTTTTTTAATTTTTTATTAAATATGTAACATTTTTTTATACAAATAGTAATTTGATTAATTTAATATTGTGGTATGTCTCAAGAGTTGAAAGCGTTACTCGATAATTTAATTTATATTAAGGAATATTTAGTAAAATTGGGTCCAGAGAGACGACAGAAGGAACTCGGAATTAGAAAATTAAAGGACGCTAAAGAGTTATATGAAAAAGTGCATTATATTGTGTCGAAACTAAATGAGGAAACAAGTCAATTGAGTTCTAAAGAGATTGATTTAATTCAAATTTTATTAGACGAAATTAAGTTAGTTTATGACAGGATTAAGATTTTAGGTTCTATTGATTCAGATTATCAGATAGATAATAAAATGGCTAAATCGAATTTTGATATTAAAACGGCTATTGCCTTGTTGCCGAACATGACAGGACAAGAGAATAACACTAAGCAGTTGATTGATGGTATCATGATGTACAGCTCCATCATCACTGACGAATCTCAGAAATTACTGATCGATTTTGTAATGAAAACTAGGCTTTCCTCCAGCGCGAAATTACGACTTCGATCGTCGTACGCGAGTGTCAGTGACCTTATTACTGACATGCGCAAATTTTTATTACCGAAAAAATCCGCTGAAGCCATTCAGTCACAGCTTTATAGAGCCAAACAGGGACGCAGGTCCATCGAATCCTTCGGTTTAGAGATTGAGGATCTTTTTGTCAATCTCACCATAGCACAGGCTGATGATGATGATAGCGCATATAAAGTGTTGCGACCGATTAACGAAAAGGCCGCTATCAAGCGTTTTGCCGACGGGTTATCTAACTCTAGGCTGAGCACCGTAATTGCTTCGAGGCAATTCACATCTTTGCCAGAGGCCATAAGAACAGCTCTTGACGAACAGAGCTCATCATCAAGCGATGATCAGGTAGCACATTTTCGAGAGGACCTCGACCTACACGTCATTATCGGGATTCTAAATTCCCAAGTAGAGCTTATAATTTTGACAATCGTTATAGGCAAGCTAGGACATTTGTTCGCAATAATTATAACAATTATAATCGCAATGAAAATATTTCGCAGCAAACGCATACAGGTCAAAGAGGTAAACGCCCTGACCAGCATTTTGCACGGTCAGCACGCGGCTCGCGCCAGCCAGCGCGCGGCCCGCGCGTTCATAATGTGTCATCACTCAATGACACAGATTACACTGCGATAGGTAGCGAAAATAATACAGAAGGGAAACAGTTTTTTCGTTCCTAACTTAAACCATGGTATTTTCAATTATAATAATACCAGCATAGTTAAGAGTAGTATTGATAACAACTCGATTAATTTATTAGTCGATAGTGGCGCTAGTCTTTGCGTCATAAAGTTTGAGTGGTTAAAAAATAAAAGTAATTTACTTAGACAGATATGTCAGGCAGAATTAACGATTAGAGGAGTTAGTGGTAATTTGATATCTGAAGGATACATTTATCTAACTTTGACTTTTGAAGGAACAGAAGTTAAACAAAAGTTTTATGTTTTTAAAAAAAATATCTTGTTCTGCCGATGATGGATAAACTGACTTGACACCCGAGAATCCCATGAACGTTGGGCCTGATCAACCTAATTTAGTGGAAATTCTCAAACGACCAGATAATTCTATAGAATTAATTCTAGATTCGAAATATTATAAAAGTGAGAAAGAGGAAATCATTAGTAATGAAGGTAACTTTGTATATGTGCCTTCTGAGTCTTGCATTTATCTGATATCTCGATCGTTATCTACCGTAGGAGTGTTAGCGAGAGAATTAGAATTTTTTTGCAGAGAATTAAAAATAAATGAAGTAATCGTAGTAAAGGATAAGGTAAATGAAGGAAAAGTAAAAAGTTTTCTCGAGAAATTTAAGAGTGATTTTCCTCGTATAGGATACGTGACAAAAAATGTAAAGAAAATCTCAGATAAAGATGATATACGAGTTATATTAAATGATTTTCATATGTTGCCTACCAGCGGTCACGCGGGGGTAAACAGAATGTTGAATAACATTAAAAAATATTATTTCTGGCCAGGTATGAGCCGAGATGTTTACGATTATGTTAAAAAGTGCAAAGATTGCCAAATACAGAAGCATACGAATAGGAACACAAGAGCACCAATGGTTATAACTACGACTCCGAATACATCATTCGAGCGTATTAGTTTAGATATAGTTGGGCCCTTAGATTTAGATAATTTGAATTATAGGTATATTTTAACTATTCAGTGTAATTTAACTAAGTACGTAGAGGCCTATCCTTTAGAAAGGAAAGATGCTGAATCAATTAGTCGATTATTTGTAAATAATTTTATATTGAGATATGGAGTCCCTAAGGAGATAATTACAGATCAGGGAACTGAGTTCATGAGTAATATCTTTACAGAGGTTTGTAGTTTATTAAATATAGAAAAACTGAACTCGACAGCGTATCATCACGAAACGCTAGGTGCATTAGAAAATACACACAAACATTTAGGTGCGTATTTACGAATCCAGTGTAGTAATAATAAAACTGACTGGAGTAGTTGGTTGAGTTACTGGTGTTTCTCATTCAACACAACTGTACACACGGAGACACAATATACTCCACATGAGTTAGTTTTCGGTAAACTGTGTAATTTGCCAAATAATCTAAAATCTTCTGTCGACCCTCTGTACAATTATGATAGTTATCCAAAAGAATTTAAGTTTAGATTACAAAAAGCTCAATTAGATGCTAAGAATAATTTGTTATTGTCTAAAATAACTAGGAAATCGACTTATGATAAGAAGGTAAAATCAATGACATATAAATCAGGTGATTTTGTACTATTAAAAAACCAAGTAGGAAATAAGTTAGATCCAGTGTGGAATGGACCTTATGAGGTCATTGAGGATAATTCCCCAAATGTAAAAATTATTAAAAATAATGAGACATACATAACTCATAAGAATAATACGAAATTATTTTATCCAAAATAAGAATATTGTGTTTTTAATTTCCAATTTTTTTATATAGAAATGTTAGTATTTCATAATATTTACATGTATGATTAAAAAAAAATGTGTTTTATTAATTTGTATTTGATTGTAATCAACAGCGTTCGTCACACATTTTTTTTTCTCGCCTTCCGGGGGTAAAGAGAACCTTTTCGGGGGAGGTGTAGCATATGACTATATTTGTAGTTGTACCGCGACTTAACGTTACGCGCTGCTACATTGGCGAACGGTGTTGAGTAAGCAATAATGTTTACATAAATAGTCTGTAATTAGGTATAAGCACTCTCTTTAATTTTATACTTCAACTTGTACTTGTGTGTTCAATACACCATGTCCAACATTTCGTCTTTCACTTAACCACGTCAACCTACCTAACCTGCAACACACCTCAGAAGCGTTAAATCAGTTTTAAGTTAAAGTACTTGAAGGGATCATTCAATCCGTTTGAGGTTTTAAGTTTTTGAATAACGCGTTAAATCAGTTTTAAGTTAAAGTATTTGAAGAAAGCATTAAATTAGTTTTAAGGTTAAAGTATTTAATCTGTTTGAAGTTTGAAGTATTTGAAGGAATCATTTAATCAGTTTTAAGTTAAAGTAGTTGAAGACAGCATTAGATCAGTTTAAAGTCAAAGTACTTGAAGTAAGCATTAAATCGGTTTGAGGGTCTAAGTGTTCGAAGGAAGCGTGAAATCAATTTTAGGCAAAGTATTTGAAGGATCAGTTTTAAGTTAAAGTATTGGAAGAAAGCATTTAATACTTTTGAAGTTAAAGTACTTGAAGGAAACATTAAATCCGTTTAAGGTTTAAGTATTTGAAGGAAGTGTTAAATTAATTTTAGCAAAGTATTTGAAGAAAGTATTTAATCAGTTTTATGTCAAAGTATTTGAAGAAAACATGAAATCAGTTTTAAAGTTGAAGTACTTCAAGGAAGCATTAAATCTATCTAAGGTTTTAAGTGTTTGAAAGAACGTTAAATCAATTTTAAGCAAAGTATTTTGTAATCTGTTTTAAGGATTAAGTAACTGAAGGAAGCGTTAAATCAGTTTTAAGGTTAAAGTATGTGAAGGAACATTAAATCAGTTTTAAGCAAAAAGTATTTGAAGGAAATATCAAAGCAATTTGAACTTAAAAGTAATTGAAGGAAACCTCAGATATGTTGTAAGTTAACGTATTTGATGGAAGCATCAAATCGGTTTTGAGTTCATAGTGCTTGAATGATCAATCAGTTTTAAGTTAATATGGTTTGTACGAATACCAAACGTATTTTGTTTAACAATTGTCGATCAAACAGAAGATAAAATACAAATTGTATAGATTCGTAAAATAAAGATAGATGAAGCGAGATGATATAAACTTATTTATTTTTATTAAAACAAGGAAGAGATGTAGTGTATGCGAGACTTATTCTGTCGTCTCATGCCTATATGCCGTACGCTGATGTAGCATGAAGGTTTGTCTATGGCGGATATCGGTGTCTATGAAATGGACGGACAGCTACAGAGCGGGAGGACGTGCGTACGGTGTGTGGAGCAGTGAGCCGATATGTATCCTTTTTATTTGAAGTAACGTGCAAACAGTACAGTACCAATGCCATAAAGAGGGCTCCTAAGTTATATGTTCGATATTGTTTTTTACCAATATTTTTTAAAAGTTTGTCAGTGTCATGGAAACTCTATGAAGGAATCGGGTTTTGACGGTATTTCTGGGTCTGGACAGGGTCTGGGTGTTGTAATACCGTCGCTGTTTCTGATTTCTGTTACACAAGACTTAATTTCACACTACTTACCACAGAATCAGAGCAATGTATGTGATGTTGTCCAATATATATTTAAATATTTAAAAGTATCTATTATTTAAGTAACGTTTCTATTAAAGCGCCATTGAATCGAGACGGTTTTCAAAAATTACTTTTTTCTGTCTCAATGATCAAACAACTTAATTATGAAACAGATATGCATCGTCAAAATGAAATCAAAGCAAAATTTGAGCTATCACCGGTTCGTTAAAAGCCTACCTGCGTGTACCTAAATATAAATTAACTTTACTTTATTTTTGCTAATATTTTTGAGTTTTTTTAATTAAATTCAATTCAATTGACACATTGGGTCACGAGAGGCCATCCACTTTAAGTCCGATCTGTGACAGCTGTTACCACTTGACAGCCGGCCGATAATTGCGGTCACAATGACCAGCTCAAACACTATGGTTTAGGTTTAATTGGTTGAGATAGGGATGGGACAATTTACTTGATATTTTCTAAAAGTCGCAGTATCTGGAGTCACTATTTTTTTTGTCTTTTAAACTTTGTGCTTGTCTAAATAAGACGATTTGATTAGGTAAAACACATGTGTAATTCGCTTGTGCATACTATTTTTATCTGGATGGTTTTAACATTTGAGTATTCATATATATACAAAGACATAATCAAATACAGCGATGGTTCCAATGTTCATGTAAAATGTATTCTTATTCAAAGTTATCGTTTGAAAAAGAATTTCAAGAGGATATCATATCTTGATGTTTCATTTTCCTTATTTTGATTAGTAGATGGGTAGATACCTATCTTATAAAAGTAGGTTTCTTGGTTGATGGTTAGATAGATATATACTTTATTTACAGAAATAATATGCTTATACTTTATTCACAAAAACTTTACAGAAATAAGTTTTACATATTAATTATAGTACAATTTATGCGGTAACATAGCTAGGAAGCGATTTCTTCTAGACAACCTTAAGGTAGAGGAAATAGTAGACGGCAAGAAATGGGTACGGCCGTGCAACATAAATTGAGTTTTTAATTTAAAATTATATTCATAGTATATAACATGATAAACATATATGTTAAGACGCATTTAGTTCGCCTATGCATAATAGCTTTTACAAATGGAATAAAATAAATAAATATATGACACATGAGCTCAAATATATACTAAATAAAGGAAATCTATATTTAAAATTGACTTGTCGAATTAATCAAGAACGTTCCAATGTTGAAAATAATTTTTTACGCTTTTTTGTGTCATTTACACGTATTCGCATTTGTCAGAGAGTGATATATCATTGTCACAGTTACACCTACCTGTTCCATTAGCGCCCGCCTCCACGTGTTGCACTTCGCAGAACGTTCGTGACCAGATGCTTGACTCCCAATGCTGTTTGTTTTGCAACTACTTCCAATGAAGACAGGGTTATCAGATGCAATGATTAATTTGCAATCCTTGCAGTGCTTTTATAAAATAACTAGCGACCCACCACGGCTTCGCATGCGTACTATCCTCGCTTGATAAACATTCTCCACTGATTCGTCGCTTCTTTTGTTTGCAGCGTGATGTCATATAGCCAGCTTGCCTCGATAATACATTATCCAACACAAATGTATTTTGAGTACATTTAAAGAAACAACAAACTCTTCAGTTTTCAAATATGAGTAAAGATATTATTATAGCCTGGTGGTCTATTGCCAAAAATTAAACGAATATACGAAAGGTTTGTAAAGATTAATCAAATGTTTAGGAATCAAAAAGTGGTTTTTGGTTTAGGTAAATAATATTTTGATTTTTGAAGGCGTTTAATTCGTATTCGAGGCAAATTGGGTAATAAACATTACTGTTCGTCATCGGTTCCGACATATTTCGTTTTTGGGAGTAGGCCAGTAAGGTTCAGTTACGATTGCCTCATCAATATTAACGAGTAGTTTACAACAATAAATTGTCAAAACAAATATGGAGAGTAATGAGGACCACCAGCGAAGAAAGGCCATGAACTGATGGATTGCTGAAGTGAGATCGTGGGTCAGAAGTTTGGAGGCCGATGCTGGCAATGCTGAGAGAATGCAAAAAAAGAGTAAAATTTTTCATAACAATACAAACACGATCAATATATATACTCTATTGGAAGATATCGAAGGGTTAAATGTAAACGGACTTTGAATATAATACAAGTAATCACTACTTATTCAATATCAAATTTCTATATTTTGAAAAGAAAATAAAAACGTAAACTTTTTCACCGCGTTTGTTCTCACGAGATCGCATTAAAATGGCAGGACTTTCAGTAAAAATTGGGTTCATTCTCACCACTTTCCGATTGTACATTTGGTGACCCTAATTAATTAGTACCAGCTTGCATTTATTTACTTCGTGAACCGGTGTTGACTGTTATCTCCTTTTGCGCTTAATTAGAGCTAAAATATTTCACTCACGTCTTACATTTGAAACATCTTAAATAATTCGGAACCGGTTGGTTTTAGACCAGAAAAATACCAGGTGCCTAAATTAAAATGCATCTGGTATATTTGAAACCAAAAAAATAGACCAGTTGTGAATTACTTTGTGCCAAAAAACTCTGTACGGCATGTGGCGAATTTAAAATGAATAGGCTTAAAACACTTTTATTTTTGATGCTGTTGATATAAAAGATTTGACAAGCTGGTGATATAAAAAAGCAATTCGTGCCTATTTTTGGCAACAATTCTATAAAGAAACGTACATCTGGTCAGTTTTCAAGTAAGAAATATCGCACAAATATATTACGTGTATAAAACATGTAAGTCTTGATGGAGGCCATAGTCTTGCAACTGAGCATCAATAAGATGATGATACGAGTACTACAACGCCAAGCAATCAATAGTGGCTGGACATCAAAAGCTGTAATGAGAACTAAATACATTTTCTAGGGTTTAACTTTTGGTATACAAGTACATACAAATTCTACTTGCATGAAATCAAATGATAATTCAAATCATTACCTACTCAATAGTCATAATCAATTACATAGAGGTTTTTTAATTTTGTACGGTCGGTAAATTACTTGTTTTATTAAAATGGCGCGCAGGCCCTGAGGTGTAGACATTTACGCAAATTTGCAACGGATATTGTCGATCGCTAAAAATACGGCGTGAAGGAAGAAGGGTTATAATACAATTATTTTATTTAACGTTTATGTAGCTATACGTAAGGTTAAGTACCGAACTATACAAAGCTAACCAAATTACTGTCTAACTTAACAAACCAACGTGGTCTTCAGTCATTGTAATAATGTTAATATTTTTTGTAAAATCATATGAAATGTAATCTAAACATTGGGCATAAACCCTTTGCAGCAAAAGTAAGGCAAACATTATTTGATATTTTTCAAAATTTTATTTATTGATTTAAAAACTTTATTGAGTAAAAAACAAAAAGATACCGACATCTAAAGCTAGCAGCATTTTCTACTTTTCACTCCTTGTGTCACAAAGAGAGTTTGTTTTTGGGTGCGGTAGTATTAGAAATGTGCGTATGGATTACAAAATAATAAAATAACAACAATAAACTGTATAATATATAGAGTGTTCACATTCATTCTTAGAAAACGTAGATAAAAGTAAAGCAAATGGATCCCTACTTCAACAAATCACTTTTTAAGAGTCGTAAACACGACCATTCAGATCTGAGGCGAGGTGGCGAAACGGGAATCATTTCCACCGTCCCATCAATCGATTTAAAAGTCGATAAATTTCTCGAATGGCCCCCGGGCTGCGCTTGCGCAAGCGGATGGATGATTGACGCACAGTTCCTGTGTGCTCAGGTGCATTCGTGTTATTTCGGGGCTGAATGTTGAGAAATGTGGTCCCAAATCTGTTTCTTTTTATATTTGTACAAATGTTTTGTGTGACAGTGTGTTTTGCAATTAACTACTTGTGTTGGTAAACATCGTTCGTAGTTTAACTGAGTTTGTTTGTTCCGTAAACGGTAAATGAGCGTAATATTGCAAAGTACAGGTAGCAATTTAAGTTGACACTGTGTTTGAAATATAGTCACACACGATGGAGGAAACGTCATATTGATTCAAAAACAAGTATTTCTTTGTTCTAGTAATCACAAACCATTACAACGCACCTTTTTCAACCATAATCTTCCAAATCAACACAGTATGTGTTCTACAAGGATCAAATCCGCCACTCTATTTCGCGATGTTACAAACACTAAAATACATATGTCTCGCCATTAATAAAATTATATGTATTTGTAGTAAAGAGTCATTTTGATACCATGCCTTTACCCCCATGTTATGTACTGAATAGAGTTGTACTTCGTTGTTTTAACTTAAACTGTCTAAAATATTATTGGTTTTTAAAGAATAATTTTCGTAACAGACCTATTAAGGAATGCGACCAATTCAACTGTATTTTATTTTGGTATAATTCGAACACATAAGTATTTCCGCGACGATGCAAAAAGAAGACACTTCAAGCCTTTTTAATCTTTTCCTCATTCATTATCTAAACTAGTCAAGCACAAAAGCGGAATTCGAACTTCAAAAAGGGACAAAAATCCCGTCAGATTGAGCTTGTCTGGCGACTTCCTGCGCGGGCGCACCTGGCCGGCGCAGCACGTGCGCGGGTGTTTTTTCCTAGGGGCGAGCGCTCTGTAGTACATGTGGTAGCATCTCCTAGGGCTACCTGCAAGACACGTGTTGGATATATGTATATCTTCTAACGCCTGATGTGGTCCAAACTTCGAGGGTCACATGACTTACTTTTAGGTTTGCTTCCAATATTAATATCATCCTTAGGTCACCTGATTGCAAACTAGTGTACTCTAATCAAATCTAATATATTTCATTACCTTTTCTAGCAAACCACTTCCTATGAAAAAAAACACTAGCTGTTGCCCTCGACTTCGTTTACGTTCTTTCGGGATAAAAAGTATCTTATGTATTAATCTAGTATTTAATCTGTTCTATTTACTCATTATAATAGGCAAAAAAGGCATTTAAAAAAAAGATGTAGATTATTGTTTCAATGGTCTGTCTATCATGCCTTACGGCTAGCATTCTACTATCATTTTATGCACGCCGTCCCTAATACATTTTAGTTTTATCCCGCTACCGTGCAAGTAATAAATCTCCTCGTCTTTCAAAAGTGTTTGTTAGTTTCATAATTGGTCCTAGGTTCTATCAAAACTTTTGGAAACATAGACAGCTCTAAGTTTGGAAAATAATCATGGTTACCTTCAAATCAGCCATGGACAACTCGCCACTGTATGGTACCAGTCGTTTAATGTATTCATTGCTGAGAAACCAGACACAAAAGGAAATCTATTGTTTGTCGGTCGCCGTTATCTGACACTTAAAGGACTTACATTGACTCAGTAACTGGCGTCAGACATATAAATTGGTTCTGACTTGGCACTCTCATTTTCTATGTACCTTTGTCTAAGTCTACCGGTTCACAGTTGCAGGCATTTAAGAGGCCGTTCAAGTTTATGTGAGTAAATATTTACTGGATGTGCAAGCATTCTTTACGTATGTGTACTTAAAGTTTGGCTTTGACGATTAAATAACAGGACTTGTAGTATCCTTGCCAAATCAAAAGCCAATGCAAGCCGACTAGTCTGTATTCTGGTTTATCCACTTTCTGTTCTGATGCCCGAAATCAAAAGACATAGAGAAAGACAGTGATAGAAGCCACGTATGCATTTATTGTTATTGTTGTATTATAATTATTAACTGAAATACGTTAAATCCCGACTTCATGATGGTCAGATCTTACTTATAATTATAAATGCGAAAGTAAAAATGGATAAATGTCGTCATATCTGGATGTATGCTGTTTGCACGCAAAAACTACTGAACGTATTACCAGAAAATTTGGAAGGAAGAGAGATGACATTGATGACAATGAAAATTACTTGATGCCGTTTTCTCAAAGTGCTTATTTATTATTTTTATTTATGCTAAGTTCTTAATTTGACACAACTTTAAAAATGCAGTCTAGTCTGGCGATTATATCTATTGGTAACAATAGTAATTTTGGACACCTATGCAATTTCAACCCTACGAGAAACTCGCACGTTCTATGATGGCGTAAAAGATCTCTATTTGAATGTTTACCCAAATCTTATATACGACCTCACTCCCCAACCCTGGAATGTTCAACATCGTCTAACAAAAGCAAGTAAAACAAACGCGGTTGCTCAATGACGGTGTCTGCGCGCACGCCCTTTGCGCGGGCGCAGGTGACTGGCAGCTGGCAGACGTTTTGTTCACCTTCATGATTGCGGCTTGCGAGTAATGGTGTCGTCCTGTTTAGTTTTATACGTTTTGTTGTATTACCCTTTGTCTCATTCATGCGAATCAATCTATAGTAAAAAGTGAAGGAGCCTAATGTCCAATTGTCTGAGGTCTCATAATCGTTAAAATTAAGTCATCGTTACAATATTGGGTACTGGTTTGATCGTCACGCTTGCCAAACGCGGGTTAGTTATCACAATCCGGAGCTATAATAAAAAACAATCCGAAATATACTTTGCTCGACTCGGAATCGAACCCTGGACCCAAGATCATGACGATTCATTTAATATATGTAATCATTGAAGACACCGTATTTAATACCTGTAAGATAGTGTGATAGTTGATGTATGGTGAACAGCACTTTAAGGTTCACATGACTTCGATTTTAGTTCTTGTCCTGGTGACATAAGGGCATATAAAATCTTGTATTCTGATGAGCTTTCGACCGTACTAGGTCATTTTGGTCCTGGGCTGATTGAGCTTAAAATCTCGTCATCAGTTTATTTCTGGGTAGTATTACTAACAAACTTTGTAAACTTTCAATATTTGGGATGTTGGTTTTTATTGAATAAAAATCATAGAAACCTCCAATGTTTATATTACATAATAAGCGTTTGATGTAAAACATATTAGTAAGTATACAAATTGTATATTTAGACCCCATCCCGAGGCCATATTTAATTTTGATCGGTGTTAAGGGTAACATACATTTTTCCTTTTGTTTTTATACTGAATCGTTATCTCTAGTTTTATATTTGGTAAGGCAACAATGTTACCATGTGGTCCATCATTTAGTACTTTATTTATAAATTAACTAAACACGAACCCACACTTCTAACGCCCCAAACGTACAAGCAGTGGTCTGGTTACCATTTCAGACCTGACCCAATCTGAAGTGCTCAAATGCAACAGACAAACAGAGGAACTAAAAATAGGTTTTTATTACGCATTCGTCACAACTGCAGACAACTGTAACAATATTGAGGTACGAGTTGTGTTTGGCTCTTTGAAAGTTGGGCCACCGCGATCTTCAAGGAATTGCATTAAAAAGTGTTTGAGATCTTTTTTCGTGTTCAGTGATTCTTTATTTATCTTGACGATATCATCGTCTTTGTTAACACTTTTTAATTAGATTTGTTCTTCTCGGCGAGCTGATAATAAGTTTTAGATAGATAGATAGATATACTTTATTGCACAAAAACTTTACAGAAATAGGTTTTACAGATTGATTATAGTACAATTTAGGCGGTCTTATCGCTAGAAAGCGATCTCTTCCAGACAACCTTAAGGTAGAGGAAATAGTAGATGGCAAGAAATGTTTTACTATCGAAGAAGAAAATAAACTTTAATTCTGGAACTTTTTTCAAGCACAAAATTAAAAATGAAAATAAAAGAGGTCAAAGTAAAATACATTATTAATAGGTATAGTTGGGTGGCTAGATGCACACTGTGTCACGTCGACCAATCCTTATTTATTAGAATTCACAATACAAAATAGAGTTTTATGGCTTAAAAATAACGTTGAAAAGTAACTGGAAAAAAAGTTTGACGTTTTCATATAAATAAATATTAGACCACATTGCTCAGACTCTGTGGTAATATTTAAGCATTTGTGTACCACAACAACTTAGGCGTATGTGTAGGTATAATATACTGGTTACGTAATTCCATCATTCACTTCTATTACTTGTTGCAATGGAACATGCACTTACATTCTAGTAAATTCAATTGCTACCTTGCTTTATACTTAAGCCTGACTAAGTATGCACGTGCAATGTTTTCGGATTGTTGTCTCAAATGAGTTATTATGCGTCAGCCGAAGCCTTTTTAAGACCATTTACTTTATTACAGCATAATGTCTCGCCATAAGAGGCTATTCATTGCAGACACAGCCTTTTGAATGCAAGAGTATGTTTCATTTTGTGTTTAAGACTGTAATAAAAGTATGAGTTTTTGAATTGTTTATTTCTCTTTCGTTTTTTCATCTTAAAAGATTTATTCAACTCTTTATGGGCAAGTGCTCTTATAAAATTGCTAATTGTTTGGTACCGAGAAAAATGTAGATTTAAATTAACATCACAGTTAAATTCATAAATGTCTGTGTCATTGTTCGAAACAGTTAAAAATAGTGAAAATAAATGAATAAGTACACATTTATTAAATATATTATACATTTGGAATTATTATAGTCTTGTACTGATCAGTGTCATTATCATTTTAACCTGACTACGTCCTCTGCTGAGCGTGGGCCTATTACCAATACTTCCACAACTTTCAGTTTTGGAAAAAAAATATCCTTCTTCTCTCTACCCCTTAGTCAAGATCGTTTGTCCATCACCTAGGACAGTAGGAGTTTACCTATCAAGTCCTACGCTGCGTATTGCAGTAAGTGATCCATTTCGCCCCATCGATCATGGATTCTGTAAGTCATATGGTCTAACCCACTTATTTTTTGTTACGAATGACGCTTAGTTAGTTCTGTTATTTTTTACGTTTGATAATCGCCTACTTTACTAAAGGAACATAGCGGTTTACTTAACATCACCTTGATGTAGCACCGACATTATTGCGACAAAGAAATATTTCGCACCATAATAGAAAACTATGACTTGATTCTTGAATAAACAATGCGTTATTTGTGGCTTACTCTCACAACATAAGACCTTGTACTTTATTATATTTCTCAGTCACATTGATCGTACTTGTAGGAAAAACTGGTGTTCTATTTTATAAAGCAAGTTCTGTTTAGTTTTCGTAATCTAATGTTAAGAAAAGGAAGTCAAACAAAAGCAAATGTTACAACAACCACGCACGCCCCCACCACCCGTGCTTTAAGCCTGCTCGGGGATATGCTCGCTCATGACCACGAGTCTGACCTATTTGCTGACAGTTTTGGGCAACTTTGTTGCAAGGCCCTTGTATTTTTGACTTTTAATTTTAACATATTGTAATATTAATTAATCTTAAATCTTTATTAACCATTTGACATAAACATTTTCCTGTATAATTTGACCTCTTTCTATTTGACTTTTGTTATTATTGTTTGATATATGTGACGTACGTTTTGTTTTTTTATCTTCCTATGTAATATTGAAGTAAATTCTGAAATTAGCATGCTGGCGATTTGGGAACACTGTGTGTATGCATACTGTTGAAATAAATAAATAAACAAGGATAAACATATAAACTATAATATGAACAAATAAATGCGCTAAGCAATAGCAACCATCAAATAGTCTCAAACAAATTTACTCTTGTACCTTACAATACTACAGTACTATTACATACAAGATGTACATAGTGCTCTCGCCGCATTGTTCTCGGTAGGATTAGATTCTGAATCGGCTGTAGCTTCAATTTTGGTTTAAATATTCATTTTAACTGTGCATAAGTGTTACTTCTAACCAACATGAATAAATGAATTGATCATGATTATGATTACAACTCTACTATTACTGTACTTACGTGAAAAGCATAGTAGTTCTGGTACTCATGCATCAGAAGACAGTACTAATTTGGTACCGTCAATTTCATCAAATCAGTTGACAATTATGAAACATATAACTAGATCATGAGAAAAACAATTTTAGGCTGATGAAACTTCGATATGCAATCTTGCTTATTTCCTTCAATACTGGTATTTCTAACAGTATTTCAACACCAATGTTGCGGCCATTTAATGGCAGGTAAACTAGAATAACATTGTAAGCCACGCTGTAAGATGTCACACGCACACTCAGTCAATAAAGTGGCAAGTTGGCCCTAGCCAAAAGGGGCCCACAGTTAGAGAAGAATCCCAACTCCCATTGTCATTGTTTATCATCATCATTTACTCGTATTATTTGTTACTTTCATTCAAAAGTGAATATTATTTGGTACCTCAAATTAAAAGTGAATTAAATAAATAAATAAATATTGGACAACATCACATACATTGCTCTGATTCTGTGGTAAGTAGCTTAAGCACTTGTGTTACAGAAATCAGAAACAACGACGGTACCACAACACCCAGACCCGAGACAATATGGAAAAGTTCGTTTCCCATATTGACCCGACCGGGGATCGAACCCGGAACCTCAGAGATGGCGCTCGCCAAAGTCAGGCCCGCTCGCCTCTCGGCTACGGAGGTCGTCAATTAATACAAAATTACTAAAAAAGATACTTCAGAAAGTGATTTGAAGTTTTTAATTCAAATGTTGATATTGTTATAACCGTTTTATAATAAAAATTATCAAGCGAGCGTACAGTAGCCACCGGTTATGGCTTCATAACAGCGTTGGGAAAAGGGGGGCTCAATACTTCAGGGGTCCCTGGACACGTGCCTAGTATGCCTAGTGGGTGATAGGACTAAGGGGTCCCATCTGATGAATTTTGCACGGGCCTCCAACGCTGTAGTAACGCCACACTGGTCACACCGCGACATCAAAGCCCAAGTTATGAAAGAATTACATATATTATATAGCACCTACAAACTTGCAAGGCAAGTTGCTACCAGAATGAACCCAATGGCGAGAGGTTACCCAATTATTGACATAACTGGTACTGGACAAACATCCGTCGATTATTGGTGCGCGTGCTCACGAAGCGATGTATCAATTAGACGGAGGCGGTCCCCCATTGGCCGGTGTGCTTCGAAGTTAAGGGATCCAAATTGAAATGTCAATGTTTACTTTTTTAAAAGTCTTCTGTTTTTATGTAAACTTGGACAAACGTAAAGCCCGCTGTGCCAGTTACCATATGTTTTAGAATTTTTTAAAACTAAACTATATGTTTTGATGCTAAACAAGTAATGAGTTTAGTTCTTTCTGTAGATAAAGAAAATACTGTGTTTCTGGCCAGTATCTTCTCGGTAGTCATAGGTTCCAAATTGGTGTTGGCATCTTTCATTCTTTAGAGTTTCTGATATATTTCTTTAAAAATAAAATAAAAATAAATTTGAATTTTACGTTCGTTATTTCGTCTAGCTATTACCCGCGACTTCTCTCGTGTTCTAATGTTTATAGCTAACAAATGTCTTTACAAATCCACTTAGCAGTTTTTTCCTGAAAGATAATAAAGGTCCGTACAAAGAAACCATAACTTTTACCATATTCGCTGGATATCTACTTAGACAAATCATAAACATTGAAAATAAGAACACTTGTATTACTCGCTTTGTATCTAACACCTGGCAACAATTAGCTTGAATCACTTATCGAGTAATTGTAGAAGTATTTAGTACACAAACAATTAAAATCTTACCATAACAAGTATGAATACGACGATGTATAGTCACCGCTGCCCAAACATAGCATTACGTATTTTATTGATACTTGTATTGATCGTAAAAGTAGTTTAACCTTCATACGGTCTTCAATATTACTGACGTTGCCGTCCGTTGGGTCAGATTTGACCCACTATTAGAAACAAAATAAAAACAAGTCGTTAAATAACCAAAAGCTTTTTGATGAACATAATTTTATATTATATACATTATATTTATTTATTTTTAAGTAAATTAACTGAGTATTCATTACATATTACATAACAACAAAACGATATTAGAATATTTATAGTTAAATTTTTAGTTATATTTTGAAACAATAATATAAAAGTAAAATACATGAAACTAGTCCTTATTACATTGGGTACATAATACAATTGTATTAGAATGGTTTTTACAAACGAATTTCTTACAATTCACGCAGATCAAGGGTGTTTTATTGTCAGTTTTAGCACATAGTTGGCACCGACTTCTTTTCATACCTTTTTTAGCCGAACTAGTATTACTTTCCTCTTGTTGGGTAGAAGTAGATGGAGTCGGCACCGTATTCTCGAATCTTTTTTGCGATCTCGATTGAAAAAGGTGCCCTTGGTAATGTTTTTTATAAAAGGTGTAACTAATTGCATTCCCAGACTTTCCAAATAATATCGCCGTTTCGCTAGGCATCCGTTCTTCCAGCTACTGTTGGCAGCGGTGAATAATACAAAAGCAAGTTGATGTGACGAAAAAAAATTGTCAACAGTAAGATTATGGCCTTTCAGCCCGTTTATCAAATCTAAGACTACACGCATGCCTTGGTTTTTTTCAGGTAGACCTCCTATTTCTTTGCCAGTGTACGGTTGAATATTCCAAACATAGCTTGTAGCAGAATCACATAAACCCCAAAATTTGATGTCATATTTAGCTGGTTTCGATGGCATGTACTGCCGAAATGGACATCTGCCTGTAAATGCCACAAGCTGCTCATCTACTGTTACGTTTTCAGAAGGATTGTAAAATTTTGGTAAAAGGTCCACCCACTGATTCCACAGATCTCGAATAGGAGTAAACTTGTCCAACAATCGTCGTTCAGATCGAGTTTGTCTGTTATCAAACCTTATCACTCTTGTTAATTTTTTGAAATTGTTTAGTGATATAACTGCTGCAAAAATAGGTGTTCCTTTCTCACTATTCCACAGACTTTCAGTACTCTCATTATTTGATCGAAACACACCAGCTAGCAGTAGCCCAATGTATGCAAACAGAACAGTTTCACAAATATCATTCTAATCATCAGCAAATACGCGTTTCCCCTCCAAATTAGTGTATTTCAAAATAGTGTGTGTCAATGTAAGAGGACAAAATAAGCAAAAGCTTGATTTTTCTTTGGAGGTAATCCTTGAGCAAGAATAACGTGTCAAACCTGGGATCAAGTTGATGATGTTTTCTCTCGAAGCTCTTCCACAAGCCTGTGTGACAGGTTCTTTAGAGTATTTTATTTGCCCATTTTTTGACGTCATTGTAGGAACAAGCACTTCACTTTGACTTTCACTGTCCGAACTATTAGATGGTTCAGCTTCTTCGATGAAATCTTCTGTTTCAGAACAAGATTCATTACTATCAGATAGGGCGTCCAACTCCGATTCTATTTCACTGTCTAACATGATTATTATGTAAGTTTGTCACACAATTATAAATTGATAAATTACGCGTACCTGACGTTGTTCAACTGGGGTTTACTATTTATGACTGAGAATAGTTCGGGTAGAACAAAAAAAAGTCTCAAGTAGTCACAGGATACATTAACAATTGAAACGATAACAGAAACACTTGATGCTTTTACTCGAGGTCAATTCTGACCCGAAGACCATTAGTGTAAATAAAGTTATAACTCGAATAATAAAAACATTTCTATTAATTTTATTTCAGAAATACGTGTATAACAGTAATTAATTAAAAGTCATACAATATCAAACTCTTAAACCGTTTATTTACTGAAAAAGTTTGACATTTATATCAAAATGGGTCAAAATTGACCCGAAGACCGTATAAAGGTTAAGAAAATCTCTCTTAATAATAATGGGTACTTCCAATTGGTTTACGGTTGGCTTGAAGATTAGTAATATTGTATGTGTTCAGCATCTGTGTACATACAAAATAGCGTCAGACTACACTTTAGACTTTGTATCACCCTTATGTCGTTCGCATAAGAACTAATATGGAACTGCATGCGTTTAACTTGACGTGCTGTCGACCGTACGTAGTATATTTTTAAATGTTACGGCTGTTAAGGGTTGGTAAAGGGATATCCACGTAAGCCTGTGTTTGAACACCTGGGATTTATTATTGGAGAACAAAGATAATAAAGAAACGTACAAAGAACGAAAATAAGTATTTTAGTTTTATGCAGACCTAATTAAAAGAAAAGGGCATGGCTTCATTGTTTACAAAATTCCTAATGATAAGGAAAAGACGGGGTATAGTTTCAATTTTAATTTCTTTTTTTATGTTGGTTTTGATTTATTTAAGTTATGTAACTTTAGTGTTTTCGAATATTCTTGAATTGCAATCTAGCTCAAAACAATTATATGTACTTTTTTATAGTTTGTTTGTAATAATTGTAAAATATCATGTATTAAATAAATAAATCACATTGAGAATTGTGTTTAACACCTCTTTAGTGAGAATAAAGATAACCAAAAGTGTAAAATGTCAGTATGAAAAATAAGTGCAAAATTATAGTGTCAACCCAATTTAGACCAAAATAATATGTTTTTTATTTATTAATTCTACTCATAAAACTACACCACACTGAGAAGCCACATATCCAGTTTTAACAACTTGAACAATATTAAAAACATATTATAATCTGTTGTTGTTGTTGTATCGATAGGTACCTATCTGGATGTTGTTCCCCTCCCTAATTTAACTGTTCTAATTCGCACTACGCTCGTGTATTCAAATCATCAAATATTTAGTCAAAGCATATTTTTAAATCCATCTCGGATGCAATTTATCATCGCCACATCCGCGTCGCGCTCGCATTAGCCGCGCTCAGTAGCCCTTTATCGCCCATTCAGCGTTTCATCCAAACTCTGGGCCCATAAATCCTAATCAATGTCTGTATCATATTTACAACGCGTTTAACAATATTCGTGGCTAACTGTTTGGGATGCCTCCGGACTCTCTCAAAGTAGAAAAGTAGAGATGCGCATGCGTCTATTCGATAAGATTGGATTAGATAACACGCTACATTAGTTCGAGTTAAGTTAAGAGTCTGGGTGTTGTGGTACCGTCGTTGTGTATGATTTCTGTAAAACATGTGCTTTAGCTACTTATCACAAAATTGGAGTAATGTAGGTGATGTTGTCCAATATTTGTACTTGTTGTAAAATTATCCTACTAGGGGACCAAGACAAGTGACAGTTGTCGAACTATGTCATTTTGACAAGTTTGAAATGTACAGGATTGACGATTCACTTTAAAAAGTTTCATAATTTTAAAATTACAGTGCAGGTTCAGGTAAGTACTGTTTACAGAACACTTATTTTGAGATTTTTACATCTGTTTTCCGATTTTATAAACCCCAGATGCCTACATAAATAAATTAAATTTGATACTCTATATATAACGTGTATTTTATATAAGACACGTAAATACGAAGGTTTATTGACAATAGGAGGTCATGGCAGCCCATATTGCATTTGACCTTAATGTAGTCTTGTGTATGCTTAATAAATGTTTATAATAAAGTACATGATCAACCAAACCATATTGTAGTAGGTTAGTTATTATTTTGGTACATACTTTCTGATAATGACAATGTTGTTTGGTGCAAATTGGTTATCTGTTGATCAAATATTGTTTAACAGTTCACCAAATAATATAATATATAATTCCGCATTTTTTTTTACTAATTTAGTTGAATTTGGTTTTAAATTAAAACGCCTACGTGTTCATTGTTTCCAAAAACATTGATAAAATGTTCTGACTTCTATCGATACAATAACATCTATGTCCCCTCCCTACAGGACGCACCTAAATTGGGTGAATGAGGTGTGACGCGCAGGAAATTAGGAAATGGGAAGCACGCTTCGTCGTTGCTTTGTCGCGCCCGTATTAGATCGCCGGTAGTACTACGATTATATCATTTTAATATTAAACATTGGTAATATTTAACTAAGAGGTTACTGACCTCTTGCCGAATCGATAGATTAGAATATGCAACTTTAGATTGCAAATGTTAAGCAATGTTTTAAGCGATTAAAGAAGAAGTTCTAACAATGAATATCGATATTAAGAGTTAAATCTCTAGATAGGGGTTCAGTGGTTCTCCTAGTGCGTTTCTATTTACAAAAATTAATCTATTTATGCAACGGAGAGATATGTTGGGATAACATAAATATAATATACTGTGGTGAGGTATTTTTTCTAATATGTGCCGGGCTGAAATCAGCTATTTTTTTGATTTAGGACTAATAAAAACATGATTTTTCAGATAATTCTTCTAATATTATAGGCATTCCTTGCCATTGTGGACTTTATTAGGAGGTCCATAAGGAAAAGTTACGCTCCTTTAACACCATGTAATGAAAATAAAATGCTGCACAAATTCGTGCATTAGTAACTGCGTCAGTCGAGCGTCCACCGGCGCACGCGCATCGTAGCTATAAACGGTTCCTTCAAAAAACCGGGGAGATCGAGCGTGATACCCGCTTCCTAATCCTTTTTCATCAGATCAAAGTGACGTTTCGGTCGGTCAACCAGATTATACTTAGCTCTACGTTGACGAATTGAACATAAATTGATCCAAACCTTCTGTCGAGAGAATTCCTAATACAGATTTGGAAACTGATACCACTAGATCTAGGTTTGGTCTTAGTCCAGCTATTATGATGATTCGACAATGTCCGAAATTGGTTTCAAAAGCAAATTCTTGGCTGTGAACGTGATAAAATAAAATCAAAAGTACCATTTAGTGTAAAAATGTGTCTACGGAATTCTGTCGTACGGCGTTACTTAGAAAAACCTTAGTGTTGAGTTTACTGCTACGTTTTTTTAAATATTGCATTTCAAGATTGACTTCATCCCACCTAATTTAAGTGGTAATGAGGTCCTAGCTTAAGGACGAGTACAATAATAGCTGTTACTGGACTTGTCACCCTTACCTTGAAGACTTGATCCCTGCATATAATGTAGCACCCTCACAGAAGCTCTGGAAATCTTACTTACACGCAGGAACACAACAACATCGAAGTGATTGCTATTCAGCTACGGTCTTAAGGTGGACCTCCACCTTAAGACCGTAGCTGCTACCTAGTTCACCAGTCGGGCTGCTCCAGTTTGAGTGATAAATCGCTAAGCCCTACCTCTCTCACGTATAAACAAACAGGATCGGATTCGGGAACAACGTTTTCTCTGGATAACCTTTATTATTGGACAGAGACAAGACATCGACTTTCTATATCGGATCTGTTTCTGATGTGTGGCAGATTTGACTATTCAAATGTATGTGATCAGTTTTAATTTACTAATTTGGTTACACTAATCGATTTGCTTACGCGTAATTATTTCACATACCTTAAAGTGTGCCACAAAAACAGATGTTTCAGTAACCGAGCCAACAACTCAATTACTGACATGAACATGTTAATTGCGTGCTGCTAACGATTACTCGATAACGATCGCACGAGCCTATCGATCAACATAGTTTACACATTTATTGTACAACTGCGTAAATCTAGCAATCATATCACTTTAAAAAAATGGAACCGATTTTAAGCTTTGGCCACGTTTGAACAGCTATCATTTTTATGTTAGCCCTAATGTAGATTAATGTTTTAAATAAGATAACGGGTCAAAACACGACAACGTTTTTAGTAGTTAATACGAGCTACTTACTGCCCGAAGTGTCGGTAAGGTTGCAAGGAACAATGGCGGTTGAAAGACAATGTCACATATTTATGTATCAACAGATGGCGTTAGTCCTAATTAGAATTTTTGAAAGCTGAATCGCGTTGACACTGTTTTCTCCAGCCGTATATATATGCTCCTTCCTATATATATATATATATCTATATATATATATATATTCAAAAGGAGCGTGAAGAAACATCTTGCGGGCCAGTATGGCGATGCTAACGGGTAGGATATTTCGATATCAAATCCGTTGTCATCGCGATGTGGGTTCCTTTTCCTTTGGGTAAAAAAAATGTTGTGGAGAGCTAAATCGCTTTACATCGCTTCAAGCTTCTTTCCGTTCCCTCCATGTCACCTCATAGCGGGTTTAACACTAACCATGGTCACGACCTAACTCAATTTCCTAAATTCGTTTAAACCTCATCAATCGTTTCGATCCAAATTTAAGCACTATATTCTTAATCTGAACCGTTAAAAATATTTACAGCTTGATTAACTTTGATTCGAACATTAAATATTAATTTTGCGCTCCATTGAATTCCGATTGGTTGCGAATTTTAAATCTTCGGAAAAGCGCAATTTACCGCTAGTCTTGAATTGAGTTTACTACTTTTTACAAATCAAGACCAGGATGTTATACAAATACATCTATTCAACCTACGAATAATTTCAGAACGATAGAAATTATGTAATAAAGTAAATATATATAGTTCATTTGATTTTATAATCTCCATTATTGGTTTTTTTAAATGACCAGCTTGTTTTTTTAAGGGTGTGCACGCTCGTTTACACGCGTAGTGTAGCCACACGATTAGTGATTAGTCTATACTAATAACCCGACGGTAACAATGACGTGCCCGAGTTCTCTCTACTAAAAATCATTGCGTAGGTAGCTCCTCATTTACAGTACCGCTTCGAAGAATTGCCCTAATCAAACAACAGTTACAACAGGCAGCGTGTAATGCAGCAGCCATGCCATCACCCGACATTTAACCCCATAACTTAAACTTTACACCTCGAAGTGCTGCCGCAGTTTGAACCTTGTTCCTAGAGCAATAAAAGTTGCACCGATAAGGCGTCGGCGGACGTTGATTGCTGTAATGCGTAAGCGCAACGATGCTTGGGGTAACCAAGATATAAGTTCCTAATTTTGTTCATCAGCTTAGAGTTTAATTACTATACTTGACTTGTAACAAAAAAAAGTAAATGTGTTTTCTTAAATAAAATCTACACCCTGCTCTCATTGTTAAGTTTATGGTTTGGATTAAAATTAATATAATAATCACAAAAATTAAGTGTTCTTAGCGTTTTCTGCATCATCATCATTCTTGTCATGTTTCACATATTCCATGCATTTCTTGGTATAGGTATTTCATTACCCTTATTTAAACCATACAATTGCTGAAATTAGGAGTTCGTTTTGATTACTGATACAATTGTAAATTGGGACACCAATGAAATAGTAACTGGCGGTGGCCCGCAACTTTATCTGCGTTATGTTGCGATAAAAGTAAGTATCTAACTCAAATAGCATATGGAATACTTCTTTTCGGTCTACAAGTTTCATATAGATTCAGAAGTTGTGGCGTGAAAAAGTAAAAAAAAAATCATTCTTACAATCTTTTGCATTTTTAATATTAGAACAATACTTTTTTCACTTTAATTAAAATGTATTTGATATTAAAGTGTCCGGTACTCAGAACAGTAGTAGACACCCTACTGGTGCAGCGGCGCGCGCGCCGAATCGATCGGACTGGCTTTGTTGTTAACCCTTTGAGTGATTAAACACGTGACACGTAACCGACAGGTCTGTCATCATCACAATGAAATTATGACAGAACTTAAAAACGCGTACACCGCACTCTTAGAGTAACTCAAGCGCTACGATTTTTGCTTCAATAAGAGCAAACCCTATGATTTGCAACCAGTCGCAAGCTTCGCGAAAGGAGCTTGATTGTTTTCTTTACCCTACTTTTTTATTTATTCTAGCGGGTTTAACGATTGTGGATCTATTATTGAGGAGCCTGGGATCCTATTACTATATTTTATCCTGAAAAAGAATCAGGGAATTACATAGAAGTGATTTGCTAAGTAATCTCCACAATCTTTACATTAGTTACCAGATCTGTTTGGATCATAGTTGGGAGCAACGGCTTAACGTGCCTCCCGAAGCATGGAATCATCACCTATTCTAATTGTTTAAACTTGTCCTAACCAAACTGGAAAAACCTTCCAAAGTAATACTAAAATATTCTTATCATTTAAGAGTAAGTGTCGAGTTTCTTGCCGGTTCTTCTCGACATGATCAACATTCCGAACACGGCGGTAGAATACTTTATTTGTACTGACTATTCATAAGTGCTTTTGTAAAGCTTACATGAATAAAGATATTTTCTATTCTATTCTATTCTATTCTATTTTAATGTAAATACGGAACATAGCTTCAACTTGGTTTTAGTTCAAGAATATGATTTTAAGTGACTTAACTTTAATGCTTAACGTAATCATAACAACTTGGTGAAAAACATATTTACGAGTATGGCATCCAATGATTTGAAGTGGAGCAGTAATTTCTTTCTGAGCAGTTATGAGAAGGATTCTACAGCAGACTTCTTCAAAGTTTTTGTTTAGTTGTTGATACCTTTCTGTTTATACGTTATACTAATTTCTTGTACCTACACTGGGTATCGTCCCTAAAATATACTGACTTCAAACAATCCGTCAGTCACACACAGGTAGGTAATGATTTGCTCTACTGGGTTGGTACTTGGGTCTCATTCTTAGTCACGGCTTTGCTTCAAATTCGGTGTTAGAGAATAATCTCGGCCACGGCCGCAGCTGGTAGGCTATTTGCCATAATTCGACAACGGCGTAATTTATACCACCACAGGCATCCACTGGTCCTCCTCAGCAATAACAACCATCAGAAATACATCTTTATGAAACACCGCTTCAAAATCTTGGCATGTTTGAGTATACCGACAAATACGGTGAACAGCACATCAAGGTGGGCAAGGCAAGGCAAGGCGACATAAGCGCCGTACAAAGTTTTAAGTGTGTATAGTCGGACATGATTATATCTAAAAAATTATCAATCGTTTACCAGTGTTAAGAATGATTTTTATATTTAAATGTCACTGTATAGATAGATAAATATTCGAAAAATACGGCCAGTAGGCTAGACATGGACTGATAGAAATCACACTCTTATTTTCAGCCAATCAATAGTTGACAAAATGGAATTGATCGATTTCGACACTTAAGACGGCGTAGATAAAACTTACTCGCGTATAAACTACTGTATAATACTACCGAGCCTCAGTTAGTCTGCGCAGGCACACGCGCGCGGTCAGGTGCGTAGATTGGCCTGCGGTCTCGTTGTCATCGTTATTTCACTTAGACAACGTTCAGCGAGAGTATTTTTGAATCTGTTCTGTGTTTAGAAAGAACTTTGTCCTCTCAAAGTGACCATGCATTCCTGTAATTCCTCTATAAATTTATAAGTTATTGCCTTTTTCCACAGTTTTTTCAGATCTCTTTTATACTAAGTGTCACTTGCACCAAATCAATGATAATTTTAACGATTTCATGGGTTCAAATCGCGCTGAACAGATAAATACCGGTCAAATTTTAAATATTGGAACCGGGCATGAATGACGAGTGTGGACCAATAGTGTAGTCATGTATAATGTCACAGCACGTGACTCCGGCCGACAAACGCAATCCGATCGCGTCCTAGGCCTTCCAAGGAGCATCTTTTTGCGCGTCTGCCCGCATTCCTACACCGTCCGGTGGCAGTTTTTGCCATCCGTCGTCCATGGTGCAGTCACTTTTACCGCCACTTTCCTCGCAATCTCGCCATATTTGTACTTACGCTTTGCGGTTGTGGTCGTGGTGTATACTTGTTGTGCTGGTTTGGTACGTTGGGGCTGATAAGATCGAACAAGGTTATTGAGATTTGTCGGGTTTTGTCAGAGGTCTTAATCAAATGGTTGAGTTCAAACCGGGCTTGGGGCTTGCTTTGCATAAAGGAAAGGTTTGAAGTAAATTTTGCCACAGTGCATAACCGATGTCATTAAAAAGGAAATAAATAAATATGTCGGATTTTTTCTCATTTTAAAAGTAGGTACTATCTAGAGAGGTGATTCAATGTTACTGTACTAATGAAGAATCGCTATAAAATTTATTGATAATCACAATAAGATTTTTCGCACACGTATGTCACGCACACAAACGTGACATTGCATCAATAAAAAACATCTCAATCGCAACACAAATGAATATTCGAAAAAAGATCTAATTATTAAGTTTCGGAAACACCCAGGGAACCGATTAATACAGAACTTTTATTTACAGAAATTGATTTAACAGTTATTTGTTATCAATAAAAAAAAAACAAATAAATACTACATAATATGTTCTAATATACAAAATTAAATAAACCAAATTAAAAAAGGCCTAAAATCTTATAAAATAATATATAGCACATATTTTGAAAAAAAAAGTACAACAATATTGTTTCAGATTCCACATTCAGTTCTCGTGGGAACCACTCGCACTGCCATAATTGGCGATCGTCGCTCAGTTTTTATACGACATCCCAGTACTATTCGTTCGATGCGTTCCGATATTTATCATGCGTTTTGAATCGATTTCGCATCCACCGTATTCGAATCACGATCGGGATTTTTTTTAGGTTATAATACGCGAACTCGCATTCTTTTGTTAGGTAAGTAATAAGTTTGGTACTTTGTTTTTTTTTATAAAAGCACAGTATATTGGCTCCTCTCAGCCTGACGACAATGGATTTGATACCGAAATATAATATTATTTAGCATAGCCATACTGGCCCGCAAGATGTTTCTTCACGCTCCTTTTGAATGAATTCAAAGTGATGTAAATTTGATCTTTGATTTAGGAAATGACAGCGGTATATTACAAAATGTTGTCATTGCTATCTTTTACCTGCGGCTTTTCCCACGGATACTATTTTTTTTCTTTCAAAACGTATATTAGGATAGGATTTACATTTACAGTATACACAGATTAAATACTGGATACCTATAACGCGAGCGAAGTCGGGGACAACATATAGTCTACATAATGTCCATTACGAGTTTTAGTTTCATCTGAAATTTAACACAGACTTACCTAATTATTGAATACGATGGAAAACAGCTACCTTGTTGTCACGTCCCCCTGATCTATATGTTCAAATATCCGGCCCACATAAAATATATTTTTATTATAATGATAATAATAAATTTATTGTGAGCACTTCTGACGGCGGATAACAAACAGATAATAGATTTTCAAATCCACGCCAGGAAGTAGGGGACATAAATGTTTTATTAATATTGTGAACTTCAACACAAAGTTCTATTGTGAACCAATAAATAAATTACGCTGGTTATCGTCGATGCATTACACGGTGAGCATCAATGTAAACACTATCAGTTCGAAATTAGTTCTTATGTGCTCGGCATAAGGGCGGTGTACAGTCCAAAGGGCGTTTGACGTGCTTTTGTCAGTATAAGTTGTACAAATGTCCCAGTGTAGGGCCCACTTCCTGGTCAATGCGCAATATTTCACATGCGTGTATGGCGGACGGTGCGCGGGCGCTTCCTGCGCGGTTCCACGCGGCAGGTGGTTGTTTTGTAGGGCTGTCACTGAAAGTTATTTTGGTGAGATTTTTTGAAATAAGAATTTATTAACGTGTTGAACGTATTTTGAGTAACGTGCTGTTTCCTGTGACATTGCACGCTTTATTTCAAGATAATAAGTATCCTATTTGTTTTTCTAGTCTCTAATGTGTCTAATACCAACATTCATCCACATATTTAGGTCGTTTTTGCTTTAATTTACTGTGGTTTTAAGTATATTTTACAGTTTTTTATTGGTTAAAATTACTTTATGATTTTAGAAATTTGAGAACTTAATTTATTTCCTGCTCCATATCCTCCATATATCAATTTGTTACACCAACCTACGAAACAAATAATTCGAATTCAGTTTAATAAATAAATTTAATTTAGTCTTATCTGATCTAAGTCTAATCTAGTCTAAAACTCTACAAATTTGGAATTTATATACATAATATATGAGTCCAATTAACTACCAAGTCTACTAGTCCCCGCTGGCCAGCACTAAGCCGGCAAGATCAGTCACGAATGCAATAAACTTACAAGATACCTTACTACCATTTATCCCAAAACAACGAGAGCGAAGTAACAATCAGTTCTTTAAGCATCTGCATAAATTGGGTACATATTTCCTGGCAATGAAATTCCAACCCTAGCAGCGATATCGACTTACCCTTTGTTCCGAGGGCTGAGAGGCGGCTTCCTGCGACGCGCCCGGTGTGTCGCGTCCGTCCCTAGTCTAGTAGTCAGTCAGTCATTGGTGCTCTAGTGGCGCGCGCGCACGTGTGATAGCAATGGCGCCTGTACCTGCGCCGCGCACGCGATTGGCTCTTCATCCGCATAACATACACGTAAGCGTTTAATATTAGTTAGCGTGTTCCATTTTTAATTTAAAAAATAAAAGGTATCAACATTTTTTTTCTTAAAAAATAAGTTACTTTTTAACAATGTTTTTGAAACCAATAATATACCTATCAAATTTGACTTTTTCTTTAATTTGACTTTTGTAACAGAAAATTGAGATAATCAAGCATTATTAGCTTATATTTCCACTTTTATTTCTCTTCCTATTTAACTGATATAGAGTATTTAGAACTTTCCGTCTACTGTGCCCTAGATTAGCTTGCCTTCAGCGGTATGTTAATATGCCTACGCCATTTTTGGTTTACCTAGCTGTATGAGTGCCTATGAAACACTGATAAGAATAGCAATGCAATTAATTATAACTTGTCTTTCATTTATTACCAATCATTTTATGCGCGTCACATTTATACAAGCGATACTTACGAACTCAACACGAAATTTTTAGGTACCTATACGATTGTGAATCGCGCTGCGTACGTACACTGCGATGCGAAAGCATCGAAACTCTTATCATTACTTAAATTTTTCTGATATTTTGCGTTTATTCTGCATTATTAAAAAGAAAATGTTTAAATGAACGCCTGCATCATTAAATTCCTGTGCATTGTGAATAGTTCAGTGTAAATTGCCGGCGGAAAACGTGTATTGTGTGCGATATTGGTCGTTAAACCAGCAGCGTGTGAAACACGTGTCTATTAATTGAAGAAAGCCATGCGTTTCCAACTTTCCACGTGAGAAGAAAATATTTTTAAGATGACTAAGGTATTCTACTAATATTATTAACGCGAAAGCTTTTAACAATGTCTAGATGTATAATTGTTAACCTTTCACGCAAAGGCTAAATGGATTTTGATGAAATTTGGCAGAAAATAGACAAGATACTCGCATTATATCTATAGATACTAAATTATAAAACTGAAGAGTTGGTTTTGAACGCGCTTATCTTAAGTACTACTGTTTTGATTTAAAAAAAATTTTTGTTGGTCAGTCCATTTATTGACAAAGGATTTTAGGCTATTTATTATCGCTGTAATCAATGGGAGCGGGTAATTAGTGAAAAATGTTAAAAAACGGGGATAGTAGAAAAGTACGCGTGCGAGGACGCCGCAGGTCGCTGATAGGACACTTTTAATGCCAAAAAAACGCGAATTAGGACGCGGGCAACAGCTGCTGTCTTAGAATGCGACCAAATATGTTTAATTAGAGCTTAAACCAACGTGCTACAAGTTAAAATGGATCTAAAAGTTTAACGGCCAAAGCGCGAAAGGTACCGGGTTCGAATCGAAGTCAGGTCAATTTGGAAAACGAACTTTTCTAAATTGACTTGGGTCTAGGTGTGCTGGGATGACGCTTCCAGTTTTCAAGTATCCGTCGTGTGGTGCTCATAGTAGAAGGGGAAACCTTAATTTGAGGACAGGTGATTGGTGTGATTGTGTGTCGCAATTATATATTATTCATTTTTTAATAAAAAAAAACCTATATCGGGTTCACCTGTATAATACGTGTCAAAGGTCTTCCATTTTGTAATTTGCTCCGATGTTCATCACCCGAAGTATTCAAATAATAAATTTAAAATGAAACTGAACTAGACAGGTGATGCCATTCTCTTACGTTTAAATAAGCTTTGCGTTTTATAAATTTAAAGATCTAAGGTATCTTAATCCTTAATCATCCTAACACAAAGTTATGCAAATCATAGATATTTTCAATAGTCAACATAGACTGCTTGGTTGGCATTTTGCCTTATCTGAGATCTGCATTAGAGAAAACATTTGCATTAATTTAATACGATTCGAGCATACTGATTTCATAAACAGGATACGGTCTATAGTGTGACAAGAACACACGTTCAGAAAAAAAAGAATTAATATATCCAGTGTTGAGTCCGGGCACCATAATATTATCTTGGTAGGGGTTCATCCTATTAGCAACGGGCTGAAATTGCTGGCTTATCAGGATGTGTTAGTAAAATTTTCCTTCTAACAAGTGTAGGCATTTTATAGAATAGGTAACAGCTTTATGGTCTAATAACATCAAAAAAACACTTAAAATAAAAAAAACATGATACTCAATACTCAATATTTTTATTGCATCTTTAGATCGAGATTCAATGCAAGTAGCTATTACGAGTAAAGCCGAGGTGCGGGTTGGATGGATATCTCGGTATCCTTATGTACGATGCTGCATAGTTGTCGATTGTGAAAACAACCTGTTCTCTCGGTGCAGCGTGCAGCGGTGCGGTCGGCTGCAGCCGTGAGAACCTGCTTCACTGCAATCTTTGCATTCTGTCGCGTTTCCTTTTGCAATACTGTGCTCATTCGGACATTCTTAAACTTGATACTGGGTTTAATTAACGCTTTCGTACTTAAAGATTGATAAGAATAATAAGTTATTTACTAGCACACAAAGTTAATACACAGTACACAGACATAAAAGTGATACGAACATAATATACAGTAAAAGTAAATTAACAAAATAAAACATAGTGGTTGCGCAGGTAACAAGGTCCCAGCCTCAGCATGAGTTGCCACGACATTGGATCCAATGCTGCAGCAGCGCTGGTATTCTGGCGTAAACTTAATTGAAGATAACCAATACTGGCTCTTTCATTAATTAAAATATTTTAATACACTTGTTTTGATTCAATAGTGATATTTTATGGGATGTGTGTTAATCGAATAATTGACGACCTCTGTAGCCGAGAGGCGAGCGGTCCTGACTTTGGCGAGCGCCATCTCTGAGGTTCCGGGTTCGATCCCCGGTCGGGTCAATATGGGAAACGAACTTTTCCATATTGTCTCGGGTCTGGGTGTTGTGGTACCGTGGTTGTTTCGGATTTCTGTAACACAAGTGCTTAAGCTACTTATCACAGAATCAGAGCAATGTATGTGATGTTGTCCAATATTTATTTATTTATTATTTAATCATACCACAATCACATTTATAAGCAAGCGGGTATCATTGGTTGCAACTACTAACATTGTATGCAATTGACCTAAAATTCATTGTGATTAATAGGAGGAAAATATTAGTCAGTTGTTTACTTTTGTTAATTACCTTTTAACCTGAACGTTTGTGGATTAACAGTGAGCAGACTACACAGTATTTAGTCATATTAAAAAATTTGGTCCTTCAAGCCGGATAGGTTCATTTTCAAAAACAGTTTTGGATGTCAAGTTAACGTATCTTCTTATTATCATTGTTGTATCCAAAAGCATATTTGTGGGTACTGACATAGCCTAACCGACATTGGGATGTCTTCAAGTCCCACTAGTTGAAGGGCTAGTTAGAGTTTCCACTGTGACTAAGAAGTCTCTGGTTCATTTGTTTTCCACATAACGTCATCTTTGATTGACCTTTCTTTTGACTATTCTAACTTATCTGTTCTTCCCCAGACGACGATCAAGGTGTACGCTCGCTGCCTCCGACCAGACATCGAGTACAAGACGCTGTCGGTGACGTGGGGCACGCGCGCTCGTGAAGTGGTGGGCACTCTGCTGGGCAAGTTCCGCATGAGGCACCGGGACCCACGGCTCTTCTACCTGAGCATGGAGGTGCGCGTGCGCGCGGCCGGCCTCAAGACCACCCTCGTGTTAGATGATGATGCAAGGCCTGCTGCTCTGCAGGCGTGCCATCCGAAAGGATATTCTAGGTGAGCTGTTTGATTTGATTGCTTAGAGGCAATAGACCTTAGGAATATGTCGCAAATAAAATTTGTAGATGAACGCTTACGACTTAAAAAATGGTGCCGGCAAAATAAGGCATAAAATTTATTTATTCTCATTCGAATTGTAAATTAAATTAAACTGTATGACAGTTATACCTTTTTTGCTATATGTTCGTAATGACGTGGGGGCAAGTAATTTGTTTGGAAACCAAAGCACTGATGCGACTGATTTTTAACAAACACTGTACCGCAAACATTAATATAAAAATTGAGTCTAACTCAAGCCAAATTATGACTTGAATTTGAGCATGTTTCATATTAAAAATCTTAAAAGTCCTAAATGCTCTGCAAACTATTGCTAGCACCACTTAAGATACAAACTCAAATTTTAAAAGCAGCAATCTATACAGTAAACACAATAATCGTAACCTACGCAAAGGTTCATTGAAGCGGTATGTCACGTTGTAGTAAGTATTAGGCTGTTCAAACTGCTAAACAATGAGTAATATTAACAATGACTAGTTACAATGACTGATCTGACATTTAATAATTATAAGTCACGTACGGTGTCTGACTTCGTGCCTGTTACCTCATTTTACATTCTGTGAAATTGCAAAGCGAGGCGCAGGTAGATGCTATTGTGTCATTGAGAAATAATATTGCACCCCTAGATAAAAAATCATGTAATGGAAAAAAATATTTTTAGACATTTAGAAAATCCATACTAATATTATAAATGCGAAAGTAACTCTGTCTGTCTGTCCGTCTGTTACTCTTTCACGCCTAAACGGCTTTACGGATTTTGATGAAATTTGGTATAGGTATACTTTGAATCTCAAGAACGGACATAGGCTACTTTTTATTAGAAAATAAGAGGGGGATGGGGGTAATACCATCTTTGAAAGTTTATATGGAAAAATGTTTATTTTTGAAGTTAGAGATATGAAATTTGGCACAAATATAGCTCGAAACTTGGATTAAAATATAGACTACTTTTTGTTTCGAATATTAGGGGAGAAAGGGGTAAAACCGACCATGAAAGGATGTAGTCCACGCGAACGAAGTCGCGGGCACAACTAGTTGTTTATAAAATATAGAATAGATATCAAACGTCCAATAAGATATTTTCAAGGGTAACTAATAAGACATTCTGAAGCTTGTTGAATTAGCTAATATTTATATTAAGCTAAGTAAAGGTACATCGTATCTCAAGAGATAGGAATTCGAAAATGACACTAACTCGGAATCATACTTTTGAGTTCCTGGAGCTTTCATCCAGGGGTGCGATATATTAAAACCGATAGAAATAACATGAAAATATATATTTGGAGTAGAAAACTGGTAATCTGAAATTTACGAAAAACATCAAGTACTCGTATAATAATACATTTAAAAACTGTGATGATGTAAAGTACTCGTATTTACTAATCTTAGAAGCCCTATCCTTATTGGGAAAATTGTAAAACACTCACGAGCGTTAACTAGTAGCTTAAATTTTATTTATTGAATTCGTGATATAGGTAAAGATAAATTTACTATCACCAAGTTGTGTAATACTCGTCCATACCTATTGGCATAAGATTATTATCTACATGGCCCTGTTAGCGAATATTATTTAGGCGAAGTTGTTTACAAATGGGCAGACGACTTATCTTGTTTACTTACGTTAAGTAGGTAACTATGGTGATAGAACGTGTATAGGTAACTCACCTTTGAGCACTTAGTAAGGTGATGAAAGGGAAGCTTTATGATTATTTTCAAACTTAACATTTTTAGAAAGACTTGTTTTAGGCTATTTACGTGTTTCTTGCTAATGGTAATGACTTAGTGTTCGGTCTTTTTGGAATGATTATCGAAATAAACATAATCAATTCATTTAGTCATGTTGGTTACAGGCAACACTTATGCATCGTGAAAATGAATATAAACCGAAATTGAAGCTACAGTCGGTTCGAAACTTAATCCTTCCGAGAAAAATCCGGCAAGAAATTATGAAACTTACTGGTAGAAGACCAAAAAATTTTGAATTTAATCAGAAAAGGCCACGCCACTTTGTAAATAACACATTTAATTTTTACCGACTGGCAAAGTGAATGTATAATGCTTCAAAACGTTTGTTGTTTGTATTTTGCCTATATATTTAATATGTTCTGACGAAATAATTAACAAAAGGGGTATGCCTGTACAAACAAAAGCACGACGATAACTCTGACAACGCGATGTAGGATTGATGGATTGATTGGCTTAATATGGCCTGTTGTTTTACTACGCCAATTCTGCTGACGCTGCATTAGAATCGACTTGTAGGTAAAGTCGTAGGTCGGCACAGTACTAATAAAATCATACCCCGCACAAAAGGGCACCACAAAGTATAGTTTATGATCATGTTTTGTTTGTATAGCTGCACTGCTATACGGGGACGATGACCATTCCATAAACAAACCAAAGCGAATGATGCCAGTGTTGTCTCTCGGCACTTCTTTAGCGGACCACCGCGCTGCGTGTGCTTAAAAAAGATCCACTCCTTTCTGTCGTCTTCCGTTGTCTATTCTCGGCCTGTAAACATTGGACTATGTCCGCCATGAGATGTCGTTGGATGGGGATAAGGCCTGGACTTATTCCGGTGCGTGTTTGTTTTGATTATGCAAAGTTATAACAAACTAGGTAAAAGTGTCTCATTTTTCCACTTAAATTAAGCTGTCACTTCCATTTAAAAAGTAAACGTTTAACTCTTTTAACAAGAAGTCCGGCATTATTTCATAACATTCCTTGTTCTAATGGCCTTCACCCTTTGATATTTGATTTTATAACATATGAGTAGGTGTTATAAGTTATAGGTATATGTTATTTATAGTTGTTTTAGGTTAACAGTTATGTAATGAAAGCATAAACTTATCTATAAATTTGGTTTTCAAGACAAGATTTTTTCAAATAAGGTTAGCTATTCTGGAAGTAAACAAAAGCACGTCAATTTTTAAACAAAACTATTCGTATTCCTCTTATAGAGGGAATGTTCAAAAATGTACCATATCAACACAACCAAAACAAAAAAAAACTGCTTTTCTCGCTAGTTAAAGTTTGAAAGACGAATCACCATTTTAAAGCTTATTTGTATTCATTTATGGATTATGTTATCTGAAATACGAAAAATGAATTGAATTTATTCCTTGAGGGTCAATCAAGAACTGTCTTATTTGGTGTCTCTATCTTATCTAGTTAGTTTTTAAATGGTGTCCCTACTAGTGCAAGAAAAGCTTTCAAAAGCTCTTCAGCTTTATTGACCATATGGATCACGTTCTGTGTTGACACTCGTGTAGGCTAAATTAGTGGAGAGCGCGTGGAACGCGAAGTGTGGCGAGAAGTGTTGGGTGATATTCACACCTTGCTATTATTTTTGGATGGCCAGTGGGTTTATGAACTATAATGACTCCTACACATTCTCGTATACATTTAGATGTAATAATAACTGTTGTTTTAGGTGACAAATTAAACCACATTATTGTACAACATTGAAATTTTAGGTAAATAGTTTTTAGATCAACATTACAAGTATTTTTAGAGCGCCTACAAAATATTCTTAGCAAAATTGTATTCGATTGCTGCTGTTTAATGAGTAGGCGTTTACAATTTATTACACATTTTAAGTTATCGTGACATAACATACAAGTCTGAATAAGACGGAAATTACCATCATTTTAAATAAAAAAAAATAGTGTTTTAGAATCTTTGAGGCCGAAAGTCGTAAAATACTGGATAGTCTGGTGTTGCTTTTGTTATCTTTGAAAATTTTGTGATCTTCTACTAAGCTGATTGGGACAAGCAATCTTCTTTTGTAGTTTTAAGATATTTTTAGATCAACTGGGCCTGTAAATAAGTAGTATTTTATGCGGTGATAGCGCTAACAGTAATTGGGTGAACAAAATACTCGTAGATAAGTTCTATCTAATTTTCGATATCGACTAGTATATCCAGACAACTGGTTTTTTTAGGGTTTGTGTTCGTATTTGCTAACGCTTACTTTCTGTTATTTCCAGGTTTTCATTGCAAATGCGACCGGGCGGGCTGGTGAAGATCTACGACTCGGCGCTGATGTCCTCATCGCAGTACAAGTGCCTGTTGATCAGCGATCGCACCACAGTGGACGAGCTGCTGGCGATCCTGCTCCACTGTTACGACTCCGCTGAGGGCGTCGAGAGGTTCTCCTTGTACGAGGTAAGATACTTTGCGTTGGTTAAAATTTTTGACCCTATCTTTTGTTAGGGCTACAGTTAAGCTTATTCTAGCATCGGCGACTGTACTGTTGCTGCATTGCGTTTTGGCGACTATCTGCGATTGATCAAAATCGTTTTCGCGACTTTGATTGTATCGTACGTCCAGCTGCCTGTGAGCCTTTCAAAAGTGACTGATTAGCCACGTTTGGCGTTTCCAAGTGTGCGGTCAAAGCTTTATGCAGAGCTTTTAATATGCGGCTAAATCACCGATACTGGCCTTGCCGTGTTATTGGGTAATTGAAAACCACAGCTAAGTCGTGCTTAATGATCGGCCCGTAGTCCATAGTGAGTTTTATGGACTTTTTAACTATATTCCAAGACGATTTGGAGATGATGGTAGACGTTTGCAATAAAGCAAGTTCCTTAATTTTGTGTCAGCTCCGACGGTCACGAAGTCATGACCTTTTAATGATTCACGTTCAAGTTGAAAAATAAATACTTAAGTGGTCTTTTTGGTTCCAGGTATGCACCTCACAGGAATACGAGCGCAAGCTCCACCCTGACGACTTGCCCCTGATCCACCAGCGCGCGTGGAGGCCAGACGCTGACTGCCACTTCAGAGTGCGCCGCAACCCGCGCGCCCCTCCCCTGCCCCCGCGCGCCCTTCCAGCCCCCGCCGATGACCCCCAAGAAGAAGACGAACCGTCCCGAGCGCTCTCCGCTCTCTCTCTTGAATCTGACGGCGAAAAGAGACGGTATAGCCCGGTCTACAAGCTACCCAACATCAGCTACTGCAAGGAAACAAAAAACGACTACCTATACATCTGACTAGCCGTGAACGTGCCCCAGCTTACCAGAAAGCTGGGCATCGTGAAAGGTTCCAAGTGGCGTGCAAGGACAGTGAAGAAGAGACTCGAGTGGAGTGTAAATAAAGTTTAGTGTTGTATAAAGTGTAAATAGACGCTACCTCAAGCGTTCAGAACGTGAAATCTCTATGTGGAGGCGAAACCAAAGAGATGTTGCAATACGGCTTCGTACTAACAAGTGACAAGTAACTAACCCATAAGGCCTCTGCGTGCTTGGACTTTATGACGACTTTTGAAGCTACGATTTGTACAAGACGTGTCGACGAAGTGGCGACTTGAATGTAGCATCTTACTCGAACGATCAATCGTCTAGGCTTCAAACATAACCGTGATTGTTAAAAGTTGCTTAAAGTGGCCAATAGGTGTCACACGCGCGATACGACAATTTTTTTATATCATATGATAAAAATGTCGTTAGGTACTGTTCATTGGCTGTTAGCATATCACTTTCGTCTTTACAGCTAATAAGCACCTGACAAACTAAATTTTATCGATTTTGTCATCTCAAAAAATATCGATAAAATTAACTCGCGTTGCACCTCCTAAGCCTTAAGTACGTAGAGGGATATAACATGAATAGGACTTGATATATCTGAGGTGATCTGTACCTAATCGATACTTCGCAATATTTCACGACCAGACGAAGAACCCTAATATTGAGTTCTGTATATTATTCACCACAATGTTATCTCGTAATCGTTACACCAAAATGTATAATTGTAATAGAAAACATTTTTCTAGTCTGCAAATTATTTCACCTCATTTCTGTTTCAAATTGTAATTGTTACCTAAATTGCAACAATATAAAAATGTATTTGACTAAAAGTTGTATATAATTTAGCTAGTAGAGACCAAAGAGGCAAGCGAATATATGAGAGTAGAGTTATTTATCTGTTATGTAATGTTGTAATTTATTTATGAGCAGAGCCGAGAGGCATCCCAGTTTATCGCTTGACATGTCAAACATCATCGAATTTACTTCAATAAACTGCGATACGTTTCATACTAAACTTACGTTTTATTTATTTCTACCCGATTTTATTCTTTGTGGAATGATTTCAGTTAGCTATAGAGCTAGTTAGCTAGAGAGAGTAATAGTACTAAGTTAATTTTCTAGTATATTTTATTAGTAGACGTTATAAGTTAAACTGGAAGTAAATATTTGGATCTAGTCAAGTCAGATGGGCATTGATTTCCTCCTATGTGTCCAATAGTTTGTTTTCAGTTTTCTTTATTACTATCCAACTAAGTATACACTTACCTAGTTCAGGTATTATAGACAGGTACATGAAAAGAAAAACAGCCGTATCGATATAAAGTATTTTATTTACAAATGATTGCAACAATGAATTACAGACGATGCAATATAATTACAGAGTATGTTCAAAAATGGGAAACGGATAATATCTAACGGTACTAAAATTATTCATTATGTAAAATTTATACAATCGCCTTGTCTCCCCGACAAACTCCGCGCTTGTATTGGGGACTTGACGACAGATTTTACAGAAGGGCGTTTTTCATTGAGAGAGCGAGACGCTACCTCAATATGCATATAGCAGTGTCTCGCTTTCCCAACATGTCTTGCAATAAAATCTATTGGTAAGGACCTGGGTGCCCATTTTACTTGCAACATTTTGGTCGGGTTTTTGCACTCAAAGCAAGATAGAAAACCTCCGAGCTCATTTTTCTTCACTTGACTCCACTCTATCAGTTAAATTTTATTAAATTGTCCTTATCATATTCACCCCTAACCTAGCAACACATACACATACATTTCACAAAAAGAGAACACAAGACCTTCACGCATAACTTTTGCATTACCTACATTTTTTCATTCACCTAAAGCATTAACTATCCCGGTTGAAATTAGTTTTACGATTTCGCACGAAATTAACTAATTCCAAAACAATTTGTTTACAGTTTAAAGACAGAAAACGTAGTGGAGGAGTACCCGAGACCCGTGAAGTTTAAGATTTGTTTTTATAATTGAGAGCAATAACTTCAACGCAAAATGATTTCTATAGGGTTTATAATATGGCGCGGAGTCCGTCGCAGCGACATAGGCGAGACGCAAAGCGTGCCACTAAAGCTTAGCGAATCAAGCTTCGCTAATATAGATAAGGATACGCGAAACCGCTGAGTGGGTTTCAGAAGCACCACGTTGAAACAGACAGCCTCGCTCGTCCTAGCGGGGCAGCGCGCGCGACCTGAGCGATACGCCGCTACTCGTCCCGTCTACTTGGCCAAACGCGTAAAATTTATGAAGCCGGCCACAGTTGGATATAAATCACTAGTTCCTTCTATTGTACCTTGTACTGTTCCCACATTTATTCAATATTCAACCCCGAGCGCCACGCCTTACATAACTCGTTCTCTAGGGTGTTATTCATGAGCTTATCATAATACAGGGCACACTGGGGGAATGACCGTTTTTGACTTGCTAACTGGCAAACGACAGTAAAGTTACACACTAACAACTTCTTCGATGTATAATTCCGTGGAAAGTTAACATCCACTGACAAACTTGAAGATTAAAGATAACGATCTAGATAATAGGAGTGCAAACACTCAGCCGGACAATGAGATGACGCAACGCATTTCAAAATTGTGATTAAAATCTTCATATATACTTGTACACTTACTACAGGCACAAAGGCCCTATTGCAACAGTTAGTTTAAAAATGCATATGCATTGATATTGAATAACACACCAATTGATTATAACTGACATTGATAACAACACCTATAACTGCACAGAGAATGAATTGTTAAGCCTATTACCTATATAAGATGCGACCCGGCTAAGTCTGCTCCCTGTATACATTCGCCAGTTTTTAATATTCTTGATTGACGCAGCTAAGGAGCAATAAGCACACATTAACTGTTAAATTATATTGATTTACGCCAGACTGTTTAGTTTGAAACCTCGAATAATAAGCAATTAAGAATTGAATTGGTTTGAATTGATTGCGCATAGTTAACAATGTCACATATGCTTATGAACATTGGAATTTTATAAGGGCATTGGATTTAATTATAATTTTTATCAATTATTAAATTGAATTCCCTACTTCAGGGTTAAGGTCTTCATCATCAAATCAAACCATCGTATCAACAATGGGTAATGGTATACTAGCCAAATAAGCATTCGAGACCAACTTGGGCTTTGTTCAAAAACACCGGTATTAAACCCAGGACCTGGAGATCAAAATGATACATAAGCCACAACTATCAAGGCGTTATATAATACTAAGTATAATTTAATAGCAATTTCGAGCACAAATTTAATAGCAAGAATTATTCTTTTCGAATTCAGTACACAATTCATAAATGATATTCAAGCTTGAAATACTGGCGCGAATCTAAAACATAAATCAATATCTGCTCCTACAATCCGCGTCTGTGAATTATACTCATTCTATTGGGAGCATCCCTTCGACCATTTGCAGTAGCGTAGAGTAAAATGCGAAAGTCTAACTAGATACAGTGCCGTCATTTTCATATCATTTTGATGCTAAATATATAATTTGCGTAAAACTCCAACGCAGGTAACCCCGTGTTACATTTTATCATTGGTTTCGATGGCATTGTTATATATATCTACACATACATTATACGAGACAAAATTGATTGACGAGACATATAGATTATTTCTCAAAAACTACAATTAACGACAGCTTGAAATATCTTGGAGAAAAAACCCGACACTGTAGCTCGTTATCGATCACCGATCGCGCCCGCTGCCCTCGCTGGACGTTGCTTAGACAGCGTTGAGGGCCCGCCTGGAAGGGCCGTAGTCGTCCTGCGAGTCGCGGTCCCTCCTGGGCCTGTCCTCGCGGGCGTACCCGTCGCGGTACTCCCGCGCGTACTCCTCCCTGGCGTATGCGTCGCGCGTGTAGTCGTGCCCGTACGCCTCCCGGTCGTACTGGTCGCCGTGCTGGTACTCGTGCCCGTATGTATCGTACTCGCGAGCATACTGCTCGCGCGGGTAGCGCTGGTATCGGTCACGCGGGTAGTACTCCTCTTCCAGCCGCTCTGGGCGTGCAGCTCGGGACCTGCCGCCTAATGGGATAAACACACTTGTGAATACACTCTGATTAGGAATGATAGGTTTCAGTTGACAGTTCTTTGTTGTGGAGGATTCTGCAAGCGTTCGCCTAAAGTCGCTTCTTCTTTGGACTGATGACCAACAGAACGTTTCGTTTGTAAGATATTCGCCGGTGCGACGTTTCGTCAGTGGACGTATCGTCAACAGAACGATTCGCATATGGGTTTTACGTTTACAGGACTGTTCACCGAGAAACCGTTTCGTTTTTGATAAATTCGTCGATGCTACTTTTCCCCTACCAACCAAGCCATCAATAAAAGCACAATATGAATAAATACAGGACGAAGTAGTACCTAGTGTACAAAAAGTATGTAGGTGCAAATAGCTTGTGTTATTACTAGCTGTATGAAACCTACCAACTGCCATATTAGTAATGTGCATTATTGTTACCACATATAATTATTTTATGTTTATTACACAAAAAGTATATACCTACTTAGCTTATGTGGCGGGTGTAGGGCAGTGCCGTATTATGCAGTATTATGGAATAATGTTTAGGTAACTAGTATTTTATTTTCTTCTAAATTGTAATAATATATAATTTCCACAACAGGCATCGTGGATTCGATTCCCATCCTGGACAAATATTTGTGTGATGAACATTTGTCTCTGTTCTGTGTCTGGGTGTAATATGTATTTAAGTAAATATTTGTGTTACCTCTGTTGATTCTGATGCCTGTTGTGGAAATTATATATTACTACAATTTAGAAGAAAATAAAATACTAGTTACCTAAACATTATTCCATAATACTGCATAATACGGCACTGCCCTACACCCGCCACATAAGCTAAGTAGGTATATACTTTTTGTGTAATAAACATAAAATAATTATATGTGGTAACAATAATGCACATTACTAATTATGGCAGTTGGTAGGTTTCATACAGCTAGTAATAACACAAGCTATTTGCACCTACATACTTTTTGTACACTAGGTACTACTTCGTCCTGTATTTATTCATATTGTGCTTTTATTGATGGCTTGGTTGGTAGGGGAAAAGTAGCATCGACGAATTTATCAAAAACGAAACGGTTTCTCGGTGAACAGTCCTGTAAACGTAAAACCCATATGCGAATCGTTCTGTTGACGATACGTCCACTGACGAAACGTCGCACCGGCGAATATCTTACAAACGAAACGTTCTGTTGGTCATCAGTCCAAAGAAGAAGCGACTTTAGGCGAACGCTTGCAGAATCGTTGTGGAGAGGATATACAAATCAAGCTACATCTTGAAAAGTTTTGGGTTCAGTGTGCATACACCCGTATTGAATGTACCGGAAACCTTAACTAACCAACTTCTAATTGATGATCAACAGTTTAGTGACTTGGGGTCACCAATTGAGGTTATAAAGAAGACCAATTAAAGTTTTATCTTTTCTCACAGGTACAGGGATATTTTACTAAAGGAACATCACTTTCCAATCGACTTTGATAATAAATAGTGGATACCTGTAGTGTTCTCTATCTGGAATGTGAATCCAATTTCATCATATTTTTTATGTTACCTCAGGACATGTTCCCAACGTCTTTTTCTGAAAATACTGACATAATCCTCAGTAAGGACTGTAAAGACGAGGTTGCCATATGCAAAAGAGGAAACCTGTACCATGTAATAAGATTACATCCCAAAAATCCTCCTAAGTCTCACATCAAAGAACTGCCAATCCAACAAATCGAAAACGGGGGGCATTCCATCCGAGCGGGTCGCTCCGGGGCACACAGCAAACACACGGGCGGGGGCAGTCTCGGCCTTTCGCCAGGGTCAGCACCCACTTACTACGAGACAGGGGCCATGTGCTCGCCGGACTTGCGGACCCTCCCGGGGCAGGGGACCACCACCTCCGCGGCGGGAGACGGGGGCGCGGCCGCTGTGGAGAAGCAGACGGCTGGAGGCGTGGCGTCTGGGCTGTGTGGCGAATGTGGCGAAGCTGGTGCGAGGATCGGAAGGGACTATGTCTTGCTAGTGATCTTGGGGTCTGTGTGAACGATACTTGTTCCGCTCATGTTTGTAGATGGCGCGGTGGGACTGTCAGCTATACGGGTAGAGTGCTCTCGAGCAAATATGCATCTTCTAAGTGTTTCTAGAATAAGTAGTGTATGTATTAATTGCTTTCCATTTTTTCAGGTACAATCGAGACCTATTTAGGGGCCGTATGCTTGAACTTTGCGGCTTTTCTGCTTGTATGTTAAGTAGGTATATACTTATTTTAAATATTGAAATTTTTCTCATAAATCTCTCGGGAATTGAAGAAAAGCACGATGAAGAAACTTTAAAGTTCTAATCATTTAAGCGATCTGGTTTTCTTATTACATTACTAAGCCTGTCTCGTTGAGCCACGAGTAGTAGGTAAAGTAAAACACAAAATCATTAAAAACAAGACGTAATCCCTTTAGAGCATGTAAGCATTGATGCGGTTAACAAAAGTCCCATATCTTGCGGGCTGGTCCTCGTCGTTAGTAAGCGACACGCTCAATCTGCCAAGCGTTACGCGGGCTGGCCGCTACAAAGAGTTTGACCTGGGTTTGCCGGAGTTCTGCTAATAATGGACACATCTGGAACGGAGTACTGCTAGAAATGGACACATCTGGAATATATGATCTTCGGCTCGGCGGTTAGTGTGCTTGTCCTGAGGCTTGTACTGAAATGAATAGGATAGGGTGCAATGATACATCGAGAAAGTAATTGTTGCTTAAAATTGCAATTTTTGGAAACACCTACTGAATACAACTGTTTCCAGATACCTTTTAAGAACTTAAATTGCTCTTTCTCATGGATTAATATTTCTCAAGACGATACAAACCTCAATCAAAGTATAGGAGGTCATATCAATTTGGTAACGATTTGTAAAATCTTCTGAATTAAGCTTTTAAAAATTGCTAAAAAACATTAAGTAATTTATTCCTAAATTAATAATGCTTATATATTAATTCAGTTTTTATACCAAATCAAAATTAAGTAGACGTTTGACTCAAGTTTTAGGAGCCAAATACATTACTTATGTACTTATTTCAAATAAACCAATTGTCCCACTTATGCTTTTTATTAATCTATACCAAATTGAACATTACATCCCGTATCGTCCTTTTTCTTATTTTTTCGATATACCATTTTTTCGTGGTACAGGAAGGATCATTTGGGAGATAGTTCAGTTACCCGATACTAGGGGCATACAACATCTACAACAACATGTAGTTAGTGAAGACTAGCCTTTAGTAATTATCGTGCAAGAAATGTCAATGACTTGAAATGTCCTGTGAGTTTGACGACGGAGTAATGAAAAAATGATAAGATTCTGAATTTCCTAACTACTTTATTGACAAACTACAGAGGATGCCTTTTCTATCTACAACTACGATGATATTTTAAAAACCGTTTTAATTACGATGTTAATCAGAGTATTGATTAACTTGCTCGTTTTGATGTATATTGTACTGAACATTAAAATATTATCATGTTTTATCCACACGAAAGGAACAAAGACCAAACAGGTGTATCGGTTTTACATATAGTGTATGATAAGCCTGTAGAATAATTCGCTTTTCCGTGGTAGTTATCAAAAGCGTATTGAATAGAGTGAATAGCGGTCTCAGCACTAATTAATTTTTACTTTATTTCATAAGCTTACGGTCTATAGTAAAAATCACTTTAAAACAACTGAACACGTCATTGATTGATTTTGATGCTGATTTCTCAATTTATTAAGAAACATTAAGAGAAGAACATACCTTAGTGTTAAAGGAAGATTTGATATGAGAAATCTCTTCATACATTTTAAGACTTTCGCGTTCCATTTTAAACATTTAAAATAATTTAACGGGTCAAAACGCGACACCATTTTTATTTAGCTGACTCCAGCTCGTGACCACGGTGCAACCTAACCGAAACGTCGGGCAGTAAGTAGTTCGTATTAACTACTAAATTAAAATGGTGTCGCGTTTTGACCCGTTAAATTATTTTAAATCTCTTCATATCAAAATCTTCCTTGTGTGAAACTATACAATGTTTCTTTCGTGTGAATGTCTATCTATGTAACAGTATGAGTGTTAGTTACCTCGTTCCCTCTCGTAGTTGTACGAGTCAGAGCGCTCCCGTTGACCTCCCGAGTGGGCAGGGGGATCAACACACGAAATACCACGTTATTGGTAAAGGAACAAGGGTTATTATCGTTAAGTATTGTTAGAGAGAACAATAAAGTGAGTGAATTAGTGATTGAATAGGTACCGCATGAGCTAACCGCATGGCAAATAGTTCATGTACACGAATAACTTAACTGTGAAATGCACGAAATAAATATCTGTCTCCAATCTCTACTAATATTATAAATGCAAAAGTAACTCTGTCTGTCTGTATGTCTGTCTGTTACGCTTTCCCGCTTAAACCTCTCAACCGATTTTGATGAAATTTGGCATAGGTATACGTAACCTCAAGAACGGACATAGGCTACTTTTTGTTAGAAAGTAAGGGGAGGGGGGGTAATGCCACCTTTGAAAGTTTATTTGGGAAAATCTTTATTTTTTAAGTTAGAGATATGAAAGTTGGCACAAATATAGCTCTATTAAAATAAATACTACTTTTTTTTTAATATAAGGGGAGATAGGGGTAAAACCGACCATGGAAGGATGTAGTCCACGCGAACGAAGTCGCGGGCACAGCTAGTAAAGTAGTAAGTTATAAAAGACAAAAACACAGTGACGTAATTAGAGAGCCTTTTAACATTCGTAAGAACAAAAACGATAAGCGTATCCGATATTTTTTTTCGTTGTGTGAAAATCGTATGTAATGGTATTTACTTGATTACCGGTTTTGTCCGCAGAAAGGCCTCTTATGTTCATACTGAACTATAAATTGTGTCTAGGTTTAAACATTTTGTGAGCATTGTATGTTTCATATGAAAAACTAAGAAAAATTTGCCTGTCAGTTTATGTGCAAAAAAATATTTCACATGTTTTGATTTGTGGTCTTCTGTATATATATACAAATCAAGTAAAAGGTTTTGTTCAATAAAAAAATATATTAAAATATGCAATAGATGTGCTGTTTTGTGTGTATGTGGATGATTGTTTGTTAATTAAGCAGAATAAATAAGAAAATTAGTATTAGGATGTCAATTTACATTGTTAAAAAGATAAAATAGGACTGTAAAATGTTCAAGACAGCTTTTTATAACCATTAATTTTCTTGCAGATTTAACCATTTGATGTGTTGATTAAACAATTAAAGCAGATTCAAATTTACAGTTTAAGTGTAATAACACGTACAATTGTTTAATGTATATACATCTTCTATAAACATCATTATGTTCATACATAATTATAAGTAGTATACGTACTGACGACATTTAGGACAACGATAATCAAATTATTTGTATTGAAGTACCTTTGAGGCAGATCGATCTAATTAAGGTTTAACTCTTTTAATCAATCTTGTCGTAGATAACCTAAGAATAAACAATATAATCAATAAATGACAAGTGAGTCCCAAGCTTAAAAATAATGAAGATAAAAAATAATTGATTGACTTGAATCTGAAATTAAAGTTCAAGAGGCGGATGTTTTAAAATGGGTTTTGTAGTCAAATTTACTTTGTGTCGCATTGCGTAGTTTGAGTTTGTCGATTCGTATGGTTTTTATAATATTTCCATGTTTATATAGTTATTGTGCACGGAAATAAAATATAATTATTTTAATCTTAAAATCTAATTTTAGTAAATTTACTATGTTCATTTTTAACTGACGAATTGAGGCCAAATCATACTAAATTATAATTGTGAAAAATAGAACCGGAATTTTGATAATATTTACTATGTACAAATTTTAAGGAGTCATTGCTCTAAAAATGGACTTCATGTTACATTGGCCATATTGTACAATGCACCGAAACTATTTAATAGTCGTTACGTTGAATACTGAAATTGAGAGGTCACATAACACTAGAAAATCCATTAACATAAAAGTATCTCAGTTGATTAGTTAGAAAATCCCAACTCCGCAGTTGAGATGAAATCATCTGCTGGTAACTACCATTCGAAATCGAACATCGTCCGACCGTCCGCCTCTTGCACTATGATATATGCCTTCGTGATGGTAAGTAAACACAAGTATGTATGTATTTATCTGTGTCTCTGTGTGTCTCTATGTGTGTGTGTGTGTGTGTGTGTGTGGTGGGGAGGGAGGAGTGTGCTCACCAGGCTGGGCGTGGTGGTGCACGTGGTGCGGGTGCGGCGCCTGGTGCGGCAGCGGGCGCGCGGGCGCGGGCGCGGCGGGCGGGTGCGTGGCGCGCCAGTACGTCTGCAACACACACACACAATATACTTTACTAATCTTTTTTTCTTGACAACCTCCTTAGCTGAGAAGCGGGACATTGGGGGCACGCCATCTTTAAACACCGTTAGGTATTGTGGTACCGTCGTGGATATTTGTAATACAAGTGCTTATGCTACTTACTACAGAAGCAAAACAATGTGATGTGGTCGAATAGTGGAAAAATAAACAATTTCAAGAAAAAACTGGCTTTCAGTCCGTCTATTAGATTATCCAAAAATTACAGATACGTATAAAAAATAAAGGCGACACATTTAATTTAATTGTCGCGTGCCATCATTAGTGAACGTAACAAGCCCCAATCTCCAGAGTCCTTGCCCCCCCCCCCCCCTCATGCTGGGTATGTTCCTTTTCAGTGTTCTGTGCCTATTTTCTCATGTATATACTATTATGTTTACTCTGAATAAACATTTTTCTATATCTATTTCAACCCCGTAACTTGGTATTGCTTTATCTCAGTGTTATTTAATTATTTTGGCAAAATATACTATATATTAGACAACATTACATACATTGCTCTGATTCTGTTGTAAGTAGCTTAAGCACATGTGTTACAGAAATCAGAAACAACGACGGTACCACAATACCCAGACCCGAGACAATATGGAAAAGTTCGCCTCCCAAATTGACCCGACCGGGGATCGAACCCGGAACCTCAGAGACGGCGCTTGCCTAAATTGTACAATAATTTTTCTGTAAAACCTATTTCTGTAAAAATTTTGTGCAATAAAGTATATCTATCTATCTATCTATCTATCTTGCCAAAGTCAGGCCCGCTCGCCTCTTGGCTACGGAAGTCGTCAGAGGCAAATACAATACAATAACAATATTCATAATATTGGACAACATCACATACATTGCTCTGATTCTGTGGAAAGTAGCCAAAGCACTTGAGTTACAGATATCAGAAACAACGGCTGTACCACAACACCCTAACTTACATATATAGGTAGGTACTATAATAAGACAGTAACGCAGTACTCACCTCTAGATACTCAGCGATGTGCTCGCAGGCGTCCTCCAGCTGGTTCTCATCAAGGACGACATCGAACATCTCCTGCGGGCACTGGGAGAGCTTCTCCGCAGCCACCATCTGCACCGACATGTTCTTAGTTTGCCCCTTGCCACGGGACTTGATAAGGCGCTGCAGGACCTGGAATTTGATGTATACAGGTATTGAGTTTCAAGGGAGATGTTTGAAAGAGCGAAAGGAATCTATTAGCTTAGACAGATAATCAATTTGCACTCAGTACTATTTAAGGTCAGTTTGGTTTTACTAGACTTGTGGTTTAGTTGTCCTCATATCAATAGTGTTGATAGACTATCGATTAGTATCAATTAATCGATGATTGCTATCTTATTAGATTTTTATAGTGTATCACGCCGCACTACCACATACGCAGAGGGCACTTACCGAAGGCTAACAGGTGATTATAATAGAAAAATTAGTCGCCTACAACTATTTGGCGTTAGCTTCGTTGGAAGAGAAGCACGCGCTATACGTGAAGGTCGTGGGTTCGAAACGTACACTACAAAGGATGATGTAACTTTTCTGTTTCTTTAAAAAAAATCAACATATGCATGTTCGTGATTCCTAAGATTATAATTGAGAACGCTGAAACTTGAGTATCTGGTATAGGAAATAACCAAAATCGCCTCTTCCCCCATCCTTCTCTGTCAGTGATGTAAATAAAAAAAACCTCTCTGCTTGCGACTGGTTTAAAAATGATCAGGCTTATTCCCTTGTTTCCCGTTTATTTACCAATGTCCAAAGTATGGCCGGTTTACTTCGCAAATATAAACAAGTAAAAGTTTGACAGTCACCTTAGCGCTGGAAATCTTCAAGTAGACGATGGTCGGTGCCAGCGAGGTCTTGGCCAACTGCGAGGGGTGGTTGATGGTGTCGCAGTCCAGCACCACGAGCTGCAACGTCCGCGCCAAGTCGAAGATGCGCTCGATCTCCGCCTAGGTCAGTCATGTCAGCAGGTCAACGGCGAGGAATGATGGGTTCGACCGTAAAGAGCATGACGAAATAACCTTTATGTCAAATGCATGTAGCGTGAAATTCGGTCGACCCTCGCTGCTATTAGCGGTATACAGTCGCCGTCAGATATATCGGAGCAGACAAAGTGACCAAATACTTCTGAACAGTTAAAAATGTCAACAAGTTCCATACACTACAAGTTACCATTAATATCTGAAAATTCACTACTTCAGTAATATCTGAGCAGATGCTAGTCAATAATTTCTAGACACACAACAATCCAATAATATCTGAACATTCATAACGTCAATATGTGTCACGCACGTCATATGTCTCATTTGGCTACCTGTGTAGATGAGTGTTCAGATATTATTGGTTAGTTGTGTGTATAGAAAGTATTGACTAGCACCTGCTCAGATATCTGAGCAAGCAGTAATATTACTGAAGTAATGAATGTTCCGATATTAATGGTAACTTGTTGTATGGAACTTATTGACATTTTTAATTGTTCATAAGTATTTGGCCACTTTGTCTGCTCCGATATATCTGACGGTGACTGTACATGGCGGAGCAGTAAATTGAACGCCTTCTCTCTTTCTCTCTGTTTCAATATGCTTAATCAGTATCATTTTCGCTCTTGCTGTCTTTTACCTCGATGTTTCGTAGTTGACTCGAGTAAATCCAACATAGTGGTTAAGAAAAAAATGAAATTGATGCGTTGATGATAGGCATGCTCTTAATTTAAACGTTTTCTTCGTAAGGTTTGAGTGTTGTTAATAGTTAAGAGATTGATGTAAAGGAATCACTATTTTTACTCCAAGGGATTTGATATTTTAAAAAGTATCAGTTCACTGTTATTTGATTAAACGAGTAATTTTTACCAACGTCTGCTGCAATAATGGAAACATTTAGTGGAAATTTCTCTTTATAATAAAGTTCATTTGAATGTAGAATAAATCTTTCATCAAATTAAATCTTGACATTTTGAAAACCCATTTTTATATTTTTTATAGGTTTTGACACCGACTATGCTCGTGTGGAAATGACAAAGGTATTTTTTCAGGAGCGCGCAGTGTTTTGTCACAAACTAGGTTCAATGATATATGAGCTAATGGTGAGGACAAACATTCTTGGGTTAATGAATGTGTCAAGGAACTCGAGATAAATGCTACAAGAACCACACAACTATTTGGGTAGATAATCATTCGTAAAATATTATCATGCAATATGGTGCACATTCTTCTTGTAGGTTGTGTTAAGTTTTTAGGTAGTTTTTTATTTTTTTAAATCTGGAGTAAAATAGCATCACTTTTGGCTTTAAATCGGATCAAAGGCTTAAAGATATTATTAAAAATTCCGGTTAATAATTAACAACACTCTTCAAAATGACCAATCAATTAACAAACATACTCGCACACAATAACGCTCAAATTAGTACGATCAATCAAAAAGTAAAAAGACAAAGCCAGTCTACGTATACAAGCGTTAATTCCAACGTGAAGGCCAATTCCTGTGAACCGATATACATCCAGATAGGAACACCAGGTCTGGAAGATGGTGTGTTAGTCGGGCAACGAACTGGGCGGATTACGTTCGGGTCGGAACCAAGCACTACGCTACTGCCCGACTCACAACGACGAAACTAGCAACTGCTTTCGATATTGTAATTGTTATAACAGTCTCATATTGTGCTTTTGCTATACTTTATAAATAACTGAGCTGATACTCTCTTAGTACGGTCAACAGCCCATAAAAATAAGTAGGCAGGTACTCTTGCCGTTCGATATTTCTTAGGTACCTATACATCCCCGATATTAAGGTGGTGGATCCCGATATCTAAGTCTGAAGTGTGACGTGCTTTTGACAGTACGTTGAGTTTTATTGCAACAACAGGTTTCATTTAAATCGATTCTTAAAATGATTTAAGTTTTTCAATATTATCAAAGAGGATATTTAAATAAGAATCTTGAATTTAGAAACTTTCCGGGGACTTTAGTTTGTAAGTCTGTTATAACATTCAATTCAAAACAATTTGCTCTTATCGTCAGTGTGTAACGGATGAACTCGATCACTTTATCCGCTGATAAGTTTGTAAGCTGTCAAGTTTAATTGTCTTTTCATAACCACATCATCTTTTTCTTTAAAATTTAAAATTGAGATATTCCTGCATCTTTGGAAAGTTTAAGTTCAGCAAACGAATCAATTATTTTATATCTTTGATTTTGTAGTTAGAGAAAGGGAATACGGTGAACTTGAACCCTATTTCTCGTCTGTAGAAACAAAAACCTTGACAGCAAACAACCAAACAAACAGATACGCAACCGAGCAGCCGCGTCAGGCGACCTCACGTCTAAGCTAGCAACACGCCCGCACCTGGACCTCTTGCAAACAATTCGTTCTCGAGTTTGACCTGTCCATGATCGGTTTCTTTGGCGGGTTATTGAGCAAGGATCGCTTAGCCAGCGAAATGTCCGCCGAGACGCGTGTGATGATGATCCTGAAACAGGCGGCACGGTCAGTACCTGGACTTCAGCGAGGCACGTGGAGCGGGAGTTGGAACGCTCCATGATGGCGCGCTTCGACGGGTTGTTGAGGAGGGAACGCTTCGCGAGCGAAATGTCCGCCATCACACGAGTTATTATTATCCTGGAACGTTAGCTGGGGTTACTTGAGTCTGGTTGCAGGAGTCACTAAGCCTATTAACTAATTCTTGAATTAGTACTTTTCTATAGAACATTTCTGGACAATTAAATTTTTCAAAACATGCAATAGCATTCATGAACGATTTATCACTAAATGCTACATTTTATAAGTAACTGATGATTATAATCTAAATTGACTTTTTTTTGGATCGATCTTTTGATTCCCAAATAAGGCAAACGTTTATGCGTAAAACATTTGATTTTGAGTTTTCATATACATTATCATCAGACCATCTGCAGGGGAAGCAGATTAGAAGTCTGTAGGTCTTATGATTAACTAAATACTCGATTTATGTTAATTAGTAGGTAACGTCTATTAATAGCTATAATATAAAATTAGGAAGACGAACAGTGTTTAAACTATTTCTACCATTAATATTTTTATCACGCACATCAAAACTACAAATGTCGGACTAACACTAAATTTTGATGTCTACTTTTCTAATAACATATTTTGCACTATTTTTTGTCTCCTTTACAAACGTCGGAAACGATTCAAAAATGGAAGATTGTCTTTTTGTACAATCATTTGAGTTAAATTTAAGAAATAAAAATGTTAGCTTCCGATTTTGAATCCGATGCTGACGTTTTGTCAATATGGGTTGTGCCTATACTGTTTACATACCTCCCCTCAAACTTCCTCTTCAGGAAGTCGAAGAGTGCCTTTTGCATCATGTCGGTGACCTCATACCCCTTGAGCGAGGGTCCGACGAGGACCACGGGTCGCATGGAGGGCACCACGTCGTACGGAGTGCATGCTTCCTGCTTCTTGAAGAAAGGTTTCCGCTTTTCCTTGCCGGACGGCATGGCACCTGCGCCACGGCCCCTTGTTGCCGTATCAGATTCATCCCCTAGGAATCGAGAAAGGACGCGATAAAATCAGGTTACCCTCCAGTTTGCCTTAGTTGATTTTGGAGGATTTGTTCTTTTAAATAGTGTGCGTAGTAGCTCCACCTGACCTGAGATAAGCTGGGAGCTCAAAAACTACTTACATTAGATAAAACGGTTAGAGAAATGTCATAAGCACTTAAATATAGGATTGCCCATTTGTGGGGAATTCCTCAAAATTAGGGGTATCAAAAGACAATGAGGAAGGTGTCGTATTGATCGTATTGTAATTTGGAAGAATATAGAATTTAACGAGGATTTTATGATATTTAGTAAAAATGGCAAGGAAGGATTAGATTTTTTTAAATATTTTGGACCAAAAAGGTCGCCATTAAAAATAAACATAATAAGGCCTACCATAACTACGAACTACGCTTTCTTTGAATTTCTTTTCACGGATGGTATGCAAAAAATCTAATTTTTAATATCATGGGCGTCTATCTCAGAGGATTTGAGGGCTTACAATCAGGATTGGGTCTCAAATATTTACAATATTTAAGGAGTATACGTAGATCATGCAGTATATTCAATACAATAAGTATATATTTACTGGGTCTTTATTATTGGAGTTTAAATTGTCATTGTTTGCTTAACACATATTTTTAAAAATTAAATATAATATCACGAATAATCTATCTAGATGACCAAAATTGTAAAACATGCAATTTTACTTAAATGCTGACAAATTTACCTTGATAAAAATGTATGCTTGATACACAAAATATTAAATATCAAGTATTTATAGGTTTTTGTATATAAATATGAAAAATATTTAAACTTTTATTCTAAGTGTATAAACTATTTCTGTCATACCACGAGACAAACATCAATATATATAAAAAGTTGAAACGTTGTAAATTTTCTTTAAATTACCTAGATAGAATACAAATATATTGTAAGTACTGAAAAATACAATTAAATAACAAAAATAAAATTGAACGGAGAAAATATTATTTCTGATGATACGTTGTGTGATGTGAGATTAACTTTTCTTCGTCCAATAGTTAGAGGAATAAAAGAATAATGCAATGAAATGGAGATGGTGTAATAACGAGCAAAAATAAATAATATTAATATCTGTTAAAAGAAAAATCATTGTTACAAATAAATAAAATAATATTAGGGTTGGTGAAAATTGACAACATTTCCTGGTTGGTAATGGGTGGGTGGTCTTACCTCTGTCGTAGGTGGTCGCATCTGAAAATATGGCAGAAATGAGTGCGAGATCATTAACACCAGGAAATCCAGGCAAAATCCACCATGGAGACAGAATTCCGCGTGAGTGTATGAAATGGTAGTACAAAGCAGTTATACATTCCATACATAATAAAGATTCGGTTGGAACAAAATTTGGTGGTCGCTACTTGGGTATTCGCAAATGACATACTAAAGTTTTGGTGGGGGACACATTTGTTAATTTAACGAAACAAATAATACTAGATCTGAAGATAAGGATGCGTGTTTAATAAAGAATTTAGAAGTAAAGACGCCATTTGCAGAATCATCAATATTTACATAATTAAAATTTGCTATAGCCAATCATAACATCGAATCACTTCAACACATGATGAATCGTCTTTCTTTCTAATACACGATTTAGTCTGTTATAAGAAATAGGGCGATGTATAATTGTTAGCTAGAAAATATACTTCATGGTTAATTAGTTACAGAATATTAAAAAGAATAAGACGATTCAACAGATAGAAACAAAACAACTGCGTTGTACGTTCAGCATCGCGCCAGACGAAATATGATATTTGGAGTAGCCCACTCTTATTGATCATAACAACTTTTGTCTAGTCTTACTCGTACGTTACATAATCGTATTTCAATAACATTTCGTTTGATGAAGGAATTCGTACGAACTGGTTGTCTACAGTTAAAAAGATTTAACCTTACACACGTCAAATTTATGTTTTGATTTTTTTTTATGTTTCAATTTGAACAATATCTTAAAAATTACTATAATTTTGTGTAAATATTTTTGTTTTTGTCTTCTATTAAAAAAAAATGTTTTTCAAGTTAAATTAAAAGACTTTGTAAGTTATAACAATTTATTATTTTTTTATTTATTTATTTTTTTTTATGATAGGGTTATTAGTAAAGTAAGTAAGGTTATGAATAGTTTGTATCACATTTCGTGCGGCGTATGATATAAGCGCGACGGATGGTCACTAGACTGATCGTGCTATGATTTTGCTAGTTACATTTTGCTGAAGTTTTCATACACCATAATGGCCATCTTCTTACACCTACTGTAGACTAAAATATGTTTTATGTGCTGTTTAATTACGTTTTCTGTTCTATATGTACTTTTATATGTAAGAATGACCACCGATAAACGATTAATCTCGTTATCACTTAACATCAGGTGAGCTATCTCACCCGAAGCTGAGGGTGGAGGAAGCTGGGTCAGTAGTAACTTATTCACTCTTGCTTTGAAGGCACCCAGGTCATATTTGCCTAGAAATACAGATGCATGAAGCGAATTCCACTCCTTAGCTTTGAGTATGAGAAAAGACAAAGTAAAACCCTTCGTGCGCACAAATGAAGTCTCAATAATGTGAGGGTCCCTCCCCTCGACCGATGGTCCGGTAGCGAAAAAGAGATAGAAGAATTAACTCTTCATATACAGGAATTCCAGACATAAAAAAAGTATCAACGAGTCCTTGAAATTTGAAGGGTTAATGCAAGCAATTCCTGCGTCCAATCTTCAAAATGTATCCGTTACAGTACGTTCAGAGAGAAATGCAATTTTTCGACTGTATACATAATCTCGACAAAGAAGTTTCACCCAAGATTCATCAATTAAATAAGGTTGCTTCTTCAGTTTTCTAACTGATAGAAAACGCAATAAGACAGCACGAAACTTTTGTTTAGTTTAGTTTTTAAAACAGTTTCGTCATAAATATGGAATTTTCTTTTGTAAACTAGTTAATAAATAAATAAATAAATGCGCCAGACAATCACACCAATCACCTGGTCTCAAACTAAGGTTTTCCCTTGTACTATGAGTACCAGACGACGGATACTAACTGGGGGCGTCATCCCAGCACATCCAGACTCAAGTCAATTTAGAAAAGTTCGTTTTCCAAATTGACCCGACCGGGGATCGAACCCGGGACCTTTCGCGCTTTGGCCGCCTACCTTAGCTACTGCACCACCGAGGTCGTCAAAATCCTATGTAATAATATATGACACACTTGTATGTGCCTTTTGTCTATTAGATGACACACATTACCAATATTAATATATCTTAGCTATAAGTTTTAACAATCTGCAATGTTACTTTCTAACTGGTATATTCAGTTAAATTTTTTACATCAGCCAACCAACACTTTTATCTATTTTTACGTTCGTCGACCTTGACAAAATAAGTCGTGTTGTTAAATTTTTATCAGAATTCTTCTTAAAATCGGTTAGAGTTTAGTATTTCAGTTAAATGTTAAGACGTGCTGTTTTAATTATGAGGTTCACAACATCACCGGAAAAGTTGCACAATCATCATATGACGAAAAAAGTATAACATATTCCGTTCCAATGACAATAATTGCTGAAAAACACGATTATTAAGACGCTTGAAGAAAATTCGGAAGAGCAGTACACTTCCAATAACAAGTTTAAAAAACTTCAACAAGTTGTTAAAAACAAAACAAGCACAATGCATTACAGAGAAGTAAGAACGATGTGAATATAATGTTTTGGAAGTCAATCATCTGAATTCATCTACTTATTTTATCTTCCAAGCAATATCATTTGTCTAGATGTAACAACAATCATATATGTTCCACTTCATTGTAATACATTTCAGTCTTATTTAACTCATCTCGTGTCAGACGCAACTGTTTACAGATAACCCTTTTTATTAGTTCAAAAATTGTTGTTTTAACTTTTAGGCTACCAATAAAACGATTTTTTTTTTGAGAAATGACTTCATTTGACCTTACACCAAAGGTATTTTTAACCTTTTAACGCCCCTATGACCTTTAAACTTCAAGATACTTAGTCAAAGACTGGGGTCTTTCTTGGAGATTGATTATAGTAGAATAATCTGTCTTTAGTCAAAGCTGCATTTGTGCCAAATAAGCCTTAAGCAAGAGCTTAAGGTTTTTCTGAATGTATCATGATGGATTCGGTTTGAGTGACCGATGACTATCTAACTAATCTAGATTTTAATAACCTAAGAACACAAAGCGAATAAAGAAATGTAGCACATATTTATTTAAAAAAAATGCCAAAGTGCTTAGACGACCAGCAAATGATTCTGGTAAAAGCAAGTTTACTTTTATACAAGGGTTCTACTTACTACAAGAATCAACAATGAAATTAATTCAAAGATTCCATGTAGACGACTCATTGAAATCATCACAAACCGTGATCTTTAAAAGTCCATACACAACTATGTCATCAATATAGATGACCTTCGTTAAACGAGACATAAACTTCAAATGGAAGGTATCTGAAAGCAGTTGCAGCGACACTGGAGAGGGACCATCGTCGGTGCGGGTCGTGTGGTGACGTACCGGGCGTGGGGGGAGTGCTACCTCGGCTGGGGAGCGGCGGCGCGCCGGCGGCGGAGGCGGGGCGCTGGTAGCGACCGCGCGCCGCCAGCCCCGCGCGCACCGCCTCCAGCTTCACCGGCGACGGGATGAAGCCGATGTCGCTGCCTTCCTTCACGAGACGCCCAATCCACCAATTGTTGTCGTACTTCTCCTGAGGACGCAATCATTTATATCAGATCACATCACAGGCAATACTTGCGGCCGCCTGCGACGTCTTACGCGTGAACTTAATTATTAAAGCGTATGTCCTTTACCCTTTGAGGATTGAATTCACGAAAGTGACAATCTGTAATAATCGTAAATATATGCTGTACTTGGAGGAATTATCGTCAAGCGTAAATCGTTCACTTAGTGTACCTAGCTCGTGACGTCACACATCGACACTTGGTCTGGTCTCACCTTGATGTGCAGGAAGTCCCGCACCTCGAAGGAGATGGCGCTGCCGTGCACGGGCGAGTCGTCGTCGAGCGTGCCATCGTACGACACAACAGTGTACCTAGCCGTGACGTCACACAACTACACTTGGTCTGGTCTCACCTTGATGTGCAGAAAGTCCCGCACCTCGAAGGAGATGGCGCTGCCGTGCACGGGCGAGTCGTCATCGAGCGTGCCATCGTACGACACAACAATGTACCTAGCCGTGACGTCACACATCGACACTTGGTCTGGTCTCACCTTGATGTGCAGGAAGTCCCGCACCTCGAAGGAGATGGCGCTGCCGTGCACGGGCGAGTCTTCGTCGAGCGTGCCATCGTACGACACAACAGTGTACCTAGCCGTGACGTCACACATCGACACTTAGTCTGGACTCACCTTGATGTGCAGGAAGTCCCGCACCTCGAAGGAGATGGCGCTGCCGTGCACGGGCGAGTCATCATCGAGCGTGCCATCGTACGACACAACAGTGTACCTAGCCGTGACGTCACACATCGACACTTGGTCTGGTCTCACCTTGACGCAATCATTCATATCAGATCACATCACAGGCAATACTTGCGGCCGCCTGCGACGTCTTACGCGTGAACTTAATTATTAAAGCGTACCTATGTCCTTTACCCTTTGAGGATTGCATTCACGAAAGTGACAATCTGTAATAATCGTAAATATATATGCTGTACTTGGAGGAATTATCGTCAAGCGTAAATCGTTCACTTAGTGTACCTAGCTCGTGACGTCACACATCGACACTTGGTCTGTTCTCACCTTGATATGCAGGAAGTCCCGCACCTCGAAGGAGATGACGCTGCCGTGCACGGGCGAGTCGTCGCCAAGCGTGCCATCGTACGACACAACAGTGTACCTAGCCGTGACATCACACATCGACACTTGGTCTGGTCTCACCTTGATGTGCAGGAAGTCCCGCACCTCGAAGGAGATGGCGCTGCCGTGCACGGGCGAGTCGTCGTCGAGCGTGCCATCGTACGACACAACAGTGTGCCTAGCCGTGACGTCACACATCGACACTTGGTCTGGTCTCACCTTGATGTGCAGAAAGTCCCGCACCTCGAAGGAGATGGCGCTGCCGTGCACGGGCGAGTCGTCGTCGAGCGTGCCATCGTACGACACAACAGTGTACCTAGCCGTGACGTCACACATCGACACTTGGTCTGGTCTCACCTTGATGTGCAGGAAGTCCCGCACCTCGAAGGAGATGGCGCTGCCGTGCACGGGCGAGTCGTCGTCGAGCGTGCCATCGTACGACACATTGGTCCGCACGGCAAACGCAACCGGCTTCGACTAAAAGAAGTAAAGAGTAAAAGCATGTCTTAAAGAAGGAAGTGAATAGTTTGCGTTTGTTGGAAAAAAGTGAAATATTTTCACAAGCACGTTTTGATCAATTTGTGTGACAGAAATATTGAATGTACCTACTAAGCCACAAGTGGCCCAAGCCCAAGTGTGGAGTTTGAGTTTGAGTTTGAGTTTGATGCTCCATTAAATATAACTCTTATAAAAATGCGCAGTGCCCTAATCTACTAGAGTGCATCAGTTCTTTCGACTGTTTCGATGTAGCTTCAGTTTGGACTTCATAACGATTGCGTAGCTTCAGTCTGGAGTTCATAACGATTGCGTAGCTTCAGTTTGGACTTCATAATGATTGCGTAGCTTCAGTTTGGACTTCTTAACGATTGCGTAGCTTCAGTCTGCACTTCATAGCGATTGCGTAGCTTCAGCCGGGACTTCATAACGATTGCGTAGCATCAGTCTGGACTTCATAACGATTGCGTAGCTTCAGTCTGCATTTCATAGCGATTGTGTAGCTTCAGCCGGGACTTCATAACGATTGCGTAGCTTCATTCTAGACTTCATAACGATTGCCTTGCTAAAAGTGCCAAACAAACATCTTACCCGTGCCTTGTCGAGCTGTGAGAGTGCCTGCGCTTCCTTCTCGCGGCGCAGCGCCTCTTTGTCTTCGTCCAGCGACAGCTCCGACGATGGTTGCGAGTAGTTTGAATCTGCTGAGCCCTGGAACATAAACAGTTCACTGTCAGAAATGTTTGCTACAACGTTTATGTTGCAACGGACCTGAGCGTCTATTCCCAAAAACGAAACGAACAAACGAAAGGTTTCGTTTTTGAAGATTAATCCAAAGTTTTGGAATTACAACGTGGTTTTCGACTTGCATAAATAATATTTTGTTTGTTATTCTTAGCGATGATGATAAAAATAGTCATATCTTAAAAATACTCTAGGTCATCAATTGTAAACGCTACAAATTCGCTGACTCACGCCAACCTCTAATTTTTTTTGATCTACAAGCGATTTTAATTCCATTGCTTCAAGTGCTTCTGTTCAAAGCATGTTCAGAAAGCACTGGAATCCATCTCTAACAAGTAGTAGCAGGCAGCGTCATAAGTCCGTTTTATTGTTTACGAATAGCTTCACAACGTGTGTTTATCCAATTTAGTTCACTGGACTGTATTCACGTTGCTTCGGTGTTAGAGTTCATTTGGCGGTTTGGAATATATCAAAACTTGAAGGTACTTGACGCTTATGAATTATATTTAGATGTAAACAAACATTGCTATTTCTACCGTCGATTCCCGAATGTTTGATATCGCAGCAGCAGGGCTTTCAAAGGCCCTTGAAAGACGTGTTGTAAACGTGGTCGTATTGTAAGCGCATCGTTACGTCATAATGCGTACAAGACCCAGTGTTTCACAACATGAACCTCTTACGATTCGCTGGTATACCACGGTATCCGGACTTGTTTGTACAGTCGCCGTCAGATATATCGGAGCAGACAAAGTGACCAAATACTTCTGTACAGTTAAAAATGTCAAAAAGTTCCATACACAACAAGTTATTAATATCTGAACATTCATTACTTCAGTAATATCTGAGTAATACCTTGGTTGCACATCTCCGCATTTGGAGATACAGACCACTCCATCACTAGTGCAGACGAGGGTATCGGTATTTTTGATCGACTTTCCCTTGATTTTCCTGGGATACCATCAACGGATTCTGGTCTCCATGATCAAAAAGGAGCCAGACCAATTAAATCCTAATAAGCATCTGTATGCGTGCGTGTTTTCATGAGCAGGCTAAGCTTAGTCCGCACCAAGCGAGGTCGAAGGTTTTTCAAATTTAGGTAGGTAGGTATCGGTAATATTTATCTTTGTCAATTGCTGATGTATGTTAACAGTATGTTCATTATCTTATTTGATGTTGTTTTATATTTATATATCTTTTTGGATGACCAAAGATTCTTCCACCATTCGTTCCCAGTTTCAGAGCGCTCGAATATATCCACTGCGTCTGAAATCTGCATTGCCTAACAAGCGCGGATGCAGTTCATGCAGTTAATTGGAATGTAGGGCAGCCTCCTGCATTGAATAAATTATATTACAGGCTTGCACTCTCGGACTGCAAGAGAGAATTGAATGTCTGGTGTTCGTTACATATTCCTTAAAATAAGTTTATTCAAAAATATACACTAAACATTAATTGTAGTATCTAAAATACAGATAAGACTTTATGCTACAGTTTTGTTTTTTATATTACACTTCAAGATTAACCTCAACCCACTTGATGTTAAGTGGTAATGAGCTAGCTTAAAGGCGACAAGCAAGATAATAAAGCTGTTACGGGACTTGTCCCCTGCTAATGTAGCAGCCCCCAGGAGCTATGGAAGTCTACTACTTTGAATCTGGAATCTACGTTTAGACGAACGTTATATTCGATTTCAAAGTAACGTTATAGTTCGAGTTCAACGTATGACTATACGTTTACCGAACATCAGTTATGCTGCATAAGCCTAATTTTGCCAATACCATTTTTAGGTCGCATCAGTGCATCTAAAAAAAATTTTATCGTAGTAAGTTTTAAAAATTTTTGATTTATTTTCTCTACCCAAAAATCTTAATTCAAATTCAAATTCAAATTCAAATCAATTTATTTCAGGCAGAGCCCATAGATGTTAGTAACAGTTTACTCTTACAAAAAACTAGTGTTAGTATATACAATGTTACTGAATCATTATTATTATTATATATATTATTATATTTTATTGGTGGATTGTCACCCACCTTTGAATGATCGGTGCATCCCACCGGTCAATAAAAACCCTAAGGATACCGTTGGTGCTGCCACGCAAGCGAGTTAACGCTGAAGCGCAACGCTTCCTCATAATGGCGCTGAATCCGTCTATTCGCGCTTCCGCGAACATTCCAGACGCACTACACCGCCATGGCAGCCCCAACAATACCCTGAGGGCATTATTGTATTGCACACGTAGATCGCTGTATGCCCGCAAAGTAAAGCTGGCCCACAGGCTGCAAGTATAAAATGTTTGACAGTATGCTTTAAACAGCGTTAGCTTGACTGGTGTTGTGCACCGAGCGAACCTACGAGCCAACATGTTACAGCGCACAGCCAGCGATCTACGCTCCCTGTCTATGTCAGTGTTATCTTTGATCTTAATATTTGCACCGTTTTTAATACGGAACTCTAAAAAGCAGGCTAAACAAACAAAGTTGGTCACGTGCCGGCCCTGCGCGCGCAGGCTCTGCAGTCTGTATCATCTTGCAGAACCTACCCTAATATGGATTATGATAACGTTAACAAAACAATTTTAGGATAACAATTTCAAGACAACCTTATGAACCAACCAAAGCGATATCAAACCTACCGTGTGGTCAATAATTTCTCATAGAAAAAAGTTTTTGATCTCAATTGACTCGCCAGTCGTCCTGCCTTTGGCCGCACATTATAAAAATGTTCTCTATGTGTAGGTGTCTTATCTGTCTAGCTACCAGATTAATTTCTTTCTTAAATGAAAAGTGGAATAGTATTTATCGAAAATCTATACACCAAAATGTTCATGTTTACAATATTAGTAGGTTTCTTCTAATGTTGTGTTTTAGTATGTGTTAATAAAAATAGGCTTGAATTGTAAGTACCGCCGTATTACTGGGGATATAATTATTTATATATACAAAAGTATTTAATCACTAGCATTTGCATTAAATGACAAAAGAATCGTGTTCTAACCGTCATTAAATATTCTGCTTCATAATAATTGGTCGATTTTAATGTTTGAAACTTGATTGTTCATATTTTAACGCGTTACGAAGAAACCATGTTGAAACTGGATTTCAAATCGGTAATCCAAATACTTAAAAACCCATGGTGGACTTTGTTAAGACTCTATTCATTTGACAAAGACAGCAGTTAAGGGAATGTGAAATCATTTTCAGACTGAATATATTTACTAACATCCTTACAGATCTCATAAAGAAAGAATTCGTAATAGGCTCTATGTAATGCTAATTTGCAAATTTTATTACACGCATTATAGACATCTCAAAGATGCCAGCCAAATATCAAGATACCAAGGAGTATGGCGTAGATGAAGCAGCTCGGATTTAGATGGAACAATGAAGGTTTTAAAAGGTAATCATATAATGAAAAACCGCATAGTAGGTATATTCGTTACGATTTTTCATTATATTACTAGTGTAAGAAACGTATGTTCTTTACTAAAAGTGGAAGTACTTCCGCCGAGCTAGGTGTTATCTGCTCGGGGACCAAGGCCCAACTACCAATCTTGGTTTGTCGTATATATACTTAGTGGCGACGAAAACTCTGACATCGCGATGTAGGATCGATGTCATGCATTACGTATGGAGCGTTGTTTACTACGCCAATTCTGCTGACGCTGTATTTGTGTCGACTTGTAGGTAATGTCGTAGGTCGGCACACTAGATACATTAGAAATGGGTAACATGATGTACTGTAATTTATATAATACCATCTTTATATTACATTTATGAAATGCAATAAATTATTTGACTTTGACTTTGATTGCTACAATTACAAAAAGTACGCAGTGGATTTCCATTCACGATCTAAGCATACATAGGGGCAGATAAAAGGGATAGATTTTGTTTAACACAACGAACTTTATGGTTTATTCTAATAAATAATAAAGTAGAATTTCCTAACTCCCGGATCCATAGATGTACAAAAATATTTTTTATTGTTTCGATATTTTACAAAAGATTAACAAGTTTCCATCCTGAAAGGCTTTTAACGCAGTTTATTATATAATAACACACGTTTACAAAGGTCGCGTGACAGTTCCACAATTTGTGTTTAAACTTAAGTACAGACTACCATGCAAGTCGGTGAAAATGGACTAATAATACTTAATAGTAAACATTAAGGTTTTATTTAAATTGCCATAGTCATGATTCCCAGAAGCGGTGACGCGGTTGCTTCGAGCGTTCGATAGTGGTTAAGTGATAAACGTTCTTTGGTTCGTAGATAATAAGGTAGCTATTTGATTGCGTTTTAATCAATATAAAACAAAATTCTTCGAACTCGAATCGAACCTCACTGAAATCAATATAAAAATTCTGCTACTCAATTCAAACAAAAATCTTTCGTAGCTCTTAACTTCTATGTACTTAAACATACGTATGTCTTTGAAACTTTTGTCACTTTGTTTAATAGAGGTTATATTAATAAGACTGTTTATCGTTATGGGTACATACCACCGAGGTCGCCAAATCAATCGCGATTTGGCGACCTCGGTGGCGCAGTGGCTAAGGTAGGTGGCCAAAGCGCGTAAGGTCCCGGGTTCGATTCCCGGTCGGGTCAATTTGGAAAACGAACTTTTCTAAATTGAGTTGAGTCTGGGTGTGCTTGGATGACGCCCCCAGTTGGTATCCATCGTCTGGTACTCATAGTACAAGGGAAAACCTTAGATTGAGACCAGGTGATTGGTGTGATTGTCTGGCGCATTTATTTCTTTTATTTATTTAATCACTTTATTTTTTAGTATTACTCGTAATTCCATCAAGAAGCTTTTGTCAGGTGTTCACAAGTGTCAGTAGGTAACTACTCGTACCTACCTACTTTTTAAATAGTACGAGTAAGTTTTCAAAGTTAAAATGCTTATGAGTTTTGATGGAAAACATGCAAAGCTGAATGTGAAAACTACAAATTTATTGCTGTTTGTAAAAAGCGTTAATCATGTTTTTAAAACACCGTGAGTAGTTTTTAAAGGATAAAATAAACAAAAAAATATTTGCTTAAATCATTATCTCCGATAAACACTAATTTGCAATTTTTATAGTGCCTTATCTCTTTCACGAATTTTAAATATTTTAAAGAGACAAAAACGTATAATACGGTACGTGAAGGTCGTAGGTTTGAATCCGACACCGCCGATGGTTGATGATAGGGAGATGGTTTTAGTAAGTTTCTTTAAAAATGTATATTTTTTCAACAAATCAAAAATTTGCTACAGATTTCAATAAAATAACCAAGTATTAACTCTGCGTGTTCACTAAAAATCATAGCAAAACGTTTTTTGTAGTTACATATTGTGACATAACAAAGAACAAAATATAAAAAAAAAGTAAGAACAGCAACAAAAAGTGCTTACCAAGGGCTTGTAGTTTGTCATTGGTCGACGCAGGCGAGTGGTGCCGACTGCATGCAATGCACAACACACAAGTCAGTAAACATGCCTTTGGAGCCCTAGGCTGATGCACAGTACTAAATGCACCTAGACAGACAAAGGAACTTTTACACATGCACATTCAACAACGTCGAGAACGCTTTAACAACTGAACGCAAACTGTGTTCCATTTGATAAACAAAATTTGATCTTTGCTCCAATACATTACATTTCCGAAAAAAAATAACACGTATTTTTTTTTTATGTGATCAAAAATTTGCTAAGACACATCGCGGTAAAATTTAGAGAGATGTCACTTTTCACTTTCGCTCATTTTTTTTATTAGTAGCTCAGTATATTGGCTCCTCCCAGCCTGTTGGTAAGCAAGAGAGGAATCCACATAGCGATGACAACGGATTTGATACCGTAGTATCCTATCCGTTGTCATCACCATACTGGCCCGTAAGATGTATCTTCATGCTCCTTTTGAAGGAATCCGTGGCAAAAGAAGGAGGAAACACTTGAGCCAGAAAAAATAAGATAGTGACGTAAAACATCCCTTCATTGAGTTCAATGGATTCATACCGCATTGAATCCGCATCATCATACATTTTTATTTATAATAATATGTCGAAGCCAAAAATACGTTCTCATTTTATTTTAAAAATGTAACTGACGAACTAAATAATTATTATAATATGTTTTTTTAACTGAGCCATCAACTTTACCTATTAAAAAAATAGAAATGAAAGAAGTCTCATACATTTTAATTTATTTTTTGATTCGAGAGAGTCTATATTACGCCAATTTAGGACCTATCAAAAATAGTGTGAGCCATAATTTCGCGTCCAGCATTAAAACGCCCTCGATTTAACATCGATAAAAAGTTATTAAAATCAAACTGTTTAAATCCCCTTCAAAAAAGCTGTGTTAAGTTATTGAAGGCATTTTTCTTTGAATCCCGAATGTAATAATCGTTCAGACAATATTTTTTTTAATCACAATTTAATAGAGCAATATAACATTTGAAATTCAGAGAAAACTGATACCACATTAAAAAAACAGATATTATTCAATTAAACTACAAAGTATAAACTATGATGTGACTAGTTACTGAACCTACTTGTATGCCTTTCATCACTAGCAATATTTAAACTATGCCACAGTCTACATCTAAATACTAGCACACTAAGCTTACCTCAGCCACTGCTTCCAAATGTAAATAAAAACAAAAAAATGTACAACTTCACACTCGAAATCATTTTAGCGGCAAACGATAAACCCAAAGAAAAAAGCAACTGTCAAAAAAGATTCTAAAATCAAATTTTTAAACGGCAAAGGAATCAAGTTCATTCAGCCTGTCAGATCAAGAGGTCCGAATAAGACTGGAGTAGAGGCACCAAGGTTTCGGCGGCAGTGTGGCGGGTCGAAGTTGTGACGTCAGTGCGCCCCCCACCCCGCCCCCGGTTTTGGGGCAATGCCAGCAGACTGGGCCGCTTTTTATTGCTGTTTCGGGGTGGCTTAGCTATCCGGGTCAGCCTAATACGTTTTCGATGTAGGCTTTTTCTGCTAATCATTTTGCGGTCTTGTTTTGGAAGGACGGGAATAGATTCGCTGCTTTGTTTTTTATTGAGGTTTTTATCCGTAAATAACACTAAAATCAATAAAATTTCAAAGTCAAATATTCACTCAAATACATAAATTTTTTCAATGATATTTTTTTTTAATTAGACTCATGAAATATTTAAATCACGAAAAATTTATTTGCAATTTAAAGTCCAAAATTCTCTTTTAAAGTTTATTTTTTGGCGACATAAATTATTAAACTACTACATACAGGTTTTGTGATTATTTGTATCCTATTTCGATTACTTTATTATTTTGTTGAAAACACATTTCTTACATATTATGTACAATAAAAGTTGATTGATAGATTGTTTTTTCCCCACACTGACTTAATGAAATCAATTTCAAATTAGCATAATTGGCAATAACTTTCAGAGTAGTCGAGGAAGCACCTGATTTATAGAAAAACAACTATGGAATTACAAATAATCTACTTAAATATATAATAAACACAAGAAGAAATACAAACACTCATCACGTAAATTGCCTAAGACGGGAACCGAACCCACAACCTTTGGTTAAGCAAGCCTTTCTAAGGCAGGGTCACTACCAGATGCACCAATGCAATAGGCTATAAGATCACATTTGCACCTTTATTTTTTTTAGGATAAAATATATATCAAGATCATAATTTTTGTTTGAGTTGTTGAAACGATAGCTATTATATTTTGTAAATATAGCTATAGCTGTGCCCGCGACTTCGTTCACGTGGACTATATCCTTTCATGGTCGTTTTACCTCTATCTCTTCTAATATTCAAACAAAAAGTAGTCTATATTTTAATCCAAGTTTCGAGCTATATTTATGCCAAATTTCTTTTTTTTTTATATTGCACTTCAAGATTGACTTCATCCCACCTGATGTTAAGTGGTAATGAGGTCTTAGCTTAAGGGCGTCAAGAACACGATAATAAATCTGTTACTGGACTTGTAGCCTTACCTTACCTTGAAGGCTTGACCCCTGCTACTAATGTAGCACCCCCCAGGAGCTCTGAAAACCTTACTCATACGCAGGAACACAACAACACCGAAGTGATTGTTATTTGGCTGCGGTCTTCTGTTAGGTGGAGGTATTTCACCAGTCGGGCTGCTCCAGTTCGAGCGATAAATCGCTATTTCATATCTTATGATAAAATAAACATTTTCCCATATAAACTTTCAAGGGTGGTATTACCCCCATCCCCCCCCCCCTTATTTTCTAACAAAAAGTAGCCTATACCTAACGTTCTTGAGGTTCAACGTATACCTATACCAAACTTCATCGAATCGGTTTAGATGTTTAAGCGGGAAAGCGTAACAGACAGACAGAGTTACTTACGCATTTATAATATTAGTAGGGATTACATTCTATAAATTGAAACTATCTTAATATTGTGGATTCCTTCAAAAGGAGCGTGAAGAAACATCTTGCGGGTCACTATAACCGCACCCATATACAAACTATCTGCATGAACCATGGGTTGACTGGTAGAGAATGCCCCTAGCATTAAGTCCACCTGTTGTACTTATTTGTGCAATAAAGTTTTAAATAAATAAAATAAATAAATAAATATGGCGATGCTAACGGATAGGATATTACAGTATAAAATCCGTTGTCATTCGTTGTCCGATGTGGGTTCCCCTCTTGCTTACTATCAGGCTGGGAGGAGCTAATATACTGCTTCTATAAAAAACAGTTCCCTTCTAATTTATTTGAGATAAGGGGATGATTTAAAATTATTTTTGTTTTTATTTTTATATTTTTTTATGTTAGTGCTTTACGCCGCATTAATGTTCGCACTTTAAATATTTTATGACCTTTCAAACAAAAAAAACTAAATCAAAATCGGTCCACTCGTTCGGGAGTTATGGTGCCATAGACAGACACACAGACAGACTCACAGACAAACACGTCAAACTTATAACACCCCTCTTTTTGCGTCGGGGGTTAAAAAGAAACGAAAGAATTTCATCTTTCATCTCCCCTTACGGTGTGGGCCTCGAACCCACGACCTTCACGTATCCGCACTATTAGTCTTACTAATTATTTGTAGGGAAAAAACAAAGAGTTGCTAAAATATATTTTTTTAATCGTCGCGGGTCTATGGTATCGTCGTTGCATCTGGTTTTTGTACAACAAGTGCTTCAGCGACTTACCACAGAATCTGAGCAATGCATGTGATGTTGTCCAATAGTCAAATGAATATGGACAGCTTTTAAGAATTTCAACTAGCAATATTATATCGAAAGTTCGAACTGTACGACTAAGGAATTTTAGAGATTATAAAAAATCTTATCACCTTAGTGTAAATAAGCATCCACTTGGGACGACACATAGCCCAACCGGATGAAATAAAAACTATAAAAGCCAGAAAAATACTAGACTTTCTAGAATCAACAGGGCTAAAGGAGTTAATTTAAATTGGTGGCGAGTCGCAATAGATCTAATATGTCGCAGTGAACACAGTTCATTAGAACTGCACAGCCCCAAGTACCTTAATAATAATAGTGTAAATAAATAAATATTAGACAACATTACGTACATTAATCTAATTCCAAAGTAAGTAACTTAACCCTTAATCATGCAATACAATAATTAAAAAAATTGTTACCACCTCAAATAAAACCACTTCATCCTTTATAAAGGATTGTGTTACACCAGAACCAAAGGTGATACCACAATACACAATTGGAAACACAATTGTTATGGTATTTATGTTTTCTGTTAATATTTTCACAATAAAACTTTTGCACGACCGCACCCGTTTCTCGATATCTACTATTTCCTCTACCTAAAGGTTGTCTGGAAGAGATTGCTTTCTAGCAATAAGACCGCCTAAATTTTACTTGATTAAGTCTGTAAAATTTTCTGTGCAATAAAGTGTATCTATCTATCTACAATTGGAAACATTTATATGTAGGGACTGAACAAACGTAAATGTTTACCACCAGATTAAAGGAAAACCTTGGATCCATTCCTGCTAAGACCGTTAATATTTTACCCAAAAGTGAGTATTGAGTATTGTCCATACTCAATACTCAATCATTTATTGCTGCTATACTGTAGATACAGTACAGATGGTATTCTTAATCGATTTTATTATTTTTATAGTACTAAACGCCGTACTAGCGAACTTTAAATCAGTTGGTAAGAGCAGCACGCGCGATACGTGAAGGTCGTGGGTTCGATTCCCGCACCGCAAGGGGAGATAAAATGTTTCTGTTTCTAAGATGGTATTCTTATAATTAGATCATTATAGACCCCGTTAGGGCCCTGCAATGTGAGAGAGGACTTCATGGTTTCCTAAGCCATAAAATCGGCAATCGACTGGCACCCCTAATCCGGAATCCAGTCGATCCTGAGAGGTGACGTGAAATCTATAACCGTTGTATTAGACTATTTCCGTCGTTCCGTTTCAAATGATTTCGCCTATGAACGCACTCGGATTCGAATCGTACTGAGAATTTCACCAATTTGATTTGCCAGATGGTAGAAATTAGATGTTGCTGAATTGCGTATTCAATTTAATTTTACTAACCTGGTGTCTGACACTTCATTCACGTTGTTTCGGAATAAAAAATTATCACATCCTAGTACCTATCGTTGTAATCTGTTTGGCTTCATATATGCATACACGTAGAAGTTTTAATTTAGAAGTCGTTTCAAACTCAAACTCAAACTCAAGTATTTCTTTATTCAAGTAGGTTACATATAACACTTTTGAATCGTCATTGAATACAATGCAAAGTGATTCTACTTCCGGTTCGGAACCTATATCTACCGAGAAGACACCGGTAAGAAACTCAGCAGATCATTTACAGTATCAGTATCTAACTTATTGCTATGTGTAGCTCACTTTGGACCAAGTCATATAGTTTTGGTTTTGATGAGTGATGAAACTAATAAGTACTCAAGTAAGTTTTTACTTTCGAGAGGTAAGCTGGAGCAGACCAGTCCCCAAAGGTGGCACCTGTTCACAAGCATGACGTATGTGCCAGCCATCGCTTCACTCAACCATATTGTAGGGAATGTAACGACCCGCCACATAGCGCCACCACCCCAGTGACATTTTAGTGAGCATGACTATTCCATCTCCCCATAATTTTTAAGTATTTATTATCTAAATTAAATTCATCAAACAACTATAGGACCTGGTGCACGAAGTAGTAACCTACATTTTGATTTAGATTTAGAAAAAAAAAAGAAATAAATCTATTATACCTAGTTCATAATTATACATAATTCACAAATATACATTTTATGTCCATAATAGATATTTTTAACAATATCAATGTCATTATGTAGAATAAAAGATTGCATTATCATGATGTCAACGAAATTAAATTTTAAGAAAAGAAAAATAAATATATATTTAATAACATGTGCAGGCAAGTTAAATAGTGTTAGGCCATATATCTTTATCGTTAAGGAAATCATCTACTTTATAATAGCCCTTCTTTATAAGTAATTTTTTTATCTGTAACTTAAACTTGTGTATAGGTAAGTCAACAAGAATTTGCGGCAATTTATTAAACAATTTTATGCTTAATCCAATAAATGAATTACCAGTTTTGTGGAGTCTACGATTTGGAACAGCAAGCTTATGTTTATTCCTGGTATTAAAGCTATGTACATCAGATTTTTTAGGAAGGATGTTCAAATTTTTGTGAACATGCATTACACAGTCGAGAATATATTGTGATGCGACTGTTAAGATGTTTATCTCCTTAAATCGCATTCGCAGCGAGTCACGTGGTCCAAGCCTGTAGATAGATCTTATAGCCCTCTTCTGTAGGACAAAAATAGTCTCAATATCGGCTGCAGACCCCCATAGGAGCAGACCATAAGACATTACGCTGTGAAAATAGCTAAAATAAACCAATCTAGCTGTTTCCACATCAGTCAAATCCCTTATTTTCCTCACTGCATACGCGGCTGAGCTAAGTCTTGCCGCCAGAGTAACTATGTGAGGATACCATTGAAGCTTAGAGTCCAAAGTGACGCCAAGGAATACTGTCGAGTTGATAACCTCTATAGGCTCATCACTCATTTTAATCACAGCATTAACTTGTCTCACATTGGGCATTGAGAACTTTACACATTTGGTTTTCTTGGCATTAAGTGATAGATTGTTTGTTCCAAACCATTGTGTAACTTTGGAGAGGGCATTATTAACATCATCAAAATTTTGTTGCTGTCGATTAATTTTAAAAATTAACGATGTATCATCCGCAAATAAAACTGTATCACACAAGTTTTTCGTAAAAAAAGGGAGATCATTTACGTATATCAAAAAAAGCAAAGGTCCTAATATGGAGCCTTGGGGAACTCCCATGCTTAAGGGGGTACCGGATGAATTGACTCCATTTACATTGACTTTCTGTGTTCTGTCCGATAGATATGACAGAATCAAACTTAATGAATTTTTCGAAACACCATAATGCTGTAGCTTCATTATCAGCGTTTGATGATCAACGCAATCAAACGCCTTTATCTTTCAATTCTACTGTTCTATTCCGATTAATCGTCTTTTTAAGTTTATAAGAAGATGAACTGTTAATTTAATTCATGAAATAGTCGACATTCGTGTTCCATGAGTGAATTCGTAAGAATTAAACAAATTTTTATTAGTTATCGTATTAATTAAGTTTATTATTAGATTAGATTGCTAAGCTATCGCATTTGGTTAAGTAACCTGTTAGGATAGTTTAAAATTTTTGTTAATCAAATAAGTAAATAAAAATATCAAAGATCAGGCAGAATAATCTGATGTTTCTACGTGGCACTAGTAATATGATCATCATAACGACTCATCAAAACAAAACTATATGACGTAGTCCAAACTGAGCTACACATAGCAATATGTTAGATACAGCTACTGTTAACAGACTACTGAGTTTCTTACTAGTGTCTTCTCGGTAGATCTAGGTTTTGAACCAACAGTAGAATGACTTTGCATTGTATTTATTTATTTATTTATTTATTTAATAGGTACACCAACAGAACATATACATAGCATTTTAGGGGTATGTGATACAGAGACGAGATTTAATGACGGTGCAAAAGATTTATATGTAACCTACTTAAGTTATGAAGCGTAAAGCCGCATCAGTTACAGTTGTCCAGGAGACGATCAAGTTTATTAAGTAAAGTTTCAGAGAGATTCGGATGACATGCATTAGCTTAGTCGATAATGTGTGAAATCAGGGTGAACCTTCAAAGATTATGTAGAGGTACAGTTGCAACCTAAAAATGGCAATAGCCAAACAAGGCTTGAAGCATTTTTTCATTCTGTAGCCGCACGCGTGACTTTACCTTAAACATTAGTGATTAAATAAATAAATAAAATAAATGATGAAAACTTAAGGTATTTTTGCAATACTTGTGTTGATGTAAGTGGTCGCGTCGTGGTGTACAATAATTTATTTCAGTTTGCATGGAACAAATACAAATTAATTATTAATCATTTTGTTAGATAATAAATATTTTTTTTTGGTTCAAAATTGTTTTTACAATTTAATTTTTTTAACCAAAAAAAGAAATGATTTAACGATCTTTGATTATATTAAACAATATATACACCTTGTAGATATGCCAAAAAAATCCGTTTTTAAATCAAATCTAATCAAAAAAATATTTGAGTATTCCATACATTTAAATACCAACTAAGAGAAAATGTATAGAATATAATAGAATAGAAATATGTTTATTGACATACAACACGATTAAATGTATCTTAGTTGGCTCGCATTTTTTCATATATTACTGGGGTCGCAGTATAACGACATGTCTAAAATTGGAGTAAGTAGCATCTGCCATCAGAAGGACTATAAACAATTTGTACAGGATTGTTGAACGTGTTAGTCTATTACGGTAATTGATTTATTTTTAGAGCAATTCTTACCAAGATAAGCTAGAAGAGTAATCAAAAGCACAGATCACTAAGGATCAGTATAATGCTTCAAATGTGCGGGACCCAGGCCAAAAACAACCTGATTTCTCATTAACCTTCAAATCTACACTAACAATTATCTAATTTGAGGGAAATCAAATAATTAAATTTAAAATAGCCTTTTCGCCGCCAATTAATGGTTTGCTTTATTCTCCAAATCACGCAAAAGGTTTTACTAAAAGAAAAAGCTTTAAAGGTCGAGGAAACTTAGGTGTTTTTATTACAAACTGTGTACTGTTTACTGTAAATCTCTGGTTAAAATGAAGAAACCTTAATCAAAACTAAAAACTCTTTGGAAACAAGTAGAAATCAAACGATTTTACTTAAATCAAGGTAGTTTGGTAGATTCTAAGACATAGAGCAGTTTGTTAGGAATTTACAAAGTGTCAAACAATATACGAATATTTACCGCTTACATTGTTCTGAATTAAGAAAGAAATCACATCCAAAGCTAAAAACAAATTAGAAACAAGTAGAAATCGTTCGACCTGCTAGTCCAAAAGGTTACCAGTACTTCACCAGCAACGTCAAAGTTTCCATGAAAACCTACGTCACACAAAACATCCCACCACACACATGAACGGTACGTCACCACAAACTTGACACAACAACACCATCACCAAAACAACAACGACAGTTGTATGCGCGCGCACCTGCGTTAGCAACTTGTTGTATCCGGGCCCCTGGCTGTTGTACCCCATCATGTTACGACATGGTTGCAGGGGGTGGCCGCTTTGGACCACTAGTGGAATCGCGTCGTGGTCTGCCGTGGTGGATGAGCATCGGGGCGTGCGGCTCGGTAGAAGCGAGCGCGGGTACTCGCATCAGTTCTTTGGCCGATCACCCCTCTGCCCCCCCCCCCCCCCCGGGCATGTGAATGGGCTGCGCGCGCACTCGTAGTGCTGTGTTGTTCCATGATTAGCGATTCCTGACAACTGGGTCATAGATAAGTAAGGATGTGTCAGGACACAGGTCAGGGGTGCCAAAACGCGTTCGATTCAAATAAAATGTCAGTTACTGAATAACGTTAAACATTTCAATGAGTTAAAACTTTAAAACACTTTTAGTAGGTACATACTTAATCGTTTCCCGTGATTTCGTTAGCGTCGTACCGTTTCGAGATTAAATTATGCTGTATTTTATTTATCATAATAATATGCATTATATTAAACAAAACATAAAAAATAACTTCCGAGTACCGCGTAAGGCAATAGAGCATTGAACACCCGTGTTCTTTCGTAACACTAGCTTCCCGCCGCGGCTTCGCACGTATTCATTCCCTGTTTTTTTAACATTTTCCACTGATTCTTTGCTTCTATTGGTTCTAGTGTGATGTTATATAGTCTAAAGATTTTCTCGATAAATGGACTATCCAAACAAAACGAAAAATCAATTCGGACCAGTATTACCAACACACTCTTCAGTTTTATAAAATAACTAGCTGTCCCGGCGAACTTAGTAACGCCTATTTTTTTTTAATTTCTAACCTTTTAAACCTTCCCTGGACCTCCACAATTATTTCAAGACCAAGATTAGCCAAATCGGTCTACCCGTTCTCGAGTTTTAGCGAGACTAACGAACAGCGATTCTTTTTCATATATGAGAAGATTATAGATTATTATAATTCATAGAAATGGACTTCGTTGAAATATGTTCAATCAGTATGTTTTTAGATTTTTTTTAACTTAGCTTGGGTTTATAACCACATATGTGGTGACTAAGCCACTGCCCACTGTTGCAACGATGACTTAATTTCAAAAGAAGCCCTTCAGTAAGATAATAAGATATATAGATAGATATACTTTATTGCACAAAAACTTTACAGAAATAGGTTTTACAGATTAATTATAGTACAATTTAGGCGGTGAGCTGATAGATACGGTCAGATATTCTTCTATGAAGGGAAGATTTCCACGTCAATCATTGAGGCGGCTCGTAAAGCTGTCAAATTGCCCGGGAGCCAATCCGGCTGTTTATCATCCCGTCCGTTTACGACTAGCTCTAGCGAAAGTCAACACGGCAGGAAGGTAACGACCACTATATGACGTCACGGACGAAGTACTAAACACACATAGATTGGGATTCGGTGTGGAGCAATGGAGGCAAAACGGTTTACACGCAATAGGAGAGCTGACTGGTTGATAAAGACTCTTTTAATTGACAAAACCCCACATATTTAAACTCCTTTTTGTAACATATCATACAAACGGAACAATCCAATGTCTTTTATGTCAATTGTAAACTCTCATCATCTCGGTTCAAATTACTTTATTTGTGTTTGATTATTCTTCTCCAGAAGACTAACACCGTTAGTACAACAGTTCGGAGTTTAACACTGGTTCAAAAACACAAGATTGGTTTTGGATCGTTAAATAGCCATTAAAAATATTTGACACAATATTTTTTTTATCTATATCTATACTTAATATTATAAAGACGAAAGATTTGTTCCTATTTTTGTATGTTTGTATCTTTGTAATGAATTGGCTCAAAAAGTACAGGGCCGATTTAAAAAAAATGTTTCACCAATAGAATGCTATATTCTTCCAATTTGACATAGGCTACAAAATAAGGGATCCTTGGTAAAAATTTCAACAGAAAAGCGGGAAAAAATCTCTAAGGCGAAACGAAGTTCGCCGGGACATTATAATTTAAAAAAACTTAGATTAAACTATGTTCACTAGCAAGGGGGCCTTACGTCAGGTGGGTTATGAATGGACCTACCGATGACGTCATACGACAATTTAATTTAATATATCGCCGTGTTTTGATTAGGTGGGAAATGAAACAATACAAAAAAAAATATGGGACGAGCCCGTAACTTTTATTCTTACACTAGTAATTTCCGTGTGGTTATATATATAATATATTTGTGAATTAAAATATGACTGATAATCACATACATTCGATTCGGGGAAATTCCCGATAATTCTGACCGAAGTTGATTCCATCTAGTTTAGTTATCAGCACTGAATTTATTTTAAGAGGCCATTTATATATATGTATACTTAGTGTGAAGGGTTCACTGGAATAATTATGAACGGTCTTTGTTTTTTGTTTTTAGATATTTGGGTTTTAAGTTTATAATAAGCTGTCCAAATCTCAGCTTTATTGCCGTAAATACCTGGGACACTGAGCATCCTACATGTACGTATAGTCAATTATCAGATTTTTTTTATCTCAAGACTGGTAGCGATATGGTCTAGTTTGTAAACTATATTACTAGCTGCTTACAATTTGAATTGTCCGAATAATCAAAATAATAAATATTGAACAACATCACATACATTGCTCTGATTCTGTGATAAGTGGCTCAGAAACAACGACGGTCCCACAACACCCAGACCCGAGACAATATAGAATTGTTCGTTTCCCATTTTGACCCGACCGGGGATCGAACCCGGAACCGGAACGAATGATCACATAGATTGAATTATTTTGGACAGTTATCATTGTTGCCGTGACTCCTACCTCAAGTAATTTTATAGCGTATGTATAATTCATTTTAAAAATAAATATTAAAAAAAAACTGGGGCCATCAATATAAATTAATAACTCTATGGTTACAATAGTATCGTCGGCAGCTTTTTATATAATTGTCAATGTCGTTGTAAAAATTTACCGATCACAGGTTTGCACCGTACATGTACCGAGAGACTATAAAACTTTTAAATTTTATGAATATACGACTATTATATGTTTTATAAAGCATATATTGAAACTAGTTAATGTTGAACAAAAAAAAGGGTACATCATCTTTTGAAACCCAATAAAATTTAAATACTAGGACTCATTTGAAAAATGACTCATTTGGAAATCTACAATTTCCTCTACCTAAAGGTTGTCTGAAAGACATTGCTTTCTAGCAATAAGACCGCCTAAATTGTACTTGATTATGTCTGTAAAACCAATTTCTGTAAAATTTTCTAAATTGCAATAAAGTGTATCTATCTATCTATCATTTGGCTAGGAGGAAGTACTTTGTTCTTGCCTCATTGGTTATTTTGTAATTAATTTGCATAATGATGAGTCCGAGCCACAATTAATAATACTTTGATATTCTTTTATTGGTTTTACAGATTGCATAACTAGTGCGACGTGACCTTCGTCCTTTACGCTGACGCATCAGATGCGCAACAACATGTTGGATTGAAAATGCAATGTCCAAACGAAATAGCCTAAATATGAAGAAACAAACTCAAGGTTTCGCTCTCAGATGCTTCCATGTCACACGAGATAAAAATACGGAGCATCAAAGTGCAAATAACAGCGTTGGTTATACAGTTTTGCAACTTGTTAATATAATTCTCGCTGTCGATGTAAAATTTACAGATCACTTTGTTGACGCATGCGTACTAACGATCGTGCTTGCACCATATATAACATTTGAAGAGCTTTTAATACTTAAAATACTTTTTATACACGCCTCATTTATATTTTTATAGCACAGATTAATACAAAATTATATGAAATAAAAAATAAAACTTGCATGTTCTTTCGCCACTCAAAATAAAGCTTAAACATCTGGCTAGTGAAAAGATTTTTGTTCCGCCTCATTGGTCCTTTTGTAATTAATTAGCATTATTATGTGTCCGAATCCCAACCTAAAAATACTTTGATATCCTTTTATTGATTTTACAGATTGCATAACAAGTGCGACGTAACCTTCGTCCTTTACGCCGACGCATCAGAGACGCCACAGGTTGATGTTAAAAACGCAATGTCCAAACGAAAACTTTACTTAAATATGAAGAAACAAACTCACGGTTTCGCTCTTTGACGCTTTCACGTAACATGAGATGAAAATAGTAGCGTTAGTTGTACAGTTTTGCTGCTTGTTGACACAATAGTAAATATTTCAGATGTAAAAATTTACCGATCACTTTGTACACGCAGGCGTACTAATGATCGCGCTTGCACCATATATTATATTTATAGAGAGTTCCACACTTTAAAAACTTTTATATACACGACTAGTTTATGTTTTTATAGCACAAATCAATACAAAATTATATGAAATAAAAAAATATTAATGTTAAATGTTCATTGGCCACTCAAAATAAAATCTTAAGACTCATTAGAAGGAAGTTCTTTGTAACGTCCTGCTTGTAATTAATTAGCAAAATGATGAGTTTGATCTCCAATTAGTAATACTTTGATATCCTTTTATTGATTTTCAAATTGCAAACAAGTGCTACGTGACCTTCGTCCTTTACGCCGACGAATGAGATAGGCAACAGGTCACTTTTTAATTGAAAATGCAATGTCCAAACGAAAAAATAAACTTCAATATGAAGAAACAAACTCACTGTTTCACTCTTAGACGCCTTCATGTTTGATGAGATGAAAACAAGGAGCAGCAAAGTACAAACAGCAGCCTTGCTTGTCCAGTTATGGAGCTTGTTGATTAAATGGTTGTTACTATAGATGTAAAATTTTACCGATCACTTTGTACACGCATGCGTACTAATGATCGCGCTTGCGCCATATATTATATTTAGCAAGAATTTAATGCTTGACTTTTTTTTTAAACACGATTCATTTATGTGTTTATAGCACAGATTAATACGAGATTATGTAATTAAAAAATAAAAATTGCATCATCTTTCGACGCTCAAAATAAAATTTTAGACTCACCTGGCTAGGAAGAAGTTCTTTGTTCCGCCTCATTGGTTATTTTGTAATGAATTAGCATAATTATGTGTCCGAATCCCAACTTAAAATATTTTGATATCCTTTTATTGATTTTACAGATTGCATAGCAAGTGCGACGTGGCCTTTACAACTACGCATCAGAGGCGCAACAGGTTAATGTTTAATGGAAGCGTCCAAACGAAATAGACTTAAATATAAAGAACAAACTTACGGTTTCGCTGTTAGACGCTCTCATGTCTGATGAGATGAAAACAAGGAGCATCAAAGTGCAAACAGCAGCCTTGCTCGTACAGTTATGCAGCTTGTTGATTGAATGGTCGTTACTATAGATGTAAAACTTTACCGATCACTTTGTACACGCAGGCGTACTAACGATAGCTCTTGCACCATATATTATATTTATAGAAAGTTTAATACTTTAAAAACTTGTTTATACACGACTCATTTATGTTTTTATAGCAAAGATCAATATGAAATTTAGTTAAATAAAAAATATAAATTGCACCATCTTTCGCCACTCGAAATAAAATCTTATACTCATCTGGATAGAAGGAAGTTCTTTGTTTCGTCCTGATTGTAATTAATTAGCAAAATGATGAGTTTAAACCCCAATTAATAATACTTTGATATCCTTTTATTGATTTTACAGATTGCATAACAAGTGCGACGTGACCTTCGTCCTTTACGCCGACGCATCAGATGCGCAACAAGTCACTTTTTAATTGAACATGCAAGGTCCAAACGAAAAAAATTACTTAAATATGAAGAAACAAACTCACGGTTTCACTCTTAGACGCTTCCATGTCACACGAGATGAAAATAGTAGCGTTGGTCATACACTTATGCTGCTTGTTGACAGAATAGTCCATATTTTTGATGTATAACTTTACCGATCACTTTTTAGACGCAGGCGTACTAACGATCACGCATGTACTGTATATTATATTTAGAAATTTTTATACTTGATTTTTTTTGTATATTAGGTATATCTTATAGCCCAGATTAAAAAAAGATTATGTTGAACAAAAATTGAGATTGCATCATCTTTCGCAACTCAAAATAAAATAAAATCTTAGACTCACCTGACGCGCAGGAAGTTCTTTGTCTCGATTGATAGGTTATTTTGTTATTAATTAACCTATTGATGAGTCCGAACCCCAATGAATAATACTTTTATATCCTTTTATTGATTTTACAGATTGCATAACAAGTGCGACGTGACCTTCGTCCTTTACGCCTACGCATCAGTTGCGCAGCAGGTTATTTTTAATAGGAAATGTCCAAAAAAAAAACAGACTTAATTTAGATATTGATAATAAACAAACTCACGGTTTCGCTTATCGTCTGGAAGCGTCTAGGCTCCATTTTCCTCGAGACGAAAGGATCCATCTGGTAGCTGCAGCGAGGCTTCGAATGCATCGAGCGCTAAATGTAAACTCAACCGCACGCTATTCAAAACACGCTCGGTCTTTACCAAACAAATACGACGCGGACGCTACCAGCAGCTTATTTATGCGGAGCAACAGTTGTGATGCACCCGGGAGCCTTGCAACAGATGCCTGGATGCGGATTAGGGGGTCACAGGCTCGGGGGAGCCACCTGCCGGACGTTTCGGAAACTACGAGCTGTATCTGTGTTTCGATTGCGCGCATCACCGGGGTGGGGGAAGGGGGGAGCTGCGTTAGGTCTTGTCTAGATTTATTACGCAGTTTCCAGAGCTTTCACTTTCATGCTTGACACGGCGGCCGATTTGAAATGCATTGCGGTATCTCGATTTTGTTCGCGTAGCTTTTACTTGGATTTAGTGTATTAGTATTTTATGTTATCATTGGTTTAACATACGTTTTATGTTTACATAGAAGGGTATTTATCAATGTATTAAGTACCTATTAATATGACTAAATTGAAAATGATTTTATATGATGTAGCTATACATCCCGTGATGAATTGACAAGGGCATTAGTATTTAAAATATAATTACGTAGTTTCTTAACTAAAGATAATACTGTACTGTACTTATATGTAAGGGGTGGCAAATTTTATCACAGGTAGCAAAAAATAATTAATAGATATCATAGAAATTCTAAAGGTATACGTAAAATTAGGAAGTTTAATCACAATTGACACACACATTTTATTTTAATAACCAGAATTTCATTAACGTGTCATCCAAGGTACCCGCGCCAAGGTTCAATATTCGTGATCTATGAAATGGAACGCAAAGAATATACATACGCCTTTCTCCCGAGGAAAGATCACATCCTAACGTTTGCCACGACATTCAGCAAACCGGCTATCAACTCAGAGCACAGCCAAAAAAATTTGTAACTAAAAACAAAATGTCCGCTACAATTTTTTGTTCAACACTCAAAAAAATATTAAATTAAGCGCATAGATGAATTTGAATAAGAGGATGCCCCAGAATCCCGCTACTATGCGCTTTAAAAACATTCAATAACCATTGATCTTTGCTTTTTCCTAAATGACAAAGAAACTTCAATTAAAAACTCCACAAATGAGCTGTCGCGTTACTTCATGGTCCGTAGGCTACGTCGCCGTAGCAAATACTACGAGATACTACGAGTCCAATGCTACGAATGTATTTAAGTAATTATATTTTATCAGTATTATTCTCTTGTCAATTGTCTTTTTCGTGTTAATTTTGATGTGTACTTAATTAATTCATTGATCAGTAATGACATTGACCGCGGACGGCGCTGCTACATTCTATACTGCATATATTTAGGATGTGAACCGCTTGGGCGTAAACATAAATAAATAAATAAATATAAATATTGGACAACATCACATACATTGCTCTGATTCTGTGGTGAATAGCTAAAGCTCTTGTGTTACATAAATCAGAAATAACGACGGTACCACAACACCCAGACCCGAGACAATACCGAAAAGTTTCCCATATTGACCCGACCGGGGTTTGAACCCGGAACCTCAGAGATGGATGGTGATTTAGGCGTGAAAGCCGCACAGACAAACAGAGAGAGTAACTTTCGCATTTATTATTTAGTATGACAATCGCAGTACAAGCCTCTCCTACAATGTATTTTGTTCCCTCAACGCCACATTGAAACACCCAGAATAAAATTAATCAAATGCGGTTAGCAGTCATAACGCGAACCAACGAGCTTCTTAATAATTCAGAGGCCCATCGGCACGCGATTGCGAACTTTACGACGTTGTAATACGACTTACAGGATCAATCGAATTGGTTTGGGGAACTCGTTAAGTACCGGAGTCTCACGCAACGTGGTCTTGAAATTTGTATGTTCCGGTTTGGGTTGTAGAACGAATTTAATAGACTGGTCTGTTGGGGAAATGGTTAGTGTTTCTAGTTGTCTTGGGTTCGGTTCCGACTCAGGACAAACATTTTTGTGATAAACATTTGTGTAAAAAGGTTTCCGTACCCAGATGGTAAGAATGGGACCCTATTACTAAAACTGCGCTGTCTGTCCGTCCGTCGGTCTGTCACTAGGCATCAAATACTAAAAACGGAATAAAATAACAACAATATCATCGCTTCACCGTGGAAAATATTCCATCACGAACAAAAAAAATTGGTAAATCCTATCTTTGCCGGACCATAAAGAAGTGGAACTCGTTGCCGGCTCATGTGTTTCCTCCTTCCTTTGACATGGATTCCTTCAAAAGGAGCGTGAAGAAACATCTATGGCGGTGCTAACGGATAGGATGTTACGGTATCAAATCCGTTGTCATCGCGATGTGGGTTCCCCTCTTGCTTACCATCAGGCTAGGGCAGGGAGGAGCCAATATACTGCGCTACTATAAAAAGGGGGGGGGGGGGGGGGAAGGTGGAGGTATTTTACCAGTCGGGCTGCTCCAAAATTATAGGATGGTATACCTATTATTTTTATATGGCAATATATAGTATGCCTTGGTATATTAAAGAACAGCACACAAAATGTTAAATAGATATGTCGCAATTATTGTTCTTTTTCACGTAAAAACGAATTAATTGATTTGGATAAAAAAGTAGCTAGATAGATTATAACAATTAAAACACTTCTTAGGGGCCGTTCAAATATTACGTAAGCAGATTTATTACAATCATTTACCCCCCCATCCCCCTTGTCAGCAAAAGTAAGCAAAGCTCTTACCCCCTCCTCCCATGCTTACCTAAACATTTTTTAATTATAAATGTATTTTTTTGAATTCAAATTATAATGTTATAATTATAATTTTAAATATAAGAAAATAGATTAAGGATAATGATTAGATTTTACTGATACTTATATATTTAGCGTTTTCTAATATTTCTTGTACTTATAGGTACCTAAAATGATTTCGTAACTCACCTTGGAAAAAAATTTAGTAGATTGGATGTATTCTTAGTCGCCGCTTGCAATTCTTCTTCAATTCTCTTAGAGACAATGATATCTAGTTCCTTGTCGGACTTTGCTTGTAATTTATAACTTCGCCACACTTCGTTAACTTACTTTTGTACATTTTGTACTTTCGTACTTGCATGAGATTTTTTAAAACTTTGAAACAATTTTTGGTATAACTTGGAACAAATTTCAGACAATTATAGCGCGCGGTAATTCCCCTAATCGGTTCTAAAGCGAGTGCCTAAACGTATGCATTATTTGCGGGAATTTTTAAATATGCGTTTCGTTTTCAAGCATAGACAATGTGAGGGTTGCAATTTGTGTAAAAAAGTAAATAACTACCGATGTCGTAATCATCATCTAGACTCCCCTACCCCCCATGTCATCCAAAATAAGCAAAACAAAGACCCCCCCACCCCCCCCCCATAGTGCTTACGTAATACTTAAATGGCCCCTTATCCTAAAAGGCAAACAGAGTCGCGGGTAACAGTACTGTATATATTTGTTACTAACGGCCGCCCGCGACTTCGTACGCGCGGAGTTAAGCCTGGTTACAATATTTTACGATTCGTAATGTGTAAAAAAGACTATCCGTTTTTCTACGAGTCGTTAATTCTAATGTCAAATTCACTTTCCATATCAGCTGTCATCAATCGTCGGACGTTTTTAGCTCACGCCTCTTATAATTTATTTACCGGGTTTCGTAGTCAACTAGGAACCCTTATAGTTTCGCCATGTCTGTCTGTCTGTCCGTCCGAGGATAATCTCAGAAACCGTTTGCACTAGAAAGCTGAAATTTGGTACAAATATGTATATTAATCACGTCAACAAAGTGCAAATAAAAAAATTAAAAAATATGTTTTTTTAGGGTACACGTAAATTGGGGAGTGATTTTTTTTTAATTTCAATCCCAACATGTGATATATCGTTGGATAAGTATTTAAAAATTAACAGGAGTTTACTAAGATCATTTTTTGAAATTTTAATATTTTGGGAAATAATCGCTCCAAAAGAAAATAAAATTGTGCCCCCCCCCACCCTCTAACTTCGCGCTGCTGCAGCGGGCGCCGCTCCTGCAAGCGCTTCGATTACTGAATGCCATGGCAGAGCATTCAGATTTATTTTATAGTAGGCCAAATGAGGTCTTAAGATTGGCTAACCTGTAACGATTATGTGTATATGCTTATAAATAAATAAATAAAATAAAAACACTTTTGAACCATAAGTTCAAAAAGTATGAAAAAAATCTACAATATAGAACTGCATAAAGGCTTTCTAGGAAGAATTAATTAAATTTTCAGAAGGAATCTTTCCTGAACAATTAAAGAAAGTGATAGTTAAGCTATTGTTCAAAAGAGGTGATAAGTTGGATCCCAATAATTACCGCCCTATAGCCATTATTCCTATACTTTCAAAAGTTTTTGAAAAAGCCATACTATTTAGGCTACAGAGCTATCTCACTAGGGATTGCATTCTTCGGGATGAGCAGTTTGGTTTTCGAAGGGGTAGCTCAACTACGCACGCCTGCTTTAACTTGATTAAAATTATTTCACAGAGTATAAACAATGGAAATCCAATAGCATCGCTTTTTTTGGTAATGAGTAAGGCGTTTACGGCATTAGAGGAAATGCTTATAAGTGGTTGTCAAGTTACCTTAAAAATAGGGAGCAGTGTACTGAGATAGATAAAGTGGTGACATGCAAGAGAAATACCCTCGAGAAACAAACTTATCTCTCCAAGCCACTCCTGAATAATATCGGTGTTGCACAGGGTAGCATATTGGGACCATTGCTTTTTTTGCTTTACATCAATGACTTGCCACTGCAGTCAAATGCATACTTTTTGCGGATGACACCATATTAATTATTCAATGCCAACGGGAAAAAATAGAAAAATCAGTAAATGTGGCCCTGTCTGATATTTCATTCTGGTTGAATAATAACAATTTAAGCATTAATGTAGAAAAACTAAAATTGTGCAATTCCATCCTTATAATGCAGATCCAATAGGATTAAATATAGTTTACAATGACGAAAATGTTGAAAAAGTCGAACATGTAAATTTTCTGGGAATAAATATTGATAAACACTTGAATTGGAAGAGTCATGTAGATAAACTCTGTGGGAAACTGGAGCGTTGCGTTTTTGCCCTTAAAAGAATCAGACAGACAGTTTCTAAAGAAGCTGCATTAGTAGCCTACCATAGATACGTAACTTCTCTTATCAGCTATGGAATCATTATATGGGGTAACTCAGTCGATGTTGAAAAGGTTTTTAAGGTGCAGAAGCGCTGTGTGAGGGTTATTAACAAGGCATGGTTTCTCGATTCGTGCAGACCTCTCTTTAAGACGTGTAGATTTCCCTTGCCTTGCATCTACATAAGAGATTTGTGTCTGTTTGTAAGAAAAAATCCAACCCTTTACAGTAGACACACCGAAATTTATACTAGACAAAAGAGAGCGAAGTTTGAACATCTATTGTATCAGCCACCTAGCCATAAGCAATTATACCGCAAAAACGTGTACAATATGTCAATATACTTGTACTAGCTGTGCCCGCGACGTCGTTCGCGTGGACTACATCCTTTTATGGTCGGCTTTACCCCTTTCTCCCCTAATATTCGAAACAAAAAGTAGTCTATAATTTAATCCAAGTTTCGAGCTATATTTGAGCCAAATTTCATATCTCTAACTTCAAAAATAAACATTTTTCCATATAATCTTCCAAAGGTGGTATTACCCCCCTCCCCCCCTTATTTTCTAATAAAAAGTATCCTATGTCCGTTCTTGAGATTCAACGTATACCTATACCAAATTCCATCAAAATCGGTTGAGAAGTTTAAGCAGAAAAGCGTAACAGACACACAGACAGACAGACAGAGTTACTTTCGCATTTATAATATTAGTAGGGATAATCTGCTTCCTGATGACATAAAAATACATGTAGGTAATAAATTTAAATCAAAGTTAACTGACTGGCTTCTAAGCAATTGTTTTTATAGTGTTATGGAATTTGTTGACTACAGTAAAAATTGTTTCTAATTGACTATTATTATTTATTTTGTAATTTAATACATTTGACTTTTTTCTTCTTTTTTTTTATATTTTAGACAAAGGCAAATATTTGCACGTCTGCTTGCAGGCAGAATACTAACAACTAACTTACTACATTAATTTTAAGACCAAATGTAATTGTAAAATTGTATTCTTGCAAATAAATTATTGATTGATTGATTGAAAATTATTTTGAACCTGATGGGTTTAATAATTTTTGAAATATTTAAAAAAATATTTTTTTAACTGAAGTTGTAATTTTAGGATACTTAAGTATTGTAATGCACTGAAAACTACGGAACCCTACACTAAGCGTGGCCCGACTCGCTTTTTAATTATTGGAATCGGTTATTAGTCTCTAGCAATAAATATAGCCTTTGTTACTCAGGGTGAATGTAGCTTTCCAATGGTGAAGGAAGTTTGGAAATCGGCACGGTAGTTTATAAGTATATTCGTATCAAACATTCACACAAAAATACGAATCTTTACTTTCTATCTTACAACGTCCTCTCAGGGGTATTATAAGTTTTTCTTCAGTCTTGGGCCCATACAAGAAGGACGTATCCATTTCAGGAAGCAGGATGCCATACTACTCTGACTAAACATAGCGTCCTCAATGGCATACGTCCGTAAACTATTAATTAGCCCTCTTATTTCGTAACAAAGCATAAAAGCAGTTAAACATTTAATATTAAGAGCAGTTGCTTTCATCCATTGGGAATGTGTCCCAATGGATGAAAACAAAATAACAATCACTTCTGTGTTGTTGTGTTCCTGCGTGTGAGTAAGGTTTCCACAGCTCCTGGGGGGTGCTACATTAGTAGCAGGGGTCAAGCATTCAAGGTAAGGGCGACAAGTGTTATAAATATCTTGGCGTGAAAGCCGGGCAGAGTTATTTATATTATTAGTAAGGATATTTGTGATGGCGTCCATCTTACAATGTCTAATGCCCGGTTTCAATGTGACATATAGCAATTTTATATAACTATTTTTTTTTTGAATGATATTTGACTTTTTTTTTTGTTATCATGACTCACTCTGTGTGACCATTTTCTGTTTTCCCTCTTTATGCGTCATTGTAATTTAATGCTATTAGAATCTATGTATTATTTTGTCAATTGTAGTTCGTTAATTGTGTGTTTTATATTATTTTCATTATTCTTGTAAGCGTTGGATAAAATCTGTTAGCTTGTAAGATAAATAAATAGAAATACATAATAGGAGGCGTTACCTAACAACGACTGATGACAGCTATGTAAATTAAATTATGGAACGGTATTAACGACTCGCAGTCGGTTAGAGAAAAACGGATAGTCATTTTTGACACATTACGAATCGTAAAATATTGGAACAGGGCATATATTAATGTACGTACAAGACGAGGCTGAAATTTGGTTAATGATTCCTGTATGTGTACTGTCATGATTTGCTAAAAGCAAACTTGATTGAGTGTTCTAAGCATAAAAAGTCTGCTCGGAGCGTGTTGTATTTATATGTTTAATATTCTAGCTATAGTTAGCTAGATAGTTTTATTTCCTAATTACACGAACGAAGTTGCGGGCAACAGCTACTCATTTCATAAAATGATAGGTTTTACTAACTGAGCCTTGCATGGTATGAATTAAAAAAATAACTACCTATGAGTTTAGGTCCGAGTTTGTCTGCAAAATGGCTTTTTTCTTTGAGTATCATTCATGATGTTGAGCATAACGTTTACCCTTGCTACTCTCATGTGGCCAGAAGACCTTCGTCCAGCAAGTATTAAATGTGCAGTAAGATATTTACTTGTACGCGTATAAATTCGTTATCGGCAGGTCCTTTGCAGACAAAAATGCACCTTACTGCACGGCGATAAGCCGCCTTTCATGTTTGTGTGTTTCAGCGTGGGCGGTGAACGAAGGTAGACCTTACTAGATGGCGTTAAGGTTGATTAGGGAGGCGCATGCGTCGGGCGAGGATCGATGCGGCGCGGCGCCGCGGCGCTGGCGTGACCTAGTTGTGAGGTTCAACGTTCGCTAAAATCATGTGCGTTAGTTTTAATGACACGTCTCATATGGCTGCTTTCTAAATCTGCATCCTGCAGATGTTTATAGTCTTTCTCAGCATTTTTATTGATTTATCTTTTGGGAAGCCAAATTGCCGTTAGCCGTGAAGTTCAAACAACGTCCTCTCAGGGGTATTATAGGTCCTGGGCCCTTACAAGAAGGACGTATCCATTTCAGGAATCAGAATGCCACATTATTCTGAATGAACATAGCGTCCTCAATGGCATACGTCCTGTAAACTATAAATTAGACCTCTGACTATTTCGTAACAAAGCATAAACGCAGTCAAACATTTAATATTAAGAGCAGTTGCTTTCATTCATTGGGAATGTGTCCTCTAGCGATAGTATAATCATTACCAGTTGTCTGTAAAAAAATTTCAAGATCTAACTGGTACAAAGTTTTTAAACTTTTCCCAAAGCCGTAAATTTTAAAATAAATTGATGAATGTTGAACTCAAATTAGTTATATAACTTATTATTTCAACCCCTTTTGGATCATACTTAACAAATGAAACTTAATTAATTTAAATTGAATTACATTATATTTAAAATACAAATATAAAGCTAGAAGATAATTAATAAACTATAAATAAGAATGAAACTCTCAAACTGACCGACGCACTCTTATCTAGCGAACGAGTAGTTTCCGGATAGAGAGTTCATTACCAGCTCGCTACATTGTACACTCGCCTGGACACATTGACCCTGCGACGCGTGTATGGCCGGCAATGGACACCGATCCGAGTCGACTACTGAGCTAACACAGTTCGTTCGCGTACAACGAATTCTTTGTATGCTCGTTACATTGAACGCTGAATGCGACGTGTTGGCCTGGTCATGTTTATGGAAGCGGTAATGGATGTAAGCAAATAGATTTATTGTATAAATGCGTTAGGACTGGGAAATTGTTTTGTAAACGGTTTTCTTCTTTCATTTACGTTGTGACACAATTGATATTAATTTATTCATTGCGAGAACTTTTCTTGTAGACGTTTATAAGATGTTTATACTTTTTTGACGTTTCTTGAGAATGATAAATTTTTTCGTTAATCAGACGCCGTCAGATATATCGGAGCAGACTAAGTGACCAAATACTTCTGAACAGTTTTAATGCCAAAAGTTCCATAGACCACAAGTTACCATTAATATATGAAAAAATATAGAAATTGGAGTACCTACTCTCCTCTATGGGAGTTTTATTAAAAAACAATTAGTAATAGTTCGGCTGCGCAATTTCAAAACCTAGTGAGGGACAGTTTTTGGAAAAAATGGGTTTTTGCCGCGTTATGTTTATAATGTAAATACGCACGAAATTGCATTGTCAAATTCGTCATTTTAGGCTTAGAAACGAAAATAAAGCAATCGGTAAACCTAGTAAGTCCACATCCATAACAAAAACCTGCTCTGAAAACCATTTCAAAACCTAGCAAGGTACAAAGACAATTTTATAACCTAGTATGGGACTGTCCCTTGCCAGGTTTTGAAATTGTCGTTGTACCTTGCTAGGTTAAGAACTTGTCAATTCATGTTAAATTGCGCGCCAACATTTTAGTAAGTCGTAGATTGTGAGCGTGTTTGTAGTTGTTTAAAAAATATTGTTGATTATAATGGGTCCAAAGACAGTTTTATCGATCAGGATTAATTTATAGTGCTCTTAAGAGTAATGACATGCTTCGGAAAGTAAAAGAACGCGTTTTTCTAACATTATGTTGTTAGAATAAAATATTTCCTAACCTCATCAATACTCCCTTGTACTGATCTTGTTATTTGAAGGGAATATGGAAAAACACATTTATGAAGTGGAATTAAATATACCTTATTGCAATTAATTTTTTCCTTGCTTACTTGCATATAAAAATAGTTTTGCTGCCCAGGAGAGCATCATAGTATCATATTTTTAATAGTTACCAAGTTACGTAGCCATATTATAAAATTTCAGCTCTATCGATTCAAGGAAAATCATGTTTCTGTTGCAATCATCGAACTCCAACATCAGATCAAGATGTACCAACTCAAAATTCCTAAAACTATTTTTTGGACGAATTAAAGTTATATTCTTCCTAATACAGTTATGCAGGGCACCTGCATATTATCTTTATTTCCAAAGGATTGTGAAATCTACTCGAAATAATACTAAAGAAACCATAGGGCCTAAAGTAATTAAAATATTTAATGCCCTTACTAGGGATCTTACTTGTCATATTGTAAATTGTAGCTTGTCCAAAACCAGAAAAAAACCTAGTAAAGGCCTTTGCTAGGTTTTAAAATGGTTTTTTGGTCATCATTTACTCATGAAAAACAAATTTATCTTTAGTAAGTGCTTTCTAACGTGTACTATTAAATATAAATCCTGGATATTATATTTATCTGAAAGCCAAGGATATGCCACATCTTTAAAGCCAACTTTCGTCAACGTAAGTCTTATACTTTAGTTGCGGCACGCTCTCAAAGTAGTCAAGACGTTTTACCTTAGCCACTGCGCCACCGAGTTCGTCAACGTGCAACACTGGTATTGAAATATATTGGACAACATCACATACATTGCTGATGCTATGGTAAGTAGCTAAAGTACTTGTGTTACAAAAATCAGACAACGACGGTACCACAACACCCAGATCCGAGACAATATAGAAAAGTTCATTTTCCATATTGACCCGACCGGGGATCGAACTCGGGATCTCAGAGAAAGCGCGACGCCAAATTCCGGCCCACCCGCCTCTCGGCTACGGAGGTCGTAAATGAACACACAACGTCAAAATGAACCACAAAATCAACATTCATTTTAAAAGTATAGACAATAAGATGACGTAAAGAATAAACTTGTCTTATTATACAAGAGCAAAAAGATAATGCAAAAAAAATATCACCACGATATCGTCAGCGATCCGTAAAGTGTCATCTCCACACCACCCCATAGAGTTGGGGCTCCACTGATCAATTCTTCTTCGAAACCTTTTTAAGAATAAAGATATTGGATGCCTTGCAGTTAACGGTCTTGTCTCAGGTACGGATAATATGCGCTGTGGTAGTCATGGGTCGCCCGGTATCCCATAGCACCGTCAATAGGCGATGAGAAGGTGGGGGGAGTTTTTAGTTCGGGTATTGAGTATATACGGAGTCCCACACACGTCGCTGCCGACCCCACGGCAGTGATATGGTGCGAAAAGATGGCATTCTCTCCCCCTTCAAAAAAAAAAACAAAAAAAAAAGGTACGGTAACATCACATCTTGGTAAACACTTGCACTTCAAGATTAGTTCTTATGCCCAGAACATAAGAGAGGTGCAAAGTACAAAGTCTACAGTCTGACGTTCTAACGACTATACATGTAGCCCAGTAGCGCGGTTCATCTTCTTTCCTTATTCTAAGGTTGCATTAGATCAATGACCTTTCCAATTGAGAGTTACATTATAATATTGAATGTGTTTATTTGTTGATTTAAAAACTTTATTGCACTAATAAGTACAACAGGTGGACTTAATGCTAGGGGCATTCTCTACCAGTCAACCCTTAGGTCATGCAGATAGTTTTTACATGGGTGCGGTAAAGGTGGAGAAAAAAAAAGAAATAATTATAAACAACAATAAATTAAGCATTCAAAATAACATTACGTGTTACCAATTAAAAAAAAACCTTGTATAAATAACAAAACAAACCAAGCAAATATCTTCTTAAATAACGCGCAAAAGTGTTATTTATATTATAAAAAAACTTGTAAAAATGATTGAATAACATTTTCACTGATTATTTCAGAAGATATTTGCTATGGTTTTTTTTTATATTTCTGCAAATTAGAAGCTCTATGGTAAAAATTACGTCAAAACAACAGCCCCGCGCCCTCGCCCTTACTATTTCTTTTATACGCATATCTGGAAACTTAATGACCTTTCACATACTGGTCGCTATTCATAATACTTCGTTATGAAGACGTTAAGTAAATGTACATAGATAGAAAGATACACTTTATTGCACAGAAAAATTTACAGAAATTGGTTTTACATTTACATACATAATTAAGTGAAATTTAGATGTAAACCTTTAGGTATAAAAAATAGTAGATATCGAGAAACGTGTATGTATGTAAGAACTAAGAAGTGCCATCGTGGAAATTTGTTTTTGATAAAATCTGATCTGTGGAATACATTCTACTCTTGATTCTGTTTAAACACATTTCATGTTTGTGCACCTTGTATTTTGCCACGGGTCTGACGCAGAATGTGCACTTCGCAAAATGTACACTCGACAAAAAATGCGCATTTCTCATTTGGTGCACTTCTCAAATTGAGCACTTCGCAGAATGCGCACTTCGCCAAATGTGCATTTCGCAAAATGAGCACTTCGCAGATTGAGCACTTCGCAGAATGAGCACTTTTTGTGGAAGTTGTTAATTAATAAAAAGATATGGGTACCGGGTATTTAAAATAAAATAAACACTATTACCCACAAAGTAATCATTTATTTGAAAAGTAATCCGCTAAGTTTTGAGTGGCAATTAAATATTTATATGTATAATATAACAGATCCGAAAAACTATGTGGATTACCTCTCTTTGTACAAATGAGAGAAATAAATATTATAACAGTTCTAATATCTATTTCTAACTCTCGTTTGTGGTGATAAAAGATACAATAAAAAGAAAACAGATAAAAACGAGAATACGTTGTGGCAATTATATTTTTCTAAATTGTATAATTACCTGCTTAAATCTACATTATTGCCACTTTGTTTGTTTTTTTTGTATTGGCAACATTATTTTTTTTGCATTGGCAACTTTGTTTTTTTTTGCATTGGCAACATTATCATAATAATGTTGCCAATGCAAAAAAAAAATTGGTAGAAAAACAATCATTTTTTGTACAAAGAGAGATAATCCACATATTCCCGGTTGATGTGACGTGGCCATATTGTGTATTCGTTAGGTAATCCTTTCTGTAATTGTAAACTTTCCGCTCAGCTTATGCAACCGCTAGAACTAGCACCCTACAATAAAAGCACTGACTGGCAAGTTCTTCCAAGGGTTATCAAGAGTCTACAGCGACCTTCAGACCGACATGACAGCTTAGACCAGCTTAGACCAGCAGACCGAGTTAAAGCTTGCATGAATTTGTAAAACTATTTATAATTTATGTACCTAACAAAGCTGAAGAGTTGGTTTGAACGGGCTTACATAAAGAACTACTAGTTAGACATTTAAAATAATTTAACGGGTCAAAACGCGACACCATTTTTATTTAGTAGTTAATACGAACTACTTACTTACTACCCGACGTTTCGACGTTTGAGTCAGCTCGTGACCACGGTTGGTGCAACCTAACCGAAACGTCGGGCAGTAAGTAGTTCGTATTAAATACTAAATAAAAATGGTGTCGCGTTTTGACCCGTTCAATTATTTTAAATGTTTAAAATGGAACGCGAATGTCTTAAAATTTAAACTACTAGTTAGGTTGAAAAAATATTGTTGTGTTGGATAACTCATTTATTAAGAAAGGCTTTGCTTTAGGCTATATAATATCACTCGCGACCGAAAAATCAGTGGTAAAAACGGGAATAGTACGCGTGCAAAGCCGCAGCAGGTGGCTAGTCTAGGATAAGGATTAAGTAGGATCTAGTAGAAGCTGATTTCAAAATCATTAAACTCTTTCAATTTGCATAGTTTAAGTGATCCTTTTATGATCATTTAGAAGAAAATTCCGGTTAGCCCTGGGTGGCTCAAACTGTCTTTACACCACTGATGTGAAAATGCTTAGACAAAAAATCTACATTATATTGGGTCTGGGTGTTGGTAACGATTTTTCTAATACAATAGGTACTGAATCGATTTTATTCTTTTTATAGTACTATACGCCGTACTAGCGAACTTTAAATATTAGAAACAGAAATTTTTTATCTCCCCTTGCGGTGCGGGAATTGAACCCACGACCTTCACGTATCGCGCGTGCTGCTCTTTTTTTTCTAATATAACAATAGGTACTGAATTAGAGCATTGTAGAATTCGCCAATATATATTGAATATGTATTTTTTGAGTTAGTCAGCGTTGTTTTTGACTGTACAGTCTACAGCACATCACGGTAAACTCTTGCAGTTCGATATAAGCCTTGGCGGGTTGCCTTGGCGGTATAGTGCGTCCGGAATGTTCGTCGAAGCGCAAACCGATGGTTTTGGTGCTATAATAAGAAAAAGGTGTGCTTCGGCGTTGACGCGTTTACGAGGCAGCACTAGCACTATCCTTAGGGTTTTTGTTGACCGATGGGATTCACCGCTCCTTGACAGATGGGTGAGGACCCATATATATATAAATAAATAAAGTGTATTTTACTAACATTAGTTCTTAAGAAAAATTGTTACTAACTATGTATGGGCCAAGTAGGCCTGAAATAAATGAATTGAATTGAATTGAATTGAATAAGATATTATTCCTACGACATAAGAGCGAGATTCCTACGTCTTAAGAGTATGATGTGCTTTTCATAGTCCAACCAGGTTTTAATATCTGGTTTTAGTAAGGTTTGCATGCACCCACTGAAGCACGAACATAGTACAACTACTCACTACGAAAGCATGAGTCATAGGCCATTCATGAACGAAGCCATAGTAAAAATACGAATCGTATCGCGGAATAAAAATTCTAACAGTCGACTAAAACGCAATGATTAATCCAAGACACAAATATTTGATCTAACTTGCCACCACGCAACTTACTACTGTTATTGATTACCTATTGATTTTTGATGAGTTAGTGATTATTAGAGTATGCTATAAAGTTCAAAACGGTGTTTTAACTCTGTACTCAGAACTTATAATACTTTATCGTATATACTAAACCAACTATCTTATTTATCCTTATGGTTATAATTGAGTATGAATAAAGCATCTACCATAAACGAAAGGCCCTAGGTTTAGGCCCTTTGCACCGATCGCCTTCCAAGTAAAGGTTTTTGTTCATCTTTTGTTTTTGTATTAAACATTTGGTTACAGTTTATTTTATTTTAATTAAGTCAATGAACATCGGCTTATTAATAGACTATTGACAATCGACTTACTATTCTCGCTTGTACTGTGCCAATGCGCAGGAGGTCATCAATCCACCTTTCCTCACATCACAAATTATAGTTCAAACATTTATTTGTTATCGTTTTGTAATTGTAGTTGTAACGCTTTTGTTCTTGAGACCAGATTCATGAAGCTTTTGTTTCGCAATAATAGCAGATAACACAGTAATGTTACAGTACAAAGTCAAAGTGAAATCGTGAAAACATAAACGTTTGATAAAGGTTTTGCACAATTAGTAAATTGCTTTTTCACAATTTGAAAATAACATGTTTTTTTCTCTGGTTTAAGACTATCTGTGCACCAAATTTATTCTGAAAACCGGATTGACAGAGTTACTTTCACATTTATAGATAAAATTAGTAAGAATACATATTGTACTTTATTTAAATTTATTTAACATAACCCTTTAACCACTTACTTCCTTTACGTTTTTAATTTTAGTAATATGTAAGTCAATAAGAACGGTTATTTTACATAATAATTTATTAATTAGTGTATTTCATCTATGGTTAATTATGTTATTTTAGCTATCTACTTGATAAAAATTCTTAAAGCCTATTTATGAGTATACATTTAACAAGTTCGTTAAATCTAGTCTGAAGCTATTTACTAAATACAGTTCTCTCTTGGCACGGATTATTCTGATACAGCCGTTTGTTGTACATTTTATTGGAACTAGCCACTAACCTCAATATTTTTAATCATTGAGGTTTAATTTTATACTATCAATGTTTTTTCCTAATCCTTCTTCTTTTTTTCTGCTATTGGTCGAAAAATAATGTTATAATATACAAGCAATCCGCCCCAGCTTCGCACGGATGCAAGGTGTTACTTACAATGAAGTTTACAGCTGTCCTGTGCATTGGCGATGTATTTTTTCTGCCTACCTACATTAACTAGCGGTTAGCTCAGTTGGAAAAGCAGCACGCGCGATAAGTGAAGGTCGTGGGTTCGATTCCCACACCGCAAGAGGAGCTAAAATGTTTCTGTTTTTTTTTAATATTAAAATTTTGCTAGTGCGGCATAAAGCACTTTAAAAATAAAAAATCGTTTGAACACATTGTTGTATGAATGGCCAGTATCAAAGGATGGGATAGTCAGTTATTAGAGTTTTATTTTTAGTATTTTTAAAGATTGGTCAGAGTTTCGAAACTTTCGACTAGTTTGTGAGGAGTCCATTTGGAAAGTAACTATGTATGTATTCGGCCAGTATCCGGGTAAAGTCAGCATCATTCCTATGTATTCACCTCAGTACCTAGTAGCATTAAGTTTACTGTGTGTGATGTTTTCAGTCAGGTGAAGGTTTATTTTGATGCAGTACAGAGGCCCATACATACTTATAAGATGCTGACTATACGTTCTTTTGTTGAGAATAAAAAGCTTTATCACAGTAAAACATCTTTTTTTCAAATGAAAAGTGATAAAATCGACGATATGGCGCGTGTGTTTGGTGGGTGCCCTACAGCTTTCAAAGGATTCTGTCGAGTTGAAACCAATGATGATGTATGAACTCATTTTCAATACATTATTGGGTAAAAGCAAATCTTGAAAAGTCGCTTGTCACTTGATATAGGTACGTTTAATTGCGGTTAATTTCACTACTATCTAATAGGTATCCTGCATTTAATATTACTAAGAAAGTCATTCCAAATTTAAACATAAAAGTTTACAAAATTATAAATGAAATCTCCCATTGAATCGACAAGATCCTTGAACAAGACCCATGTGGCTATGACGTCACCTATATACTAAATATGTACTAACGTCAAAACAAAATGTATGGCCAGCGTTTGTCGAGCGTGAGCAACTTAAATCTATGTACAGATTTAAACAATATTAAGCAACACTTGATATCACTCGTAATTGTAAATAATTATAAAACAAATGTGTCGGAAAGCATAAAAACGAAATGACAACTGTCAGGCTAATTAAAGACTTCGCAAATTACAACAACACCTCGATCCAAAAAACCTTTACAAACAGGCAACCGACGCCGTTATTATCACTTAACGTAACATGCAAATTTGCTAAGCAACCAAGTGGCACAAATACGACCTCTCATCCGTCTAAGACCACAGACATAATTAAAACAGAGAGGTAACCTAACAAAATCAGATCAGAATGAACTTACCCTCCTCCTCCCATGCTTGCGTCGCTGCCGCCTGAACCGATCCATAATCACAGCCTTCGTCATAAAACACACATGTTCATATGGTCACTGTTATACACAACACTGTCCCTAATTGTGCATTATCTTGTGTTTTTGGTTATAAAACTATGCGTTTCGAGGCGCGTACTGTGCGCGGGCGCTGCGTGCTAAAAATACTGGCGTGTACTAAGAAAAGATCGGTGCGCGCGACTGTTGCGCGTTGAACGAGCACGATTTCCGTGCGACTATAAGAGATCACCTGTGAGATTCGATTCGCGAGAGAGGCAGAGCATAACGATTTATCGCTCGAACTGGAGCAGCCCGACTGGTGAAATACCTCCACCTTACAGAAGACCGCAGTCAAATAACAATCATTTCGGTGATGCTGTGTTCCTGCGTGTGAGTAAGGTTTCCAGAGCTCCTGTGGGGTGCTACATTAGTGGCAGCTTTATTATGATGTACTTGTCTGTCACCCTTAAGCTAGGACCTCATTACCACTTAACATCAGGTGGGATGAGATTGATCTTAAAGTGTAATATGAAGTTGAGAGCTATTACCGCTCCCCCGAAAGCTCGGTGTAGATGATAAGGCTTCGCAGCCATCATTGATAGTTAGGTAGGAAAAAGAACCACCGCGGCTATGCACGTGTACCTACTTTTCCCGTTCCTTCCAAAATTTTCACTAATTACAGGTTATACAATGACGTGAGTGATCAATTTGTTTGCATTTTGCATACAACTGTGTATGTCGGTATAAATTTTTATTTTAGCACCAACATAACTTTGCCAGTTGCGCAGGATATGACAGTTTTGACTCACTTTTACAGTTAAATCAAGTTAAAATATTTTATTCATAAGTAACATTTTTTAAAAATCGATTGAAAAATATAAATTATTATTATTTAATGTAGAAATAAATTTTATCGGTCGTCGCTTCAAATATTTAAATAAGTGAAATGCATTGTTTCATAAATATAAAAATCCAATCCGTCATAGATATTTCGTTTTTGGTAGTTGGACCCGTATTCTACGAAATGCTGACTTTAATGATAATTGTACAATGACTCAGTGTACGTTAATCAGGCGATATTCCCGCGCGAACGACGCGCGGACGAACTTTTCGTGCCATCTGTACCACATGACTGTGTTATCTTTTGCCTTCGCTACTTTTTAACACAATGTATTAAGGTGTAATCTGGCAAAGCATTCTCTTTTACATAAGCTTGTACGTGCTTGGGATTTCTTCGTCATCTTTCCACGTCTGCTAGTTCTTATTTCAGCGACTTAAGGTCGATTTAGGGTAAGCGATATTTTTCATTTAATAGGCCAGGATTTGCTAGAAATTTGAACACGTTCTGAGCTCTTATCTCTGGGGGATAGGGTTTATGTTGGCATAGTGTAAGTGATGTCTAGGATTTGTTTCCGTCTGACGAAGCGGCATTGATGTGTCAGCCAGCCGAGGGTGTTGCTTCTTTTCAACGAGTGTCAGGTGCAATATAAAAGTACCTACCTACAGTGTATTTATACGTAACAATTTACTAGCTGTGTGACAAGATTATTTAATAAGGGACACAGTTTATCAACGAATCATTTGCATGATACCATTATATGTTGGTAATTCTTTTAATTTTTCTATGAACAAAATCAATAATTAAATCAGTCATAGCTCCGAAGTTTATTATTTTTATAACAAAAAGAACAAAAATTCGAAATGTGTATGTACATTATTATAATATTACGGGGACATGTCTAGCCTTTAACATCGATACGAATTTATAAATAGTTCGTATTAAAGTTAACTATCCGCTTTGGAAAATTCTGAAGAGTTCTAAATCGAGCATAGCTAAAAATTCAATTGAGTAACTGTATCCATTTGGACGGAAGCATTCAATAAAATGATTACAATGCAGTAGTCTGTTTAACCACGAAGTTGAACAAATAAAACGAAACCGTTACTAGTAGCGCCACCATATGAAAATTGAAGAACCTCCAGAACTAGCTAGCACGAAGGTGATTTCATCAAACATCAAAAGCATTTTCCCATTTTCCGCTTGTTCATTTTCAGCGCCATCTATTGACAAGCTCTGGCGCTAAGCACATATAACGCATTGTACAAGCACCCTTTGCGGGACTACTTCCCACGCATTGGGATTTAGTGTCTGTTAAAGCACCTAGGTGGCGCTACAGGTTGCGATAAAATCATGTTGAAGAAAACTGTCTCTATGGAAACAGAAACTTTTAAATTTATATAAAGTAAACATTTTAATGTAAAATGCGTACACTATGTGCAGCTAACTAAAAAGTAATATAAATATGAGCTCTTAAGAATGAATTCGTATAAATTTGAACTTGTTTCAAAATCACAATCGGGTCTTTAGCAAGTTTTCCAAGTCGTTTGACTCTTTTATTTATCACTCCCTAATTGAACTATACAAATGCACATAATATTTACATATGAAATGATAGAAAAAGATCAATAAATTAGATCAACTTTGTTTTTCCAACCAATAACCATCTCACTCATTAAATCCAAAACAGACGCAATCCATAATACCTTTAATTACAGAGCGTGAAAACAAAAAAAAAATAAGTAAAACGAATCGATGTATGTTATATTATTATTTTTTATAGTACCAGTTCAATGATGTATTATACTATGAACAAATCAAAATAATGATTTAAATGTTTTTGCTGGTATTTATTAAATTAAAACTTAAAACTTTACTTGTACTTATTTTATTTCTGCCAAAAACTTATTTATAACAATTCTTACATCTTTTTTCTTTTTCATTTTATTTTGACATTTTCTTTTCTTTTTTTCTCCAAAATGGCGGGAAAAGTAAATTATGCGGCCAATGAAGACATGATGGATTTACATCCTTATTTATGGCCAAAATAGCTCTAACACACTATAGCTAAGCTTTAAAAAAATAATAAAAGGAACCTAAATTAATTTTATTTTTTGTTTGTTTTAGCCGTCCTGTTAAATAAAGTTATTTGGGATTGCGCTTGTTTTGCATTTAATGTGCGATCTATACCTATATAATAATAGTTACTGTGATGTATGGTGTACAGCACATCAAGCTAAACACTTGCAGTTTGATTTTAATTCTTATACCCGGGTCATAAGGTTGGTATAAAGTCCAAAGTGTTCAGTCAGACGAGAAGACTACACACTTCGGATTTTGTACCGCCTTTACCTACGTCGTTGGCAAAATAACCAATATTGAACTGCATGTATTTACCTTAATCTACTGTTGGTCGTTATTGTTTAACTACCAAAGGTAGGTAGCAGAGAAGCATTATAGAAGCACATAATAGTAGCATCTTCAACTTCTTATTGGCTTTCCTCCAGCAAAAATAATAATTTGTTTTGAAATACTCAGAAACAAAATTGTAATCTTACTGTAGGTTCACCAACTTCAAAAGTTTTTCCCAATTTTCGGATTTTCAATTATTTTATTGTATTTTAAATAAGCTACTTAATGTGAGCAGCGTTAGTTTTTAAGTTTGTTGAAAACGTGCTTCGCGCTTCGATTATTTGTGGATTCTAATTGACTTGGATGCTAAAGAAATTTTAACAAAAGCTCATTACCTAATATGATGTTGACACCCTGCACAAATAATTTTGGGGTATCAATCGATCGAATAATGATATCGGCAATATTTTTTCTGTTTCTTCAAAATATCGGTTATATTTATTCAATTTAAAACAAAACAACAATACACGTTAAAAAAATCACAATAGCTAATTAACATAATATAAAAAATATATATATAATAAAATAAATAGGATAAAATAAAACACAAATTATAAAATTTACTACTCGGTTATATTGATTACTATTACTACTGTAAATTAAAAATTTAAACGATTTAAAAATGCTCCGAAACTATTTAACAGGTAGGGTTAATAAGTAAAATTTTGACGTTTACTATCCTATTTTCGTATAAAATCTATGAAGGAATCGTAATTTAAAGTAGATATGTTTTAAAGTACATGTCTAACTACGAGTACATAGTCAAGTTCCCTATAAAGCAAATAAATTTCTTAATGTTTGATGGCAAGATCAAATAATAATTTATAAGTTCATTGATACTGATACATCAACCAAATAAAAACTATAACATATTTTCAGATAGCCTTTATAAATTTAAAAAATATTTACTAGATTATTTTAAAAGGTAATTAACTTTGTCTGAAATTAATTACCTCACATTTGCAAGTCGTGGCAGCCTGTAAATAAATCTGCACTTAGACTTTATTTCAAGTTTGTATGTAATGTTATTTTGTAGTGTAAGATTTGTTGGTTGTCCTAAATAAATAAATAAATAATTAAATAAATAAGAAAATTGACGAATAAAATAATATAGAAATATTCTGAGTTTAGGTTCAGTTATCCTACTAATACTATCAGAGCGAAAGTTTGTTAAAATGAAAAGATGGTGGATGACTGAAGGTATGCTTGTTACTTTGTCACGCAAAAACTATTCAGCGGATTTGACTAAAATTTAGTACGACAAGAGATGACATACTAGGTTACCATATAAGATACTTTTCATCCCGAAATACGGGAATGTCACGGGCAACTGTTAGTTACAAATCATATCCCAATATTGCCTTAGATGCTAAAAAATCTGACAAATGCGAGAAGAAATCGCGGACGAAAGCATTTCAAGGCATTTAGAATACGCTTGTAAACAACACTTTGTTGAATGTCCCCTGAAAGAGTAACGCGTGGAAACTCCAGTATATTATAACATTTCGTTGTTTTGCGCAACAACGCATAACTAAAGTCACGTGTATCGCACGGTAAATGTATTGGCCGCACGCCCATACAAACGGTGGCGCCTCGCCACAACACACTAAATGGCAGTGAAGCGTGTGCTTCGTCAAGTATTTTCATATCCATACTCACATTTTTACTGTTACCGCACCCATAAACAGACTATCTACATGACCCAATGGTTGACTGGTAAAGAAAGCTCCTAGCATTAAGTTCACCTTCTGTACTCTCTTTTTGTGCAATAAAGTTTTTAAATAAAATAAATAAATATTACAAAATAGGGAAATGGCCTAAAAATTGGCTTTCAGTCACTCTGTTAGATCGTCCAGTAATACACGTAGTTTTGTATTTTACGCAAAATTAAAACGATACATTTAATTGAATTGTCGCATAACGTCATTAATGGGTACATTTTCAAGCCACCAGTGACCAACCCCGTGCTAATTAAAAAAAATAGATATCTATTATATATCTTAAGTTTTTTATAGATGTCGTAAAGCAGTCCAGTATAAAGAGATTGTTTTCTTAACTACCTGACTTTCGATGATGGCTGCAAAGCCTTATCATCTTGACCGAAGTTTCTGAAGGCTCTCCTAAGCCACTTTTCACTGCGTTTCTGGCCCATTGTAGTATCTTTTATATAGTGGCCACGTACACTTATCTTTCGTCTGAAGATAGTAAAATATTTTAGAGTAACGACAATGCAAGGATTTTTTATCTTTAGCGGCAAGCACGTTCGCTACTTAGTCGCTTGTATGTATGATCAAAAACACGTCAGACTAAACATTTTAGACTTTTTACCATTCTTATGTCGCTTTCGACCGTATTCTTTGCATGCTTTCGACCGTATGTCACTAATTATGCGCCGTATTAAGCCACTAGTATGCTACAGCTGTTTAAGAGTTAAGACAAACCATTTTAAAAGCCCTGGTAAGTTTTTGAACTATTAAAGATTGATCGTTTATCATATCAAACATTCTGATGACTAATTTAAGAATCCGAAATTGAAGTAACATATAAAAATGTTGCTCCAATAAGAAACCACGATCTCTGGTTAGTCTTGAATCTAAAACCCATCAATAAATACTACAGACCTATTGAAATGATATCTATAAACTTACTGACTTTTTCTTTAAATTGTGACTTAAAGCGACTGATAGATTTGTAGCATTTTGCTAGATATTTTGTATTACGTGTGTCGCCTACACTATATTTGTTATTCATACTTTTCATTCACTATTGTCGGGTGAATTTATGATAAATTATTATCGTAGCGATTATGTCAGTTTCAGTTTATAAAACAGATTTTCCGAACTAATTTTAACTCCGAGGCAGCAAATAAGAAATAACAGTTTTGCGAAAATACTATCTACGTGAGTGGAGTTAACGACTTGTCGAATTGATAGTTATTGACACAATATCACAATAGTATTATTTTCACGATCTCTTGTGTTGTATATACAGCAACTTGCCTCACCGAGTACATTTCTACCAATGTAGCCCTAAATTTATAAAATTTGAGAATAAAAAGCATATTTGACCCTTTATCGCTCTCCATGGATTTTGTGGATTCAATTTAAGACAAGCAAAAAGATAAATTAACACTCGAACTGGAGCAACCCGACTGGTGAAATACCTCCACCTTACAGAACACCGCAGCCAAATAACAATCATTTCTGTTGTTGTGTTCCTGCGTGTGAGTAAGGTTTCCAGAGCTCCTGGGGGGTGCCACATTAGTAGCAGGGGTCAAGCCTTCAAGGTAAGTGCGACAAGTCCAGTAACAGATTTATTATGCTGTACTTGTCACCCTTAAGCTACGACCTCATTACCACTTAACATCAGGTGGGATGAGGTCAATCTTGAAGTGCAATATAAAAATAAAAAAAAAATAATCCACAATGATTCCACTTGATCTACTCTCTACCTAGTCCGAGTTTAGAAGAAGACACGAATATGCTGCTCAATAGTATCCATCACAAATTCTTTCTTTGAAGAAACCCCGATTGTCTTAGCCCATAGCATATAAATATAATTTCAGAGGATACGCAAAGACAAGTTACATATAATTTCCTTCATCCAACACGTATTAAAAGTAAAGTGCCACGCGCCCGAGCTAGGTTTGTCCAAATATGTCCCCGGGTGAACGACTCTCTATTTCCAGCTAATAATTATATATACAGCAAAAGGAAAAAGCTGTCCGTCGGTACTCGTGAATGGATCCCTTAGAGACGGAGTTTCTATATTCGTGCAGTTATAATAATATTTTAATGAGGAATCTGGAAAGGAGGTGAGGGTTTAGTCTGAATGTTTAAGAAAATAATTTATTGACTACTGCAATGGTGCTTTGCAATCAGACTGAGATGAAACCTGATTTGTGTTTGTAAAAATAACTTTTTTCACGATTAATGATTTAAATTAGATGCTCCTAGCAAGGGATTTCATTAAAATGTAGTACAAACGGCCATTACCACAAAATCTATTTGGCTTATAAAAAGTCCTGTTTATCATTTGTTTCAATTATATTTCCATATTTAAACTGTAATGTTTTTTTTTAAATCTACAGCTATTGATATTTTACAATTAATAACATTACGTATTCTGACAGCGAATCGTCATAGACTTCAATCATATAGGTACGCAGATTCGTAATTTATTACAATCCTGCAAGATTTTGTGTGTATGATCGATGCATGGGTTTTAAAACCATGTAATGTTATATACTTACGCAATTTTTCCTACGCAAGTCAATATTAATATCGATGTTATTTATTTTAAAAGCGAGCAAAATAAATATTCCTATAGGTACAGATTAATAATAATAATAATAAATAAAAATTGGACAACATCACATACATTGCTCTCATTCTGTGGTAAGTAGCTAAAGCACTTGTGTTACAGAAATCAGAAACAACGACGGTACCACAACACCACAACACACAACAACACAAGGTTCAGAAACCAATATATACTCGTACTTACTCTACAAATTATAAAGCAGTTTATGTCAGATGCGAATTATCCGTGAGGCGAACTAGACACGTCTAGCAAAATCTACTTTCATGCTGTAATTAAATGATTTGATGAATGTTTTTGCAAACTATCCGTCACTGGTTTTTGCTGGACAATACAAAACTAGTATTCATGTGTTGTCTTTTCGAAAGTGAAAATAATAATTTGCGGTACACGCCCAACACACTACAATTATTAGCTTTCAAATTAGTAATCATACAAATTAAACATGTACTGTGGCCATCCGCCATAATCCAATCAAAACCCTCCAAACATGTAATAAAAACGATTATTTATATCTAATACAAACCAAAGAGCCCAACACGAATCTCCCTCTTACTCCAGAATCGTATTAACAAATCTTAGTACATACTTTGTTATTGGAAGCTGCGCGCGCGCCGTCCTCAGTGTCTATTTCAGTCGCAATCACAGTACCAACGGTATTTTTATTGGGCCCGTTTTATTTCAGCTACAATTTGACAAAATAAAAATAAAAAGGGCCACTCCACTCACGCGTAATGTGACACTTGTGTGCGCTGGCGCAAGACGACGTACATCGGCGCTTTCGTTAGATCCATTTACCTTAATCGCGTTGTAAGATAGCATTGGAAATGGTGGTAGGTTAAAAACGAAGCCCTTTAATGAGAGTGCGTTGACCCCGCATTTCGTTTTTGGATGCGCGTGCGACACAACCATTTCCGTAAAAGTTTCCTTTCGTTTAAGTGTGCGCTTGTTCACGCGTCTCCAGAATTATCTTTGGGATTGATTAAGATAAGTTTGACTGAGAGTAAATAAATATACGTATGCAAGTGAAAGGCAAATGATCCTAGAAATCACCGTATACTTCTTTAATGATGTAATTTTTTTAATAAAGTATTTGGGGCCTACGTTCTAGTGAACTGTGGTCACTGCGACCTGTTAACTCTATTGTGACTCACCTCCAATTTAAAGTGACTCCTTTAGCCGGGTAGATTCTGGATATTCAAGTATCTACCCGGCTTTCAGAGGCTTTAGTTCCTCTGGTAAGGTTGTGTCTTCCCAGATGGATGTTTCGTTTGTAGGTCTTGATCCACAGTCACATTGGAGTTGAAATTGTGTTTCCTTTTCCCCTTGCAGTATCTGCAGACAGTACCTTCTTAGTTTGCAGTATCCTGTTAGGGCACTAACAACTGTACTGACCCTAGGCCTGCTAAGCTGTAGCAGTTCTTTATAAATAGTTTTGAGTGTATTAAACTGTCAAGACAGAATTAACTATCCATAGTGTCTTAAATTCCGTTTCGTGAACAGTTAATAAAGATAAATAATGGCCATTCACAGTATTATATTCTGTTGCTCTTTTAGTACCAGCAATACACGTAAGAAGACCGGAGGCGTCTCTATTATCATGTCGCAATCGTTAGAGATCTCCGTCAATCTATTTGTTAAACCCACCACTTGAAAGTTCCAGTCACACACGTTAATTTTTATAAAATTCCACGATTTGGATAAACTTTTTCTAAACAAAAGGCACAATTATACGTTAACGGTGCGCAATCGTTAAAATAACAAACAATTATCCACTATTCCGAGGTATACGATCATTCAATTGTCTGACTCCGGACTGAAAGTCTGCAAATATTGCCGTATTTCTTACTTTAATCGAGCAATTAGCACTATAGTTTCATATTTCGTTTCATTTTTGCAATTATTAATTGTTACGACGCTAACTGTGCGCTTTGGTAACATGGCGGTTGTATTGAAAGATATTCTTTTTTATTGCATTCAATCGCGATTACTTGCTGTTGGAATAAATTCGTCGATTTGTTTCGCATATATGTTTTGTAGTATCCAGTGTTGCTAACAAAGATGGCGATGTTTAAATTTATTAAGTATAATATTCTTTATAATTTAAAGTAATAGCGATAAAATATATAATAATCTTATACAAGTATGATTGTTAATGTATAAAGTGATGAAGGATGAGGATCTGTTGTAAATATATTAAATACTAATTAAAATTCTGTCATATATTTGGATGTGATTTACTTAAAATCTGTTTCTGATCCCCTTAACTTGTTGAATACTTGGAATTAAATTTTTGATATAATAATTAAACATATTTCTGCGTTATCTTTTTTTGATATTTTTGTACCACCATCTGGGCAAATGCGTGTTCGTATTTATTATACATATATATATTTCTGTGGTCGGTAGGTACACGCAGTGTAGCGTACCTACTTATTTTTCAAGAGAGCCAAGCAGGCCGGGCTTTAGCGTCTCATCCTCTCAGGTTCCGGATTCAATTACCAGTGGGGTCAAAACGGAAAATCTAACTTTACTATATACACTCGGGTCTGGGTGTTGTAGTGCAGTAGTTATATCTGGGTTTAGCAAAACAAGTGCTTCAGCTACTTACCGCAGAATAAGACCAATGTATGTGATATTTTCCATTTTATTAAAAAATATATATTTTAGGTATAATGTCCATCACAAGAATATTTGTTCAGGGTGGGAATTCAAGCGCTAACTTCTGTACCACCAGATCAGTCAAGTCAAAATGACGTAACAGCGTAATATTTTTCCTAATTTATAATTATATGTGGTATACGGCAATATTGGCAACACCATTCGCAGATGTTCATTTCGGCGATCATGCAGTTTACGTAGATTTATACAATTAAATTATATCGATGGATCGTCAGTACGGCGAACAGCCATCAAGGCAATAAGGTAACATTTGCTATTCGACTTTAGTTCTTATGCTCAGGACATAAGAGTAATACAATGCCTAAAATGTATTGTCTGACGTGCTTCCTATCGTACATCGTGTGCGATAAAACAGTCGGATTAGTTAGCATTCCGCGTGAACACTAACGTAAGTGCTTTAACCTCTGAACGTGCATCGTTTTGAACTAACCGTTACTGGCATTATTGTTCCGCAATTTGGAACCGTATTCACGCAAAATTTTGTACTGTCTTGTTAATATTGTCTACTCAACCAGAATGGCGTATTGATTGTAATTGGCAATAGACGGTGCACCTTTTAAAATATCTCTTGAGAGGTAGGGCATAGCGATTTATCGCTTGAACTGGAGCAGCCCGACTGGTGAAATACCTCCACCTTACAGGAGACTGCAGCCAAATAACTATCACCTCTGTGTAGTTGGGTTCCTTCGTGTAAGGTTTCCGGAGCTCCTGGGGGGTGCTACATTAGTAGCAGGGGTCAAGCCTTCAAGGTAAGGGTGACAAGTCCAGTAACAGCTTTAATTTGCTGTACTTGTCGCCCTTAAGCTAGGACCTCATTACCACTTAACATCAGGTGGGATGAGGTCAATCTTGATTGTAATAAATAAAAAAATCGATCTTAGTAAATTATTGTATTAAAAGACTAACTGTTCCACTGCAAATACATTTTAAGTCATCTACCCTATTATTGAGTACATACGTACTTATTTTGCTCAATCAACTAACTCTTGCCGGTGTACGCGCCAGCACAAGGCAGGTACACACGGCACGACAATTAGGGCGCACGCGAGGTGCCGACGTCGCCGCCACCGTAGGTGTCCAAATTACTGCTCGTATTTTATTGTTTCTACAACTGCCCTTATTATGTACCCGTAATGGGCTGGGGTGGCTTTGTTTCGACTATCGCGAATGATGAGTCGGTGCGAGCACGTCGTGTAGACGAGAAATCCACCAGATGACTTGCGATTAATATGAATCAATTTAAAAATAAATATTGGACAACAAAATAAATATTGGACAACATCACATACATTGTTCTAATTCTGTTGTAAGTAGCTAAAGCACTTGTGTTACAGAAATCAGAAACAACGACGGTACCACAACACCCAGACCCGAGACAATATAGAAAAGTTCGTTTCCCATATTGACCCGACCGGGGATCGAACCCGGTACCTCAGAGATGGCGCGACGCCAAATTCCGGCACGCTTGCCTCTCGGCTACGGAGGTCGTCAAATAAATGCATAACTTCGGAAATAATGCTATAGGACAATTTGTTTGTTCTCCGGACAAAGTATGTACAAAAATAAAAGAAAGTTGAAGTAGATACGCGTATGAAACTACGGCGGCGGAACGTTAGTATAAAACCAACAATGGACAACATCACATACCTACATTACTATGATTAATGGTAAATAGCTAATTTAGTGTAACAACGACTAGAATAAATTAATGACGGCACCATAATACTTAGACCCGACGCAATATAGAAAACTTCGTTTTCCATAATGATCCGGCCAGGGGGTCTACTCCCAAAAACGAAACGAACAAACGAAAGGTTTCGTTTTTTACGATTGATCAAAAGTTAGGGAATTAAAAGTGGTTTTTGATTTGTAAAAATAATATTTTGTTTTTTGATAACGCTTTATTCACATTCGAAGTGAGTTGGTTGCGGTTAAGAGCAATAAAAATTGCCAAACGTCATCGGATCCGACATATTTCGTTTTTGGGAGTAGCCGCCCAGGAATCAAACCAGGACAAAAATATACCTTAACACAAGTTATTTATTATTAACGTAACTACAAGTTATATATATATATATATATATACAACGTGTAACGGAAAGGGTATAACAATATCAAACATACCAAAGCAGTTAACGGTTACAAACTGTATGGGACCATTTGTAGCTGTGTACACGCATTTATTGCTTCAATATTTTTTTTTGAAATATCAGTCAAATACAAGTCAAAATTTTGACTAAGTCACGCTTGCACAACACTATCACAGTATTCACGGTGTAACAGCTGTGGGGTCAACAACAACAATCAGCTCACACTGCACTCCTGGTATTCAATTAAATAATCTTATATGGGTTCCAGATATTTATTTTCATACATTGTTCAATTTCTTATGATTGGGGATTATAATCTGTATTATTATTTCCCTACATTTTAACAAACAAAAAAAAACGAACAGTAACTAAGCTAAACTAGTATCTCCTAACTTTTATAATTTTTTGTAAACATGTGCAAATGTAAGATGACAAACAGTGATCAATGTAGTTTCAACATATTTTGTCATGAGGGCGTACAAAAAGAAAAGTTATTTGAATATCGAATGCCGTGCAGATCGTAAAAGTGAGTAAAGGAAAAGTAGATATTGATTGTAACTCTGAATCGAAAACTAGGCGTTTTCGGTTTCACATTTCCAACTTGCTATAACAACACCTTTCTCGTAAGGAATAAAGAGGTTATGAGCGAGCTAGTTGACATTAAGGATTGTGAAATGTAACTTCTTCAGTTCTAACAGTTACAAAATGATATCAACAAATTTGCCGTATCAAGAACTATCTTATCCCAGTGATTCCGGCTAAATAGTATTTTTTAAATATTTATCAAAAATATTTAAATCAAAAAAATATGCGGTGAAATATTTAATAAACAAAACTATTCCACTAAATGAGTTAACTTATTTTTTAAATGAACCCTAAAAATGGGCGGGTCTCGTAGCTATGATACTTTACTATGGCCCTGGTACAAAAATAGTGCTAATTTTAAAAATGGGTTCTGTATTTTAATTTATTTCGTTCCTACAATTTCAACAATAATAAAATTATGTTATTCGATTCTAATACCAACATTTAAATTATGTTCATGACCCTTCAGTATAAAGATTTTTCGCAAATTGTATTAAATAGGTACTTGGTAACATTATGTTACAACTGTGTGCCCCATACTGTAAAACTATCAGGCGTTTTCTTTATTTATTTAGAACAGTTCGTAATTGCATTAAAGGCTTTTCAAGCAAAAATACGATAAATCTTATCGTATACGTTATGTCCAAAAAATTAGGAATAAAGAGGTTATGAGCGAGCTAGTTGACATTAAGGATTGTGAAATGTAACTTCTTCAGTTCTAACAGTTACAAAATGATATCAACAAATTTGTCGTATCAAGAACTATCTTATCCCAGTGATTCCGGCTAAATAGTATTTTTTAAATATTTATCAAAAATATTTAAATAAAAAAATAAGCGGTGAAATATTTAATAAACAAAACTATTCCACTAAATGAGTTAGCTTATTTTTTAAATGAACCCTAAAAATGGGCGGGTCTCGTAGCTATGATACTTTACTATGGCCCTGGTACAAAAATAGTGCTAATTTTAAAAATGGGTTCTGCAATTTAATTTATTTCGTTCCTACAATTTCAACAATAATAAAATTATGTTATTCGATTCTAATACCAACATTTAAATTATGTTCATGACCCTTCAGTATAAAGATTTTTCGCAAATTGTATTAAATAGGTACTTGGTAAAATTATGTTACAACTGTGTGCCCCATACTGTAAAACTATCAAAAATACGATAAATCTTATCGTATACGTTATGTCCAAAAAATTGGCTGTCTGTAAAATCGGTTTACAGACGATAATTTTACGTAAGAACTCCGAAAACATAATAAAGAAAAAGTATTAATTGAAAATTACATTTTAAATCCTCAAACTTGACCATGAAAAGTAACGGAGCTACCAGGAATCCATGAGAATGAAAGATTTTTTTGTTGCTAGTTTTAGTAAAATAATCTTGAACCCTAATATTGATTGTAACAACTTTGTAGTTGGAATCTCAGAGTAAGAGAGAGACAGAGATTAGAATAGAGAGAGGGCTAAAAATGTGATTCAGAAATGACTACTTGTACTGTTTTCTCAAGCATGGAATAGTCATAAGAGAAAAAGAGACAGATGACGTTCAGTACGTACACTCTTTCGCAGCCGTACACACTTTTAAAACGTCAGTGAATCTATTGTAATGCTACAAAATTCAATAATCAATATTTAGACGCAAGTTCATACTAATTCTGAAACCTATTAAATTTTGTCTATTAATATTTTCCTTACTCTAAGGTTGGAATCGTCGAAAGAGTTGGATGTACCTATTATGCTATTAATTGAAATATCACAATGGTGGTTCATCTTTTAGTGTTTACTGAATCACATCTGAAATTTGTTGGTTTAGCGTTTCTCATTTTGACACTTCAGTTACGTCGTTGTGTTGTCGTCGCCGTGACAACATCTCGTGTTTTTGCCTTTCTGGATTACCTACTTCCTACGGATAGCCTAGTGATATTTCGTGATGTCTTTGAGCAATCAAGAATATTCGAGATGATTCTCTGTGTCGGAGCAACCGACGGCAGCCTGATGGCCGACCAAGAGCTAGAGAAAGAGATTTACGAAACCATTGGATTGGGCGAGGAGGTCGTATCACATGGCCAGCTCGGTCACCAGACCTAACTCCGTTGGACTTCTTCTTGTGGGACTACGTTAAAAGGAAGATGTACGCTGTAGCATGCTCGTCAAGGGAAGAGATGATAGAAAGCATCAAAGCCGCGTTCTGTACAGTGACGCCACAAATGTTGCATAATGTTAGCGCATCTTCATATCGGCGAGCTGGTTTATGCATCCAGCTTCAAGGACAATACCTATTTTGAACCGTTTCTCTGAAAAGTAAGTAGATAACTTTGTTCTAAATCCTCAATTTATCAATTAGAATTTGGTTTTCAAGAAATAAAATAAACTATGTAAAAAATTGTACTTACGTAATTAATAATAACAAATTGGTCTTTATGCCACGTTAATAAGTCCTCATTTCGTTTGTTCCAGGTGTTTCCATAAACGTTCGCTACAATGTACCTAGTGACAACGCCGATTCCTTTGTGCTAAGCTGCCAAAGCAAGCCGAGGTCGCACGCGCTCACGCCGAAAAGTACTAGGCGCGCATGTCGAGGAAGGAGGTGGAGAAATTCAGGATCGCAGTTATTGTAGTGAAGTGATAACGTGATTTGGGGTCGCTGACCTCAATAGTGTTGTGATGCGTTTGTTTACGTTTTAGTCAGTCATTATAGTTCAATCTTTTTTTATTTCATAAAAACAATAAAGTGTTTATTTTAACTCGGGATTTCGTATATAGAATCTATACAAGGTATAGTATCCACCTAGTTTACATTGTTACCCCCTTTCCGTTACAGGCTGTATATATATATATGATGTTTTATTTCCAAAATCTATTTGCATACGAGAGAAGAAACTATAATCGTATCTTTAAGTTACATTAAAAAGTTTACATGTTACATTTAGGTAACTCGCGATGTAATCTATTACAAATGAATAAAACTTCGAACGACTATAAATACAAAATTCCCAAAAAGCTTAATGCTCAACAAAAGTCGTTGTTCATAAGTAAGTATCAGTTAAAACTGAACTTTCAACATAATGAAGTCATATCACGATAAGCTGTGAAATGTAAACTCAATAAAAACGGTACCGTACCGAAGTGTTCCCAGAGCCCCCACGAACGAAAAACAGATACTAAAACCCGCCGCGTACGGAATGAGAATTTTCATAAAATTAACATTTATGGACAAGCATAAAGCGGGGCTTCACGGAACGGTGTCCTTATTTAACAGCCGATACAATCGCTACACGGCTTCCAAATGATATAAATTTAACACCTGTCGTACTGTCAAAACTAAGCTTTATTTTTCGCCTGAAGGCGGTTGGATCGTTTTATGAGGTTTACATTGATAGTTTTGTTAGTGGGCGGTGTGTGAGGGTGGTTCTGAAGGAGCGATGGTGCGTGTGCGTGTGGTGGGGTGGTGGCGCTGTAGTATCGCGTGAAGGCGTCCTGCACGCAAGTGTAAGAGTTCGGCAGGCACCGCGGAACTTATTTCCGTGAAGTAATTGCCGCCATCAGTGGCGCCGCTACCGCGCTATATCTGTTTGGTTTGATTAAGTTCTTTTTTAATATTTACGAAGGTTTGAAGAAGTTTCAATTTGTTTAAAGTCTGCTACTATTGCAATTTACTGTTGTCATTTATGTTGGTGTATCAGAGTAAGGCTTCAAACTTAGGCGCCAAATTAACAATATGAAAAAATCGATAAAACATCATTACAATTCTTATCTGAGAACTAAAAAAATAATAATGCGAAAACTCACATAACCCGTCTTAATTAGTCGAACTACTACCAAAGATCTAACTTGTAGTAGTAGATTATGTCTGGACTATCGTAGTGGGTGATTTGAAAAAAAAATGTATTGCAAAACGAAATTTACATAGCATTTTAAGATCAGTTTATTTAAGTTAGTGAAATACACAGCTATTTAATATAACAAGGTACTAAGGTGTGCGGCAATTAATGACGGTGATAGTATGTACCTATGTAAATATATCATAAGTTTCTTTTTACTCGTATGGGAATTTCGTCATTACAAGATTAAGCATCGTAAAGTGTATTTTTGAAAGCTTTTGATTCGTTTATCAATTTATGCAGAAAACTTGTATAACAAATCGTTCTGAAAATACAGGACCTGTGCCGGCAAAAGTTTTCATATGCCCGGGCATACAAGTACATTTGCGTATTGTAACAAAATTGTATTATTTCCTCAGCCTGAAGTCGTAAATCCGTTAAGAGGGTGTCGATCGAAGATCGCAGATCCTCTGAGAGAGAGTGAATTTACGATCCTACGATACACTCAGAAAGAAACCATTTAAAAAGTAGTCTTAAACATTTTCTAGATATGCGAGACAGAACCCCGTATTTGAGGAAGCAAAGTTTGTTACATCTCATACTGATTATTCGTTTTTTCTACAAATTCCACTGATACTTCGATGTTATAAAGCCTACAACCTTCCTTGATGAATGAGATATCCAACACAAACATATTTTTTCTATTCGAACCAGTAGAAAGTTAGTGCGTTCAAACAAACAAACAAGCAAACTCGTCTGCTTCATTAAATAAGCATAGAAAGGCTATAGCCTTTTTTAAGATAAATTATGAGATTCGGACACCATTTACAAATAATTCAAAACTGCAATGATAGTAGTAAAAGAAGGCTTTATCTTTCATCAGCCATACTAATTTTCGCAAATTATCTTCAAAGTGCTCCGAAACTATAAAATAGTCAGTGAATAACTAAGTCAAATTCTGATGTCATAGACTGATCTGCATATAAAATCCATGAAGAAATCGTGTTTTTTACAGGCATTTAAAAGTATTTCAATTGACAGTCAACATTTGTTTAGTATTTCACCTTATTAGTGCATTTTCATATTCTCTCGTTCATACTAAACCAAATTACGAGTTGTTAAGTATCTCATTGCACAGAGTTAAATTTATGCATACTACGATATCTACGGTTTCTATCTTCAATTATTTATGTAGGTAAGGATTGTTTCTAGAGCATAAACGAACATTTATATTAATCTTGCAACGATGCAATAATATATAAGAATATATTTACTGTTTTTTTTAAATCCGTTCAGGTTGTATGACATACGGCGAACGGAGTAGTTGGTCCACGCGTCAAATCCAAGAGATCACCTAAATGGTAAAGAAAAATAAAATAATATACTGGATTTTTGCCGTCACAGAATCCTTGGACAGTTAAAAGGCGATAAAAATCCCTGTTCATAGCAATGTTTTTTCATAAATCGAGTTTCCTGAACAAGTGTAGTTGCAATTTAACATAAAAAAGTTACATATAAAGAAAATATTTATTCATCTTTCTCATTTATTCTCCATGTAAAGAGCGTGATAAAATGTAATAGTTTATTATAGTATAGTACGTTAGGACACAAACTTATCGACATAGCAGACGTGATCGCGCGCGCCGCCGGCAGATTACACGACACAGAAATAAAACGACTACTTGTTCCGCTGTCTGTCGGGACACCACACGCTGGGAGACTCTAGGACGGTCTCGATGATTATTTAATCAAAGCGGCCGGCAAATTCCATGAAACACGAAAGTAAAAAGGAGGTTTTGAAATTAACGATCGATCAAATGCGATCAGCAGACAGGATAGTTTCGATAGAAGTGGAATACGAAAACAGTAAGATAAGCTACACATAATAATAAAAAATAACACGAAAACATGGAAAGAAAACTAAAGTATGCTAAGGATTTGCGGCTCTAGCATTTGTTGTACAATATCAAAAAACTGCTGGCATTTTGGTAGGAATATTTGAATCTGATAGTATTTCCGCTGTTGCATAGCAATAAGATGAAAGCCTTGACCAAACGCAAACGACGCAGATTTGGTAGTCTTTAATTTTTGGTAGTCTAAATTCAAAATATAGAACGAAATTACAGCTAATTTTAATATTGGAAGACAAAACATTGTGACCGCATCCAACCTGATGTTAAGTGAGAATGACATCGTAACTTAAGGGCGATAAGTACAGCATAATAAATCTGTTACTGGACTTTTCGCCCTTACCTTCAAGGCTTGACCTTTGCTACTAATGTAGCACCCCCCAGGAGCTCTGGAAACCTTACTTACACGCACGAACACAACAACACAGAAGTGTTTGTTATTTGGATGCGGTCTTCCGTAAGGTGGACGTATTTCACCTGTCGGACTGCTCCAGTTCGAGCAATATATTGCTATACCCTACCTTTCTACGCTCTCTGTGGTCACACTAGTCGCCACACACGCGACACATACGTACCTTATTGTAAAAATAAACCATACCTACTCATGTTTACTTCCACTTAACTCTGCACTCCTGAAACGTATTTAACTGGTTTGTTTCTTGAATTTGAACCGTAAGTTTAGGTGTCCAAGAATCCAAAGTTTAAAGTACACAAGAAATGATTTTGTATCATTCTAATGATTTTCATTAGGTACATTTGGGTGCGCTGAGACCGAATAAAATCTTTTTATAGAAATGTTTCTGGTTTTCGAGTTAGTAGTCAGTTGAGATATATTAGTAGGCATATATCGCACCTTTGGTAGACAGTTTTTGCAATTTTACAGGTGAGCCATTGTAAGATATTTCTTGCTTTAGTGTAGTCTAGCTCTGTTATCATTACTCTTAAGTTGTCTTTCTTTGCAAGACATAAATTATTATAAATATTATTGTAGACAAGTGCTTTACAAAAATTAAGAACTTTCAATTTTTATTAGTTTTGTTTTTAAGACAGTTGACAATTGTGGCCTAAGTCTGAAAGACGTTGGGCCGTAGCAAGTGGAAGAAGATCTCAGATCATAGAATGGAATCTTATCAAATTACTAAAACGACTTATCAAATTACATCCTAATCCATTCCGTAGTCTGGTTTTAATCGCTACTATCGGTAGTGTAATCCCTACTAATATTATAAATGCGAAAGTAACTCTGTCTGTCTGTCTGTCTGTTACGCTTTCCCGCTTAAACCTCTCAACCGATTTTGATGAAATTTGGCATAGGTATACGTTGAACCTCAAGAACGGACATAGGCTACTTTTTGTTAGAAAGTAAGCAGGGGGGGGGGGGGGGGTGTAATGCCACCTTTGAAAGTTGATATGGGAAAATGTTTAATTTTTAAGTTAGAGATATGAAAGTTGGCACAAATATAGCTCTATATTAAAATATAGACTACTTTTTGTTTCGAATATTAGGGGAGATAGAGGTAAAACCGACCATGAAAGGATGTAGTCCACGCGAACGATGTCGCGGCCACAGCTAGTAAGAGATAATTTTTATGTGTTCGTGCAATATATGAAGCAGAAAGTCCTGTTTGTATGATCCTAAAATCCACCTGTTATCTATGCCGAATAAATAAATCTTGAAATTGAGGTATTTCTGAATCTAGTGTTTAAATCTTTCGAATTGGGCAATATGAATAATGACTAGGTGAAAAAACAATAAGTCAAATTAATTTGTCAGTTAGATTTTCAAAATAGAATTAGGAAGTATTTTCTGCAAAAAAAAAAAACTAAACTGATGCAACACATTAAATTTAAGTAAAGGGGCATGTATACGTTACTAATTTGTAAAAGCTCTGCAAAGAAACACAAAATTTTAACTAACTTAGTAAAATTTGAAACGTGATAATAAATATATCGTATGTTTTTTGGTAATAACTGTTGGACCAAATATACACATTTAGTCATCCACCATCAATGTATATTTTTTAGTAAATGCTATGTTGCTATAATATTATATATTAGACTTCAAGCAGTAGGTACATTTGTCGAGTAAACCCCAACATTAACATCAAAAACAACAATAACGCAAATAGTATTCGTCGAAAGATAGTCACACAGTAAAAAAAAACATAAAATGAAAAACTACATATTTCCGCCAGACGAATAAATAATGCGCAAATTGAAACGTAATGGCGACTACGCGCCACCGTGTCGGAAAAAAACGCGTGACAAATGCGAATTACGGGAACTGTGCGCACGCGCATATAAATAGTCTGAGTACTCTTGAGCATGTAATGTAATCTAATAATATCAGGTATTTTTCAATAAACACATTCTTGGACGACGCAGATTGGGTAGTCTTTGATTTACTTTACAATCTTAAATATGCTTCTGATGTATCTGGGTACATATATAAGTTACGTCCTGGTATTTTTCCTTTGATAAATACGTATTAATTTATAATTATATTATTTATTGCAATATTTTCTAAACAATATCTGATACTATTTATCTATGTAGCACTATCGTAAATATCTATTTAGGCGTTAACGTTTAACGCCCCCGGGGGGTATATTCCCAAAAACGAAATATGTCCGGATCCGATGACGGAATGCAAGTTTTATCATTTTGTATGGGAATAAAGTGAAAAATATAGTAATCTTTATACGAATTAAAAGACCAAATTCTAATTGGCGAAATTTCTCTTAATCTTAGCGGATACCGCATAGGCAGAAGCGAAGGCGGATCCCGAGCTGGGCCTATCTGTGATTAGCCTGCAAGGGCAGAGGTGTACCTCGGTGTACGGCGCAGCCGGTGGGTTCCGGGACTTAATCTGACTTTCGAAGGGAGAGCTAGAGTGACACGTGAGAAGAGAGATTGCAGACGTTGGGTAAGCCTGGCGTTTTGCGCCGCGAGGAGGGCACCTTAGCTGTAAGCGCTGTGGGGGAATCTGTGTCGAATCCGCGAGGTATCCTGACTTCCCCAGAGCTGCGTTGGCCACCGAGGAGGTTTTAGTCGGTGCGAGCACAACACACCACTCTCTGTTCCCCGCAGAGAATGACAGTGCGTTAGGCATTTCCCCTCGAAAAAAATAAAGTATTTTCAGAGCAATTTCGCTGTAGCAAGCAGAAGAGGGGGTCTCAAGGCTAGAAAACATGAAAGGATAATAACACAAAGTATATAAGAAAACTTTCTGAATAAATAAAAATAGTTAGTATACTCATAAACTTTGCTCATCTTGACTTGCATGGACAGAAGCCGCTTTGTAGTCTTCATCTAGTATTTCTTAATATTCATTGAGCTATTTTGTATAAGCATATTTAACTCTCAATTATCATCAACACGTTTAGTCAACTGTATTCACGACAAGCACCGCGGAAGTCAAAACATCAAAGACACCCTTCGTACCTCACATTAGATGCCCATTGGATCATAGACTTCTTTTATCCTTACAAATAATGAGGCAACTAAAAATATAAATCAGTGTAATAGGAGGCGAGTGTTATTGAAGTGAAAAGTAGGTGTTGTAAATGTAAAAAGTGTGAATATATCGCTCAGCGGCCCCGTGAATAATCGTAGAGAGATAAAAGTTTACCCGCCGGTGTGGCGAGCGAGGAGTCGCGAAGGAGAAGGGCGACATTTTTATGGACGTGCCAATACAATCTGAATTAATTTAATATGTACTGACCATTGTCGCAGGCTTCCCCTTTTAGGACATTTTGTCCCGTTCGCATCCATTCATACATATTTGTTATATATAATGGCATCTAGACGTACTATTACTACAATAAGATTAACAATTCTATTTAAAAATAATTTTGTTCATTAGTCTTTCATTATTTCAATCCCTACTAATATTATAAATGCAAAAGTAACTCTGTCTTAACGAAATTCCCAAAAGAGTAAAAAGAAACTTATGATATGTTTACGTAGGTACATACTATCACCGTCATTAATTGCCGCACACCTTAGTACCTTGTCATCCCTACTAATATTATAAATGCGAAAGTAACTCTGTCTGTCTGTCCGTCTGTTACGCTTTCCCGCTTCAACCTCTTAACTGATTTTGATGAAATTTGGTATAGGTATACGTTGAACCTCAAGAACGGACATAGGCTACTTTTTGTTAGAAAATAAGGGGGGGCGGGGAATGTGGGTAGTACCACCTTTGAAAGCTTATATGGGAAAATATTTATTTTTTAAGATATGAAATTTGGCACAAATGTAGCTCAAAACTTGAATTAAAATATAGACTACTTTTTGATTCGAATATTAGAGGTGATAGGGGTAAAACCGACCATGAAAGGATGTAGTTCACGCTAACGGAGTCACGGTTAAAACATTAAAAGAAGACATTGGTAAGACAACCTACATTCTACACCAAAATGCCTCATCCAGTTCCCTTCGCAGCTCATAGAAGCGAGTGCATCGCGCCCACTCTCAGTTAGTATTATTTTCGTTGGCCGCACGTTGCCTCACTGTGAAATATGTCATTGCTGGTCCGCGGCGTCTCTCGAATTTATAAAGATTACGGGATGAGGTACTGTTGCCTCATGCACAGTATTAATAAGGCGACATTACCGTGGCGCAAGAGGTTAGAGGTACTTACGAACAAGTTAATATAAGTATCTAGCGCGGGTGGGATGTTAGGAAACTGTTTCTTATGGGTAAAGAAGAATGTCACTTGATATTTTTAAGGCGTTATGAGTTGGGTTTTGAGTTTATGGAGGTAATGGAATCGCTTGGTTTTGGTAAATTAATACCCCGTTCCAATATTTGAAAAGTTCTAGTTACTGATAGTTTTAAATTAAACGAGAAGTAAGCTTAAACGACTGACGGACGACTGATGACAGCTGATATGCCAGCACACCATCCAAAAAGATAATTCACTTTGTTCATCTCAACTGTATTGTCTCGAATAGATACAAAAGGCGGACTTGGTGCCAAATGGTATTGTGTAGAGGTTGAATGCAAAAATGATTGAGTAGAAAATTAGCAATTACTAACTAGTATAAGAATTAAATCTCGCTTTTATTTCGATGACCAATCACTAAGAATTATTGTTGTTTTAATTACAACAACCATCATGACTTTATGTTTTGGACCGTTATATGAATCTCACCCTTGACAAGAATTAAAACCAGATTAGGTACAAAAAATAACTATCTATGAAAAATATTAAATTTTTTCAAAGCCTACAGTTACAGTCAAACCTATACTACTGGCTAACGAAATCCTTGCTAAGTTGTCGAGGTTCTAAGCCTCAATAAGACAACAATATAAATTTACATATTTTAGATACTAAACCAATCTTCACCATTAGTCTCTTGTCTGTCACAGACGATCTAGACAGCACCAAAAATCAAACGATCGTTTATTAAAAAAGCAACAAAATACCGACTACAAGTTCAACACTCATTTAACTTCGAAACGCATACGTATCTCGATCGCAATCGTCTCCAGAGAAAAAAAAACGCAATCGCCACGTGCTCCGGCGACGGAAACGTATAATGACTCCCCCCTCCAGCCTCGCCCCCCAGCTACTACAGCTATTTCTAGTAGCGACAGCAGAGACACTTCACTTGTACTTTACTGGATGTTTTGATGTGACTTTCCATAACATAGGACTAAGAAACTGGAGAAGTTCCATTAACTTTGAATAATAGTCTTTGACTTTAAAAAATACACATCCAACTGTCATATAATTCAAATGTTCTAGCAAAAGTTTTCCACGATTTTATAGCATTTATGCAAACACATAGTCACATTTTTATGATAAAAACCGTGATTTGAGGGTTTGCGAGACACATCAGCGCCAATCTGATTAGTTGTTTGTTTTAATAAATTCATTGTGTTTAGTACCGAAGGTAACAATTGCCTCTTCTGAAATAGCTCTACTCGCGCATCCATCAGCACGGCAGCCCTTGGATAAGAGAAGGTACGTCCTACGTCGTAACGAACACGTTAACACAGGTCACAGCACAGGTCTTTCCATAACAATGGAAAGACCTGTGCTAGAAGATCCTCTATGCTTTTTTCCTCGTTAAATGTAATTTTTTGATTTTTGTCGTCACTCGTTTGCGTGGAAAGATAACAAAAGCCCCGGCTTCAGTTATTTTTCCAAACAACTGGGTTCCACCAGAATACCAGCGCTGTAGCGGTGTTAGAAATAATGCCGTGGCAGCATTTGCTGCGGTGGAACCCAATTGACCTTAAATTATGTGTGCATGTTAATTAAGTAGGTTATATATATATATATATAGTTTGGTCAATAAATGTATTTCTTTCTTTCTTTCTTTCTTTCTTTCTATGCGATAGACTCAGAAATTAGAATATCTGTTACAAAACTAAAATCGCGAACATATGTCTTAAAAACGTTTTCTTAATTCCGATGCAGAAAATTCATACATTTACAAAGCCAAATTAATTGCGGCTTGCATTAACTCAAGAATAATTATAGTTTTATTAAAAACCCAAAAAAATAATATTAAAATCAAAGGAAGGTCTAATAGCGTTATAGCGCACAGCGGCGGCATGCGCACGCGTCCGGCGAAGGGACAAAAACAACCGCACGCGCCGCGCTGACTCACGCGCACCATTGCTAATTGATATAGTTTTAACGAAAGTAGTTCGGTTTATTTGAAATATTACTTTAAACTATTAAGAAATTAACGATTAAAATAGGCAAAAGCTGAAGGGACTCTTGACATACTTAACAAAAACAACCAGTATGTTTTCAATACTATTGTAAAAATGTTGTAGACTAGCTATGCTTGTGTTGTTTATATTATTTAATAATTTATTTTATGAATACTCATAAAAACAAATTAAACATCTAATTTTAAATGGTATTTAACGTTTGGAAATTATCGGCATATCTTTCGTCAAAATAAAATGCATTCGCCTCATTATGTTAAGATTTAAGATAATGATTTGTTTGTGTTTAATTTTGTTTTAATAATAGGGCGTGTAAAACTAAAAATCTAGTTTAAAAACTGTTTACTTATTAAAAACTTGAAGATACAAAACGGAACGGTGAGAAGAGTAAGTAACATAAATACCTGGAAGACAGTGGAGGATCAATTCTTGTAACTCTTAGAATCCTTTAATGACATTTCTAAATACTCTTAAATTCAGCTAAAATAGTTGCAGTCAAGAACACGTTATGGTAAACACTTGCGATTCGAAATTAGATCTTATGCGCACGACATAAGGGCGATGCAAAGTCCTAACTGTGAAGTCGTCTGTACTTAATTTATTTTAGCAAAAACAACACCCCGCCCCGATTTTAATAGATTTTTAATTTGGTTTTTTAATTTTTTCTTTATATTACACTTCAAGATTGACCTCATCCGACCTGATGTTAAGTGGTAATAAATGAGGTCTTAGCTTAAGGGCGACGAGTACATCATATTAAAGTTGTTACTGGACTTGTCACCCTTACCTAGAAGGCTCGACCCCTGCTATTAATGTAGCAGCTACCAGGAGCTCTGGAAACCTTACTCACACGCAGGAACACAACAACACCGAAGTGATTAACTCGAAGACTTCAAATAAAATGCCCATTATTGCTGAGTTCACAACCGTACTCAAAAAAGAAACTTTTATGCATTCGCTAAAAAAGTACAAACAAGACACAAAAAGAAACATCACAGCTGAAAATATCATGGCCAACGGGTCCAAGGAAACAATTTATATATCCGACAGCCTAACACCGCACACCAAAAGAGTGTTTGCCTTGGCCCGAAAATTCGCAAATGAACACCACTTCAAATTCTGTTGGACGAACCATGGGATAGTCTACGTACGCAAAGAAGAGGCTTCCAAAGCTATTAGACTGTGTAGTGAAGAGGACATCAATTCACTGCCGCGTATCATATGACTGCTTAAGCAATATTCCCAGGTTAGCATCCTTCCTTTACCTTATAACCTAACTAATTACTTTAAAATAATTATTCTTATCTTTATATTTTACATCACATTCACTAAACATGACCAAAAAAACACAAACACATATGTAACACTTATTATTAAACTTACATTAAATAAAATAACTCGACACAGAACTCATGTCAATAAGCTAAAATCCCGTATTGTAATTAAAAAACACATTAATAATTGGTATATTATCATTAAAATCAGCCAAACATTAAGTAATTTTTGTTCCAAAATTTATAAATATTATTCCATTATATTATGTACCTGCATCACACAATCTTACAATGGATAGCAATAATATCTCTAGCATACAAACTGAATTAGACGACTTATCTATTTCCGAATCAGCACTGATTGAACCGAACCAATGTCAAGACTATCTCAAAAATAAAAATAATAGTATTAAAATATTAACACATAACATCAGAAGCATTTTCTGTAATTTAGATCAGTTTCTCGTGTTTATAAAGAGCCTTGATGTACCGATTGACATAATAATTTTTACGGAATGCTGGGTAAGTGACGACAAACCGCCTCCACCGTTGGACAACTACTGTGTTTACTACTCTTCTAAAACACTTAACCAAAATGATGGAGTCGTCATATACATTCGCAACAATATTGAGCACATTGTAGAAGAGCCAGTGTTCTCTGATGCGAATTGCCTGTTATTAAAACTACATGATACTGCCATTCTCGGTATCTACAGATCACCTTCCTTTAAAACCACTGACAACTTCTTAACCTCTCTTGCTAATAATTTACAAACATTACATGATTACAAAACTGTGGCAGTGGTAGGAGACATAAACATCGACATAAAACCATTTAATAACGATCAAAAAAGCCCAGCATACTTGAATCTCCTCTCTGAGAATGGTCTTCTGCCAGCGCATGTTCTGCCCACAAGAGGACCTAATTGTTTAGACCATATCAATCTGAAAACAAACCTAACATCCCAAACTCTAGTTATTAAAACCTACATTACAGATCATTTGCCGGTGCTACTAAACTTAATGCATACTAACACAATAAAAAAAACTACTAAAATTAAAACCATAATTGATTATGACAACGCAGCGACAGCTTTTGAAAATGCCGATCTCTCTTCTTTACTAAATATGACAGATCCTAATCTAGCTACTGATGTTCTTATAGATATGATCAAAGAAATTATTGAGAGTAACACAAAAATTTGCAAAGTGGCCAATAGGAAATATATCTTAAAACCATGGCTCACAGCTGGCTTACTACGATGTATTACTCATCGGGATGCGCTGCACAAAAAACACGATGCGTCGCCTCAAGACGAAATTCTAAAAGTATCATATCGGAGATACAGAAATTTCTGCAATGACCTTATTAAAAAAGTTAAAGATCAATACGAAAGTTCTGAATTTAAAAAATGTAAAAATCCTAAACAGAGATGGCAATATATTCGTTAAATAACCAATACCACCGAAAGTAAAAATCCAGCTAAGGAGCTCCTGCAAATAAGCACAGAGGGTGAAGGTTCATCAGTAAATGAAGTCAACAAATATTTTGCCAACATAGGGAACAAGCTTGCTGATAACATAAAAAAGTCCACATATACGACCCAAAAAACATGGAAAACCATAAGTTCTCCACAACTGAAATCATTTGCTTTGCTTGAAACAGATGAACAAGAAATTGAATCTCTCATATGTAATCTTAAAAATGATTCGGCCACTGGATGGGATGGCATTCCAGTCACCTTCTTAAAACGCGTAAAACATAAAATTAGTCCCATTCTGACACATATATTTAACTTATGTATGAACAACGGTATCTTCCCAGACAGTTTCAAGCGTTCAATAGTACATCCTATACACAAAAGTGGGAGTAAAGACTGTGTTGAGAACTACCGCCCAATCTCAGTGCTTTCTGCCTTATCGAAACTTCTAGAAAAACTTGTCAACAAACGCTTAATTTCCTATCTTCGACAAGAAGAAATTCTTGCAGTATCCCAATTTGGTTTCCAATCAAATAAATCCACCGAAGATGCCGTAAATCTCCTTACAAACAATATAGTAAGTAACCTAGATCAAGGTCGGAGATGTATTGGAATATTTCTAGATTTGGCGAAGGCTTTCGACACGGTTTCGACAAACTTCCTCTTACAGAAGCTTGAAACTGCTGGAATACGAGGCATACCACTACAACTGTTTGAAAACTTTCTCACAAACAGATACCAGACTCTGAAAATTGGAGAGCATGTTAGTAGCCCTTTACCTATCACCTGTGGTGTTCCACAGGGCAGCGTGCTCGGTCCAAGTCTTTTCTTGATATACATCAACGAGCTGTGTCAATACAAACCAACAAACGGCAAAATAATTTCATATGCTGATGACACCGCTCTAGTATTTCACGGAGAGACCTGGGCCGATGCACAGTCACATGCGATTAAGGGTCTATCTGAAGTCTCTTGTTGGCTACGTACAAATCTGTTAACACTTAACATTAAAAAATCACAGTATATAACCTTTTCCATCAACAAAACTACTCGGCCTAATAACAACATTATTTTGAAAGTCCACAATTGTAACAACGTAAACTCATTATCCTGTTCCTGTTTAGTCCTTGAAAATACTACACATGTAAGATACCTTGGTGTTGAGGTCGATGAAAACCTATCATGGAACACACATATGGACCTTTTATCAGCACGCACCCGAAAACTGGTTTGGATATTCAGAAGGCTCCGAAACATTCTCAAACCGGTTCTCTTAAAAATGGTATATTGTGCACTAGTTCAATCTATACTGAGCTACTGCATAACTATCTGGGGTGGGTCGTGCAAGACCAAAATAATTAAACTGGAACGCGCACAAAGATCAGTGCTCAAAGTAATGTTCCATAAGCCTTTCAGATATCCGACGCAAAGCCTTTATCAAGAGACAAATATACTAACAGTAAGACAATTATTTATCTTGCATGTCACCTTACGCCAACACAAGCAGCTAACTTACAGTGCTATTATAGGTAGGAACGAAACTCGCAGAAAGAACATTTGCAAAACAATTAAATACAAAACTGCATTTTCACGTCGACAAACTTGCTTCCTCGCCCCTTACCTGTACAACAAGTTAAATAAGATACTTGACATCTACCCAAAAACATTTTTTCAATGTAAACAAAAAATTGTCAGTCATTTAACGAAATTGAGTTATATAGAAACAGAATCACTACTTACAATTTTAACTTAACCATTACTAATCACTAATGGCCCCTCCTCACACACACACACATACACGCGCACACGCGCCCACACACACACACACACACACACACACACACACACACACACACATACACCACATCTACACATGCCTCATTTCCACTCCATATCCCCACTATCCTCATGTCCACGAGTGAGACCTGGAGTCCTGAAATACAGGATTATCCTAGCTTAGGCTCCAGTCCATCCAAATATGTAAACATACCTCATTATTGTTCATTTTGTAATTTTGGTGGAAATAAAAACATTTTTCATTTTTCATTTTTTTTCATTGTTATTTGACTGCGGTCTTCTGTAAGGTGGAGGTATTTCACCAGTTGGGCTGCCCCAGTTCAAGCGATCAATTGCTATGCCCAACACCTCTCTTAAATAATATTGTATTGTAAAATAATAGTATTCCAAATTTGATATTGCCAAAAAATATAAAGAAGCGCAAACTACCGTTAATTTAATTACATTACTTAACATACGAAACACGCCAGCTTTCCTCTCTTGCCGTGACAATATCAATAAATTTTAATTTGAAGAAAGCATTAAAGTCGTAAAAACGACACCACAAAAAATACTAAATGAGCAAATCGGCGTGCGACATAAAAGAAAAAAATGTTAATCTATGCCTAAGAGAAACTTCAAGACAGGTTCTAATAAACTTTCGAGTTGAACCGCGCGGGAAATTAGTCATTTGAACGCGACACTCAAAAGGTCAGACGACACTAAATATTGTTCACGTAACACTCATTGCTACGTTAAGCCATCGTCTCACAAACTGACATGTGATAGAATATAAAAAAAACGCGATAAAAATGTCAGTGAAAGAATGATACATTAAGTTAAGTTTTAGAATTTAAGTAACATTTAATGTCAGTTTGATTTAATTTGCTGTTTCCGAACAAGAGTATCCTATAATGTTATTCTTATATTCAATCTAAGTAGCTACTGATTATATTCTAATTACTTTTCAAATATCGATTATGCACTTCCAGGGAAGTAGCCCCAGAAAAAAAGTCAAGGCAAAAAGATAACACTTTATGATTTTAAACAAGCCGCAAGCAATCCCGGAAGGTTGTGATTTGTGTTGAACATAGAAAAAAGGCGCTATAAATAAACATAAGAGAGGCAGGGCATAGCGATTTATCTCTCGAGTTGGAACAGCCCCACTGGTGAAATACCTCCACCTTACAGAAGACCGCAGCCAAATAACAATCACTTCTGTGTTGTTGTGTTCCTGCGTGTGAGTAAGGTTTCCAGAGCTTCTGGGGGGTGCTACGTTAGTAGCAGGGGTCAAGCCTTCAAGGTTAGGGTGACAAGTCTAGTAACAGATTTATTATGCTGTACTTGTCACCCTTAAGCTAGGACCTCATTACCACTTAACACCAGGTGGGATGAGGTCAATCTTGAAGTGCAATATATAAAAAAAAAACAATACTAAAGCAGTCACGTAATGCATTTGGGGACTTGCAGGTAAAATAATGAGGCTTACTTGTGTTTTAATTAGTCGATGCAGGTATACTAACCATCTCCTGAGTAGTTCTTAACAGACAAATGACGTCACGCACACGTTGTTAGTCAAATATTGTGGCATCGTGAGCCACGGCTCTAAGTTCAAGTTGTTGGTACCTTACTCATGACAGCCGGCCCGTGAGTCATGTTTAAGCAGCATCCGGGCGCAATTGTCGGCAAACATTCAATATGACATTGACTATTTAGTCATATGGAAGCTTCGATCAAGATTAAAAAGACTTTGTAGATGTTCGATCACGATCAAAAAAATTGTTTCGTGGCCACGCGCGTGATATTGCGTAATTTTTTTTAAATTTTCTTTTCGAATATTTGAACTGATACCTATGTACGTTAATTTGTATGTATTTTTCAAGATATTGTGAATCTACAAAATCTTTGATCAATGAGGTATGGAATGGAAGCTTTTTTTGTAATCACGTTACACTAGCCACCCTTCATAAAACAGAATAATTTCATGCCCTCTCACAGTGTAGGATTTGGAACTTCATTTTCTCTTATACATATAGAAGAAACTGTTGATATGTCTCAAAAAGCACAGTGAACTTAGAAACATGAGTCCAACTTAAAAATGTAACATCGCATTTTAGTATATAGAAGAATTTTAGGAACATAATTGCTCAATCGTTACATGAGTTAAATATATGCTGTTGATGTACCTATAAAATAAATTAAAAGCGTTTTATATTTGAAATTGGTTTTACAGACATTAACTTATAAATAACAATATAATACTATAAAAAGATAAAATAGAAAATGTACAGAATATTTACAAAAGATTGCCCGATCCGGTATAATTGATATGTAATATTAAATATTTTCTATCACGCATTTTGATTCGACACAAAATAATCAATTATCTACAAAATGAGTACCTAAATTATTTAAGTAACCCGAGTCGCAAACTTTTCCTGAGTTATTCGGCGTCTATATGACTGATTTGTCAACGTCTCAAACTAATTGCGTGAGGTGAAACTATTCGATAAACACTGAGTAATTGTAATTGGGGTTTCTTTGAGGACGAGATGACGGAGCGTTTGTGAAATTGTGGTGAAACGCGTTTGATTGCACATAGTGCAAATTGCAGTTTTACGTAATAGGGAATACGCAAAAGTGATTAATTTATCTTGTTTCAGAAAACGTTTCACTGCACAGGTAGACAAAAGTATTTTTTTTTATATCTAAATTGTAGATTTTAAGAATGTTTTCTCTTAAAAATATTGTAAAATACCTTGAGAACAGTACATATTATTATAAATTTAAGCCCCATTTTTAATTGTCACTTTTTTATTATTTAATAAAATATTAAATTTTGGTATTTTTTACAAATATCAATATTAATACTCAGTCGGGTCAAAATGGGTAACAAACTTTTCTATATTATTTCGGGTGTGGGCGTTGTGGCATCGTCGTTGTACCTGATTTCTGAAACATAAGTACTTTTACAATATCGAATAAATTGCTCTGAATGTGTGGTAAGTAGCCAAAGCACCGGTCTTACAGAAATCAGGTACAATGACGGTACCAAAACACCCAGACCTAGGATAATATAGAAAAGTTCGTTTGTAATATGAATCCAACCGGGAATGGAACCCGGAGCCTCAAAGGTGTTGCGACGCCAAAGTTCGGTCTGCCCGCCTCTCTACTACGGAGGTCGTCAATTTAGTTATTTATTTATTTATTTCTTGCATTACATTGTAACAAATAATTAATAGTTAGTGACAGACAATGACTTATCTTATATTCTATTTTAATGCAAGTATGACTTTTCAACTTCATCGACGGCACACACGTGTAAAGTAGGTACAGGAAATGATTACACGATGACAAAGATCTGTATTTTGGATACAGAAATATCTAGTTACGAGCATCGGTTCCTCACGGCGAGTGTGACTACGTCGCTTACTAAGTTTCGAAGTAAATGTAATAATAGAAATTGTTTAATAGTTACGTGTCTGTCGTTAATACGCAATGTAATACTGAACGTAACACTTTTGTGTCGACCGCGTCATTTGAAATATGTTTTTGAGTAATCTGTTGTTGAGATTTTTGATTAATTATTAATTTTTAATGCAGATATTTTTTATGATTATGAACTTTATGTTAGGGGCCGTCCAATAATCACGTAATTATTTTTTAAGCATTTTTTAATCCCCTCTCCCCCTTGGTGATAAACGGTGAGGTTTAAGACTACCCCCCCCACTCCCCACCCAATATCACGTGTATTTTTAGCATCTACAAAAATCTTAAATTTTTTAGAATATTATCTTAAATGCATGTATAAAGTATAATCTTATTTTATGTTGAAATTAAGGTCCATGATAAAAATGTCTAGACAGAAAGGTTGCAGGTTGTTTTTGATTTGCATAAAAATAATAATAAACGAATGATGTAATCATGCGTATAACATATAATGTACCTACTTAGTATATAAACAAATTTAATGTACATTGTCCTCGGACCACGGATTAACAAGACATTCTTCAACACTAACAACGGAGCTTTTCGATTTAAAAATCGTGCGTTTGATAAAATAAATACACGTGATATCTTACTACGACCCCCTCCCCCCTTGTGACATTTCATGATTTTGGTAAACCCGTCCCCCCCGTTTCAAGCCTCACGTGATTAATTATTATTATTTATTTATTTATTATTATTGATTTAATAATATTTAAATTAAAATCAAAGGCCTCGCAAACCACTAATGGACGGCCCCTTACTTAGGTACTTACTTCCATGGCTCGATGACCCAAAGTGAGTCTTGGTCTCCGACATGAGATCTCGCCACTTTTTTTTTACTTTATGTTTAATTAATTAACTTAATTTTAGTTATGGTTTGTAATTTTCGATTTATTTTTTATGCAATTATGATTTTTCTTTACAACTAGCTGCCCCGGCAAACGTCCTGCCGCCTATTTTTACCACCACCTTTGAAAGTTTATATGGGAAAATGTTTATTTTTTAATTTTTATTATTTGATTATCATGTAAATTGTTCAATAAAAAATGTATAACTTATTAAGGTAAAGGGATTTCATTTGGGCATGACTTGGCCAAGGAATGAGATATCATGGGCGGTTCAGCCTGCCACTTTCATTTCATTAAGCTATACTACTCAAGGAGTGCCTATTGTAGTAAAACCATTACATACTCTTCCCCATAAAACAAGTGAGCTACTAAGTATGTACTCGATTACGACTCGTTAGTGTTCAATTATTCGCCAATAAATCGATATTTTCCTCATTAAAGCTGAACCGGAAACTAAACAGACACAAAGCTGGCTGCGTCCGCGAGATGTGACGCAACGCGACCATATCGATACCAGTTCGCGAATCGACTGGTCAATGACTCGATTAAAATATTCTCTCGAATATGGTCCTAAAACAGATAATAAAGGTGCTTTATGAGTACTTTCGGACGAATTTTGATGCATAAATTCGAATTAAATACAGACAGCTCGTTGAACCGATGATGGAGTAAAAAAATATGGCTACCATGTACTGGAAAACAAGGTAATAGTCACATTAACTTAATCATAATATAAAGTATCTAACAGATGTTTTGGCAAAAAACAACGCTTCAAATCCGGTTGTAGTATTGCTTTGCATTTAATTATTTACATTTGTAGTTCAAAAATAGATTTCAAGTCTTCAAATCCAGTTAGATTATTGTTTCTTGTAACATAAATGTTGTATAGCAACGCACTTAAAAAGAAGATTTCAATCTATAGGGTCTTAATCTCGTACATAGTATATTTATTTATATCAAATTTGACGACCTCCGTGGCCGAGAGGCGAGCGTGCCGGACTTTGGCGTCGCGCTATCTCTGAGGTTCCGGGATCGATCCCCGGTCGGGTCAATATGGGAAACGAAGTTTTTTTGTCTCGGGTCTGGGTGTTGTGGTACCGTGGTTGTTTCTGATTTCTGTAACACAAGTGCTTTAGCTACTTACCACAGTATCAGAGCAATGTATGTGATGTTGTCCAATATTTTTTATTTATTTATATAAAATCATATTTTGAAAAACCACCTCATTTTTCAATTTTATCATCAGGTGACCAGAAGTGGGATTTCAAGTTAATGATAACATTTAGCGTTAATGACGATCTCTGTGACCTGGACTCGGGCCTGGGTGTTCTGGTGCTGTCGTTGTTTTTCATTTTTATAACACATGTGCTTTAGCTACTTACCACAGAATCAGAGCAATATACCTTTCTGATGTCCAATTCAATACATTCTCGCCAAAAATAGACCTCACCAGTGGATCAATAACCGTTAAACATAAAAAGAATTTCAACCTGGCAATAAAGACAATGACGTCACAGCCAAGCTCACGGATGTTGCCACACAACGTAACGTGGCCGATAGCAATCAACTAGGTGATTTACTCGGTCTCAACACAATTATTTTCACTAATCAAACTAGCTGCGATACATCACACGACGGAAAAATGTCGCCATTAAAACACGCCCACTATTAGATTCCTGTCCATAAAACATCTCCAGTTCTACCAGTTTAATTAGAATAAATTAACTCGGCTCGTGGACGCTAGTAACAGTACTATTAATTATCGAACATGTGAAATTTGTTAAAAGCAGAATTTGACCATTCGGATTTGTGAAACCATAAAGTTCTTTATTTATTTATTTATAAACTACTAGCTGTGCCCGCGTCTTCGTTCGCGTGGACTACATCCTTTCATGGTCGGTTTTACCCCTTTCTCCCCTAACATTTGAAACAAAAAGTAGTCTATATTTTAATCCAAGTTTCGAGCTATATTTGTGCCAAATTTCATATCTCTAACTTCAAAAATAAACATTTTTCCATATAAACTTTCAAAGGTGATATTACCCGCACCCCCTCACCCTTATTTTCTAATAAAAAGTAGCCTATGTCCGTTCTTGAGATTCAACGTATACCCATACCAAATTTCATCAAAATCCGTTCTGCCGTTTAGGCGTGAAAGAGTAACAGACAGACAGACAGACAGACAGATAGACAGACAGATAGACAGACAGAGTTACTTTCGCATTTATAATATTAGTACGGATTAGTATGGATGCGGCGGCTTCGCTTGTGTCCTACCCTCGTTTTTTCCACATTTTCCACAGATTATTCGCTGCTATTGGTCGCAAGGTTAATGCTCTTATTATGTCCTAACTACTCCTCTTGTTGAGACAATGCGACTTGTTAATCTAGTCCATGAAACAGTGGATATATTTTATTATTTAATTTATTTAAAAACTTTATTGCACAAATAGGTACAACAGGTGGACTTAATGCTAGGGGCATTCTCTACTAGTCAACCCTTGGGTCATGCAGATAGTTTGTATATGGGTGCGGTAACAGGGGAGAAAAAAAAGAAATCATTTTAAACAACAATAAATGAAGCATTAAAAATAGCATTACGGTATATTTTAAATATACGATAATAATACACATACTATTTAAGTTAATTAGAATATAATATATTATTAATATAATATTTTCGTGTACAGCAAGCATCATCAGTTCGTATATACCTCTACTGAGGTACCTTGTCATAAAAATCTCCACTTAACTAAGCAAGTCAGATAGACAGTGAGTTAATGTTATATACAGTTTTTTTATAAAGACAGTAAGTATTCATACATAATATTTTTACCTCCTGATAAAATTTTCTACTCCAAACTCCTTACTTTTCCTACTCATTATTCTGAATTCTATTCCCAATCCTTCACTGTCCAATCTATACGCTTATGGAATTCTTTACCTCTATCTATCAGATTATTTGAGACCCTTCCCATTTTGAAAGCCAGGGTTAAATCGTACTTCCTCTCACTTGATTAATGTTAGTAAGTTTCATACACTTATCCATATTAACTTATTTTTTATTTTTTTTGAGTCAAAATACTTTACTTAATTTTATATTTGATAAGCATATTTATTTGTATATATATATATATATATATATATATATATACATATATACATATATTATGTTATATATCTATGAGTTTATGTATGTTTATCATGCTATACTATGAATATAATTCAAGAAATAAAACTTTATTAATGTTCTCGCCATCTACCATTTCCTCTACCTTAAGGTTGTCTGGAAGAGATCGCTTTCTAGCGATAAGACCGCCTAAATTGTACTACAATCAATCTGTAAAACCTATTTCTGTAAAGTTTTGTGCAATAAAGTATATCTATCTATCTATCTATCTAAAATTATATTACACCCTAAATAGCGTATTTATTTTAATTATATCTTATTTATGTCTATCGTAACACGGCAGCATATATGCCGATGAAAAGAAGACGTATAATTCTAAGGCAAAATATATTTCTTTCTGCCACGCTAAATGCCAGTAAATATAAAGTGACCTTAACTTACGTAGAATTTTAATATTCCTTATTAATTTATGACAAGATCATTAATGGAGTTGATTACTTTGATGTCGAATTGATGTTTAACGAGCAAAACGTATGCGACACCGTTAATATTATGTATTTTTCTACCATTAATATTGGTGTGTAATTTAAATTTTAATCATTAAAAGTCCGCAGCCATATAGTTTAGTTATTTTTTATAATGTGTGGGTGTTTAAAGTGGAACGATAATATAAATAATGATCGTTCTAAACCTAGTTGGTATATGTATTCTTGTTACATCTTCACTTTAGTTTATATAACTTAATTACAAGATCTTCAATTTTCAATAACCAGTTTGTTTATCACATTGTCGTATCACTATATAGTATAAAACAAAAACACATCCCTCTTTCTGTCCATATGTATGCTTAGATATTTAAAACTATACCTACATCGGATTTTTATGCAGTTATTTTTCATAGATAGAGTGATTCATACTCGTATTGTATTAAATACAAGTAATAGTACATATAAATAATTCATTTATGTCGCTAGTTTCTGATAAATCTACCCAAATTTAAGCATAGATTAACAATATAAAAAGTTACAACCAGTTCTTTACCTATTTGTAGGTGCCGAAAAGAAAATGCCCGCAACCTCTGTAGATAAAATACAGATATTACTTACAACTTAATATCTAATACTTATGTGACTACACTTAAATTTAAAAGATTAGAAAGATTTGTGTCTCTCTCCCGTAATTAAGCATAGATAAAGATTTAAACTACATAAAAGAGGCTATTACATAAACTCTTATAATTAGCAAACTGTACATACAAAAACATACATTTTATAACACTTAACAGTCGAGCGATGATGATGATGAAGCCTGTACATCATGCAAACTTCACAAGTTACACATAAACACCAAATATCATTAAACACTAAAATTGCAAAACCGCCAAAAATTACCAAAAAGTCCGCAAATGTTACCAAGGCATTTTAAAATTACCAGCCAACCTCAAAGTTTACCAAAAAGCCTAAGGATAAAAAAAAACAATCTAGCGCAGGATATTTGATTGTTTGATATGAAGCGATGGGAGTGATGGTGACCGCTTACGGTACACTTACCTTCGACGAGATAAGCGTCAAGGTGGGCGAGGATTCCTGTGGAACAAACAATAAATATCCTGCTTTAATTGTTTTTTTTTTTCGAAAAAATGGTCCGAATCTGGTAAAGACATTGAAGTGGCAGTCGAGATTTTCATTAAGCCTAATCACAAAACGTCGGAATAGGTTTCGAATTCGGAAACTATATTTTATCTTATTCTTTGAATATCGATGGGACAGACAAACATTGACTTGCCGGTTCGGAATCGATTACAAGGTTTGTGAATTACCCCCTGCTTGTTTAAGTTTAAATTAATGGAAAAAGGAGTGAGTTCTAATATCATGTACAGTCGCTGTGAGATATATCAGAGCAGACAAAGTGACCAAATACTACTAAACAGTTAAAAATGACAATAAGTTCCATACACTACAAGTTACCATTAATTTCTGAACATTCATTACTTCAGTAATATCTGAGCAGATGCTAGTCAATAATTTCTATACACACAACTAACCAATAATATCTGAACACTCATCTACACAGGTAGCTAAATGAGACATATGACGTGCGTGACACATATTGACGTTATGAGTGTTCAGATGTTGTTGGCATCTGCTCAGATATTACTGAAGTAGTGAATGTTCAGATATTAATGGTAACTTGTGGTGTATGGAACTTGTTGACATTTTTAACTGTTCAAAAGTATTTGGTCACTTTGTCTGCTCCGATATATCTGACGGCGACTGTGACTATTAATAACATCAATAAATTTCGTGAAAAATAAGGTAGTAGTAGTATCTATCTAAATACAACCTTAAAATAATAATGCTTTCCTTAAAAATATAAAACAAAAAAGACAGAGAAAAAACAAAGTTAAATATATTTCTATTGTTTAAAAAAATGGTTTTAGACAGACAACATTGAAAAAGGAAGCATCCATGTGTAATAAAATTAATTGTTCCATAATTTATAATGGATAAGAGAATTTTACAAATAAGAAATGTTTACTTGATTTGTATTCAAGCGTATTCTATTGATAAATGAATAATCGCCTAAAATAGAAAAACAATTTGACCCAAATGATGGGAACAACGTCAGTATTTTCTAAGACGCTATTTGCATACCGTTCTTCGAATCAATTTCTCTTTTAACGTATGCAATCACATTCACATTTGTTCATCGATACGCAGGTAGAGATATCGAAATCATTAATAAATGACTTCTAAGAACGATTGCGTTATTATCTTGTATGCGTATTCAATGCACTACAAATTGTAACTGGATAATTCCTCTATCGCAATGCTTAGTTACTTACATGACTCATACAAGTGTTCTTGGAAGAAAGTCGAAGAGGAAAATGGTATCACGTAATCGTATCATGGCGTGAACTTTTCAAAGTATTTGTCAACCATTTGAAACATAGGGATATACCCAATTATTGAGCTGCATTTAATTGTCATTGCATAATAATAAAGATAAGATAAGAATATACTTGTAAAGAAATTATCAACTCAATATTGGTAGAGCAGTGTGTTGAGATACAACCTGATTGGTAAAAATAAACAATAATTTAAAAATCTAACAATGTCTTATATTAAAACAAGAAAACGAAACGATTCTCTGAAATTACATACTCATACAGTGATTCTTAGTTTATTTAAGTTACGAAGGAATTAATACGAGAATAGGAAGTGGTTCATATCATCGACAATCCACTAGATATTAAGACTTCATCCTGGAGCTCTTTTAAAAACTTAAAATCAATACGAAAATTCCGATTAACAAACTAAATCAGACGGCAGGTGTAAACTAGTTGAGAGAATTGTCTTCAACAGTATTAAAAATGGCAAATAATATAATTCATATACTATAGCTCGATTTTCAATTGACATATAAGAAATATGACATATATATGACATATTCATGTTTTTAAAAAGAGATTGATGGTGTACCTAGAATCTGTTATGTAACTATGATAGATTGAACCCATATTTGTACATAATATTAAAAATTGTTAAGTTTCTCATATTTAGTGAACTATGTAAAATGTTATTTTTGAGAAATAAAATTCTTTAAACCGAAATAACAATTGAATGAAGTACAATACAACTTATTTTAAAAGTCGATAACATAACATTTCAAACGTCAGTGTATTTTACACTGATGTCTTAGTTCAAACAGCTTAGGTATACTCGTACGATCGAAAAATCAGCCCTTAGTCTAAATATATAAAACATAAGTAAACACATGTAGCATTTATAAATAAATAAATAAATAAATGCGCCAGACAATCACACCAATCACCTGGTCTCAAACTAAGGTTTTCCCTTGTACTATGAGTACCAGACGACGGATACTAACTGGGGGCGTCATCCCAGCACACCCAGACCCAAGTCAATTTAGAAAAGTTCTCCTCTAATTTATTTTAAATTGTAATTCTTGACAAACTAAAGATAGAAAATGTTGGTGTAAAAAAAATGCTTTCTGATGCAAAAAAGTAACAATTACTATTATTAATGCATGTGGAAGTTATAGGAATAACTCGAGTTGGTTTCACAGAAATCGTATGGGTTATAATGTATCTAATTTGTATTACGTTGAAATCTCTAACATACTACTTACTGTCTTTGCACAAAAACGACTGACACATGGTCAATTTCGCAATGCAATAAGAAAATAATGATTTTACTAAGCTAGTGAATCAGGTCCAGTGAGTTCTAAGAAGAAAGTCCAGGAGGAAAACTGCTACCCTACGTCATCGCTTCCAGGAATAAATAATGCAATCCCGTCTCACCCAAACATTCGTGAGAAAAATCGCTTCAGAAATCTCAGCCCAAATGAACCGGTCAAAACAATATGGCGTGCCCAATTATCTTAAAAACACTTGCGTTATTACACAGCAATAACTATTAAACGTTAACGAATAATTACTTCAAAAACAAAGCGTCGCAAAAAACTCGCGCGCACAAAAACGGCAGACATAACCGAATCGCATGCGCGCCGAACAAAAAAAACCTACGCTTCCCTTCCTAAATTATCCTGTCACGCTCGCCTATAAAATGCAATTGGATTTTAAAATTCAAACTTGAAATTGGGACTCGTTAGAGTAACATACTTCCTCTTTTGTCGTGCGATAGTCTACTCTGTATCAGAGTGGGTAAGGTTTGTTTTTTGTTTAGGGGAAGATTACAGGTTATATTTGGGTGTCAGGTTGCGCGGACAATAGGCGTGCGCACGCGCAGGTACTGCGCAAGGTGACCTTACGGTGAAGGGCACGAGGCTGCCCTTGCGCACCCTACACCCCTCTCCCCCACCCCGCACATTCGCATGCATTGTCCGACACGCCATTACTGAAATGACCATTATGGACATATCATAGGGCTGACCCAGTTTCTGATATCGATAGACTTGTAGGTATGTTGATTCGATTGATATTTACGATGTGATGCAAATATATTGGCTACCTCGTTTTGGTAATTTATCACGATCGATAGCGCTAATGAATACCTTTTTTAGCTAATTAAAATATTTTGCATAGGAATAAGTGCTATACAATACCTATAAAATATTTAAAAGAAAATCTTCAACTATTGGTTAGTTAAAACATCAATAAATATATTTATGATTGGAATTGAAAAAATAATGAAATACAGAACAGTAATGTTTTCAATCTACCAGAAGAGCAACTGAAATTAATCAACCAAAATCTCAATAAAAAATAGTGACGACATTCGCCGAAGTACCTCACTTAATTGTACCAAAAACTTATAAGCTTTAGAAGTGAGAAAGACACCACACTAAGATTTTTAAGAAACTATCGATTTACATAGCTCCCGTCCCTAAGCAATCTGCCAAATTCGCGGCAATCTGACAGCAGCCCGCAGCGACAGGTGGCGCGTCGCATTCGACATCGATACGCCGATATCGACCATAAGGCGAGGAAAGTTATCGTGTTTCCTGGATCTCGAAAATGCTCCGCTTAGCTTTGTAGAGAAATTATTACCAGAGCGACTAACTGTCAATAATCATTTTTAAAAATCGATTTTTTAAATTTTGTATATTGCTTTGCTAAAAATTAATCTCCCCTTGCGGTGCGGGGCAAGGGAAGATGAATTGTTTTCTGTTTTTTTTCAAATATTTTTTACTATCTTCACCATTCAAATCGACAGATATTCTGTATAATCTTAATTTGAAGTTCCGGCTTCCATTAGCAATCATAACAAAATCAAACATTTTTGCTGTAAATATGAAGTTATAATCAAACATACAGTGGTAAAATTTAAATAATACCTAAGTTTTACGAAATACTACTTTTTTGAGTGATAAAAAGTATATTTTATACCGTAAAAGATAACTTGAATTTCATCAAAATCTATTTACCTAGTAGTTTTTGCATTAAAGAGTAACAAACGCAAAAACATTCATATGTTCTTACAAACTTTTGTGTTTGTTTTATATTCAGAATTAGAATTATTCTAATTTATTTTATTATTACTCCCCAAAGCAACATTATTTAAAAGATTCACACTACTTTCTTTTTAAAATTATTTTCACAAAAGAGATATGAAAAATACATACGGTCGAAATTGAAAATATTTTTTTTGTTAATTCGGTTCAAATACATGAAGAAATCTTACCAAAAAGTTCGATAACGGGTTTATAGTTTGATCTTTTAACATCTTGATCGATCCAATTAAATGAGTCAAGTTTGGCAAGGATAAATTAGTATTTAACTTCAACTATTGACCAATCTTTGCATTTAATTTTCCAAAATTCACAGAACAATGTTAAGCTAAAAACCCAAGTCATTACACGCATTGACCACGTACGTAAGTAAATGAATAATCGAATGAGTAATCGATCCGCTTGAGATACTTTCTGATACAAATTCCACAAATGACTCATCTCACATTACCTGCCACAAGTATTACCTGTTTTATGCTGGAAGCCAGCCTCCCCGACCAAGCGCAAACGGATTTATTTGGTCACATTATTCAGATATGACAAAGGAAATTGGAGACTAATCCACGCTCTAAAGCGTTTACGGAAACAAATCTAGCTCTAAACCAAAATCACTAACGAGTACCTACTATAACAATGAATTTCAATGTCTGTACAACAGACACGTTCAGTATATGTATACCATCTCATTCTAAAGCGAATCTTAATGTAACGTAATAAGGGCTCAACCGTTTACATTTTACTGTGAATGTAATCACGCGAGCAATCACTAACGCGTACATTACTAGTTGGTAACCCATTATTCGCGTCTTGACGAAATTCTAGTCGCTACGCAAAAGTTTTTAATCAGTTTAGGAATTGAATTTGGTTTCAAATCTAAACAGATACAACTTTTCCCACATAATACATAACACCACGACTCAATTTGGACAGGGAGGCCGGCAACGAAACACCGTGGTCCTCCTCTTCCTCCGAGGCTGGGGTAAGACCAACCTCAACGTTTAAATAGACGAGTCATAGTTCAGATAACGTGAAAAACCAACATGAAAAAAAAAATTTTTTTATCGAGTACCGCTATGGATGAAACTAATAGGTTTAACAATGATACCAAGCTTCAGTTCACGTTTCAACTCGACCTACTCCGTTTTTCTCAACAATAAACCGTTAAATCGGCAGAACCCCTGAAGCGACCCAGTTGCGACCCCCGCCCTCAATCAACACCGAAATGACGCTTTGCCGCAGAAACCCACTGTTCCGCCGCTGTTTGTTTGCGAGACTGAATAAAGTAGTAATACGGTGTCAGATGCGGTGTTTTGAATGCTAATGTACCTACTTCGGGTAAACGCTGACACATTAACGTAGAACAACATTGGGTAACTGCTGAATCCCATTAAAGAGGCATACAGGGGGAAATTAGATAGACGGCACACGTAAGTAAAACAATAACTGTGTTCATAGAATTCTCGCGCCTTCTCTAGTAGAAGATTTGTTGAAAGAAATAACACTGATCAATTTCTATGCATAAAACAATTATCAATATAGGTATAGCCCAGAATCATATGCTCAATGTGCAAGAATTACACGACAGTATCAATTACGGAGCCCGGGGTTTTGCTCACGACTGCTCCAAGTCTTTGTTCTTTTTAAACACACTTTCAATATACGTCCTTAAATAAATAAATAAATAATTGCGCCAGACAATCACACCAATAACCTGGTCTCAAACTAAGGTTTTCCCTTGTACTATGAGTACCAGACGACGGATACTAACTGGGGGCGTCATTCCAGCACTCTCACCACTAGTCCTTAAGGCTAGAGTTCTACACCCTATTAGAACCTACCAGCCAAATGTCAAGTCGGTAGGTGTTATAGTTTCTGATTAATCAGTAAAACTATCAATAAAATATTTCTTTATTCAAGTAGGTTACATGTAACACTTTTGAATCAACATTGAATACAATGCAAAGTGATTCTACTGCCGGTTTGGAACTTCGGAAGTAAGTGGTATTTCATATTATGTGTGTAGATTTTGTGCAGACTGATGCCCATTGGTGGATTTCATAAAACAATTTGTTTTCAACCAGAACTGCATTGTTTGATGCCTGATAGTAACTGATTTAGCTTTGAACTTGAATCCTGCACATTATAAATGGCATTAGATGCATCAGTATGTGCAAACAGCAGCTGTGACGAGCTATTTCTTGTTTGGCTGGACACCCGGCCGGCGGCGCGTGCGCAGGAATACTTGTAGCCTTTTTTGCTCTCCTGCATCTTTGATGACCAGATACTGCTATTCGTCGGAAACGATAAATGGTAATTGTCGCCTTTGAATTTTTAACCAAAAGGGGTGATTTAATTTTTAAACTTCTTATAACATTAAATTTTTATGAACTATGCTTGAAACGTAAAATAACTAGGACTTAACCACTTTTCACAGTTCTGTATTTGAGGTTCTTCAAAAATGTTGGTAATCTTTTCTAAAGTGTAAGTGCAGTAACATGGTGGAACAAACATACGAGTATATGGGCACACATTTCTGCTCGCTCGCACTCTGTGTCTATTTGTAACTTTCTATTGTTCTAAATATTGTCAAGAATATAGATAGTTGTCTTTACCGACGCCTTCTCAGTGGTAGCTATAATTGGTGGTTAACTTTGGTTTATAATCGTTTTGACGACGTGTTTAATGTAACCTACATGAATAAATAAATTAATTAAAATCATTTACGATTCAAGACCTATTCATCAAATTTCAAAAAACCTACAAGGAAACCAGAGCGGTTTTATTACCATCATGTAAAGTGAAAAATTCCAACTAGGAAAGCAATTTAATTCACGTTATAAAATAAAATACGATAATTAAATATCGGTAAAAACAAATGAAAACCAAAACCATTAAAACACAAAAACACTTCAAATGGTATACCATGTAGGTTTACTTTGGGAGTTTCCTCATTCCAAAAGTTCGTGATGCTTCCAATAGTCGTAAGTGGTCACCGGCGATTTATTTAAATAAATTAATGTTCCTCATTTACACATTTGCAAATTTACATCAGCTCAGTGAGCTTACACACAGTCGTAAAATTCAAAACAATGAAGAAATTGTCTCCATACTGCTAACAATATACGTGGTTGAGTTCACACGTTCAAAGTCGCGAATGGCCGCTAGTTTTGTTTTCGTTTTTTTATATAAAAGTAAGCCCAGTATATTGGCTCCTTTCAGCTTGATGGTAAGCAAGAGAGAAACCCACATCGCTAAAAGTAAAAGTGGTTATAAAAAAAATATTCTACCATACCATACTTTTCCTCCCACTACCATATCCCACTTACAGAAGACCGCAGTCAAATAACAATCACTTCTGTGTTGTTGTGTTCGTGCGTATGTAGCACCCCCGAGGAGCTACATACGCTGAGGTTTACATTAGTAGCAGGGGTCAAGCCTTCAAGGTAAGGGCGACAAGTCCAGTAACAGCTTTATTATGCTCTACTTGTCGCTCTTAAGCCAGGACCTCATTTCCACTTAACATCAGGTGGGATAAGGTCAATCTCGAAGTTAATATAAAAATAAACCCAGGTCCGTATTAAGCTCGCTGTTTACAAGTGCCTCACTGCAGTATGAGCCACTGTAACTCGAATCGGTAAGGTCACAGGTAATTGCAGGTTGTACTCGATTTATGCGTGTTAGTCAGCACGATCTGCAACGAGTTTTTATTGCTAACCCGGCATGCGGCGGTAATTTTGCCAATTATATCGATACTGTGTTCCGGGCCGTCTGTATGCAAAAAGTAGACTAAATACTTGTTAGTTGCATTTGTTTAAAAATATTGTTACAAGATTTGTTTCCTCGATAATTAAGAAGTCAAAAATTATAAGCGATAGTCAAATGTATATGCAATCGTGTAACTAAGTATTGTTATTTCGTTGGTACTTCTTTTTCTTCGAAGTCCTGTTATATCAATTTCGTTGCTATGTTCAATTAAAAGATGATTAAAAAATTGTCGAGAACTCTTATTTGCCATCAAGCTCTTCACGATCAACAAAATTAAAGATAATCTTAACTTAAGTAAATTTCTTATTGGAATACAATAGCTAATAATATGCTTATAGGAAAAATATATAATTATTTACTATTTAAATCTCTACTGAGCATACTTATTTGAAGCACACTTACCACTCGCCGATAAAATGAAGTTCAACATTAATACATAATTACCTGTAACAAATAAGTAACAATGTATAAGTCAATGTTTTAAAAAATACATTAGTTTACATTAAGAGAGCTATTTACAAAAATATATATTTGAAGACTAGCGAACCCGACAGACTTCGTCCTGTCCAAAGATTGTGAATGTGGTTTGACTCAAAATTTTAGTTAGAAAACGTTTGTATGTGAAAAAGAAAAGGCCTGTTTTTAGGGCTTTCCCGGCAATTATTCGATTTTTTCTCGCCATAAGAACCATCCTTGGACTTCAACGAACATTTTACAAAAAAGAATTGGCCAAATTGGTCCAGGCGTTGTTAAGTTATGCGCTTACCAACACATTTTTCGATTCATTTTTATATAATAGATAATACAAATATATGATTCATTGTGAAATCTATTAAATTCTGAATTTACAATAAGATACTTATTACGTTAACATTGATACATCATTATTTGTTATTTACATTGCATGTGTACATATAACAACATATAACAAGTACAAAAGGTAACTAATGCCTAGTGCATTCTCTACCAGTCAACTCTACAATGAAGAGATATTTAGGATTAAAATCATTATTCATCAATCATAAATATATAAAGGTAGAAATGTATTTGAAATCTGTCTTATGTTTTTTTTTATATTACTTTTCAAGATTTACCTCATCCTATCTGATGTTAAGTGGTAATGAGGTCCTAGCTTAAGGGCGACAAGTACAGCGTAGTGAATATTTTTTCACATAAAGGTACTTATACCTAATAAAATAGGGTAAACAAGCTCATTCAAGTCATATTAAAAGCTCAATATGTCATGCCATTACCATCGTATTATCCATCAAGCGAATACAGTAAAAAATATGAACAAACCCACAAAACGTAATCAGCCAAATTCCGTAAACTTTAAATATAACGAACAAAAATCAAACAAAGAAGCTTAGACGGTTCCCATTGCCAACACTTATAAATAAAGTAGATAACTACAAGTTGGAGTTATTTCACCCCTCCCTCCCCCTACCCGCGGCCGTCAATCGTAAAACTTACCCTATTAAATGTTTACAGCCTTCTAAAACTTAACGTAGAGCGCCCCATGTCAGAGGGCGCGGTAACTTTTATGCAACGTAATACGAGTGGAGAACAAAAAGTTGCGTATTATTATAATAACGAAGTTTGGCTTGGTACAGAAAGTTTTCAAGCACTCTTTATAGATCCAGGCTTTTTTAAATAAATATCGGGCTTGATTTAACGAAAGGTTACAAAATAATCGTCTTGAAGAATGTTTGGACTTCTGAATTTTTTATTTCGACCATTCTAACTCGTTTCTTATGACTGATCTCATGTTTGTAATCTGTCATTCGTGTTAGGCTTTTAATCGCAGCCTGCTATTAAATAAATTATTATTCTTGCTAAGAATTTATTATTCGATATTTACGAATATGCAGTTCATTTCGTTGCGTGCAATTTAAACTGCTCACTCAAAATGCCAATGGCCCGGATTCATCGTTCTAATAGTGAATCGCTTTCATTTTAATCCCAATCAAGTCATTCCAAGTAATGTAAGTCCAACACAGTTAATTTAATTTAATTTACAAACACTTTTGTTTTATTTTTATTTTATTTTTTTTCAATAATTGATTTTTAATTTAATTTTACAATTGACAAACTAACTCTGTGTCTTAGTGCAAAATTAGTAGTAAGTGTAGCATTCATTTGTAAAAAAAACTACTGAGTTTCTTGTCGGTATCTTCTCTTTAGTTATAGGTTCCGAACCGGAGGTAGCTTCATTTGCTTTATATAGAGACTATTACTAATATAATCTATGTGAATAAAAAAGATTGACTTTGACTTTGAATATAAAATTATTAAAATGGTCTCTTATTTATCAGCGCAACATATTTTTTTATGGTTAAAATCCCTCGTCTGGTACGCATAATGAGTCACAAGGGGAAACATACCAATATGTAATAATGGCACTTTTCGTTGTAATTTTATAACTCAAGAAGGACTCATCTACCCAAACCAAATATTTTAGTTTAGTCTTTGTTTGGATTATTTAGTAGAAGGTTTACGTGAAGTTTGCACAAAATAGATCCAGCGGTGCTTGTCACATTTTTTGTATATGAATTGAATATGCGTGGTAAGCTGTAGTGGGCCGGTAGTTAATAAATGGCTTGAAAAAATATTTTTCCAATTGGATTTAGATGAATTCGCAATATCAGTTCAAGTATTTCTAACAAGTCTCGCATTGGGTGCGCTCTGTCCCGCACAGTACTCTGTACCGTTGCCAAAAGTTCATTTGTAAAAAGCAATAACTGCGCCGCAAACGTGCCTTCTAGCGGCCCTTACGTGCAACAGTACCGCCTTACCAGGGCTACCACATAATTTAAGGAAAGTAGGAATAAAATAATAAAAAAACCCATATTCCCTAGTTGAGGCACCATAACAGGATGGGACAATTTGTGAGAAGTAAGGCACCAGAATTACTGACTGATTTTCCTAGTTTTTGAATAGAGTGGTCAGCTGAAATGCTGACCACTACAGGCCATATTTGTCCACAAGGACGGCCGGCCCCAATGTGACCAATTCAGTTCGGTAAGAGTGGCAATAATCAATTTTCTAAGAAACAGAAAGTGGGTATAAAAAGAGGTAGGGGCATAGCGATTTATTGCGTGAACTGGAGTAGCGTGACTGGTAAAATACCTTCACCTTACAGAAGACCGCACCCAAATAACAATCACTTCAGTGTTGTTGAGTTTCTGCGTGTGAGTAAGGATTCCAGAACCCTTGGAGGGAGAGGAGGGTGTGGCTATATTAGTAGCAGGGTCAAGCCTTCAAAGGTGACCAGACCAGTAACAGCTTTATTATGCTGTAAATGTCGCCTTTAAGCTAGGAAAGGCCTGATGTTAAGTGGTAATAAGGATTACCACTTAACATCAGGCGGGATGAGGTCAATCTTGAAGAGCAATATAGGTAAGTAGCATTGCAGACCACCGCGGGATAAATCTTACTTTGACTATGTAAGATACGAAATCTACGTGGTGATGTTAAGATGCAGGTCTCCAATGTGACCATTTGGCTACATAAAACCCACGGTGGCAGTTACAGAATCAACTAATTAAGATACAAAATGAACCTGGTGAATTGTGGTAGCCCTGCAGGCCACCACAGGGCATTTCAAGCCCCAAAGATAGTAAGTCCCCAATGTGACTCATTAGGCTACATAGAACCCATGGTGGCAGTTACAGAATCAACTAATTAAGATACAAAATGAACCTGGTGAATTGTGGTAGCCCTGTAGGCCACCACAGGGCATTTCAGGCCCCAAAGATAGTAAGTCCCCAATGTGACCCATTAGGCTACTAGAACCCACGGTGGCAGTTACAGTATCAACTAACCTTTGATGACCTCGGTGGCGCAGTGGCTAAGGTAGGCGCCCAAAGCGTGTAAGGTCCCGGGTTCGATTCCCGGTCAGGTCAATTTGGAAAACGAACTTTTCTCAATTGACTTGGGTCTGGGTGTACTGGGATGACGCCCCCAGTTAATATCTGTCGTCTGGTACTCATAGTACAAGGGAAAACCTTAGTTTGAGACCAGGTGATTGGTGTGATTGTCTGGCGCATTTATTTATTTAACTAAGATACAAAATGTACCTGGTATGTTGTGGTAGCCCTGCAGGCCGCCGCGGGCTATATCTGGCCCCAAGGACGGCCGGTCCCCAATGTGACCCATTGCGCTACATACGAGCGCGGTAGTGCGGGCTCCTTTGCCAGTTTGTTTCTTTGTTTTGCCGCGCGAGCCACTGTTCGGAAACTAGTCTTTATGATTTTGCTGGTCCGTTATCTTATTAGAATTTTTACGTTTTTAAGGCCTCGGGCCGATGAGTGCCAGGAACCTAACTTTAAAGTATGGTTTTGTAACGTATTAGGTGGTATCGGTAAGGTATTTTTAAGAGTCCTTACTTTGAAAGGCGGCAAAATTATACACTAGCTATTTTGTTCGTTAAAAAAATATATTTTAAGTCTATCTATCTGTGTAGTTTATCCAAATCCATACGATAATTATAGGGAGAGATATAGGGTGAGTAACAAAACATTTGTTCATCCATACATCCTATCTTTCACGTTTTTAATATTAGTAGGATGTAACAAAATCAACTTATAGATATTTGCAAATAAATGAACAAAAAAAAATTTTCTTTGTACTGATGTCTATAATATTATGAGTAATAAAAACTTGATAAAATTCCGAGCGTAGTGTCAGCAGATATAAAACAGCAATAACAAAATATTGGTTGGTATTTTCCGTTTTAACAAATAGATTATTACGGCTAAAGAATTGTTATGAATGCGCTCTCAAATGATTATTTCAACTAAATTATTTGAATCCCTTTGAATCCATACTATTTCTAAATTTGGTACTTAATCTTGAATAGTTACATTCCATACTTGTTCACTTAAAACAAATCGATTACCAAAATAAGACCGCAACCAGATAAAATCAGATTCGCCGAGGTCACATTTGAACATCAAAGATCGATGGCGTCAAATCCCTTTTGGTGCAAGAAATAAGTCAGGGCGTCATGCGTGGCACAATCCCATATAATCCCCATTAGTGCACATCGCAAAAGACCCACGCAGTCGCCTCTCTCGCTCGCACACCGACAAAAAACGAGTACCTAACGTTAAGACGCGCAATCCGGTGCATTCCATACTTCCAACATACACAATTTCCATTACCACTCACGCAAACCAAAATAGCCCCTCGCGAATGTGCAATAAGAACCAAATTTGAATTAGAATAAATCGTAATGTGTCTTATTTTTTTCTAACACCAAGTGCGAAGGGTCCCGGCAATTCGACCAGTCTTAATATAAATAACAATAACAAGTCGGCCGGGTCGATGTTTAAGAACCTTTTAAAAACATTGAGCGCTTTTGACAGATGATGCAGTGCGGCGTTGTCTTTGCCGCTGTTTTGAAATTAGAATTTGTAAATTATTTTTATTGGGTGCGTTAATAATATTTTTTTTCTTAATTACTTTATAGCGATGATATTTCAAGCTGCAAAAGGTATTAGTCGAGAAATAACAGGATAATAAACTGTATCTTTTTGTTATTTTATTTTCAGACGGTAAGCACTGACCGCGAAAAAAAATTTTTCTTAATTGTTCTCAAACATGAGTATTACAAATTACGCGAAACGGACCACCATGTACCTTGATGCTTCAATCTGTGACCGAAGAACATAAATCTAAAATGTATTCAGGTTTAAAAATCAAACAAGTTACAATTAAAGTATATCAACATAGTACGAATACGATAGGTTTATTGTTCTAAAACATTCACAGATACACTATGTTTTACAGGTAAATTATAATACAATCTTGACAGTCTTATTTCCTGAAAGCGGTCTCTTAGAAAAGATAACCTTTATGCGGAGGTAATAGTGGATAATGAGAAATAGGTAAGGGCGTACACGGGTGAGAGCCATCTGCGCTCCCCCGAAAGCTGATAAGGCTTCGCAGCCATCATCGACAGTCAGGTAGGAAAAAAATAGAAAAAAGGGGATAGAGTAAGAATGCAAAAAAAAAAACAAAATATATAAAAACATTTTTTTTTAATTTTACAATTATTTACTGAACTGAATGAACAGGATGTAACTTAAGTTTCATCATACCAAAACAGTAGAATTATGCTACTTCAGCTCCGTAACGAATAAAAAACTCAACATGGCACCTCAATAAATACAATTAAGTTATGTTTATTTTTCATTAAACGAATAGTGAATTTTAAACAAACTTTCCACGAGATCATTATCGGACGTGTCACGTTTAACGGACCCGATATAAAATAATAGTAAATCTGCGCCGGCGCATCTCTGCGCATAAATCTAGTACATTTACATAAAAACACGATAATACCAAACAATTGCTGTGCGACCACATTTGGGCAGGCCGGGTGACGCAAACTAACTTGTCGACTTGTTTTAATGTCATCAATGTATGCATTTGGTGTGATTAATAGACCTTGTTGATCATATAACTTTATTTAATGCCGTGTTTATCATTTAGTTTTCAAACTAATTAATGATTCTAAAAGTAAAAAAAGAATTAACATTTTAAGTTTTCATGAACCAGCTGTGCCCGCGACTTCGTTCGCGAGGACTACAAGGTTTTTTTCCGCTATAAAAGGTAGCCTATGTCCTTTCTCAGGGTCCAAAGATTGTCTGTGCCAAATTTCATCAAAATCGGTTGAGTGGTTTAAGCGGGAAAGCGTAACAGACAGAGTTACTTTCGCATTTATAATATTAGAAGGGATTTTAGATTGTCAGATAAGTACCTACATAATTGATATATTTTTTACTTAATCATTTTAAACCAAATTTTTGTGTCGTCCTAAAGTTAGACTACCAAACAATATACACATACTAAATAAAACAAAATAAAAATGCGCCAGACAATCACAACAATCACCTGGTCTCAAACTAAGGTTTTCCCTTGTACTATGAGCACCAGACGACGGATACTAACACCCAGACCCAAGTCAATTTAGAAAAGTTCGTTTTCCAAATTGACCCGACCGGGAATCGAACCCGGGACCTTTCACGCTTTGGTCGCCTACCTTAGCCACTGCGCCACCGAGGTCGTCAAATAATAAATAATACACAGTTTTTTTTATTTTATCATGTAAGAGAAAAATTACTTACATAAAGTGCGCAAAAGACATAAATGAAAATTATATTTGCGATAGTAAATATGAATCAACCTGTACAATAATATCAATGGGCATAATCAAACAACTTTTTAATTTTCCTTTACTAACCTAAACATGATAAAAAAATAATAAAAAAAATCCCTAGACTCAAAATGATGAGAAAAATCCCTGAATATGAGCTAATAAATAACGATTTTCAACTTTATTTTTTTTCATTATTTTCATTATTATTGTAAACCATTACGCTTATTATTTTATCGAAAAGTTAACGTATTAATTTGACTTAAGTGCCTAATCCTTAATAGATTTCAATTGGTTTAACGGATAATGTCGAGTCGAAATAACTTTAAAATTAAAAGCATCATGCATAATACATATTTACGAGACTATCTTGTATCTCCATTTTAGGTTTATGAGTATTTACGTAATTTATAGGATCGGATCAACGATGCGACATCGTTACAGTTTCCACACGCGCGTGTGAATTGGATTCATAAGTCTAGCACACAGTAAAGATAGTTTTACAGTAAACTAATATCATAGGTTCTTTACTTACAAAAAAAACCGATAATAATTAAAGAAACAATCACATTTTTAAAAAGCGATTCCATAGTCTACGGGAATTAGCCAATGAAACAAACTAAGACTATTTAAATTCAATATTAAACTTATCTGTCCTGACAGCTCTTGACAACGGTTGATCAACCCAGGCAAAACGTCACGCAGTAAGAAAATATTGAAATGTAACTTATCAAGTTTCAGTATGATCGAGGTCAACCTCATCATCAGCATCAAGTCAACCTAGTTTAAGATTTCTCCATTTTTTTTAGGTATTTACTTATTAAAGTTTTATCACTTTCTTACTAACAAGTCTTTTGGTAGTAAGCCAAATAACTTTAGATAGTATGAACATTTGGTAAAATCTATCTGACTGCCTATTTTAAGGTAATAATAATATCTAATATCTATTTATATTTTTAAAAATTAAATAAAAAACAAGCTAGAGTGTTGACTTATACATTTACGTAGCCCACAAAGCAATAAGTAGACACTTAACTTAAAAAGACGTGCCAAAATTTGTAAAACGTATTTATTTAAAAAAAGAATTAAACTATTAAATTAAATTTTACTTTCGTTTGTAACATATAGTATTTATGTTTAATTTGCGGCGCGGCTAACCTTGTTGTTGGCTAAGAGCTAGCCGGCAGATCGACTGGAAGATATCCATGTCTAGTGTTGCCCAAATTCAGTCTTGGTCTTGCAGTCTTGGTCTTGTTCTTGCGTTTTTGCAAGACCAAAAACAAGACCGCGTATTTTTAGCAAGACCAAGACCAAGACTGACCGTGCAAGACTTGAGCAAGAACAAGACATAGCCTGCAAGACTCTTGCGTCTTGCAGCTAGGACTTAGCGCTATTTCACGGAGTAGTTAGGTGTAACAGTTCGGTGTATAGGTAGGTACGCTTAGGAATTCTATGAGACGCAAAAAACTGTATCAAAGAATATGAAAAACTGGACCTATGCGCATTACGACTAATGCCATAAACATATTAAACATAGCGAATAAAAAAATATCTATTAAAATCAAACTGAGTGCATGCATAGCTATGTTTTAACCATCGGCACTTTGATAATGCGGCATCAAAGGTTTTGTACTTACTTCTCAAAGAAATTTGCCGCTTTTCGGAAGTACATGGTTATGATGCACGCGCCGGCGGCTTCTTTTGAAATCGAAAACAATCGTTGCCGCCGCGCCGAAATCATAACATTTGATACTATTTGATTGCCGCCACAGGGCGTAGGTAATTGCAAGACTTGCAAGACTCTTGCTGCAAGACCAAGACCAAGACCAAGACTGAGAGCGCAAGACCAAGACCAAGACCAAGATCAGGTGTTTTGGCGCAAGACCAAGACCAAGACTGGCTAAGTCTCGTCTTGTTCTTGCATTTGGGCAACACTATCCATGTCTATAATTTGGAATATAGACTGCTAGGCTGGGCTTGATAGGGTGACGTAAAACAGCAAGTATTTGTGAATAGTTAATGTTTCTTTTTTCATCGTTTCTTCGTTATTCATATGGAAGTTTGAGTTTCATTGTTGAGACGAACGACGACGCAACAGTTTCACTGTACTTTATCTCACTGTGGTTTTATTCGCAGGTTATACAACTATGATCCTACACCCACGCATTTCTCGTCGCTCGAATTTCTCACATGTAACACCTTAATGGCCGTCATGAAGATGTTTCTGCGATCATGATACCATTAACGGTTGAAAAATGTTGATAGTTGGCTAATCATAATCATTAATAGGTACGCCTCTTAAAGCATGTTACCTAAATTAAATTATCCAGAATAACAGAATAACATTTATTTATTTGCATAAAATACAGTGTGATACATGAAAGATGTTACAAAGTGGTATCTTGTATTTGACCTGCGAGCAGGCATGCAAACAATAGTGTCATTTGAGAGTCATCTTAAGTATATGCATATTAAATTAACAATTGATTAACAAGACGCTATAAAATCATCACGACGTTATTGCTATTGTAAAAACCTTACCATCTAATAATTTAATTGAGTCAGATAGTTTATTAAAGAGGGAGGTCGACATGTTATATACATTTTGTTTATATATGTAGGCATGGCAAGGGGGCTGATATATTAAATTTTAGAAACGATGAAATATCATCCTATGTAATCTACCAATGCAGGAATAAGACCTCCATATTTGAAATAGCAGCCTACCGCGGCTTGACATCTATATTAACCCATATATATTATCACATTTTCCACTGATTTATTCACTTCCATTGCAGCGTTATGAAACATCTTGCGGACCAGCATGGCGATGCTAACGGATAGGATATTTGGATATCAAATCCGTTGTCATCGCGATGTGGGTTCCTCTCTCTTGCTTACCATCAGGCTGGGAGGAGCCAATATACTGCGCTACTATAAAATATATTTATATATATTAAGATATCAAGTCATTCACTTCTTCTTTTTTGTCTATAGATATTTACAAGATGTAGGTTAAATATGTGTGGCCAACTCTGTCAGCAACAATATATAGTGTATTTCAATATATGGACTATTCAATACAAAAATATATTTTTTAATGGAACCAGTATTTCCTGAGATAAGCGCGTTCGAACAAACTAACAGTCAAACAAACTCTTTAGCTTTATAATATTAGTATAGATAAAGGAATCATTCAATTAATTATTGATAGAGAATGCACCTAGCATTCATTCCATCTTTTGAACATTTTTTTATCCAATAGTAGGTATTTAAATAAAAAAATAGTTAAGCCAATTGCGAGTTTGTATTTTTATTTCTGCTCTAACTAAAACGATTAAAAAAAGCAACAGCTTGTACTGTACAACAACTTGAACGTCATAATAAATTCAATTAAAATAAATGATAAATCGAACATGTGCTCAAACCCAACCACAGAACCATATTTAGAATTTTATTGTCTATCCTAATCAGAATTGCTCAACACTTATCCCATCAATAAACTTATTCACACCGGTTCCTCGAAGTGCTTTATAAAATACTAGCTGCGCCCGCGACTTCGTTCGCGTGGACTACATCCTTTCATGGTCGGTTTTACCCTTTTCTCCCCTAATATTTGAAACAAAAAGTAGTCTATATTTTAAACCAAGTTTCGAGCTATATTTATGCCAAATTTCATATCTCTAACTTCAAAAATAAACATTTTTCCATATAAACTTTCAAAGGTGGTATTACCCCCATCCCCCCCTTATTTTCTAATAAAAAGTAGCCTATGTCCGTTCTTGAGATTCAACGTATACCTATACCAAATTTCATTATAATCCGTTTAGCCGTTTAGGCGTGAAAGAGTAACAGACAGACAGACAGACAGAGTTACTTTCGCATTTATAATATTAGTATGGATACAATTCGATCATTGCTCATAAATGTTTACTAATGATAAATGTATTTTAAGATTTTACATTCTTAATCAGTCCTTAAGGGAAATGACAGTCTAGGCCTGAGTTTCTAATCAGCATAAATACGTAATGCTTTTAGGATAAAAATATTTCCTATGATGCGACGAAAATACGAGGGTCTTAGTCTTTTGAAGCATAACACGCTGCAAGCACACATGTCTGACAATTATATAGTACAGTACAGATCTCGCGTTTATTTTTATTTTATTTTTATTAATTTATTTAAGGACAGTTTACAAGTCACACACAAAACACATTAGCATTCACAATTATTTAACAATAAATTATAGTGTGTTCTTAGTAACAAACTGCCACGGCAAGCACTAAACACTAGGAAGCATTGTTATAAAATATTATTTAAACATAGATAAAAATAGAAATAGTTACAGCGACGAGGAAAGACGCCTCGTTAAAAAAAAATCAAATCAAATCAGTCCATCAGCAAGACCACCAAAAAGAGATAAATGCGCAAGTATTCCCTGCCACAACCACATGTGGTCTCTAAAGGGATGATCCCTGTGACAATTTTGTGATCATGTGATGTACCTATGTTAAGTAAATATTTCTTTTCACAGCAAAAAAAAATACGCGCATCATATCCTCCGGTAAATCCAACCAACGCGCCAAAAACACACATTATTATTATTATTTTTTTGTTAATATTTTTTTATTGAAATATGTTAGTAAAAATAACATTTTGCGTATTAAAAAAATACTTAATTATAGCCATTTGTAAAATTACGTATTATTCAATTAAAGTTTAGTTTTTGTATATTTAAAGACACACTTTTATAAAAGCTTGAAAAATCGATCATAAATACCAACAATTATGATTGCTTGAAAACGGAAAGTAATAGCGACAATTGACAATTGTTCGAAACGAGAGCTCTTAAGAAGAAGAAGAGAGGAAAATATCTTTATTCATGTAAGCTTTACAAAAGCACTTATGAATAGTCAGTACAAATAAAGTATTCTACCGCCGTGTTCGGAATGTTGATCATGTCGAGAAGAACCGGCTAGAAACTTGACACTTACTCTTTTCAAATATAACAATGTGTCCTTAAACTAGGTACTTAAATCAGTTCTTCTTGTTTTCATAGGGTCATATAACTGAATCTTACCTAGATTCAGTTATTCATTGGTTTTATCTATAATGATAAGAGTATAACAATAGTCATCATAACAATTTATTCTCCAGTTAAACGATCAACACTTGATTGTATCCATCAAAAACAAGTCAATAGCACAAATTGTACGGAAACAAGTATCTCAACACGTAGTAATAATCATTGAAGTGTGAAATTGCATTGATTTATCGGCGTTTACTCACATCATTTAATTAAAACCAGACATAAATCGTAAGAATCTCGAGAAATACCGTGAGAACTAACTAGTGTTCAAATTTATTGGCACCTAGAGCGAGGCTGCATCGGTGATTAACACTAAAGTGTTCTTGTCAGATAAATTACGTATGTGAACCAAATTAATATAAGTATAAAATAGCGCAAATATGTTGATTGCGTCAGATTATGATGAGGCAAGCAGTCATCATGTGAATGATAAGGCTTAACCGATCTTAGGAAGGACTCTACTGCTCCGTGGCTGCTAAAGATAAATCTACATATATTCCTACGTTTCCTATAGCGCCGCCACTAGGCGCTGAGAAGTACGGGGGATTTTATTAGAAAGTCCTTGCTCTTTTTAAAGCGGGGGAGTCCCATACACACCAATGTCTTCCTCGACGCAGCGGTACGGTGCGCCATTACAATTCCCTTCTTAAAAAAGGTAAGATACTACGTCTACCATATACCATACCATATATTACGACATGCTTGTGAGGTGCCACCTTTGGGAACTAGTTTGCTCCAGTCTATCTCGCAAAAATGAGTACTTAATGTTTCTTCACTCATCAGAACAAAACTATATGACTCGGTCCAAAGTGGCAAGAGAAAGTGGTCTACAGATAAGGCTACTACTGTAAATAAATTACAAATGTTCTTACCGGTGCTCTAGGAAGTCTCATATAGCGTGCGTATAACAATCAATAGCGGAAAACTAAATGCAATGCTATTTAAATCACATCACAAAATTTCTGTTTTACCGAAAAGATAACTGCAATAAAAAGTTAAAAGTTTGAACCAAACTTTTTCATCCAAAGAACTTAGAATGTTCAGATCGGGCATCAATTATATTTTACGATAACATAAGAATAAACTGTAAAATGCAGACAATATGAAAACAATTGGTGGTGCTTCTATCGGCGCAACCTAAGCTAAAATACATTATTGGCATCATAAAGCATTTCTTTTTCATAAAAGAACAGAAAAAACAGAATTTAGCTGATTTTGTATGACGAAACTTTTACTAAAACATGTTAATTTTGTTTTGTAAAGAAAATAACAAATAACGTGAAAGCACAAAGAAAAAATAGTTTGTACCAACAAATTCACCACAAGTTATTAATGTAAATTTTCCATTTGATACTCACTGATTTAAAAAATAAAAGATGGTCAACTAATAAGTCACATACAACATGCCAAGTAAGGGCACTTCTGAAAAAGGAAAACGACTTAACTCTATTACATCTGACATGAGTTATAAACAAAATTATTACATACATCGAAAAAATATTTTAGAAGATTAATATCTACAGAATAGATTAACATAGAACATGGGGCATGTTTCCTTTTCGTATTAAATTAAGCAATTTACTATGTTTTTGCAAGCATATTGTAAAAAATAATGTAAAAAGGGAAAACGTCCCGTGTCATTTACAAATCTATTCCATATTTATGTACTGAAATATTTTTCCTATGGACACCAATGAAACAAAAATGTATTAATGTAACTTCAACTCGGAAATCCAATTTTCGGTATTGTGTACTTCCGAGATATCGTACTTCGAGAGTTCCATTCTCTGGGGGGCACATAAACTTCATAACTGAGACTCAAGTCAGCTAGACTTAAGCTTTGCGCCATCTATGAGGTCCCGGATTTGATTCCCGGTCGGATCATAATGATGATCTAAAATTGGCAACACAAACTGCCCTGACAAGGTTGAGCTAAATCTTGTATTATCAAGAAGATAGTTGCAAATGAGTCGAGTTCCATTAGATACTTTGCTATGTATTTTAAAGTATTCTAGATTTGAGCGTTCGATTAACGCTGTAGGAATTAGTTTCATCACAGACATTTCCATTCTTTCATACAACATTGGTCATTACCATAATGTGGCAATTCCGAAAGAGCAATTTATCGAAACATTTACTTTAAATTAAAGAGGACGCCGGCTCATTCCATATTCGTAGTCGTATCTCTATTCGGTAGTCAATGGTAAGAGGTTTCGTGTTTATCGACTCAGAATGAGTGAGGACGTTTTGGTCATGTCTTTATTAAGGTTCATTACCATCCTACGTAATTATTGAGGCTGATTAACTTCTTTTCATCGCGTAGTTTCGTCAGCATCCAATATTCATCTCCAATAAACAACCGATTTTACTTCTACAACGTAGAGTTTCTTTGACTCTCTAAACAAGGTATATCACTTGTGTATTTACATATTTTAATGAAATGTCTACTTTCACAGTTGCATTAAAAAAACTAAATATTTCTGCGTCTTCTAAAGAAAATGAGAATAAAAAACGTTGATAAGAAGTCACGTGATAATTAAAATTAAAGTTAACCTGGTTCAAACCTTCCTATCTAGAGAGTGACAGATATTAAAAATGAAGTGAATTACTTTTATTATTATGATATTGACTAGTAATTCATATATTGAAAACTATAGTCTAACCATTAAACTTTATCGGAGAAGAATCTTGACCTAGAAATAGGACGTTTTGTAACATGGATGAATGGTTGTAATTTTTTGACAGCTAAAAGGATCTGGAATAAAGCCGATTTAAGACCGCAACCAAATAACAATCACTTCTGTGTTGTTGTGTTCCTGCGTGTGAGTAAAACCTTACTCACACGCAGGAACACAACAAACTGGAAACCTCCAGAGCTCCTGGGGGGTGCTACGTTAGTAGCAGGGGTCAAGCCTTCAAGGTAAGGGCGACAGGTCCAGTAACAGCTTTATTACTTTATTTTTACTTGTTGCCCTTAAGCTAGGACCTCATTACCACTTAACATCAGGTGGGATGAGGTCGATCTTGAAGTGCAATAAAAACTTGTAGACAAATAGCCTAACAACAGTACAGCAACCGCTATATATACTAATGCAACTCAAGTGAGTAGATACCTTCAAAACCGTTTAATTTTTTTAAAACAATCCAGCAGTGACTAACGTAATACTCGTGCATGCTGATCTCACTTTGTGATGGTCGATGTACAGTGAAAAGCACGACAGACTGTTAAGCTTTACCATTATTATCGTTGGCTTAAAAGCGAATATCTAATTGCAAGTGATGTTTTGTTGGCCATACGTGATGTGGTGGCATTAAAAAAAATGCAAGCTCAACCAGGGCCCGTAAACCTTTCACATTTAAAAGTAACGGCAATTAAAAATCGCAACTGCACATTTTAATTTCAACTAGGTCGCGACGGCTTCCCCCCGACGTCCGCGGCTTATTTTTTCCCCCAGGAGGCGCGCATAGACAATGCCGCCATTATCCGTGGACACTGCACTCATTACCGTTTTTGCGCGCGCGTCTGGCTCCAATAGGGTTGGCTATGGTTCACCTTGGGTGTTTTTATTAATTGACAAGAACTTCAAATATTAACATTGCATTTAAAGTACTTGACAAGAACAAAAAGTGTTTTTTTGCTGCAACATAAAAGGAGGGGGTTTTATGTTGTAACATACGTATAGTATGTAATTTTTCCTATTTCATATATTCGTCAATTTTTTCGTTGATTATTGACGAATTTTTGTTTGAGAGAATATACTTTCGAGACGGTCCCATAGAGAAACAGAGAGCTTTATCTACCTTTAACATTTGGGATTTGAACCCACGATTTGTTCACATATCGCGCTTGCTTTTCTTTCCACCGCTGTTCTGACCAATTTGTCTATTATAATAACTTCTTAACCTTCAGTAAGCGCCCTCTACCGTATAGGTTTAGAACTACATACTGATCGGCCCGTGGTATTCGTTGTAGAAATGTACACTCAAATTCTATTGCAGTGAAGGTCGTGCGTTCGAATCCCAGACCGCATGGGGAGACACAAATTTTCTGTTTCTTTAAAAGCGTCACTTATGCCCTTTATTATATTTGAAAAAACGATCCGTTCTAAGTACGGATAGTAATAAATTATACGAGGCGTAAGCTAAAAACGACTGACGGACGACTGATGACAGCTCATATGGAGAGTAAATTTGAAATTAGAATTGACGACTCGCAGAATAACGGATTATCATGTTTGACACATTACAAATCGTAAAATATTGGACGCGGGCATTAGACAACCCTACCAGTGGCATTGTTCGGGCGCGTCTACCTGTGCCTATCGACCATCGCCGCTCTTCAAATGGGTAATGTGTTTATAGTTTTTTACCCACTGCATTGTGCAGCGGTTGATCTAATTCGATTTTAGAATGCTTGCCTGCTGTGGGTTTAGGCTTGCATTGTCTTGCCTGCTGTGGGTTTAGGCTTGCATGGTGTAAAAATATTAAACAGGATATTTTTGGTTTAGACAGTCGTATTTGATAATTGTTAATTTGTATTTCTTTTTGGAAATTGCACACTGAATACACTACCTTCTCCCAAGATATCTTGCTCAAAAATTAGCCATAGAGCTTTTGTTACCGATTTCGAAACGATTGGTACCACTGCATATATATAAACACATTCATATTAAACTCCTCAGCCGAAAAGCCAGTGAGTTTGACTTAGGCGTTGCACCATATCTGAGGTCCTAGGTTCGATTCCCGGTATAGTCAATATAGAAAATGCACTTATCTATATATTATTAGATTTCTGTAACATAAGTGTATTCTGTGGCTGTATTATTGATTTTCCATATTGACTTGACCGAGAATCGAACCCGCGACCTCATCTCGCCTCTCAACTACAGAGGTCCTCAAAAATCCTTGAAAGAGCAATAAGTTTGTATCGTAATCATGCCTATCTTGACGTAGTTGTATCATTTAAGAATTCCACGATTTCATGACTCACTTAGTTCGAACCACAATTTAATGACTTATCGATATTGATTTCAGATCTCATAAACTCAACCTTAACCACCTTGTTTCAGAAATCATTTTCATTTTGTCGCCAATTTACAAACGAGGAGGAAAACTGAACGAATAAAAGCTCATGAATGAAGCTCCCGTGAGAAACGCGTAATTTTCAAACCCTAACGTCCACTAAAGCGGGAGCGACTAAAGACTGAATGTATGAATAGAACGATCGACATTAGATTCTCATGAAATAAAGAAATTGGTTAAAATTGTGTTACCAACAAGCCCTATGAATATGGTAATTAATAGAGCATATTGTATTATCATTACAGGACCTTGAAAATTTAAGTCTTTAATGGAGCATGACGGGGGATACAAGGATAAAACATTACTTTGCAAATAATTTGATGATACGCGAAAAGTTGAAAATATTTTTCAAAGTTGATTTTAAATGCAGCGGTATGATGTTTTAGGGATCCATAATATTTTCATTAACTACCAATACAAGACAGTGAACAATTAAGGACAGAACAATTAACACCTTTTAATCGGTAATGACACTGATACATTTTTGGTAATTCACTGACTGGCTTGACCAAGTACACCGATTTATATATTTACCAAATGGGCCCCCATAAAATAAATAAAAGAATCATATCAACCAACTGATCGTAAACCAAGATTTTCCCAAATACCAAAGTGCCAAACAAATCCCTAGTTTGGTACTCAACAATCTATCTAATAATATTAAGAGCCAATCCATCACACCCAGACTCAAGTTCCAACGACTATTTTAGCCACTGTGTCATCGAGGTAGTCAAAAAAAAATTGCGTAATAATTAAAAACTCAGAATATGAAAATCATCTGTAGCACAACATAAGCTATACCGAGCGCGCACAAAGCTATTTGCTGAATGGTAACTGGCATACGGGTTCAAACGCAACCAGTTCGCTGATAAGAATGCAGCGAGCCGGCCCAGTGGCCCACTGACTCACAGTATTTGGTACATTGCTTTTATTGCTGGATAAGGGCGGGCATTGCAATTCCATGACCTGCCCTTAAGTTTTGCAGTGCCGAATCGAACTAAAAGATCTTTCTCAGAAGAACAAAATCGTTCAGTTATCTTTTTGTCTATGTTCATCGCGTTTTAATAATAGGAGTTAGGTCTGGTATGGTGGAAAGTAGCCCTTTCTTTCTACACTTATATGAGAAAGAAGAATGTTCCGTATTTTTATGTTTGTGTGTTTGTAATAAATGAAATCAAAAATTACTGACCCGATTTAAAAAAACACCTTTGGATAATAAATAAATAAATATTGGACAGCATCACATACATTGCTCTGATTCTGTGGTAAGTAGCTAAAGCACTTGTGTTACAGAAATCAGAAACAACGACGGTACCACAACATCCAGACCCGAGACAATACAGAAAACTTCGTTTCCCATATTGACCCGACCGGGGATCGAACACATATTTTAACAAATCCAAGAATTTGATCCCAGCCCAATCAAAGTTAATTCAACTTAAAGCCTGGCTTATTAGACCAATTGCATGCCGCGAGCAATCAAGAGCATTTGACCCAAAACAAGCATCCAGAGGTCGGTATACAGCCGACGGTTCCTTTACCCTTTTCAATCACTATTGCCTCTAATCGCGCTCGATTTTGGTTAGACCAACGAAGAAAAACAAGCAGAGGGTAAGTTTTTAGAACCACTATTTCAAAGCCTAACTCACGTGAGCTTTATAGAGGTCTAAAATCATAAAATATGAATTAAACCAATTTTATGAGCATTTGTTTGTGAAGTGGTAACATATTATTATAATGTAAGTTTTAAATAAATGAGCTAAAATACAAAAGACGGTATAACAATTAAAGGCAAAAATTACACTCGGATTCGATTCCCGGTCAGGTCAATATGGGAAACGAACTTTTCTATATTATCTCGGGTCTGGGTGTTGTGGTACCGACGTAGTCTCTGTTTTATAACAAAAGAGCTAAAGCTACATACCACAGAATCAGAGCAATTTATGTGATGTTGTCCAATATTTATTTGTAGGATCTGGTGTAAAATGTGACATGGCGTGGGTATCATGCAATGAGGAATCTTGGTAGTGTAGTACTGAATTTAATCACAACTATTCACAAAGTTACAAAACCAAGGCACTAGGCGAAATGTGGAACAGTTCCGTGGCGACTCTTCACTCCTCGGCTGCTCGATTGAAAGTGAGCTCCGTCCAGTCCGAATCCATCGTCACGACTCTGTTGAAGCGCGCACCGGAAATCATAGTTGTGCGAACGAACCGCTTGGTGGCGTGTTGCGCTTCGTTTAGTGTCCGTACTCATGACCGGATGCGACACGGCCATCCTGAGCGACACACGTCCTCGTGTGTTAGTCTGCAAGCAAAAGAAAACCGCAACATTTCCGTTCGGCCAATCCTGCCGTAACAACTTCATACTCGGTAGTAAGACAGAAACAAAACTGAAAACTATGGTCACTTCTAGTGACTTTGTTTTTCTAGCACAAGCTTCATAATTAATCTAAGACTGTTAAGAGATCTATTTACACTGATATATTAGCAATCACAGCTTCTAATTCTTTAACTAAACCGTATCTAAGACAACTCAATCATTTTTCAAAAACCTGAAGATCACAGAGACCATGTACCATTTGAGCATCATTTTCCACACAGGAAAATCACAATTAAACTCATCATAATTAGAATATGCACCAGGTATCACATTCGCGGTCCACATCTATTACAATCATCCTTCCCCACGGGAAGCCCGAGTCATCTCTCGACTCTATGATCTTCGCTACAAGGCAAGATCCGACTGTACCACCCAGAACTACCGCCCACCGCCTACCCACGGACTACATAATGCAGATGCCGATTTCTACTAGGCTACGGCTACGGCATTCTAGTACAGTCTCCGACCCAACGAATCGAGAACCTGTGCATGTAACTAACCACTCATAGATGGTTCCTTGTCATCTACCTCGTCATCATTTACAATCTCAATTGGTATCTGGCTCTCAGGCATCTTCCTGACACTATCATGTGCATACTTGTAAGTACGCTTGTTGGTCAATGACCTCAGAACATACCTGTCACCATCTAAAATTTCGACAATTTGAAACGGACCTCTAAACTTTGTATCTAATTTTGTTTGGTTACGTTCCTCATTTTTAATTAAAACAAATTCACCAAACGAAGACCTTCAATTTTCTTTAGTCTATGCACATACGGTCTGACCAGTCCTGTTTTTTTACCTTTTTTTTTACTCTTTTGAGCAGGGCTAGCATAAGGGGAACTACTGGGCCTAATTATATTGGCGTGCAACAGTTCGTCAACTATATTTTGCATAACGTGACGTTCCTCCAGAGATAGCCTATACGGACGTCTTTAAACCGTACGACTAGGGTCTACCATCCTAATCACCAATTCCCCCGTATTTACGCGAGTAGTTGGAAAACCGTTAATCAAAAAGTCGGAGTATTGTTTTAAAGTATTCACAAGCTAGTTTGACCTTTCGGTCGGGATATTTGTGACAAGAAAATAAAAATTATCCGTGGGTACACATGAATCACTCGCATTACACGCGTTTACAACCCTATCTCTCACTAACGTGAATTCATTTACCGACATTACCTATCAAAAACCCGTTCTTTAAAATCTCACGATCTTTTAAAATGTTACTTCGCAAATAAGCATCTGGCAAAACATGAAATAAAATCTAGGTCGTAAAATTATTAATTTCTACCCGACATAATTTTTTTAAAGTACAGTTAACATTTTGATTGTCTATCCAAATTAAATTTAATAATTTGCCACTAAATTTACTCACGATACTCTTTCATTAATTGAAACACTCAGCTCCCGAATCAAAGTCAAACTGAAAAGACTCACCCAGGTGGGTTAAGGTTCCGGATGGGGCCTCAACCTGGCACAGGTCTACTCGCTTCTCCACTGGAACTGCAGCACTGGATCCGCCGGCTGTGCGGCGGTTGGCGATATGACCTCTAACACCACACTTGTAGCAGGCGACAGCGCCGCTTGGTTGCTGGCGTTGAGCTGTAGTTGTTGGAGCTGGTGTAAGCGTTGATTTTTTCGCTTCGGTCTTCCTTGTGTAACAATCCGCTTGCTTATGCCCGAGCTTGCCGCAGGCATGACACTTTATTTGCGAGGGTGACGAAAATTTCGACCGTTTTTCACTAGTAGCATCATTCCGTATTTCCATTGGGATCTTCCGCTTTAGGTACGAAAAAGCTTGAAATTCTTGTTTCAGCTGATGAAGTGTTGTGAGCTCCATTGTAAAAGCTAGACTTTGCAGGAGAGTATCCATTTGGGCCAAATGAGTCACAACCGTCGACACTGCAATTTGTTCAAGGCTTGTATTTTTCCATCGGCTAATTAATGACGTAACAAGACGACTCACGTATGCGGCATAGTTTTCATTCGCCTTAGGTTTTTCGTTACTCAAATTTATAAGGGTAGCCGCAGATGTTTCCACACGGATTAATCTGGTCACGAATAATTCCTTAAACTCGGTCCAAGCCATTCCTGGATAAGTTATTTGAGACAACCATGTTGATGCCGACCCTTTAAGCGCCTAACTCGCTAATTATCATTACAAGCTGACTCTCTTACACTGCATTTCTGTCCAAACACAAATCAGCCGTTGCGCACCATGATCGCGCATCCGAATCTTGCTTATTGGGGTTGAATTCCGGCAATACTACATTTTTGTTCACACCCGGAGTTTTCACTGCTTGAATCAGTTCACGCATTTTTTGAATTTGCATTTCAAAAAGTAACCGCCAATTATTTCCATTTACTTCACCACCACCAAGGTCATTTGCACGATTTGATCTCGCTTCTGATGTAGGATCTTGTGTAAAATGTGACATGGTGTGGGTATCGTGCAATGAGGAATCTTGGTAGTGTAGTACTGAATTTAATCACAACTATTCACAAAGTTACAAAACCAAGGCACTAGGCGAAACGTGGAACAGTTCCGTGGCGACTCTTCACTCCTCGGCTGCTCGATTGAAAGTGAGCTCCGTCCAGTCCGAATCCATCGTCACGACTCTGTTGAAGCGCGCACCGGAAATCATAGTTGTGCGAACGAACCGCTTGGTGGCGCGCTTGCGTTTCGTTTAGTGTCCGTACTCATGACCGGATGCGACATATTTATATTCTTACATGAAAATATTAAAAGGCGATAGACTTGTATGTAGAAAAAGGTAATATATACCTGAAAAGTACTTGAATGTGTAATTCATTTATGATAAAAGTTTTGATCTCCGAAAAGAAATAGACCAACTCACTCTTAATATCAACAGATGCCTTTAAAATGAGCCATTCATATTGGTTAACCCCACGCTCACATTATGTACTCATAACTGGAAAATTCGTCAAGTCCAAAACCTCAATCGCAATTCAAAATGAGATCACCATCAAACCAATTCCCTTCTGCGTATTCCCATAACATCAGTTATACTTAGACCAGCCGGCATATGTAAATTTACGTACCGATCCTTCCAAGAAGACGCCATCTTGCCCCCTAATTATTTTTAATTGCCGCAAGCGCACCGCGGCCTTCGACACTTGTCTTTTAATTTTTTTCGCGTCTAGTCACTGAATCATTTCGATTACACTATAAATGACTCATGTTGCCGCACGCGATTATGCCCGTACTAAAACAAGTAGGTTTTTTACCTGTGCTTCTAAGAACTGCTCGTAAATCAGACGTGGCGCCCTATTATTTGCGCGTTCGCATAAATTTCGGGACTCTGTGATTGCGCCGGTCACTAGGGCGCCGCGGGTGGCGCAATTTTCTTGCTCTGGATGCGATTATTTAGTGCAGTAATGGTGCGTTTTGTTTTAATGTTGGGAATGAAGAGGCTTTATAATGAGCGGAGCGTTTGAATCTTACTTTGTCGGCTAAAGCTCTGTACGGTTGAAAGCACGTAAAACTACACACTTAAGTAGCAGCTTTAAGCACTAAAATCGAACTTTAATAGTTTAGCATTATGTGAAAGAAAGAAAGAAAGAAAACACATTTATTGACCACTTGACAGCACAACACGACAAACAAAAACAAAAAACAAAAAGAAGTACAGGAAAAAGTAAAACAGGACAAACATGAAGTAGGTAATTAAAAAAGAAAAAAATCAAATGGGAAAATGGTCAACTAGGCCACACCTCAGCTGTATGCTGTGTGCTGTTTATCGTACAGTTAAAAGTACGTCAGACTTATACCTTGGACTTTTACCGCCCTTATATTGTGGGTGTTAGAATTGATAATCAAATTGGAAGTATTTGTTGTGCTATCGCCTGTAAAAAGCTTATATAACCGAGTTCAAAAAATGATTGGTGTGAGTTGTATTGAGTTGGTTGGTGTCTCTATTTGAACGTATGAATGTTTTATGAGCGTTCGCGAATATTTTCGTCATTTATATACCAATTTTGATTTTTTCAGCCGGAAAGAAGATATTTCGACATCGGAACCATGAAAAGGACCCATGATCTGATGATAGCGTCCCAGAGAAATCGAGAGGAAGTCGGTTTTTTTTCTTAGCATGATATAATTAATATAAGATACTTGAAATTTAAAATTATGTTCAATTGATGAAGTCCGATTGATTTTGTTTTTTACATTCATTATGTAGGTATATAGCTTTCTCGAATACAACTAACTGCACGCCTAAAAAGTTGCTAACGGTTGCTTGTAAGTATTTTTTTTTTATTTTTAATTTTATAAAAAAAGGTCCACCAACAGCTTACACACTAATACATGTTTGATAATAATATGGTTTGAAAGATTAACTAAATGTTAAGCCACTTAAAGGCGAACACATCATGCACTTACAACTAGTACAGAATTAGGAAGACTTAAAAATATATATTTTAAAAATTATACAGTTTATCTTTTAAAATGAAAATATATGGATAAAAATTCAGTAAGTGTATTTGTTAAAGAGCAATAATTTTGAAATTCATTTACTATCCAACACGGATTTACGAATTTTACGCAATGACATGGAAAAGAGATCAATATCTGTGGATCGATTGAATTTATTGTATAGCCTTAGTACTCTTGGAATCGGTGAGTTTGCACCCAAAACAGTTCTACGAAACGGAATAACAAATGTGTCTATTGGAGTATGTAAACAAAAATCTGCATCTATGACATCGTTTGAGTCATAAACTTAAGCAGTGATTTTTTATTTCTCCAAGTTATAGACGTAGAGATAGCAAACGATTGGCTCGCTGTCATCGAAACCCCAGCTGTACATTACAAGAAACAAAGCGTTATGCGGCGCACATGTCACGGAACAATACCGGCATGCGGTGCCGGTAGTTGCCACCGTGTTTTTGCGCCATTTTTATTGCACTTTTTGCAGCCATTTCCCTTGAAACCTTATTTTTTGTCTCTCGCCCATTGTCGGGGAGTGAGAGCACTTTCATCCGGTCAATTTGGCCGTAAAGCTCGAATGTGTTTCGAATGGCTGTTTTTGATTTGCATTCAATTTCGTTTATGTTATGCCTGTAAGATGCGTAGTTAAAGTGTGGTCTTCATGAACGCGATTTGCACAATATACGCTTAGTGCATTATAAATGAAGATAAATATATATCATATATGTATTTTTTTATATTACCTACACTCCAAGATTGACCTCATCCCACCTGATGTTAAGTTGGACTGAAGTCCTAGCGAACTTAATAAGGGCGACAAGTACAGCATTAAAATAGCTGTTATTGGACTTGTCGCCCATACCTTGAAGGCTTGAACCCCGCTACTAAAGTAGCACCCCCCCCCCCCCCAAGAGTTCTGGAAACCTTACTCACACTCAGGAACACAACAACACCGAAAGGTGGGGGTATTACACCTTTCGGGCTATAAATCGCTATGCCCTACCTCTCTTAAAATGATATATTGGACCACATCACACACATTGCTCTAATCCTGTGGTAAGCTTAAGCATTTGTGTTAGAGAAATCAGAAAGAACGACGGTACCACAACACTCAGACCCCAGACAATATAGAAAAGATTTTTTATTTTTATAGTACTTTACGCCGTACTAGCGAACTTTAAATATTAGAAACAGAAACGAAAAGTATGTAGTTCTAAACATATTCGGCAGAGGGCACTTACCGGAGGCTAACGGTTGATACAGCAGAAAAATTTCATCGCCTACGATAACTTACGGTTAGCTCAGTTGGAAGAGCAGCACGCGCGATACGTGAAGTTCGTGGGTTCAATTCCCGCACAGCAAGGGGAGATAACATTTTTCTGTTTCTAATATTTAATATAGAAAAGTTCGTTTCCCATTTTGACCCCACCGAGGTTCGAACCCGGGACCTCTGAGATTGTACGTCGCCAAAGTCCAACTGGCTCGCGTCTCGGCTATGGAGGTCGTCGAATATAGCATAGCTCGTAACTAATAAATTTAGCAAAATGGTGTATGCTTTAATGATTATTGAAACTGACGTGTGCGTTGCTTACAGAAGGATTAAGAACTGGAATTGGCCTTTTCAACAGGCCTTGGTTTTTTAAAGGCTGTTTTAATGAATAAATAACAGGCATTAGATGGATTGATGAACTTTGATATTAATGCAACTTTAGATAATTACAAATATCAATAATAAAAAACACTAATATCAATAGCATGTCAACTTGTTATATGACATAATGTTTATAATAAAATAAATTCCTACCTTATACAGGAAGATCATTAAGAGCTTACTTCAATGAAAACTTTTCAATATCTAGTAATAGATTGCAAGTAAACAAAAATTATGGAGATATGTTCGTTTATAGAAATTAATAGTAATATTGAAACTTTGTACATTATTAATTTGACTAAATTAATGGAGTTATGTCAAGATATTTCGACGTTCTATTTAAGAATTTACTCAAGACTTCTTTCTATTCCAATGCGATTTTCCATTTCAAGGCATAAAAACCTTTTGATTGAAACTAATTTAGAAATAAGAACTTTATCCGAAGCCAAGGAACCGAATATAAAGCAAGGATGCCGGTGAGGTCTGGTCACAGTAAAGCTGTTCAAATAACAATTTCAATTTTATTTTTTATGCAACAAAAATTATTATTCGGCGTGTGACCCAAAGCACTTAATGCGAACAATATAAAAAATGGAGCCCGAACATAAATTCGGAATTCCATTAAACCACGGCGATTTATCTCGGTAACCCTAAGCTACTAGTCGACCAGAACCTTTAGACATCCGACAGCGATTCGCTTTCATACATTTGAAGGTCTTCCTATTTTGGTTCTGTAGTACGGAGATTCAAACGTCCGAAATAGATAGACCTGTATTTTCGAAGAGGGAGTTCGTGAGTAAAGGTCTGGTTAATCTGGGCGTGTACAGAGATGTGTATACGGGGTGTACGCTCACGCGCACAGGCGCACGCGCAGGTACGCGGGTTAATTGGCTTCGTATGTTCAGTGCTCATAAAGTTTCTACCTGTGAGCAATTCGCTGTACCAGTGATCGAAGGGTTTAGCCTTGGTCCGGGACAGTGATCGGAGATAAATATCATTTATTCAATTAAAGTTGGTTTACCAGTGAAATGGTTAGGCGCGAGTAGCACAGGGTTGATTTAGTAAGCGAGGCAGAATTTATTTATTGATTTATTGTAAAGAATACATTTCCATCATTACGTGTACAAAAATGTTGTTCTATTATATACAAGTCATCCTGTGTTGTTCCTTTGTTTTCTTTTAAAAACATATGCATTAAACTTATTGTAAGTCACAGGAATAAAATAAGAATCAAATACAATTAAAATCCGTATATTTGCTGACACTGTGACACTTTTTTTAATGACAAGAAATATTTCAAATATCAAAAAGAATATCAAAAACAATTAAAAAGAAATAATGACAAAATATATAAAAAGGTTTTGCGTCGGCAACACTTATTAATAGCTTTTAATTAGATATTAGCGGAGAAAATGTAAGAAATCGGTACAAAGATTACATTCGAATGAATAATTATATGTTGGCAATAGCAATCATGTTGATAATTACATGTTACTATTGAGATTTCTTGGACATGAATTCTTTTAGCTTTTAGAAATTTTAGTATTTTTTTTATACTAACAGAGTATATTGCTCCTCCCAGCCTGATGGTAAGCAAGAGGAATCCACATCGGGATGACAACGGATTTGATAGCGTAATATCCTATCCGTTAGCATCGCCATACTGACCCGCAAGATGTTCCTTCACGCTCCTTTTGAAGGAATCCATGTCACAGGAAGGAGGAAACACATGAGCATGAAACAATGATGCAGCAAAGACATGAGTTACCAAACTTTTTGTTTCTCGATGGAATATTTTCCTCGATACAGCCAAATAATAACAAGACTATTGTTGTTCACAATTTTGAATACCAAGACTAGTGAACGGGATTTATTATTCCTTATGATAATACATACAGTATGGCCGAGTTGTATGAAATTGTAATGTGTCTATAATATATGTAATTTCTCTATGTATAGACAATATGTATGAGTACATATGTACACGACAGAATATGAAACTACCCAAACATGATCATTTTACAATACTGGACTTTATTGCTTTCAAAATTTACTTGAAAATTGTCTTTGGACTTTTTCAAAGACAATTTTCAGGCTCTCAATAACCATTATTTTCGTAAAGAGGAACCAAAAGAAAATATCTAAATTATGGACAGTTATTGTTCTTACTAGGCGGACAGATATTTTCTTTTTCTACCTGACTTTCAATGATCGCTTATTTATGGTTTTTACCCATAAGCTAAAGCACTTCTGTTAAAGAAATGAAAAATAAAGAAATAACGAAGTTTGTTTTATTTTAGATATATTAACCCAACCAGGAATTGAACCCAGGACCTCAACGATAACGTGACGCCAAAGTCCAGCACTCTTACCTCTCGTCTACGGAGGTGGTCTTATTATTAGGCAAATTTTATTTTACCAATAACAATCCACAATTAGGTGTGGACCAATACCAAAAAATGTCCTTAAGATGTTTTCCTTCATTGTTGATTAGCAATAATACATGTATTATTTGACATGCTTTAAAAAGAATCTAATAAGGAAGTATCACTTACAAAAGACACGAGAGAAAGAGACAGAAACATCACCCACGTTTCAATACACGGTCATACAATTACCTGCTCCGGAGACCCACGAGTAAATTTTAATTGACAAAAAAACGACCCAACCAAATTTATATATACGGAATTTATTTTATTACACGTATTAGTTGCTTCGCATGTGTGCGTAGGCGCAGTGGTATATTATTCTTTACAAATGTTTTTTTAGCTGTTAGGTGTCGGGGTATCTTTACTCTTTACCTGAACGATAGAGTTATGTTAAAAGGCGCTGTTTTTGTAAAAATTCGGACTTGCATGTGATAAGAGTAATAAAACCTCACAAAGTTTACTAATGATCTTCTCTCTTTGAATCGCAAGCGCATGAGCACTTGTATCTGATGATTTTTCGTCTTCTCAGCCCGCTGCTACACAATGCTGGGCCCGTTACTGACTAGAAAATAGTAGCGGCCGCAAAAAACTTCGTAACACTGAAGTTAGTCTTTTTCAGCCATGATAATAAAAGGTATATGATTCAGTGAATGTTGCATTTCAATTAGAATTTTTGTAATCGGCCGTTTTAAAGTTTATTAACTAAGAACACTCACGTTTTTCCGTGACAGAGTGCTCAAAAAACATTTCTGCAACGAATGGACCACGGGCGGATAAGTATGTAGTTCTAAACATATTCGACAGAGGGCACTTACCGTAGGCTAACGGTTGATACAGCAGAAAAAATTCTTCGCCTACGATAACTTGCGGTTAGCTCAGTTGGAAGAGCAGCACGAGAAGGTACGCAAGGGGTGATGAAATGTTTCTTTAAAATACTTAACAAACATCCATTCACAGTAAAGGACTTACCTACTTTAATTAAGTGTTCTACCGAGCTGTCTGTAGGAGACCGTAAGATAGTAATACATTAGGAACAGAACACATGCCCTTAAGTATAAACAAGAGTTCATTTAAATGCAATTGAATAAACCTGAACGCGACGCGTATTGCTCGAGCCATTGCACCAATTTTCCAGCGCGCCTGCACTTTCCGCCTCGCAGTGCGCCGCTGCACTCCTGCATCAAAGGCGAGCCTCAGACGGCCCGTTTGATCTGCACCGCGCCCACTGAAGTGATTGTCCTTTGATTAATGTTGTTTTATTGCAGGTCCGTGGGTGCTTACCCAGTCGCGAAAATGTCATATAGAATGGGAAAATTGTGGGTCTTTGTGAAATTATCGGATTGAGAGGAGCGGATTGGATGTGGTGGAAGGTATCGGAAGGAAAAGCATCGTTGAACTGATTAATTGGTATTTATTTATCATTTAGTGTGTAAATTCCTTAGTATTGTTCAATAGTGAGTGGTATATATATATATATATATAATCTAATAGCAATTGCCTGCGACTTTGTAGCGCTATTTTGAGATAAAAAATTATCCCAAGGTTTCCTATAATATGTTATTCTATAAGGTTTTCCCTTGTACTATGAGCACCAGACGACGGATACTAACTGGGGGCGTTATCGCAGCACACCCAGACCCAAGTCAATTTATAAAAGTTTGTTTTCCAAATTGACACGACCGGGAATCGAACCCGCGCTTTGGCCGCCTACCTAAGCCGCTGCGCCACCAAGGTCGTCAAGTCAAATAAAATAATCTATAGGTATGTCGAATATCTAGGAACTTGTCTACGTGGATAATTTACTTGGAGACCTTTTGCCTTGAAACGGGCTTAAACTAGGTAATTGCCTCCAGGAAATCCTCTTGATCGAATATAGCACCCAACACACGTTTATCTACACTAATATTATAAAGAGGAAAGATTTGTACCTATGTTTGTATGTTTGTAATGAATAGGCTCAAAAAGTACTGTGCCGATTTAAAAAATACTTTCACCAATAGAATGCTACATTCTTCCAATTTGACATAGGCTACAAAATTAGGGACCCTTGGTAAAATTTGAAAAATTTCAATAGAAAAGCGGGAAAAATTGTCTAAGGCGAAACGAAGTTCGCCGGGACCGCTAGTTAGTTCTTATAACGCTCCTGTCTAATTAAGTGAGTGCCAATAGCAATTAATTCAACTTGTTCTTACTTTTTCGGCTCAATAACACATTGCAACAATAATATGCAAATGCATACTGACATTACTGACGGATGAAATATTCCAGTAACAACTTTTTCGAGCGATAAATTCATGACATATCGGACAAAAAAAGAACGGAAAGAAATATTTCTACCTCGCTTAACCTAGACTCAAAAAGCCGATAGTTTAAACACATTACGCAACCCGTAACATCACACTCGGTTAAACTACTAAACGCAAATGCGATTAACTATTTACAAATACTTCAAAAGGACCTTATTCTTTCGTAATAGAACACACATTGCGTCTGGAGTTTCGTACAATGCTAATGTGTAATGGATAATAGCAATGTATGACAGATGTATGGACTGCATTCAACTACAGAAGCTCAATGGATATTGTATTTGTTGCTTTTTTACTTGCACAAAGGAGTTTAGAATCCATTATGGTTAGGATTAGGTGCGTATGAGTGCAATCCGGTTTATTTCTTTTAACCGTCTTTGTCTAAGAAAAAAATCAAATTTAAGATTGTTAAATTTGATCCCGAATTTAATATTAATTACACACTTCTATGGAATATTTCAAAAGTTTAATAGTACCTAGTCTGCAAATGCAAAAATATAAAAATCAGGTATCTTTTTATTGATATATAATATATTACCAGTAATGTTTATGAATCATGTCTGTCTTTATTAACCAAATAAATTAACTCCGGTTCAGAACCTATATATAACTACAGGGAAAATACCGGCAAGAAAATCTGCAGTTTTCACCACTTATATTATAAAGCTACTTATAATATAAATTTAATCGGTTTGCTAGAACGCGTCAATCTCAGAAACTACTGGTTAGAATTGAAACATTTTGTCGTAGATAGTCCATATCTAGGAAGGCTATAGTCTATATTGCATCACACAGAATACCAGCGCTCCTGCGGCATCTATTGTCGTAGCAGCTTATGCTGAGGCTGGGACCTTGTTAGCTGAGCAATCACTATGAGAGAGGTAGGGCATAGCGATTTATCGCTCGAACTGGAGCAGCCTGACTGGTGAAATACCTCCACCTTACAGAAGACCGCAGCCTAAATAACAATCACTTCTGTGTTGTTGTGTTCCTGCGTGTGAGTAAGGTTTCCAGAGCTCCTGGGGGGTGCTACGTTAGTAGCAGGGGTCAAGCCTTCAAGGTAAGGCCGATAAGTCTAGTAACAGATTTATTATGTTGTACTTGTCACCCTTGAGGTAGGACTTCATTAACACTTAACATCAGGTGGGATGAGGTCAATCTTGAAGTGCAATATAAAAAAAAATATGTTTTTTTCTTTTCTTTTTATGTTAGTTTACTTCTACTGTACCTATTAATTGTTCGTGTCACTTTTATGTCTGTGTACTGTGATACTGTTGATTGTGTGTGCTAATAAATAAATTATTATTCTTATTCTTACGCTGCTACTGCGACAAATAAGAGCGAAGAATCAGTCGAAAATGGAAAATACATGAAGCTTAAAGCTTACTACGAGCTGTCAAAATGTATTGGGGAAACGAGACCACACTATTCTATTCCCAGTTGCCACCTGTTAGAAACAGATTTTTTTTTATCTCCCCTTGCGGTGCGGGAATCCAACCCACGACCTTCACGTATCGCGCGTGCTCCTCTTACCAACTGAGCTAACCGCAAGTTATCATAGGCGATGAAATTTTTCTGCTGTATCAACCGTTAGCCTCCGGTAAGTGCCCTCTGCCGAATATGTTTAGAACTACATACTAATCTGTTTCTAATATTTAAAGTTCGCTAGTACGACGTAAAGTACTATAAAAATAATAAAATCGATTAATGTTAGAAACTTTCTATAGCCTAACTAAACTAAAGCGTATAATAACGCTGATATATAGATAAAGCGGCATCTCGCTTCCTCCATGGAATATATAACTTAAAAATAAATACACAGCTATTCTATTCTATAATAAATTAATATTCAATTCTGGTGTTTAATTTATTGCTATTTATTATTATTAATTTTGTTGTAATCCATACTCACATTTTTACTGTTACTGTACCCATAAACGAACTATCTGCATGACCTAACGGTTGACTGGTAGAGCATGCTCCTAGCATTAAGTCCGCCTTTTTACTTTTTATTTTGTGCAATAAAGTTTATATATAAATAAAACAAATTATTAGCTTTAAAAGCTGACGATAAGGCCCCAGGTAGGCATAAAATATATCAAATAAACGTAAAAAAGTTCACAAACTTACACAAACAAATTCGAAATAATCGTGCACGGGCATTCAGTCCATAGATAGTCGCAAATCGAAGATCACTGAACTCCTACATAGAACGTTTAACATTCCGTCCTTTTTAAATTCAGTATACCGCACATTCTTCCCCGCGTCCTAAGTTTACACATTTGAAATGCTTATGAAGATCAGCTGTCCGAATTCGGAATCAGATCTATGATAATAACTTCTATACACCGATTGTACTTTCAAATGCTGAGTGCGTTAACCGAAACCAGCTTATTTGGGAGTCAAAGAAATCATTGACTCGCGACCTAGAGGTGACTGCACACCAAGAGCCAGCCGAGATCATTCCACAGCATAATCGAAAACATCGACAGAATAGAAAAACTAAGAAAATTAAGCACCGAATAACTAATTTTTAACTTTTTAACTCCGTTTGTAACGAATACATGAATGGGAAAATGTAATGTATTGATGAAATGTGCATTTGGAAGCAAAATACGGAATAAAGATGAGGTATTACAATAGTAAACGCGCAATTTGGTTAATGCAAATGGTCTGTGCTTGAACTTGACTTGTATGAGACGAGCCTGTAAGCGCAAAATTGAGAGAATTTTCTCGAGTGTAAAACATGTTTGTCCAAAGAGTTCCTTGACGTTTGAAATCGGAAACGAACTGAATAAATATTAGTGGCATATCGTGAAACAAATTCACTGTAGAAATTTTAGGCGTATTGTCTATTAGTACATAAGCCAAGGTAATCTAGTATTTATTTATTTATTTATTTTAAAATAATTGAGACTGGTTTGCAGGAAATAATATGTAAAAACACTTCTGCACTATAGGTATTCATTCTAACTAAACTATTTTTGCCTATCATGAATTTCATGCACTGATTATATAATTTTCACTTAATTCCGTGTTGTAGAGAGTGTCACCAGGCATTTCAGCTAAGTCTTATTTTGTATTTTTTATTCTTATAATAAAGAAATAAACCCTAAGATAACAACAACAAAGTAACAACTCATTAAATCCAGCATCCAAATGTTAGTGAACCCATTAGTAAGGTAACGTATCCTAAAATGACCACGAAAGGATCTATGCTCTGAGATATCTTGAAATTTTTTTGTAAAAAAGAACTTCTGATTTTCTTGACGGTATCTTCTCTGTAGTTATAGGTTCCGACACGGAGGTAGCATCATTTGATTAAAATAGTACAGAGACTATTCATATGTGTGTTACTAATGTAAATGTGTCTGTTGACTTTTCAGATTCAAATCATTGAAGCAGAATTTTAAGTGCTGCAAAAATAATATTCGCTAGTGTGTACTCAACTGCCGACCCCTAGGATTGTGGAGGCGTCTTGGTCCCTTAGACGATAAATCAGCAGTTTTTGTGAGTCGCGGACGTGAGAACCGCTCGCGTGTACCGTGCACGTGCGCAATGCAACTTATTCGTATGGAGCGATGCACTGATTTACGAGTGCATGGCATGGGTTGATTCGATGCAGTTAAATTCGCCTTACTTTTCTGCGTGGTGCTGGCAGTTTTGAACCGCCAATGGGATGTTTGACGTTTATAAGTTGGACATGACTATGTGCCTATGGCATCATATCTCCAAAACTAATAATTTCAAGATATTTTGTTTTTTTTTGGATAGAAAAAATAATTCGTTGGGAGTGTGTCTTAGCTATGTTTGATAAAAATCGGTTCAAGATGGCCGCCGACACAAAATGTCAGATTACATATTTTAGCACCACTCCCATAATATAGGTTTTAAATAAAAGTTCTTGAGTAGTACCTACTATATTATGACAAATTTCAAAACCAAAATGCACTAATATCAAAGTGTTGGGGTTTTTATTTATTTTTTTTATAAAAATCTTGAGTATGTATAAAAGACCGCGATTGCAAAGCTGATAATTATAAATCAAATAATGTAATAAGAATTGAAGAAGTAGGAAGAGTAGAATTCAGAGTGTTTTTTAAAAAAAATCCATACTTTTTCAAAAAGTTATTCAAAATATAGACTTTTGTAGAACTACAGATCTTTTTTTTTTCAAATATAATATTGTACGATAAGGTTTTTTGCTAAAATAAAACACCAAGTTAAAATTCAACGTGAAACGGCAAAATGTGATATTATCGCGTCCGTAAATTGTGGCATGCAAGTGTCAACGAGGGCCGTAGGTAGTGGTCATGTTTGTTTAGGACGGCCATGGCGATACTTGGAGTATTTACCCCAATTATATCCCCTTGTATTAAACGACCACTCTACCTAGACCCGTAGCTAGAAACAACTAGTATGTCAAAAAGTGCCCTAAATCATTGGTTGTGTTGTACAGCTATTATGTCTGATAAAACTTATGGGATAGAGTTTTTTTAAGCCAAAATCTAAGAGACGTCGCGAACAAATGCGATATTTGTGAGTTTATTGTTAGCGGCACAGGTAGGAGTATGAATATTTGTATAATTTATTAGGGTTCAAGGAATGGTGTAAAAAATTATATTACGCTCAGTGTAGGTAAAATCTAAATATTTACGCTTGGTGCACACTGACTACTAGCCTGGGTTCTCTTTTCAGATACAAAGTGTATTTTTGCACTGCTATTCGTAGCATAATTATCTATTTATGTTAAATACTAGTATTTTTATTATATATGTATATATATTTGTTTTATTTATTTAAGGTGACAAACAGTCATGTACATACATAGCACTATTATATACAGGGAATAATGTCAATATTTAATATAAATGTGTTCATTAACATTAAATCTGCTAAAACAGGATTCGCTCTCAAGAATCGATAGACTAGATACTCATTTTTTTATTAGCATTAACTACTCGAATCATTTTTATGAAGAAAAAAACGCATACCTAAGTCTGCAAACGCATTAAAGTCTGCAAAATTGCGAACGTTGACTAATCCTAATCCTAATGACAGTTTATGATATTCCGTTTATGTAGGTACTTGAAAGGTTGCAGAGCTACTAGTCTAGTTTTAAAGACTGAAGATGTAAAACTCACTGAAGTCTACTCTGATTTAATTATTACCGAAACGATTAAATTATAGAAATTACAGGAACTCATTGAAATTTTTTTTTAAACAAATATTTACAGGTTAATAAGAAATTCAAAATTTGACGATAAACAGGGGACAGGTGAAACTAAATAAAATAAATAAAAATATTTGACAACATCAGATACATTGCTCAAATTCTGATGTAAGTAGCTAAAGCACTTGTGTTACAGAAATCAGAAGCAACGACGGTACCAAATAAAAAATACAAGGTTGTAAAAAGCATCTGACCGTGGTCAAATACCATAAAACATGTTTATAAAACTATATGAAAATTACGTTTACTGTTTATTTTATTTATATAAACATTTTACATATATTCGTTATTTTTCTTTGTTTTATTATCTAGTAAACTTTTTTTGTAACTTTTGTACCTCTATACGCCACTCAACACAAGGTCAAGAAATCCAGAGCTCATGTGGCAATGTGCTGTAGCAGCTCATGCTGAGGCTGAGACCTTATTGGCATAAAGTTATTTTATTGTTTATATACCTAATATATGTATAAAAGTTTGTGTGAGTCTACATATAGTGCCAATATACGTTTTTTCTTTCTTTTCTTCTTTTCTAAAACTCGAGAACTCCGGCTTAGAAATGATCTGGCACTCAGTGCAGTACTTTCCGGGCTAGTGAGTGTCTTAGCTGACACATCAGCCTTTTCCACTCTACAAACAGTAGTTGGTGTGTCGAGCGCGACCTGAATTAGCCATTTGCGCGAACAATACTCGGCCGCTCTCGACGCGCCCCAGATCCGCGCCGGCCTCGATGCGCGCCTACAACTGCATACAGATGCATACATGCTAAACTATAGACTGCTCATCTTCTGATACTACTTGAAACATTTCTACGAAAAATGTGCAAAAATATCCCTTATAGCAATAAATAAAATAAATAAATATTGGACAACATCACATACATTGCTCTGATTATGTGGTAAGTAGCTTAAGCACTTGTGTTACAGAAATCAGAAACAACGACGGTACCACAACACCCAGACCCTATAGATGTCTTTCCTGTCATCATAGATGTTAGGCAAGAATTAGTCTATTGCTAAATAAATCAATTGAGGACCTCCGCAGCCGAGAGGTGAGGGTCCTGAACTTAAGCGTCGCACCATCTCTGAGGTCCCGGTCCAGTCAATATGGAAATTTTTTTTTGCATATTGTCAGGAGTTTGGGTGTTGTGTTACCGTCGTTGTTTCTGATTTCTGTAACACAAGTGGTTTAGCTACATACCATAGTATATAAAAAAAAATAAAAAAATGCTGTATCTATCTGTTTTAAATCCACCTTTTTGCCTATATAGAAAACAAAAAAAATATATAATTCTCACTTACTATTACGTAAAATGTTATTAACGTCTAATAACACTTCTATACACAACACGTACAGTATACTCGTAAATTAAATCACAGTAAACATTATCAATCACTGGATTCCACGCTGAAGAAAACTTATATCCGTCTTCTCTATAAAAAATTCTTTTTTCATTTCTAAAAAGGTTTTCGCCTATTTCATTGTTTTACTAATTAGTGTCTTTATAGCTAGCTATTACACATCCTACCTACTAAGTCAATAGACAAGCTTCGTTAATGAATAACAAATAATAACGGTAGTGTGTAAGTCATAAATAGTAATGAAATTACCACATAATTCTGAAGTATTAACCGTACACCGGACCCCCGCAGCTTAGAGATTTTCTCACAGAATGTTATCGTTACATTCTAGTACGAACGGACAGTATAATGCTTTATATGTATTTAGCACATTAAAATAACAGATTAGCGTTTGGGGAGATATGTGTTTGGAAGAAAATCGGAAATGAATTTCTGATGTTCTTTGTTTAAAACATAACTCAGTCGGCAAACGTTTAATAAGCTTTTACTTTACGACTTTTACTATAAGAATACCTATCTATAGATAGATAGACAGATACACTTTATTGCACAAAAACTTCACCGAAATAGGTTTCACAGATTAATTATAGTAGGTACAATTAAATCGGTCTTATCGCTAGGAAGCGATCTCATCAAGACAACCTTAATATACAACTAGCCGCCCGCCTCGGCTTCGAACACGCACCTACTACCTACCTCCAAGTTTTTCATATCTTCCATTGTTTTTTACTCATATTGGTATCAGTGTGATGTTAAATAGGCTCAAGCTTTTCTCGATAAATGGACTATCCGATACAGAACTAACTTTTTAATTCGTTCCTGAGATTAGCGCTACTAGGTGCAACAATAATTTTATTTACTTTTCTTTACCCGAGAAAAAACAACACTTAAATCAAGCAAAATACATTTAAAAAGTGCATAACTAATGTAGGATATAATATGCCTTTAAGAGAGCATAGCGATTTATCGCTCTAACTTAAGAAGCCCGACTGGTAAAATACCTCCACTTTACAGAAGACCGCAGCCAAATAACAATCACTTACGTGCTGTTGTGTTCCTGCGTGTGAGTAAGGTTTCCAGAGCTCTTGGGGGGTGCTACATTAGTAGCAGGGTTCGAGCCTTCAAGGTAAGGGCGACAAGTCCAGTAACAGATTTATTATGCTGTTCTTGTCGCCCTTAAGCTAGGACCTCATTACTACTTAACATCAGGTGGGATGAGGTCAATCTTGAAGTGTAATATAAAAAAAAATATCCCTACAAATAAAATTTCATTGGTTTTCTACGGTTAGTTAAGGTCATAACATTCCATAGTTAAATCCATACACTCATTCTTACTGTTACCATACCATACCCGTTGACAGATAGATCTTGCTCCTACCGTTAAGTCTAATTTTGCTTTAAAAAAAAAATACGATTATACGTTACAAACACAAGAAATGCTAAAAGAATGGGCGTTGTTTTGTAATCTAACACTTTATATTAAAGCAGAATAATACTTAAATTGTTCGTATCTCGCCTCTACCTGCTGCGCGGCAGTAATATAAAATAGAAATAATAGACGTGTCATAACGATCCGTAAATATTGAAAAAATACTACCTGTGAGTGTGACTTTTAACTCTTCAAACGTCTCACTAACCATATACAGTTCGTCCAACATAAAATACTGCATTCACAACCTTATTTACAACGGCATAAAACGCAACCAGACGCACACTCCAATTTCGCAATACCAAAAACAAAATTTATTACAAAAAAGACACAATGCACGTAAACGTGAAGTTTTTATTCGTATAGCATTTCGCTATAAAAACGCCGATTTGGAATATCGTGTTTTATGATCAGTATAAATAGGATATAATTTTATTTGCTCCGTTGCTTAGCCTCTTACACATTGAATCTGACGCAAGATAGTAACTTAAGACGGCGCACGATTTGTGGAAAAAAATGTAGACAATAACATAAGTTTTTATTAAAAGGATTTCGTGGTGGCCGTTACTGTTTTATCTGTCGACAAACGATGCATGGACAATTAGGGATCCACAGATCAAACCTTAGAAACAAAAAAATCCGAAATAGATTTTGTTTAATGTCTTGGAACCAGGCATTAAAAATAAATCTGCATTTTGAAAAACGGCATATTTGAAATACGATCCGTTCTTGATACGGATAGTAATAATTATACGAGACGTAAGCTAAAACGACCGACGGACACCTGATGAGAGCTCATATGGAAAGTGAATTCGAGATTAGAATTAACGACTCAGTAGAAAAACGGATTGTATTTTTTTTACATATTACGAATCGGAAAATATTTTAACCGGGCATTAGTATTTGTCACAATGGCTTCCCACCGCAGTTACTTTTTGTTGATCAATGTTCCCAAGTGGTATTGAACAACATCCGATAACAAAAACGGGTGTTATTTGCGTTTGTACGCTAGTGTGTCTGAATTTCTGGGTGTGTATTTGTTACGATTTCACTCACAAACTACTAAACGGATTTGTATGAAATTTTCTAGGAAGAGAGATGAGATTACTAGATTAACACAGAAAGTTTTAAAGGAAAACAACGCGCGCGATACATGATACGCAGACTACAATCTGGTTGGATGGAATCTTTATGGATTGCTGTATTCGTTTATAAAACTTAGGCCTAAAAATGTATCATACAAACAAATTTCGCTTTAATTTTTTTTTCCAAGGTTTGTACGAGGCACAATGGACTTGTACGAATACATGTACAAGTAAGAAAAGCATTTATGGAAACTAGAATAACTGATAGTACGATGAATAGCAATCAAGGTAAACACTTGTTGTTAAATTTTAGCTCTTATGCCCACAACACAAAATGTTAATATATCAATATTTATCTGCATGCTGGGTATTGAACCTAGGCTCCTTAGGTCAACAGCATGATAACCATTGTACCATCGCATTAGTTAGTGATATTGGAAACAATTTTAACCTATCAATTACGTACGGGTCCCACGACCAACCGATTAGGCAACGCCACATTTAAACGCAACGACATAGGCACCGAAGGGACGGCGTAAAAAAATCCTAAAAGCATTGCTCGTAATACTTGCCGTAGGTACCTGACTTTCACAGAAAAAAATGATTAATGACGAGACCAAATTAGATAATTCCGGACCAGGTAAGTGGCGATTTTTTAATGTCCCCGTTGTGATGGTATCCGCCATTGCAACTGTGATAATTATACTGTAGCCACGTTTTATCGTTGCCATTAAAATGGTTGCTTTTGTTGGAAACGTTCATGTTTTTAGGATAGGTAATAAATAATAAAGTTCAGTTTAGGTAAGTGACTTTAAAAGGATTTCATAAGACATTTATAGGTACTTAGGACTATTTTAGTGAGAGCTGAACAGAATTCTAGATATCCTAGCAGCCTCGCGATGCATCGATCTAGACATGAATTTAGATAAAACCAAAGCCATGATCAATGACCTCATTGATCCGCGACCCATTGTCGCACAAGTACAAGGCCACGTTCTCGAAATTGTATCTGTATACACATACCTAAGGGAGGTTTTATGGCTGGGTAAAAACGAACTATAGAAGGAAGCGAAGAGGAAGATGACGCTGGGCAATGCAGAACTTGGTAAGCTACGTCGTCTATCACGCCTAGCATGCGCAATACTTCAAATTTCTTGCACGAGACGACAAAAGTTTCTATCCCGTTGATTGGGCGATAGTACACCGTACTCGTATTTTCGGCCAATCAGCAGTTGACGCATTGATTTTGACATTTCTTAAGAGCGCGATAAAATTTACTCGCGTGGTGCATGCTAGGCCTGCTGTCCTGGCAGACGTATCTGAGACCTGGACACTCAGGACACGGTAGGTTTGGACAACCAGTTGGAGGTTTTTGAGAGTACTATGGATACCGCTCGGAGTTTGTCTGAAGGATATGATGCGCAACGAACGCATCTAACAGAGAACCAGAGTTATAAACTTAGCTCAAAGAATTAGCACGCTGCAGTGGCAGTGGGCTAGTCATATTTCACGAAGATCCGGCAACCGTTGGGTAAATAAGTTCTTCAGTGGAGACCAGGATACGGTAAATGTAATGTGGGATGATCTGTGGTTAGGTGGGATGACGACTTGCGAAAGATTGCAAGCAGATACTGTTAGCAGTAAGCTATAATAATAATAATAATTTATTTTCTCATACAAAGATTTGTAAATTGTTGCACATATAGTTACATTCATTTGTTTTCCTTGTTAGTGAGAGACTGGAGCCTGAGATAGGTTTCCAAGAAACCCGTATTACAGGTCTCCAAATAGCTGGAAATAGGGCGTGATGATGCTTATAAGAGGAGGCTTATATCGACCGCTGGAATAAAGAAAGTTTATAATATTTTTGTATCTGTTTAGCTACCAAATTTCATCTCAATCCATTAATGCCCGGTTCCAATATTTGAAAAACCATCCGTTCTAGTCATGGATAGTAATAAATTATACTAGGCGTAAGCTAAAAACGATCGACAGACGACTGTCACAGATGACAGCTGATATGGAAAGTAAATTAGAAATTAGAATTAAGTACTCGTAGAAAACGGATAGTCATTTTTGACACATTACGAATCGTAAAATATTTAAAGTCAAAGTCAAAGTCAAAGTCAATATTTTTTATTTATGTAGATTACATTTGTAATACTTATGAATCGTCTCTATACAATGCAAATGAAGCTACCTCCGGTTCGGAACCTATAACTACCGAGAAGATACCGGCAAGAAACTCAGTAGTTTTTTTTACAATTAAAAAACTATACTTATTACTAATTTTGCACCAAGATATAAGAAGAAAGACAGTTAGTTTGTCAGTTCGAAAAAAAAAAAAAAATATATTGTATACGGGCATAAGTAGTCTTGTATGAAAAAAGAAAAAATGTACACAGACTGTCCCGTTTGTATAATTTCATGTAATAAGTAAATAATATTTCAACAAGATAATGACAGTAACAATCCAAAGACACGCAACGCACCCAAAAACCGCTATGACAATCAATTTGCAAAAAAAAAAACAAATGGAATTTTAAACTCTTCAATTTTCTCCTTTAAACATACAAGATGCCCATTTACAAGGAAACTAATCTTGTCCCAATAGATCATTTTGCATGGTAACTGTTAATTAATAAAACGATACTGCACGAAAATACGCGGATCGTAATTTATTATTGTAATCGATTAAGAATCAGTTAGACTGTCGATCGAAAACATTGGTTTAAAATTTACTTGTTTATAATTATAGTTCTCAAGTTTTTTGCAAGTTAAAATTAACCCAGTTTAATGAAACAATTGCTGATATATTTATTAAAATTATTCTCAATCGTACTATTTCTTTTTATCTACGTTCTCCTTTACTCGTCGCAGCGTGATTTTAATAGGACGCCTTGCTCTATTAATGGATTTTCTGATAGAAATCACTACTAAATTTGAACCAGTAGTTTTGGAGATTAGCGCGTTCTCAAACTATTTGTTTTATAATATTAGGATAGACTTGAATAATATCAAAGTTTAAAATTATATTCGCATAGGTACTTTTTTATCGGTGAACGGAGTTATTTCAATAAGACTTACATGTTATTTATGTAGATACTAGCGAAATACCACGGCGTTATGTTTTTAACAAACCTTATCCTGAAAATAACAAACATAACAAGAAGAACTATTGGAAAGGCCTGTATGCAGCAGTGGACTATTATAGGCTGATTTAAATAAAACCCACGACTCCGGTTCAATGGACATGGTCACCAAAAAGCAAGTCAATATTTAAAATGTATGAAGACCTCGAATCATAAATAAACATTGGGCATAAGTTCATATATATGGCCGTGGGTCATAAGGAGACATGTAACCCGACTCCACAGATGCACTTCCGAAAACTGCAGCAAAAAGTCGCGTGCTTGCAACCGGCAAAAAGTAACTAGAGTGCACTCAAAGCTTAACGGGTTCTGTAGAACATTTACTAGTTTGAAAACTTGATTTTCAAATATTGATGAACATCGTGAATAGCCAATGGAAATTGAACGCTACGGTCGCAGGATTGTATTTCTAACTTCATTAACAACTGATGAGTAACAAGAATTGATTACGTCCAAAAATCGGTACTCCATACATTATAATTTAGGAACATTCAATTGCAGCTGATATTGCAATAAGAACATTATAGAATTTCCTCGAATAACCAGAAAAATCTCAACGCTGTTCAGGTTATTCTTACCTTCGATATCCTTGCAGGAATTACATTTCTTACTTCAACAACACCAATTTTGCTTCTAGAATTTTCGATATACTCAAAATAAAAGCCACACATTATTTTGCGAAATTTGGAAAAGTTGCAGAAAATAATGTACGGATGAAGGTAAGTAATAAAAATCTGCGAGGATTTTAACGTTTTAAAAATTGCCCTGTTTAGGTATTTCAGAATCTGAATAGTTTACCTGCAATGAATACAACAAACTGTATCAGTTTGTTTAGTCTAAGATTTTATCATTGAAATCTTGTTATCCCTACAACAATGGATAATGCCTTAATTACCACACTAGCCTATTGTGGATAGGTACTGGCATCCGAGCTATGTTCGAGAAATTCGAAACGCACTTTGGTCGACCCGGTAATCGAACCCAAAAACCCAAAATCATGAACTGGTACTTCAACCACGAAACTATCGAGGTTTTTATTTAAAACATCAATAAAATTCATAAGATATTAAAGCTTGGAAAAGCGATTTGTATATTAATAGTTAACTCATTAAATTTCTTAAAAACAACATAGTTAATTAGAAGAGAAGCCAAATCAAAGAGTGTTAGTTTGTTTAAATGGCTCGTTTTAATGCATTAAACCATGATTTTAAATATTTGATTGAATACTGAATAAGCTGGATTTTAATTATCCTTAATGAAACATCGATGAGAGATAATCTACGCATAAATGAGCTGAATGCCCCGACGCACTACCTAAATCATCAATCCTCATAAAGATAACACTTTACGAGTCTGCATTTCTCGTCAAATATAATCATGTTAATAAGAGCCTACAAAAACCAACTTTAAATTGGTTATAATTCACTCTAAAATATATTAAAATAAAAAAGTAGTACAATTAAATGCACAGTAAATTTAACGTCAGTAAAACATTGCTTAATATTCATACAGCACATGTTTTGTACCCTCTATAAGGTGTAATCTTTACTAAAATTATAAAACTGAAGAGTTTATTTGTTTAAACGCTATAATCTCAGAAAGAATTGGTTCGAATCAAATACTTATGTATTGGATTTGGATAGTGTATTAACCGAGAACGGTTTAAAGCTATATAACACCATGCTGCGACCGATGGAGCGTATTTTCAGTGAAAAACATGGAAAACGGGCATAATGCACGCGCATACCCCACGAAGCTTATAGGTTGTGCCGACCTACTACATGACCTACAAGTCGACACAAATACAGCGTCAGCAGAATTGGCGTAGTAAACAACGCTCCATACGTAATGCGTGACATCGATATCCTACATCGCGATATCAGAGTGTATATATACTTAGTGGCGACGAAAACTCTGCTGACGCTGTATTTGTGTCGACTTGTAGGTCATGTCGTAGGTTCGCACAAGGTTTTTGATAAAGTATTCAAATGTATGCATGCATTTACCTAGCTCATGGCGTTGAAATTTCTTAAAGTTAATAAGCAACACAATTTTACAAATTGACAAACATCAGCAACAATCCCGTTTTTTAATGTCTTATGTTTGTCTCTGTCCAATCGTTTTTGTAAAAAAAAGATAACTTAAATACAGGTTTAGCGTATTACACCGTAATTTATGCTGAAGTCTCTCGGCTGGCGAATGCCACGAGCTATTAAGTTACCCTTTTTTTTACTTTTTCATCTACATAAGTACATGACAAATTAGCTTAAACGCTTTTCATTTCTTGACATTAACCTGAACATGACATGACATGAACCTCTCAATTACGCTTGATTTTTCACTTCATTCGAAATAGTTGACTGCAATACCACAAGGCGTGCAATGCCTACATAGTATAAAACAAAGTCGCTTTTTCTGTATGTTCCTATGTATGCTTAGATCTATATAACTACGCAACGGATTTTTATGCGATTTTTTTGATTAGTTAGATAGAGTGATGTATGAGGAAGGTTTATATGTTTCAGCCATACATATGAATGTACAGAAAATCAGAAAAAATAATTTGTATTTACTTGCTTTCTTTCACCCGTGCGAATTAGCGTTAACACTTAAACAAGTTGCTTCTCTGACACTTTATGTAAAGCCTGGAAGTGTGAATCTGTCCGATACACGTGGATATGGCACGCCAGCTCGCTGGTAGCGGACGGCAGGGGGCAAAACTGTCAATTTTTATCGCCAACATAGCGTTTATCTTCTTTTTTTTTGTATAACGTTTATTGATATAATGTAGGACGATATAGGCGTGGTTGAGTGCGCATTCTATAAATTTCTTATATGAGATAGCATGTTGCAAATTTAGCTTACAGTTGTATAACTAAAATATAATTTGTATCTTACAGTTGTATAAATAATGAGTAACAGACAAGAAACTCAGTAATTTTCATTACAAGGAAAGCAGAACTTATAATTATTTTTGCACCAAGACTTATAGGTTTGTTGATTATGAAAATATAATCAATCAAAGGAATGATTAAAAGAAATACAAACTGTAAGTCTTAATCAGAAATGTGCTTATAATTATAATAATTGTATTTTATATTTTTAGAGACAAATATACTCTTAGTACAATGTAGCCCGTGTTATCGCTAGGAAAGGATCTCTTCCAAATATCCTTTAGGCAAATGAAATATTAGATGATGAAAAATGCTTACGGCTCGTGCAATATTTATTTCGGTATACGTGAGAAAATAATCACATTTCAACACCCAATTAAATCCAAACGTTTTTCCTACCCTCCAGCGGGCCCCTAACGCAAGTAAGAGCAAATAACGCACTTGACGAGGCGCATGCGTCGCACATTTGGCAATATATCCGCTCGGCCATCTGTCTGTCACAAAAACGTCTCGCTGAGCCCGGCAGACGAAAAAACATTCATTAACTTAGGCTAAATGAGACCGGAACGAATTTGCGGGTTGCTTTCCCGTGATACATTGAGAGAGTTGCCCTTTGATTTGAGATGTAGAATTTTCAAACGTTCCACGTTCATGAAATCTGTCAAGGATATATTGTTTTAATATGATATTGTCGATGACTCGGTAAAAATAATGATTTTATTAATTCCGTCAGTTAGTTTTTAAAAGACATAACTTATTTTTTGCTTCAATTTTCAGTGACAAGATTTTTTTTTTTATATTGCACTTCAAGATTGACCTCATCCCACCTGATGTTAAGTGGTAATGAGGTCCTAGCTTAAGGGCGACAAGTACAGCATAATAAATATGTTACTGGACTTGTCGCCCTTACCTTGAAGGTTTGACCCCTGCTACTAATGTAGCACCCCCCAGGAGCTCTGGAAACCTTACTCACACGCAGGAACACAACACCGAAGTGATTGTTATTAGGCTGCGGTCTTCTGTAAGGTGGAGGTATTTCACCAGTCGGGCTGCTCCAGTTCGAGCGATAAATCGCTATGCCCTACCTCTCTTAATGTGTATGTCACTTCCTAAAAACTGTGGGAAGAAGTGACACTAAATTATAATTATAACGCAATCCGTTTTAATAACCTCTTTGCCGAATATGTTTAGAACTACTGGTTTTCAGACATTTCTGCAACGAATGTACCACGGGCCGATAAGTATGTTAATAAACTCTTGTTTAAAGAAAATGAGGTGATGATCAGAATTGGCGTCATGTTCATTGATAGATCAAAAGTCCGGTCCGCTCGCTTTTCGACTCCGGAGGCTCTTAAAAAGGGACTGCTAAAAGCTTTAAGTTGTATTTTACCAACAAAATACATAAAATAAAATAAGCTGTTTCTGCGACTTCCATTTCGCTATTTCGAGATATACAACCTGTAACGGAAAGGGGGTAACAATGTAAAGTAGGTGGATACTATACCTTGTATAGATTCTATATACGAAATCCCGAGTTAAAATAAACACTTTATTGTTTTTATGAAATAAAAAATGATTAACTATAATGACTGACTAAAACGTAAACAAACGCATCACAACACTATTGAGGTCAGCGACCCCAAATCACGTTATCACTTCACGACAATCACTGCGATCCTGAATTTCTCCACCTCCTTCCTCGACATGCGCGCCTAGTACTTTCTTAGAAGATGCGCGAACATTATGCAACATTTGTGGTGTCACTGTACAGAACGCGGCCTTGATGCTTTCTATCATCTCTTCCCTTGACGAGCATGCTACAGCGTACACCTTCCTTTTAAATTAGTCCCACAAGAAGAAGTCCAACGGAGTGAGGTCTGGGGACCGAGCTGGCCATGTGATACGACCTCCTCGCCCAATCCACAGATGGAAACGAGCGTTTTGATGGTTTCGTAAATCTCTTTCTCTAGCTTTCAGTCGGCCATCACGCTGCCGTCGGTTGCTCCGACACAGAGAATCATCTCGAATATTCTTGATTGCTCAAAGACATCACGAAATATCACTAGGCTATCCGTAGTAAGTAGGTAATCTAGAAAGGCAAAAACACAAGATGTTGTCACGGCGACGACAACTCAATGACTTAACTGAATTGTCAAAATGAGAAACGCTAAACCAACAAATTTCAGATGTGATTCAGTAAACACTAAAAGATGAACCACCATTGTGATATTTAAATTAATAGCATAATAGGTAGGTATATCCAAGTCTTTCGACGATTCGAACAATACTGTGATAGTGTTGTGCAAGCGTGACTTAGTCAAAATTTTGACTTGTATTTGACTGATATTTCAAAAAAATATATTTAATCAATAAATGCGTGTACACAGCTACAAATGGTCCCATACAGTTTGTAACCGTTAACTGCTTTGGTATTTTTGATATTGTTATACCCTTTCCGTTACACGTTGTATAGGTACTATCTTATATGTTATCCATGTTCAAATATTATCCAGATCTATTCAGTTGTTTTTGCGTGAATTTGCAAGATTTTTTTTGACATCCATGAAACAAGCTTTCATGAAAATTATAAGTTGAATTTACGTCTTGGCCCGCTCACCTCCCGGTTAATCACTAAATTTTACTTTACGTAACTTAGTTTAATAGATTCAGAGAATTATTTGCCCAATATTGGATTATAATACGATGACCACTCCTCTCTTATCAACACTCAATCTCCATACTCGATTTTGGAATTAATTAACAAATAACAAGTCAAACTTCTTTAATTCTAACTTTATTATGCTTTGATGGCATTATAAATATAAAGATCATGTCAAAATTCTAGGTTTATGTCCATTAAATATATGCAAACTCTCAAAATTATAACAACATACCCCATGATTGATTTAGAACTTCGCGCTAATTCTGCAACCTAATATTCGTCTAAAGACCAATATCTCAATCGCTTGACAGTTACGACTCAAATAAACGCGAAAGTTCCAAATATTGACAACCAACAATAAAGTATCAACGATCCTAATATTAAAATTTGTATAACGAATCAGAAATACAAACCATTAATATGTAATTTGTAAATTAGCAGACTTAAATTCTTTGTTCCTCTTCGTAGGCGGATGACATGGTGACCTGAACTTGTAGGGAAAAACACCGTTAGTGCGGAGCCGTCGTGAAAAATTGAAGCAACTACGAGAATAAATCTATCGGTTGCTTAATTAAAATCATTTTATGTGCAATCTGAATACATTAAGACCAGTCGTGGCCAATAAAGCACGTTTGCTTTGTAAACACACGGGCCTGATCTGTAGTCGCGAACGACGCGACTTATTACCTTAACAGAGGACTTCAAGTGTTTTTTTGTTCAATTGCTAAATAATAATAAAAGATTCTTATTAGTAGGATGCTATGTGTTAAAAAATCTTCAATAATCTACCTAGAGACTGTTAGTATCTTGTCCAAAAATGGATTTAAAAATGACTTGCCAATAAAATAATACACTCTAGATACATCTTGATATACATTCAAAAATAAAAATAATATTTAAATATGTATAAATTAATTTATTGGTTTTCAGTAAAAAAGTATCCATTTTCTACGTTATCAAATCCTATTCTTCGTGTGAGTCTCTAGAATTACATTCTGTGCAAGTTTTACCTGTGTTCAATCGTTTATGAGACAAGACATAGGTTCCGAATTCGAATTCTATTCCGACGGTTTATAAATTGACATGCCTCCTTATCAAAAACGTCAAAATTGTCACAAATATGAAAATTATTTTTTTTATTAAACGTTGCGGTTAAAGGACACGAAGCATGGTTTTTCATTTTGAATTTGGTTTCGATATTATTACTATGCTGAAGTGGCAATGGGCTGGCCACATAGCACGAAGATCGGACGGTCGATGGGGCAAAAAGGTTCTTGAGTGGAGACCACGTACCACCAAGCGCAGTGTGGGACGGCCACCTACCAGATGGACCGACGACCTAGTAAAAATTGCTGGGTCTCGTTGGATGCCGGTCGCGCTGGAAATTGGTTGGAGAGGGCTATGTTCAGCAGTGGACATAGCCCTCTCCAACCAAGGCAGGCTGAAATGATGATTATTACTATACAATATGCTATTTTGTGTTCATGGGATAGCATGTGCTACTAAATGGTGCTCATCTATGATTAGATTTGAGTTTATTTTTTATGAACGCAGCGGCTAGCATTAATATTTCGTACCATACGTTTCAATTTGAGACATGCTGTTATACTGGTAATGTGGTCGTAATACCCAAGTGTTTCCGCTATACGAAATGGTATCGTCGAAATCAGCATATAAATTAAATGTACATAATTTAGTGCTCTAATGTCCCACGTCAAATTCGAAAGTACAATATTGAACCGGAATGGATGACCGAAGCTCTAACACTTATTGTGAACGGGTTAAAGTTGAGTTTGCAAACGAAATTTGAAAATAATAGATGTAACTACTGAGATACGCCGCTGATTGCATATTGGCTCAGAAATGATCTTGGGAAATTGTGGAGTTACGTCAAATGTGTCTTGAGTAGGTGGTTTAACAAGAGCGTGTGAATGTGGATTGGTTTTTAAATGCACTTTATATTCGATATTTATGCAAGACTCAGTTTTGTTATAAATCGTTTTATGTAAACTTTCACAGTCAATTGTCAAGGAGTTTTACCCAATGTAAAAAAAGGCCTATATATACTACTAAATATTATATTTATGAGATATCACTGATCTCTTAACGTTGTAGATTATATTGAAATATCCGACTTGGAATTAAATGACTTCCATATAAAAGAATCAGAATTCAAATCAGAAATGAGACCAATATCAATGTGGTCATTATATTCTCATGGCACAATCAGTGGGCTATGAGAGGCGCGGGTCTAGGGCGGTTTTAGAGGGTCTACCCCGCTCTGGATGACCGGGAAAGTCCCACACACGCCGCTGCATTTCTCCAGGCAGTGGTACGATACGCCATTGCATCTTCCTCCCTTTAAAATTCATATTTTTTACATCTATACTTATAAATTAAATTGGAGTGTCTGTTTGTTACATTAAAATAACCACTTTTTACCACATGCATTACATATGAATATATATACCGTATATAAGAAAATATTTTTTTTACAATTGTCTCTTTATCTGTCTGTTTGTTAGGCGAATCTCTAAAATGGCTGAACCAATTTTAACAAGACTTTTGCTGGTACGTAGCTGATGTAATAAGGAGTAACTTAGGCAAATTTTATTTTAGAAAAATAATTTGATTTTATTTAAAAAATCAAAATGCTGTCCACGGGATTAAATCGCGGGCACAGCTAGTTTCAGCTAAAAGTGAATAAAAAAGAAACCAGTACCGACTCGAACCGTTTTTTTTTCGATGTGACCCTGATCATCCAGGATCTTCATCTGAACACACGCTCCTAGACGGGGTTAAATAAGCAATCAAAATGTATTAGATATACTCATTCAGTCACTCTTATAAATTACTTCTATCGCGTCGATTAGGTGATAAACTTATCTCTCTGCTACAATCGCGATACATAAATTGTAACAGAGTTAAAAATTGAACACTTCGAACAATGATCCGTCCGGAGTAAGTTTTGCAAATTAAGACCGTAGAGCTTAGAAAGATATAAAATGGAAAGAAAACGTAAATAAACTTACAGAAACTTTATAAAAACACATCCATAGATTTGACCTACGTAACCGAGACGCAAGCGAGCTGGAGTTTGGCGTCGGCTTATTCGTGAGGACCCAGGTTTGATTCGCGGTCGTAGCAATGCGGAAAACCAACAAATAATATACAAATGTTGTTTCTGATCTGGGTGTTGCAGAACCGACGTTGTTTTGATTTAGGTAACTCAAGCGCTTTGTCTACTTACTATAGGATCAGAGCAATGTATGTAATATTGTACAATATTTATTTGTTACTATTTCTTTTCTTAAAATAAATAGATTTCGAAGCGCTGGTAGAGTCACTTTGTTTACACTAACTTTACACGTCAGTCCAGCACACCCAAGCAAATTAACAAAAGTTAATTTTCCAATTTGACCTGCCCGAGAATCGAACTCAAGATCTTTCGCGGTTCCAGCGACTACCTTAGCTACCGCGCCATGGCGGTCATCAACGCAAGTAATTATTTGATTGAATTGATTTATCAAGATCACAATTCCATAAAGACAATCGTCTCTCCAGTGCTTGCTTCTCCAAGGAAAGCCGCATTAACGAGCCGATAACAGTGGAGCATACGGATCCTATAATTGGGGCGAGTTCACACGTGCCCGTTGCATACGCTTGTCGCGGTCCGGTCGCCGCCCATTCATAAGTGTCCTCACGCCGCGGCGTAGGGCTGTCAGTAGGACCGTTTATGTTACACCAGCGGTACCGCGGAAACGTGAACGCGGAACTTTTATTCTAAAAAGCCTTATCCGTATAGTTAAGAAAATAACAAATTAAGAATGATCCAATTTGGTCCAGTATTTCTGAAGTTATGGCGTACACACTTTGGGCAATTCATTTTGATTTATATGTACTAATGGCCCGACGCGGCTTCTCCCGCTCTCTACTGGCAACAAACGAACATAATATTTAAATATTTTTCAGTATTTTTATGCGCGTACATACATACATTTTGTAGATTCATTTTTATTTATGATTAAGATTAGATTATTTGTTTTGGGATAAAAAGTATCTCACAACTACATGTTATTCAAGTATCTAATCTGTCTAGTTATAAAATTTTATTTAATGCATTTCCGTAGATTTTTCGTGCAAAATATACAGATATCCATAGATTGAAAGTCATTTGTCAAACGTTGTCTTTTGAAAAAAGGCTACTACAAAGTAGAAGATTATTTGAATGATAAGGACGTGTGGATCACTACCTAGTCTGCTCGCCTGTACTTGCGTATTTTATATTATTTTAAAAATATAATATGACACATTTTCTCAATCAATGTCAGTATTGGGCCATGATGACGCATGTAAGTCCTACAGCTAATTTCATTTATTTTACAAATAGATACTATTGTTTTATTTTTTTTTCAATAATTGATTTTTAATTTTTATTTTACAATTGAAAAACTAACTGTGTGTCTTAGTGCAAAATTAGTAATAAAATTAGCTTCCATTTGTAAAAAAAACTACTGAATTTCTTGCCGGTATCTTCTCTTCAGTTATAGGTTCCGAACCGGAGGTAGCTTCATTTGCTTTACATAGAGAATATTCATAAGTATTACTAATGTATTCTATGTGAATAAAAAAGATTGACTTTGACTTGGAAGATTGACTATAGTTACAAATTTTCATGTTTATTCATCAAATTATGGTAATGTCTTTTAAAAATTGCTCTAAAGCTCCAAAGAATTCCGTGCAGGTCCACGATTCACAAACTTCAGTGGCCTAGTTCATAGACGTCAAAAACGATTCAGATTTGGAATGTTTTGTCTCTGTCTATTCGTTTATGATAATAAAAAAAAACTGGCCAAGTGCGAGTCGGACTCGGGCACCGAGGGTTCCGTACAAACCTGCAAGGTTTACAAAGTTCGTTCATTACGACAATCGAGTCATAACTATGGTATTTTTATTGCAAAATGAAATTCATAACATTACAATGGGGAAAGATGGAGGAGCATAAATATTTTGTAATGTAACTAAAAATTTAAGGTTTTCGGAATTTTTCCTTTATGTGTGCTATAAAACGTTACTTCATGCCAAATTTCAAGATTCTAGGTCGACTGGAAGTACCCTTTAGGTTTTGATTCCCTTGCGAGTACTTGCGAGTTTCAAAATATGCAGCTTAAATTGCTGTTTCTTTTGATTGCGTTGACATAGAAGTTTGATTTGTTACAGCTTAAAGGTATTATAGACCTGAGTATTTGGTATGCATTTCAATTTAATACCTCTACGCGTTTATGAGGAAATGGGTAGTAAGTTTAAAATTATTAAAAAAATATATATTATGTGATATAACTAAAAATTTATGGTTTTCGTAATTTTTCCTTTATCTATGCTATAAGACGTTGCTTCGTACCAAATTTCAAGATTCTGAGTTCACGGGAAGCACCCTGTAGGTTTTGATTCCCTTGCAAGTGTCGAAAATTTGCGGCATAAACGGCTGTATCTTTTGATTGCGTTGGCTTAGAAGTTTGATTTTTTCACAGCTTTAAGGGACATTAGACCTGAGTAATTGATATAAAGTTCAGCTTCATACCTCCACGCGTTCCTGAGAAAAAGGGTCTTGACAAACGGACGGACGGACGGACAGACGGACAACAAAGTGATCCTATAAGGGTTCCGTTTTTTCTTTTTGAGGTACGGAACCCTAAAAACAAACGTAGTTTCCATACTCAAATCTAATTCCTACGTTTTGTAAACAGATATGCTTGACAACCCTGACCATATTAAAAGTTAATGAATAATTGAATATTCAACCAATAAAATCGCCACAGTTAGATAACCTGACAAAAATATTTGGCCTTATATCACGATTTTCAACCTCATCCACATAAGGACAAGACAGTTTTTACAACAATAAAGTAGCAGGTCAAAAGTTTATGGCCAGTAGAAGTAGTATTCTATTTTGAATCTTATTTGTAGTGGTCTAAAGTATGATTTAGTTTGATTGAGGAGGAGGTCAAAGATTGTCGCGAATGACAGACGGGATGTCTAGAGAATAGTGTTTTCGGGCACGCATCGGCGGCCATTGAAGTGTAAAATCTGATAAATTACTGACGACACACTGATTAATTTATGACCCATCAAAATTAACGCGAGCTATTAACCCTAATGCGGTTCGATTTAAAGTTCCAAGTTTTGCGTTGAATTCTTTTGTTCGTTTATGTTAAGGGAGTGTCTACATTGTACGACCAACGTTATGGAAGAAAATAAGCAAGCATAGAAGTGAGACTATTATTCTGAAAAGTTTTTTTAAAATTTAAATTTTAACCTCACATTAGTAAACTAAGGCATGTTTACCATACAGTTCAATCCATAATTACTAAACATCGACAAGATTTAATTCGTAGTAAATGATAAGACCTTATTGCACAAATAGCCTGTTTTAAAAAACAAATACTCTAAAAAAATATATCTGAAATAAATTGTAGTATTTAGGTAGGTTAAATGAGTACACAGCGATAATGAGACAAATTTAGTAACAACCTAATACAAATAAATAAATAATTTAAAATACTAATAACATTAAAATACACGATCCGTAGTAATTATTACCGTATAATTACGATAAACTACGGTAATAAATTAAACCAGTATCGATATGGTTATTATGATAAACAGTATAAATAAACACATAACTTTATACTAGTTGTTGTGTCTTCTATCTCGTATTTTAAGGGAGTTTTCAATAGTAGTGTCAAAGTTATTTCTATTGGAAACCAGGTTTTTACTATGGTAAAAAGAAGCCTTTTTTGTATGCCAGCCTCCTCACTTTTACCATACAAAACATAACATAACATAACTTTGTTCCTTAACGACGAGAAATATGGAATTAATTACAAATACATTTTACAATTCAAATTACAAAATCAACAATAATTTTACTTTCAGAAGCCATTATTTGCATTATTTGCATTGCCAGTAGATACTGGCATACTCATACTACACTGAAAAAAAATATCATGATGACAGCAAAATCATGCAAAAAAAAAAACAAAGTGCCTTTAAAAAAATAAGCGAAATGTAAAAAAAAAGAAAAATGTTCTTGCTAGTGTAACAGGTTCATTACTTCGAACAAGACAATAAAATAAGAAAGCCAGTGAAAGAGTGAAAGGTCGCGGCGGACAGATATATTGTTGTATTCGAATAAATTAACCTACACGACATCCGCCGAAGAACGCTAAGAACGGTCAACGATAAGAAATAATAAGTGTGCCGACCTACGACATTACCTACAAGTCGACACAATTACAGCGTCAGTGGAATTGGTGTAGTAAACAACGCTCCATACGTAATGCACGATTGACCAATCAATAACATTGATCCTACATCGCTATGTCAGAGTTTTCGTCGCCATTAGTAGTTAGCTATAATATATGTCACCGGTAGATTGTAAAAATCGTTAGATTACAATCAATCTCGCGAGATTGTAAACTGTCGACAGATTGTGAACCGTAACTTGGGATTACAATTTAACGGATTATGTTTCGCTTTATTGTAATCTATCGAAGTGAAACCGTTAAATTACAATCTGTCCGGCGTCAAACTGTCAACTGTCCGAAATCTCTTCCTGATTGGTCGGTTTATTGTATGAGCGACCAATCAAGACCAGCCTTTCTATGTCCCCGTAAAGTTAGGAATGAAATTCAATTCAAATCATTTCTTTTATTTAAAGAAATAGAGATGTCGTTTAAATAAAATAAATGCACTTCAAAAAATCTTCAAGTATTTATTTACTATTTACTAGGTAATCAATAATCCTGACATACGTTGAGAAATAATTGTACCAAAATATTTATTCTTCAAACACTCAAAATTTTAATTGAAAATTACAATAAAATGAAACAATTATTTTGTCTTTTAACATAAATGAAAATTGGAAAATTTGTTTTGCCTTCATAATTCAATAATATACCATGATGCCGATCTTATGAAGAATTGGAAGATAGACGACCTGTTCCCGTGAACCGATAGTGCTGAAATTTGACGTGATTTCGGATCTTTAGTGACAATCCAATAATAAGATAACATGGAGCTGGTCTGATGTAGAGTAAGAAGGTGGCCGTAGGAACATCATATCCAGTGGGTTGATTGAGCTGAAATTAAGTACTTTTCATCGCATATTGATGGTGCCATGGGAATATACCCGTTACTAAACTTACTACGGAATCAAAGTAATATATTTGATGTTGTTCATCATTTATTTATTTAAAATTCGCTCGGTGTAATAATATTCGTATTCATAAGATGATATGTAATGTAAGGCGTTAAAAATGGATCGAGTGTGGGAGGGTAGTATTGTTTGAATACTAATGTGGTATTGCGTGTAAATCCACTATATGAGTAATATGTTAGAATAACTAGGACTTCGCATCATAAATGGGTAAAACGGAGTTTAGTGATCACTCACGTTGGCAAATTGTTGTGAGTTGGTAGTTGGTACACACTTAAAATCCGTTTATTTTTACATTGCACCTCAAGATTGACCTCATCCCACCTGACGTTAAGTGGTGATGAAGTCTTAGCTTAAACCGCATAATAAATAGTGTAGATGATTATAAATGTATGTTAGGTCACCTTTCATACCTACCTACCTTAATTTCGAGTTTCGTGCCGGTATCTTCTCGGTAGTTATAAGTTCCGAAGTAGCTGCATTTGGTTTAAATAGGGACTATTCATAAGTAAACCTGATAAAATGTATATAATGTAATTATAAATAAATAAATTATGGACAACATCACATACTTTGCTCTGATTCTGTGGTAACTTATGCACTTGTGTAACACCAATCAGAAACAACGACGGTACCACCACACCCAGACCCGCGACTATATAGAAAAGTTTGTTTTCCATATTGACCCGACCGGGGATCGAACCCAGGACCTCAACGATGAATAAAAAGATTTGACTATTGACTATCCTTCTAGCTAAATAACATCCTACGCTCTTGCCAAGACGAGCTTTACACTCCATTATCTTACTAAAACAAATTATTGGTGAAATCTCAATACAAAACAGTTAAAACACACACGAGAAACAAACTACTCTGCAATTAGTAAAATATAATGTACGTATTAATAACTTTTATGTATCGTACAAACATCAAGGTAAAAACTTCCAGTTCGAATATAGATCTTATGCAACATTAGGACTGTACGAAGTCAAATATGTGTAGACTGCTTCGACGTACCTGCGCAATAATTTAATGCGGAAAAAAACGCCTTCATGTTTTTAATAAAGCTTATCTATGAAGCGCTTAGTAATACCTGTATTAAAAGAACAACATGTTACTAAAGTGTTTTAATTTAAACCGTTTGCATTTTGTATATTTTAGCATAATGTCCGCATAAATAAGTTTACCCTCAGTCTAGATGCGTCAAGTATCGTGTTTCGTGTCGTAAGGTGCTAACTCACTCGATCGGTTGCAATGTAACATTTCAGATTATTATTTATTTTTAATAAGCATAAATACGGGACAACATCACACACGTTGCTCTGTTTTGGTTAGTAGCTCAATCGCTTGTATTACAGGAATCACAACCACGACAGTACCACAACACCCAGACCTGGTGGGACAATATACAAAAGTTCGTTTTCCCAATTGACCAGGCACGAATCGAACCCGGGACCTCACAGATGGCGCGTTGGCAAAACAGGCGGTTTCTCCTCCTAAAGCATTCTATTATATTACGGAATTCTCGACTTGAACGTTTGCTTGGATAAAACTTAATGCTTGCCCATTTTTGCAACACTCTCAATTAAAAATGGTGAGCAATGATGTTAAAAGTTGCATTAGCATAGATTCACCGCAGTAAATTATGTAATGTGATGTATTTAAATATTAACAGTATGGATGTGCTTTAAGACTTGCATTACGACATTGCTTGAAGACACTTTACGTCAGTCATATAAACAGTTGAATGTAAGCACGTGTTTTCTATGCCCTAAGAATTCCCTAAGTTCCTTTTAATTTAATCAACGCAAAATAGTTTCTTTCAAAATGTATATCGAAAAATTAACTGAATTGAACATAAAGTGAGTTCGCGGTATTCATACGTAGATTGTGTCAACACGTTACATAGTCAATGTTACATTACATGCAAGGTCAGAGAGGACCTTTATATTCAGATAAAGATTCACGCAGAAACATAATTATGCGAAAGTATTCCGTTAATTTGGTAATAACTTGTTAAATTAGCATTGGTCACTACTGATGTATTGAGATAGCAGATTGTGAAGAAAGACATTTATGTAACTTAAACGTTTAAAACATGTGCATAAATTGTCTCTTAGAACTGCCTCTGTGGTGTGGCTACAACCGCGGATCTGAAACTCAAATATTTCCATCCAATATGCCATCTCTGAGGTTCCGGGTTCGATCCCTGGTCGGGTCTATATGGAAAACGAACTTTTCTGTATCGTCACGGGTTTGGGTGTTGTGGTACCGTCGTTGTTTCTAATTTCTGTAACACAAGTGCTGTAGCTACTTACCACAGAATCAAAGCAATGTATGTGATGTTGCCCAATATTTATTTATTTTTTATTTATTTATTTCTTTAATCAAGTAGATTTCATATAACATTTTTTAATGATCATTGAATACAACGCAAATGCTTCTACTGTTGGTTCGGAACCTATATCTACCGAGAAGACACCGGTAAGAAACTCAGCAGATTAGTTACAGTAGCAGTATCTAACTTATTGCTATGTGTATCTCATTTCGGACCAAGTCATTATTGATGAGTAATGAAACAAGTACTCAAGTATTTACTTTTGAGAGCTAAGCTGGAGCAGACCAGTCCACAAATGTGGCACATGTTTATATGCATGACGTATGCGCCAGCCATAGCTTCACTCAAACAATGTTTGTGGGTTCGACTGTCCCAGTTTGATAACGACGTAACAAACTTATATCATCTGATTAAGATAAATGACGATTTTAAGCATTAAAAAAAAACGTTGATACAGCTATATAAAAAGGTACAAAATGCTAACTGAAATGCAAAATGTTATTTAATGTCCAGTGGGGATTTTACCAGCTAATCACACTTCCAGCCTAAATAAATTATAGGCAGTACCGTGCATGACAAAAAATATATATTCTAAGTAAAATATATAGTTATTGAGATAAATAGTTGTCCAAAAACCTCTATATTGACAGATGGACATACTGATTATAGTTTTGTTGCCACGGATGTTTTAATGAAATGTCTTTTAATGCTGCTAATGATCTTTAAATAAGTGAATAGCCTCTAAGCTCAAATAGATTAAGTATGGTAATGCTTTTTTTTCATAGAACAAGATTTGTAATAATTCGTAAAGAAATGAATACTCGTATAGAAATTACATATTACACTAAACGTTCTAGACTGGTTTTTGTTTTACTAGTTTAATGACGTTCGTGATATTTTTAAATAAAATTAAGATCAATAAATGTCAGTGAGTGGTTTTTATTGCACTCTGTAAGAAAAGCATGTTTTCAAATTAAGTAGATTAAAAGCTAATTCCATTACAATTTCATGTGACTGTTGTAATAAAATTTTGTCAGAAGCAGGTATGATGTAGTTAAATTTTAAAATATATGCAACAAGTTTTTATGATAATTTGACACTCGTTCGCTTACTCGATATACAAGCTTCAAAGCTTAATCTTCTGATTTCAAGTAGGCACTTATTTAAGACATCGTTAAAAGAAAAGAATTTTTTTTTTAACTTTAATTATGAAAACACGAAAAATATAAAACATACCGTCATCAAATAATTCAAACATTTTTGTTAAAAAACTATAATAAAATAAAATATCATTTAATTCTATTTTATTATAGTTTTTGAATGAGACAAAAATTTAATCTGAGACTTATTTGCTGACTTATTTGGAGAGGTTTTTAATAATATTTTTGCTGCAATTCATTACTAGTATTAGGTACAAGGTCATAAAATCAGTAATTTAATTATGTCTGAAATGCCATTACTAACAGTTCATATTTTTATTATGGCGGTAAGATTTAACAAGCATATAATTTATTTCTAAATATTATTAAAAAATCACATATCACTAAAAATATATCGAGAAAAGCTAAAAACACCTAAAGCAATCATCCAGATAATGATATCAAAGCAGTAAAACCATTCACAAGACGCCCACTAACTCATTAGCACACTTACATTTCCCATAAACGAAAACTATTCCAAACATAGAGAGTACAGATCTAGAAAACGATCGTAAATTGAAGATGGCCGAAGTTACACCGTGAGAACAGATATTATCGTGTAAGCATTAGCAATTACAATAAATTTGAATCAGGCTAATTCAAAACGAACTCGAGCAATACTCAATGCTGCCTTAAACAGGTAATTAGTTTAAAACTATGTGTACGAGGCAGATTGCAGTGAGAGACGTCAATTCCATTTAGTGGTTATGGCTTCTGGCAATATAAACAAGTGTTTGATCCCCATCCAGCAGAAAGATTAGCGTGATTAAAATTTTGTTTTGTTTTGTATTTTTGTTCTGTGTCTAAGTATTTATAAATATTTTTTGTGTAAGTACAGATATTATGGCACCCCCTTTGGTTTTAGTACCCATATCACAAGTGCAAAAGCCTGATATTTAATTATTATCGGGTTTATTTCACAGGTCCATTTTTATGCCATTGTCATCTGTTATGTGGACCTAAATCAAGCACAACAATGGTATCAAAAGATTAAAAATTATTTGAAGCGACACGTATTGAGTAATTCTTTACTGTCAATCTGTCTGTACTGTGACGGTATGTACGTACAGGTTAAATGTGTGGAGGCATATTAAAAATTACCGGACCCCCATACTAAGGCTACCCTGTGGAGGCAGCAAACGTTAAAAAAAAAACTACTTAAATAAATCTGAAGAGTGTATGTGTGAAGTGTGAAGTATGGATGTCGAATAATATGAAATTAAATAATGATGAAATGATCTTTTAACACTTTCAGAATGTTTTGAAACCCAAGGAGCATCTAAGGAAGTAAAACTTTTATTTCACGGACAGTTTCGTGTTTTAAATTAAGTAAAAAATATATATATTGTTGATATAATTAGATGAGGTTGAAAACGATGTGCAAATGAAGAAGTTTATATCTTCCGTTTAATGTTTCAAATAAATAGCTACGCCGTTTTTTTCATTTTCATGGTATGAGATATTAATTTATTCAATTCGGTAAAAAAATAATTGTTTTTTGTTAGCAGCAAAACTATTTATTATTAAACAAAGCTAAACAGTACAATTAGAACAAATGGTGTTATTAGATAATGGGCCCATGTGGCATATTTCTTAAAATACCGTTGAGTAATAATATTTATCTTAACAGTATTCAATAAAAAATCGTCGTAAAAATAATTTCCCTTTTTAAATTAATTACATTTATAAAATATTTAGTTAATTAAATATTTTATCGGCAATAAAATGTGGTATGTGGCGTTGTCGTACGCGATATTAGCCGATGTCATTGTCAAATTATGGTGGAGATGTGATTTGCATATTTATTAATACCTCAGGTCAACTACCTAACACCATATTCCTTTCATTAAAAACAAGCGAGCATTTGTTCGCGACTTTGCTTGCTTGACAAAAAATATCATCTACTATATAAAAATATGTCAGGTTTTCCTCCCTGACGCTATAACTCCAGAACGCATAAACCGATTTCCACGGTTTTGCATTCGTTGGAAAGGTCTCGGGCTCCGTGAGATTTATAGAAAAAAAAATTCAGAAAAAAATTCAACAGAAAAGCGCGAAAATCCTCTAAGGCGAAACAAAGTTCGCCAGGACCGCTAGTTAAATATATAAATATAAATATTGGACAACATCACATACATTACTGTGACTCTGTGGAAGGTAGCTTAAACACGTGTTACAGAAATCAGAAACAACGACGGTCACAACAGACCCGAGACAATATAAAAAAGTTCGTTTCCCATATTGACCCGACCGGTTCGAACCCAGTACCTCAGAGATAGCGCCAAAGTCCGGCCCGCTCGCCTCTCGGCTACGCAGGTCGTCATTGCACATTGAAATTTTTAATAAATAAAATATCAATGAAATATTGACATGTTTGTAATGTAGATTTCGGGTGTTCGGTGTTATATAGTTTCCCAAGGGTTCCGTGGAAGCCAATGACCTAATTTATACACATTTCCAGGCGTAAACAACGTCTTATTCTCTAGTTTCGCACTAAATCTACAAATAGTCCAAATTTATATCTACTTTATACCAGATTCGGGCTAAAATAGTTACCTACTACAAATTGGAAGCGAGTCACAATAGATCTGAAAGTTCGTAGTGACCACAGTTCACTGGAACTGCTCAGCCCCAACGGACGACAGCACATCAAGATAAACACTGGCTGTTCGATATTATTCTTCAGCCCGCAAAATAAGGGCCATGAAAAGACCACAGTTTATAGTCTAACGTGATTATTACTGTAGGTACTTTATCAATAATATAACTTTATACCATATGTACTTTTATGTAGGTACTTTTAAAACACATATTCGTTCTGTTGCAACTTTAAACTCGAATCGTCTTAGAAGCCCACCAAAACCGACATAACCATCCATACATCCACCCATTCACATTATCATAAACATAACACAATGGGAAAACACAAAAACTTTATAACATTATCGTCGATTCGTGTAAATCAAGTGAGCTACGTACGCCGACGCAATTAAACGAACGGCGACCGGTCTCGACGAGAAATTTAAATAATAAAGATACGGAATACTCGTAAACAAGCATATGCCACATACCTACTTATCAAATTCAATTCTTGCCGTCGTGAAGATGCGGCGAGAGTGGGAGCGGCTAATGTGCCAGTAACTGCCTAATCAACGGAATGATTCGAGAAGACGTTTTGGATAGCGATCCAAGCGTAGCGACCCTATTTTCAAAAATAGACATATCACACAAATGTTACAAAATACAATCTCATCCTTGTAAGAAATTAATAAATAGATGTTGACCGGATTTTTAAAATACCTATGCAAAGTGTTGTACAAAAGAAAACAAAAAGAAACAAAGCGGGGTCTTTGTTTGAGTCCTTTTTTTTTAACACCAATTAATATGAAAATAAAATTGCCATCGTCGTACTAACCGTATTTAAACTTAGAAGTAAGAAATATAAATATCCTTTTATTTACTCACTTGTGTAGAGCATTTTATTCGAGATGTCACAGTTTAAGCCTAAAACTAAGGTGGTGAATGAGACCAGAGAGAACGGAAAAGAACTTCTTCACAACTTCGCAGTATGAGCCATCAGAGTTATGTTGTTGAGTGCCAATCGGACCCATCACCCTCTTTTCCCCTTTTTTTGAGGGGGCACCATATCGCAACCCTGGGAGTTTACGACGCCGCCACTCTAACGTGTGGGTCTCCCTGGTTAGGGTAATCACCACCATCAAAACAGCTCCGGTGGATCTCATCACCTTGATGGTGATCCCCAAAGGCAACATAAGCTTCTAATCCGATAAAAAATGGTTTAGATCTTTTTTACTTAACGACCTTCTATTATATATCAATCTTAGCTAAGCTATTTCACCTTACGGGAAAAACACAAACATTTGTGAGTAATTAATTGTTTCACATTGCGAAATCAACCTCAACGAAGATAAATTGTCATTTTTAATATTATCTAAGGGTTTCATATGCCAGTATATGTATGACTTTAGGGATTTCTCGCTGAACGTTTGTAAAGACTACAAAACATCCCTTCTAACCATTCATAAATTAGTCTATGTTAATTTTACCGTAGCGCTAAGTTCACCAATTGCCATGTCGCAACGGCCGGCCATGTCATTACATATTCATACAATAAAATAGAAATAACGAGATTTGCCCGAAAACACGCTCCCATAGACACACAACACGGGCATCCATACTGCGGACCGGTTTGTGGAGACGAGACATGTCGCGGTAATGCGCGTACGCATTCGTTCATTAAATACCTATTTTTGTTCGAAGCTATTTTTGTATCGTCGTGGTATTAGATTGTTGACTACATTTTTTTTATATTGCACTTCAAGATTGACATTATTCCACTTGATGTTAAGTGGTAATGAGGTCTTAGCTTAAAGGCGACAAGAATAGCATAATAAAGCTGGTACTGGACTTGTCGCCCTTACCTTGAAGGCTTGACTCCTGCTATTAATGTGGGTGCTACAGTGCCCAGGAGCTCTGGAAACCTTACTCATACGCAGAAACACAATAAAACCGAAGTTATTGTTATTTGTCTGCGGTCTTCTGTCAGGTGGAGGTATTTCACCAGTCGGGCTGCTCCAGTTCAAGCGATAAATCGCTATGCCCTACCTCTCTTACAGAGATTTTAATGACCATTCGTCAAACTTTTTGAATGTAGTGTATGCAATTAAAATAATGTCTTCCCAACCGATTTTGCCAAGGTGGTCAGAGTGATTGAGATCAACCAATTACACAGGACTTGGTTCAGTTTGGCCTAAACGTTTGCGCAACATACAAGCGCACTCTCTCTTCCTTCATTCTCATAATCCCATGGGATGACAGACCTACACTACCGGGAAGAGGTCAGGCGCAGGACTGACTATTTACATGCCGGCAGCATGGCCAATTTCTCTACTGAAATTTAGGTGATCAATCTGAATATGTCCGATCCAAACAAGAATCAGCACTCATAAAATGTTGCCCTCACGGGAATTGAACTCATGACCTCTGTATCACAAACCTAAGCTCATTACCACTAGAAGCAGGGAACCATATCTTTTGGTGGGAAGCTATTACTATTTATAATTTCACCCAAATAATTTAAAATAGCACTTTTTTGCTAGTAAGCCAGTTGATACGAGTCTACCCAATGCTCATTTCAATCAATCTTACTAGAATTATACTTAACTATTCTTCAAAAGATATTAAATAATAGGGTGTTTCACTAAAGATATTTCTAAAGGTTACCCAGAGGAAATAGCTTTTGACAAAATCGCCTAAATTATACTGAATTTTGTCTAAAATATCAAATTCCATACAGTTACTGTTTAATAAGTATATTTTATATTTTAACATCAAACATCTATCTATATAAGTTTATCTGATGTAGTACAATATATACTGTTTATTTATCTATCAATTTAAAGGACGGTCTCGGATCCATTACTTGTATAAATCAACTGTGATCAACACTGGCTGTTAGAGAATTTTGGAACGTTACATATGACATATGAATACAAAATAAAAACCAATATACCGTAACAATTCTCATCAATCCAGAACAAAACAAATACCCCGCACAAACGATAAACAATAAACGCTACCGACGTCACACCCTTAACTTCCCATCAACAGCTAACCGCGATCCAAAGATAAACAGATATCGCATCAAAGCCGAATAAAACGTACTGGTATCGGTTATTATACTGCAATAAACGTATCTTTACGAGAGCCGAGACAATCTGATAGATTGTAGCGGGAATAAAAATTGTTTACCGTGCTATGCTGCTCACCGGATAAGTATGCGTGGAGCACTTTTATGGGATACAACGTTGGGGTCTGCAGGTAGATTGCTGGACCGTTGAAATTGTATTCTTCTTCTTAGTCGTGCACTCTTGACAGAGTGGTCGTGATCATAATGCATCGCTCTTCAGTGTAGCTTTTGCCAGTTGCCTCCATCTACTCCTATTGTTCGCACTTCTGCAACACTCATTCAGAGAAACGTTTGTGGTACATTTGATGAGGTCCGTCCATCGAGTTGGCGATCTTCCGCGTGAGCGCCGGCCTTCGACATGCCCCTGTATAACCAGTCTCTCAGTCAGTCAGGAAATTGTATTAGTTTATTTATATTTGGAATGATTAGATTAGGGTAGATGGGGCTGCCCTCGACATCCATCTGGACGCAAATCTAGACAACGTCAAGGACTGGATGAGCTTTCCCTGAAGATGCTTCTTCAACCTGACCTTAAGGGCAGAGAAAGTATATTCTTACGGGAACACAGATGTGAGCAGCGCATTCTACTCCTTGACCAGCCGAAACGATTTGTCCCTATAGCAGAAATGTGAACTGAGAACGAATGAATGAATGGGCATTGTGTCTTGAGGTCCGATGGCCGAACGCTGAAGGTTGAACATCATGAAGCTTCCTTGCGCAATCTTCAAAACAAAGACCTTTTTTGAAGTCGGTTAAAAAATAAAAAAAAATCGCTGTCTTTATCTACACCACGTTACAATCCTCGATGGCAAAAACAATACTGAATCCCTTCCAAACCTCACAATTCACGGATTCCCGGTAAGTAAACACTCTCACCGAAGACGCCACATACCTCAGTATTGATCGTATACCGGCCAACTAATTAACTCAACTAGCAAACGCATAAAACTACCATAATAAAACGGACCGTTAAAATGTACAATAAAATCTGGACGCCGTCCCTCCATAAATACACTATTAATAAGACTCATGCCCTAAATGCTAACTTATCATAAAAACAATTTGATAGGTGTTGAGTTTTTTACTATCAAAAGTGGAATAAAAAGTTCGGTTAGTGGTGTAATTGGGAACGAATGGTTTCGCCCGTCAAATGTTTTGCTCACCTGAAAACAGTTATAGCACAGAGGATAATCTTTTCCTAGGGACTTTACGACGTTTTTATGCATGTTTTTGATACTTTTAGTGTAATGACACTGTTTAATGATCGGAGTTTTTATGCATTTTTACGTGGACGATGTTTTAATATCGTCTTTTATGTTCGAAAGTAGTTCATTTTGATATAATTCTTTGACTCTGCTTAACACTATCAAAACTCATAGACCAAATATATTCTCAAATTCACGGCTTGATTCAATTTGATTATTTTTAGCAAAGCCAAATTTGAATTATAATAAAATGTACCCATTTATTTATTTTCGTAGAAATATTTTTATTATAACATTATTTTTATCTACTTTACCTGGTGAAGGTGCACAATATATTTTAAGAAAATTACGAAAATATTAACTTTCCAAACTATTTCCACTAACACATATTTATTTCTAGATGAAGGATATTAGCTTTAGGTAGAAGTTAAATGCTTTTTTTACTAACTAATATTAAATTTCGTTATTTAATGTCATGTCAAATGTCAATTTTACATTGACAAAATAACTCAAAACTCGTTTGACCAATTTTTTAAAATTATCGTTACAAATATATTAAAAATGCTCTAAACTAAATAAATTATAGTCAGTGCATTGATAAATAACCGTTACAGATTGCTATCTGTTTAAAGTTGACTGAACAGTCAACTTTTCTATTGTGTTATATTTCTCTTTATTTAATATTTTTTCATTCAATTTATTTTTAAACTAGCCTAGTCTAACTGAATTTGCGACTCATTCCGTCGTTATATTTTAACGGCTAAATTAATTTCCTGCAGTAGTTAACCCAAGGCATTCGAAGTAAATAATGATAATAAAGTTCGTGAATACTTCTTCTCTCTCGCTAACAAGTAGGTAATGATAGTCATGAATTTGTCAATTGCTGAACCAATTTATTTATCTTCTGAATTTATAGTTATGTAGATATTTGTTTTTATATATAAATTATTAATATTATGTAAATCTAAGTATACCTTCATATTTTATATATTATATTCTAATTAATTTATATAGTATGTGTATTATTATCGTATGTTTAAAAGATACCGTAATGTTATTTTTAATGCTTAATTTGTTGTTGTTTAAAATGATTTCTTTTTTTTTTTTCTTCCATGTTACCGCACCCATATACAAACTATCTGCATGACCCAAGGGTTGACTGGTAGAGAATGCCCCTATCATTAAGTCCACCTGTTGTACCTATTTGTGCAATAAAGATTTTAAATAAAATAAATAAGTCCATTAGAATAAAAACAGCAGCAAACGTCGACAAAGACCCAACAGAGTCATCTCTATCTTTCATACAAGCTTCATTACAAGGAGCCAATACTTGTATTTAAACCACACCAGTCACATTTCGGGGACAATAAACGTCTGCCTACGTACCACAGCGTCATCGCGTGTGGTCCCCAATTAAAGACCTCCTCTAATTTATACGGACCTCTGTGCTGCACTGAGGGCTGTCACCACTAGCAGTGAGGTAAGGGGAGCAATTCAGAACACAGTACGACTGCTTATTTCGTCGTTGTAAGATCTATAATTTCGATATAACTAGGGAGGACCCTACCACAGAAGTATTTAAGTAAATATGATCCCAGTCATTAATTAGTTGTGTAATGTTTTATTTTATTTAAAGACTATTTATTTAAAGGCCCGCCTCAGCTTCGCGCAAGTATTATCCCCATTTATCAACATTTTCCTTGATTATTTACTCTTTTTTGTTACAGCTTTGTGTTATATAGCCTAAAGCCTTCCTTGATAAAAGGACTATCCAGTACAAAGACATTTTTCAATTCGAACCAGTAATTCCTGAAATAAGCGTGTTTAAACAAACATACTCTTCAGCTTTATAATATGAGTGAAAAAAAATATTGAACAACATCACATACATTGCTCAAATTATGTGGTAAGTAGCTATAGCACTTGTGTTACAGAATTTAGAAACAACGACGGTACCACAACACCCAGACCCGAGACAATATAGAAAAGTTAGTTTCCCATATTGACTCGACCGGGGTTCGACCCCGGGACCTAAGAAATAAATATAAATAAATAAATATTGGACTAAATCATATACTTTGCTCAAATTCTGTGGTAAGTAGCTATAGCATTTGTGTTACAGAATTCAGAAACAACAACGGTGCCGCAACACCCAGACCCCGAGATAATATAGAAAAGTTAGTTTCTCATATTGACCCGACCGAACCCGGGACCTCAGAGATGACGCAACCTGACGCGTAGCTAAAGTATAGATTGAAGCATTAGACTATTCCCTTTTTTTAACCCTTTTCGGTAGCCCTGGTACTATCGGTGCATCTGAGCCTGTCCCCACGTAATTAATAGAGCATAATGCACTTTCTTTCGTAACGTGAGATACGATTATTGGTCCCGTTTAGAGCCTGAGAGGTATGTTAATTTACGTTTTACTTGCTACTATTTGTGTTAAGCATCGATATTCCGTCTCTGGCAATGTGCGTTAATCAGTTGTAACATTATTTAACTGTAAATAGGTACTTGCCTTTACTATTAGTACTTTAATTTGAATATTACTGCATCTTTATTTCTTTTGGTGTCTCGTTCCGTCAAATCTCATAAGTCAGTATTATCCAATTTATTATTCATTATAATAATCAAAAGAGAATGTACAGAATATTTACAAAGGGTTATCCGCTCCGGTATCAAGGGTGCCCAGGATGCTGGCAACGTTACCTCTTTGGATAGCCAGACTAATGCGTTGGTCGAGGTAGTTGCCAGCATTCCGGTCACCAGAAACCTCAATAAGCCGAGCAGACAATTCTCGAAATAATGCTCGGGCCTTTTTTTTTATAGCCCTTTGTAAATATTCTGTACATTCTCTTTTGATTATTTTTATTATTATAATTTTATTAATAAGTTACCTTAATAAACTGTGTATACATTCATTATAATAATAATTTATTTGCTTTAAAAGATTACATTGATCCATTTGGTTAGTGATACTTATAATTAGGTTAGCACAAAAATTCATAAATTAATATACAGCACAACAAAAAAACTACGTGACACTAAACGAGAGCGAGATATTAGTCTCACCAATAATTATAAGACCCTGGTCAGCTCAATACATATATGAAATGCCTGATGATGGGGGAGTCATATCTCTCTGCCACGGTCTTCAGGATACTATTGGTGCTGGACGTAATACTTTAAAACTAATTAATATTACTTATTATAATATTATACTTTAATATTAAGAGAGGTAGGGCATAGCGATTTATCGCTCGAACTGGAGCAGCCCGACTGGTGAATTATCTCCACCTTACAGAAGACCGCAGCCAAATAACAATCACTTCTGTGTTGTTGTGTTCTTGCGTGTGAGTAAGGTTTCCAGAGCTCTTGGGGGGTGCTACATTAGTAGCAGAGTTCAAAACTTCAAGGTAAGGGCGACAAGTCCAGTAACAGCTTTATTATGCTGTACTTGACACCCTTAAGCTAGGACCTCATTACCATTTAACATCAGATGGGATGAGGTCAATCTTGAAGTGCAATATAATATAGATCTGAATATAAAATGCAGATCTATAAAATTTATCATGGTTGTTCCTGTACAATCATTTCCAGTTTAAAACGGCGTTTGTATTATTTTATTCAGCAAACATACTACGGCGAACCAAGCCGTCAAGAAAAAAATGGTTTTACATGCATTTTGATGTAAAGTATGCAGCCGGATCGGACAAGCGGATATCTAAACATTTATTGATAAATTCAGTTTTAAAAACACTATTCATATTAACCTATTTACTGTCTACAGAGCACAAACAAAAATATAATGTAAAACGTACATTGAACTGTGAACTTTTTATGTATGTACAGTGAACAGCACATTAAGGTAAACATTCCGATTTTAGATCTTATGCCTGTGACATAAGTGCGGTACAAAGTCCAAAGTGTGTAATCTGACTTGCTTCCGACCGTACATATGACTTTTAGTATGCAATATTGTCTCATATTTTAATCCGTACCAGCAATGCAATGAAGATACTAATGAAATTTTCGGCTTTACTATTAGAGAATAAAGCTTTTTTAATAATCACTACTATTATTAAAAAAGCGAAAGTTTGTGTGTAAGTATAGATGGATTGATGTTTGTTACTCTTTCACTCAAAACCTACTGGATAGATTGTAATGAAACTTAACAATATTATAGCTCATACATCAGAATAACACATAGGCTACATTTTATAAAGATTTTTTGTGAAATGTCTATAAAATGACGATTTTAATAGTTACACGTTGACAAATAAGTGTAAATTTTTTAAGTTAAGAGGTATAAAATTTGGTAAAAAATAGTTCGAAACTTGAATTAAAATGTGGACTACTTTTTGTTTCGAATATTAGGGGAGAAAGGGGTAAAACCGACCATGAAAGCATGTAGTCCACACGAACGAAGTCTCGGGCACAACTAGTATGAAGATATTAACATAATTGGGTTGATGACAGGGTAAAAAACAATAAATCTTTTCAGTTAAATTAAAAACACAATGAAACTCCTCAGACAACCTAAGCTTAAACATTCCTCGACATCAAAGTGACTTCTTCTCTAAGTCTTTCACTGTGCAAGCCGCTCGGCTTTGGAACGCTCTGCCCGCTGATATCCGACAATCCCTGACTAAGGGAATTTTTAAAAATAAAGTTCGTGAATACTTCTTCTCTCTCGCTAACAAGTAGGTAATGATAGTCATGAATTTGTCAATTGCTGAACCAATTTATTTATCTCCTGAATTTATAGTTATGTAGATATTTGTTTATATCTATAAATTATTAATATTATGTAAATCTAAGTATACCTTCATATTTTATATATTATATTCTAATTAATTTATATAGTATGTGTATTATTATCGTATATTTAAAAATACCGTAATGTTATTTTTAATGCTTGATTTATTGTTGTTTAAAATGATTTCTTTTTTTTTTCTCCCATGTTACCGCACCCATATACAAACTATCTGCATGACCCAAGGGTTGACTGGTAGAGAATGCCCCTAGCATTAAGTCCACCTGTTGTACCTATTTGTGCAATAAAGTTTTTAAATAAATAAACTGCTTTTGCTTTTAAAAATAAAAACATATTGATACTGATAAAGTAGATCAAAGTTTATTGAAGGGGTGTCACTAATTCGTAAAAACTGTACAAAGAAGTAACGCTAAATTGTAACGCATATAAGTAAATGTCTGTTTACATGAAAAAAGATAAAATATGTGTTTTATATTTTTTGGAAAACTAAACAGAACGTCATCTACTCTATTGTAAGCAACGTGCAGTCGTTTTTTACCAAAATCAAGCACCAACAGTAGAGGCAGCCACAAAGCCACCCAAAACGAATTTCCAATTCCCTAGAGCAATTTGGTGGTGCCATTAATTTTTAATATTTCGCAATTAAATCCGCGGAAACAAATCGCCATTGCGATGCCGGCTCATAGACATAAATCATGGTGTAACAAAAGCCGACTGGTACCTCTCTCACACAGATACCTAAACCTGTGAACGCCCGGAATTAATAAATATCAGACTTTTCCAATGTCGAATTTGTTAATTATATTACGTTTTATGTTATGATGTTATATTATTGATAATGCATGTCTGAGGGCAAACATGATTACAGGATAAGCGTGGGTGGGATATGAACGTTCCTGATCGTACTGAATGTGAGAATTCTGTTTAAATATCCGAATATTGTAAGTAAAGAGTGAAAAAAAAATGAGAACAAAAGAAGGCGCATTAACTAGACGACGACGATGTGTATTTTTTCCTTAAAAAAATCAAAATCAAAAATAACAGTTGAGTACTTAAAAACGATTAAGATTATAAGTAAAATGTTTGGTTAAAAATTTTAGCTACCAAAAACATATAAAGTCGAATAGTGAAACCTCCTCCTGTGTTGAATTCGGTTAAAAATGCCTCTTAAAATAAATTATTTAAAGAGTGTTCCAGTGCCAGAGGTCCCATACGGTAAACCATTGCTCGGAGTATCTAATTGGGCGTCACCATAAACTTCTGACTACAAGTAACGTGAGCCGTACCGCGAAACCACATAAAACTTCGTAGGTACCGGCAAACGACATTTCTGTCGTCTTAACCCGCAATTGGTCACGGAGTCTTTTTGTGTCGAGTATACATTTAAAGTCTTTTAAAATTCTCAAAGAAGAACAAACAAGTTTACTATTTGGAATGCCAAATCCGTTCATTTAAAAAAAAATAGAATATTGAACTTCGTCACAATTGCATTGATTCTATGGTAAGAAACAACGACGGTAAAACAACATCCAGACCCGAAAAAAATAGAAAGGTTCGTTTTCCATTTTAATCCGACTGGGAATCGAATCGAATTCCCTCATGGTTATGTAAATGTATGGAGGTCATCATATTTATTCACGCAAAAAAATGCGCAAATTAAGACATAAATTGGCATAAGTAGGCAAAATTCTAGAAACGACATGTAGCAAATATTCCTTAATTTTTAACAAACATTGAAATAATTTACAATAACTGGTAACATTATTGCTTTATACGCTGGAAAACTAACTTCAAAATTAGTTTCCAAATAGAAACATGGTTTAAATAATAAATTAACGATTACTCTATTATAATCTATTCTATAAAGTAATTTCATAGCGCAGACAAGCATTCGTATATTATTCCCATAAAGCATGCAAAAAGTAAAGTCTAAACAAATCATAAATCATTGTCAAAAGTACAAAAAACCCTAACCTCCTTTGAAATTAGTTTAATCGCCTTCGCCCTACAATTCCAATAATTCCAATTTAGTGTCTTACTGGCAGTCAATAATAGAAAAACGAAACAGTCAGGTCTAAAAGACCGCGCGACTAATTAAAGGTTGTGTGAACGGCCCACGCACACCGCCACACGCGCGCACACCCACACACAGATGCGTTTTACAGGTACAAACAAATGTGCTAAGTAAAAAATAGTATTATAGCATAATGCGCCATAAAACACAGTTTTGGAGAGGCGCAGGCGCTTCTCAAACTATTTCGGCTTGGCGCAACTGACGAAGTTCTTTAACCGTAGCGCTACAGATTGTCGTAGTATTGTGCTACGTTGCTATTTGCTACGAGAAAGATTGTGAATAAAGACTTCATTCTCTTTTTGTGTACGTGGCTTGTGCTTAATTTGATTAATGTGATATATACTAAAATTTTAAAATAGACTCTTTTATGTAATTAAAAGCTAATGTTTTCGACGTTCATATTGTAAGTAGGTTTTTATTCAAACAATAAGCCTGCAGCATTGTAGCATTGAATTTTGAAAGAATATTTAAAAAAATAGGTTAATTATTGTAAAAAAATGACGAAATAGAGTATTCCATTACGTATTATTCGTACATCGCGATATGGTTACCGATTATGAATCTTTCAAATAATTATATAAAAAATATTATAGAGCTAGATTTTACTTATTTTAGGTTTGTAAATAGATTATATATCTGGGTACTGATTTCCAAACGTAAAAAACATTCCGATTCCAAAAGGCAATGTTTTTAAGTATAATAATTTATATTAAAATTCAAAATATTTTGAAATAAGAATTTGAATATTCAAAAAGTTTGAAAACCACAACGCTGACGGTACTCTCAACATAAACAATGTCAATGATTTCTATTAAAATCGTTCGGTGTTTTCGATATACGAATCATATTAGAATAACGTCTGGGAACGGACCGGCAATGTGCAATAAATAAACTCGACCAGCGACCTCGATCTTATCTATTGACTCTAAATGTGATCGCTGTAGAGTCCAATTTTAATCGGCCGAGTTAAATTTGGTAAGTAGGTAATAAAATTGTAAGTATTTGGTAACCGGTACGGTGTGTATCGTCTGCTTAAAGTTTAAGGACGATATCTTTAGAGCAGGGCTGCGCAGGATTTCTAGCCTAGTCTATGAACAATTTGTTTTTAACAACATCACATACATTACTCTGTTTCTATGGTAAATAGTATATGCTTTATCCCTACTAATATTATAAATGCGAAAGTAACTGTCTGTCTGTCTGTCCGTCTGTTACGCTTTCCTGCTTAAACCTCTCAACCGATTTTGATGAAATTTGGTATAAGTATACGTTGAATCTCAAGAACGGACATAGGCTACTTTTTATTTGAAAATAAGGGGGGGGATGGGGGTTATACCACCTTTGAAAGTTTATATGGAAACATGTTTATTTTTGAAGTTAGAGATATGAAATTTGGCACAAGTATAGCTCGAAACTTGGATTAAAATATAGACTACTTTTTGTTTCGAATATTAGGGGAGAAAGGGGTAAAACCGACGATGTAGTCCACGCGAACGAAGTCGCGGGCACAGCTAGTAAATACTATGTCCTTTAACTATTATGGCCAACAAAATATATGCCTTTCATTACTTACGTTTATCAAAATTATGCCTTTTAATGATTGTGAATTCCAAAATTCGACGATATGATAATATGCGTTATAACGTTACGCTTTATAGCGGTAAGGCAAGTAACGATGAAGGTAATCAACATTATGCAATTTCAGTTTATGACCAAAATCTTTTTGATTTTTAATAGGTAAGCCTTAGAATTATCTAAAATAAACTAACTGTTTCCCGCGATTTCGGATTTGTTATTTTGAGATAAATTATATACTAAGTCTATTAGCGCGTATTATCTCCGTTTTTCCATATTTTACCATCAATTTTATTTAAAAAATTTGAAGTCTTAATTTTTTGACGACCTCCGTAGCCGAGAGGCGAGCGGGCCTGACTTTGGCGAGCGCCATCTCTGAGGTTCCGGGTTCGATCCCCGGTCGGGTCAATATGGGAAACGAACTTTTCCATATTGTCTCTGGTCTGGGTGTTGTGGTACCGTCGTTGTTTCTGATTTCTGTAACACAAGTGCTTAAGCTACTTACCACAGAATCAGAGCAATGTATGTGATGTTGTGCAATATTTATTTATATTTATTTATTTATTCTTAATCGCTTTAATTAGAGCAACCAGTGAACGATAAAAACATGGAAAAATTCCTGTCATACCTACTAACATTCGAATATCGATTTAAAACACACACAAATGTAAATCACATAACCAATAGATACACAAAATAGTAATAAGTATCGACACATGAAAAGAAATTAAGGCTAATGCATTTAGGTCGACAAATAGACAGGGTTCGTTCGCGTCGGAACAAGCGATATCATTGGTCCGCGTCTGTGACATGCTGCGTCCTTGGAAATGGTATGTGTACCATCGCTAGCTCACTTTTTTAAACCACGCCCACCGTGCCTTACTTTCCGTGATGCTATTTTCAAACGTTAGAAATGCTTTTATGTTTTTATCGTTCTGTGGGGGCAACCCTATTCACTTAACAATGTATGCAAATCTCCTATACAGTATGTGTCGTACATCTGAGAGTTATAAATCAACGTTTTTCAAATAAAAATGATAATTACACTCGTATTCTCCATGCCTGAGGTCATAGCAATATACCTACGCGTGATTAAACGTAAAAGCTGTTATAACATAAAGCTAATGAATATCCAATCAGAATTACTGTGATTCTGTTCTTGATAAATATCTATTAAAAACTTTTTAATCATAAGATTGTAATTATTGAAATTAATTGTTATTTATGAAATGCTACTGGCAGTGGACATGAACAAACAAACTTTAAAAAACGAAGTCTTTGTGATTTATTTACCAATTTTTGTTGATTTGTGGCTTAGTTAAAGTAAAATAGTGTCAAAACACGTATTTTGGAATTTGTTGCTTCATTCAAAGCTTTGTTGCCGAGATTATAAAGTATATTATAGTATTGTATACACATATAGAGGTAGTATTCTAGGTACATATTATAACGGAACTATATAACGAATTTGTTTCGATTTATTCTGTAATTTGTAACGGGGTAAAAGATCTGATATAGGAGTCGGATAATGGGTAATATCAGAACCCAATTACTAAGACTTCATTGCTTGTCCGACCGTTTGTCTGTAACAATGCCATATCTTAAAAATAGCGATAGCTAGACATTTAATTTTATTAGAAATTATGTGTTTTTGTTGGCGCTATAACATCAAATACTAAATTTTATGCGAAGCTACCATACAAAAACACTCTAGCCCTTTTTTTGCTCTATTTTTTCCCTTTTTATCTCAATATTCTAATCAGAGGTACGGAAACCTTTGTGCACGCAACCGAGTTGCACTTAGCCGATTTTTTCATGTTACCTTAGGCTGCTTTGAAAATCAAGTAACCTATTATTATTATTATTATATTGTTAATTTACCTACTTAAATGAAGTTTTTAAAGAAGATCAATGGTAAACCACATACCTGTATCCCTGTTATAATAAAAATCCTTGAAACAAAGCGTGAGGAAGCATTTTGCGTGAGATAGCAAACTCTGATATTTCCGCGTACAATCAAATGCAACGAAGATATTTTGCAGCATCAAAACCAACATATCCCGATGATCCCAGAAAGGTACAAGCTTCACAGGACAAAAATTGGGAGTATTCGATTCGTCAGCCCACACAACATCAAGTACGAACCCAGAAGGTGGTGAGGTTGGGCTGCAGCCGGCTCTGCAGGTCAGGGTCTGAGAGGGCGCCGCGGCCCAGCGATCCGGACCCGGCTGAGCTGCCCGACGGCCTCTTGGAGCGCCCGCGCCTCTCCGCACCGCCGCCCTGCGCACGTGCCCACGTCAACAACCCCCCCTCAGCCCACATGGTCACACACTTCGCTGGATGCGAAACTCCATGAACCCTCATATATGAACGACTGAACTGTTTGATTTATTTGCTAATCTCATTCCGGTTGATCGACCTATTTGGGACTACAGTACGAAACTGGTAATCTACTGGTCCTAACATAACTGATTTGTTGGCTCGGCAATGCATTACGGATACAGGGTGTAAGTTTGAAAATAAAATAGGATCTTTAATTGTTTAATTCCTGTAGATACAGTCTTAATTAGTTATATTGAAAACATTTCCGCATGCACAACTGGATTCGGGTATAAATTTAACATCATCAAAATAATCTAATTGATTTTTTTTACAGGCACATTCTCAGTCGTTGGTATATCTACCAACGTATTCTACAGAAGATTGAAAAAATGTTACTGAATTTTATAGAATCCTTCGTGGTATAAAATAGGCCAAAGATTTAAGTACATGTTATACTTTAATGATACGCATTACATATACAGTTGTGGGTCACTTAATAAATAAAGACGTGTTTATTTCAAAACAAAATAGGTATATGTTTTTTATGAGTAGATTTCCGACACTGTTTTTTTTCTAATATTATTCTAAGTTCAGGGGTCTCAACTGACAAAGAAGATAAACTAGTCATATATATGTACCACTATATACTATTCGAAATATGTTTACACAACAATACAAATAAATAAGGCTACGGAGACAATCCAAAAATTTTATTCTCGTTGCCGGTTAAAACATATAAGTACAAAAAGGTACAAAATATAAGTACATCATATTGATACATAAACGATTATACTAAATGGTCTGGAATAGAAAAAACAATGTTCAAATATATAAAAACTCAATGGTAATCATAATAGATAGTAAGAATGTAAACGGAAGAGTTCTACACTAATTCTATTTTTATTTGATCATAAATTACTAAGGCTACCAAAGTCGTCACAAAACGTAACAACTAAAATAAAAACTGTTAAGGTAACTATTGATTATATTTTCTATGGCTTTACTACGAATTAGAAGATCAGATCTAATAAATACTTTGTAGAATAAAATATCAAGTGGTTCTAGTCTGCATACTATACTCGTATCTACCTAGTACTATGAAGAACATCCTCTATAGTAAAACAATATGTATTCATTTATCATACATTTCATATATCAAACAAAACTTGGAGAGGGATCTAGTCATTTTAAGTATTTATGAAAGAAAATTTTATTATTTAGTCTACTGAAAAAAAAATAAAACGATTACATGAACAAAAAATTACGAACTCAAAATGTACATTTGCTTAAATCCCAGTCTAATGTGGCACCTGAAACTAATATATCTTTAATATTGTAGTGTTGCCAATCAATAGACGACTACCACTTTATCTATCGATAGATAATGGAAACAATATCAAAAAGTCGATATCGTCCATAGCTCAGAACTAAGCATATACTATCGATTTATTCAAAGTTTTGTTGCTCGCAAACAAAAAAAATCAATAAACAGATTGTTTTACAAAATATACCAATTTATTACTTTTTTTTTTTTAATGGTAGATATTGTTTACAAATTTCATATAACTCTCTACGTATGCTAGTTTTTCTTTCGCTAGTTATCCGAAGTATTTGCAATGATTTCGACAATGTTGTACCTACTCATTCGATAGTATTGGCTTGTTCAGTTCGATTGATACTCTCGAGTGGACTCGGAGCCAACCAAGTGGATCGTATTTTCATATGAAACTTATATCTATAGCTAGTCATACTATTTCGGCAACACTACAACAGTGCTACATGTACAAGCGTTTCCTTAGACAGTATGTAGTGAGAGTGCCATAGATTATGTACATGCAGAGGGTCGAGACCTGGATGAGAAGGCATCGACTTGTCGGTCTAGTGCCCGGCGGAAAGCATCGAAATGTGTGACCGTGTAGCGTCTAAAAGCAATCTATAACTATATATCTGAAACTAATTATATTTGTTTTTTTTTTTGGAAAAAGCCATCTTAACTAAGCTTCTGATAATCATTTTTGAATTGATTTCATATATAATTATATCAATTTACTATGTACATATTATTTACATTGCACCCATGGCACCATTGCGCCGTGACACAATTACAGACACAAGACAGCACCATTTTGATTTTAAAGTTATTGTGAAATACAAAAATAGATAATTATTGCATGTGTAATCAAACGTATGATGTTTAAATTTGTGCACTAGTTAGAATAGCTTTCTCCTTGATCAATCTTTTGAAACTTAATATATAATTTTTATATAAGTTTATGTAAATTTCATAAAAATATACAAGTAGGTAGTAGTAAAAACAAGAAGTGAAAGTATGTGTGTTTCTTGAAAGTGTACTTAAAACATTAAATATGTGATCTGTGCTTGAACAATAAGTAGATAAACAAACGTTAAATGTGATCAGTCTAAATTAAATAATACCAGAAAAAAAACAGGAAAATTAAAAATGTTTTCAAAAAGAAGATATTTTTTTTAAGAAGAAAGAAGATTTTTTTCGTGTTGTTTCTAGAATATCTTTAAAGGTTTACGAGTGTACTATCCAGTTTGCCGTAACCTTAGCTTTAGTAAACCATTGTCATAAGCAAGCAAGTTTTATGGGCTATGAAATAAGTGTTTCCAGAAAGACAGCTTAAATGATCTTATTCATGCAGCACCCTTCTGCGTAACATACGAGTACTCTTTGACTCAATGCGTCTATAATTAATGTGAACTCAACTCAGGTCCGAGGTTTTAAATTATAAAACAACAATCCAACATCAGGCAACAAATTTTATAGTCCCAATCCCAGCAGCTAAAACAAAACGCAATAGTATTCACATACCAACTACGACGTATCGATTTCAAGTGAACGCGCGTACGGGTCTTTAATAGCCCTGTAAATCTGTTGCCCTCCGTTTATTGCCGACCCTCGCTGCCGGCCATAAAACTACGCACACCACCCTTATTACGAACATATAAGGTTCAGTGTGTGATGCAAATTTCGGCAAGACGTAGGACGGACTATTGTCGGCATATGTGTTTCTAATAGGGCATTACGGCGAAAGTGACGAAAAGTGCGTGACAAATGTTCTAAGGATTGCGAGTTGTGATAACTTTGCCATCATGTTCATTATTATACAAACTTTCAGTTTTTTATATGGAGATAAAAAACGGAAAGTTTGTTTGCTTTGAATTTCTTTTTTGGTCTATGAACACGAAGCAATTAAAGATCATATTCGTCCTAACGAATGTAAACTAGTAGTAATAGATACTTCGTGACATCCAAGAAATTATACCAGAATGAAGAAATTGTAACCTGCATTAATAACAAGTTAATAAATAAAATAACTTATTGTACGTTCCATTTGCCAACAAGCGGTAACGATTATTTGCTCAATAAATGTTAGGGATGAGTATTCAAAAGCCTTTCCAAAGTTAGCGGCCAATATTCAACTAAATTATTATTAAATGTGTGTTTTTAAAAAACTGTGATATTATGAAACTAGAACTCAAGATCTACTTTTTATTTTTATAGTACTTAACACCGTACTAGCGAACTTCAAATATTAGAAATAGAAAATTTTTATATCCCCTTGCGGTGCGGGAATAAAACCCACGGACCGGAGGCTAACGGTAGATACAGCAGAAAAATTTCATCGCCTACGATAACTTGCGGTTAGCTCAGTTGGAAGTGCAGCACGCGCGATACGTGAAGGTCGTGGGTTCGATTCCCGCACCGCAAGGGGAGATAAAAAAAATTATGTTTCTAATATTTAGTACCTACTTAAGAACTACTAGCAGTAGTGGCTTAATATTATTTTAATCGAATGCTATGGTAGTGAACATACCCTAAGCATTCTAGTGCGAAAACGGTTTCTATGCAATAAGTTTTAAATTTTCCTCAACCGAATTTTAAATGAGTAATTGCAGTGGGTTTTTCTCGGGATCATGGACGCATCTTGAAGTCACTTTACAAGGGAATGTGTTTTGTTCGATTTCTTTATTTTCACAGTTTAAGCCATATCTACACTTATATTATAAAGAGGAAAGATTTGTACCTATTTTTGTATATTTGTAATGAATAGGCTCAAAAAGTACTGGGCCGATTTAAAAAATTATTTCACCAATAGAATGCTACATTCTTCCAATTCGACATATAATCAGAGTCAAATATATATTTATCGGAAATCTGAATACTAAGAATGATAGATCTCAGTGGTTCTACTCGTAATAATGAATGCCAACGATTGCCAACACCTCGGTCTTCGATCTCCAAAATTTAAGGACTCATAAACAACAGATATAATAAAGTTATTTTAGTTAATGGGCGTAATCAAAAACTATGTTAAGCATGATTCATGCGATTTACATAAACGTTTCCGGCGGCCGGTGACTGGCCATAGACGAATTCGGTTCACTTCTCTCTTAGAAATGGGCAATCCGATTACTATTCGATTTAATTTGTTTACTTTTATGCGTGAACTTGGATGTTTTGATCGATTTCTTGTAGTCTAAATAGGTCGCGACGATCAAATCGATAGATTTGCACTTTAAGTTTGACAACTTCCGTAGCCGAGAGGCGGGCGGACCGGTCTGTGGTGTCGTGCCATCTGAGGTCCCGGGTTCGTTATCAGGTCGGGTCAGTATGGGAAACGAACTTTTCCCTATTGTACCATCGTTGTTTCTGATTTCTGTAATGCAAGTACTTAATCCAAAGAATCAGAGCAATTGTGATGTTGTCCAATTTACATTTATTTATATTTAAGTAATAAGTGATTTGAAAAATTGCTCTCATCTAAACTACGATTTCAGTGAAATCGATGTTATAAGTCCAAATCGACACAATCTCGATTTTAGTTGTAGTCCGAATACCCAACTTCAAATCGAGAGCTTACGCAAACACACAAGCATTATTTATGCCCAATTATGCCCGTGATTATGAGTGGGTGTGATATTTATGACTTTTTTTATATTTACTTTGCGTTATGACTATGTTAATGCAATAAATAACCAACTTTTTATGTCGGTTGGAGCGAATTATATCATTTCCAGGATCCAGGTGGTCGCGGAATAGCTGAATGTGTGTTTAAATGGAAGATTGTCATCGGGGTTCAACGCCCTCTATGAAGCACGGTAAGGCTCCCATTTTGACCTTGATACACTGTATCAAGTGTCGATGTTTGCTATTTATGGGATCAACAGCCTTTTCATGGTTTTGCATTAAAGGACCCGCCCACTATTTATTGTATAATCCGTTTTTGAAACTAAAATCGGTCATGAAGATGAGTAGGAAGAAGGTTTATATAGCGAATGTGAGCTTCGTACGACAAAATAAGAGTCACGTTAAATAAAAATGCAGGGTAAAATACTTTAAAGAAAATTAGAAATGAGTTAACGTAAGTGTTCGTCGCAAGAGCTACTATCCCTACTAGCATGCGCAATATGTCAAATTTTTTACATGACACGACAAAAGTTTCAATATTGTTAATTAGCTGATATCACACCGCACGTGTATATTCAGCCAATCAGCAGCTGATGCGCTGAATTTGACGTTTGTTAAAACGCGATAAAATTTACACGCGTAGCGCATTCTACATTAAAAACTAGCGACCGGCCCGGCTATGCACGATTGAAATGCAGATACTTATAATACTAAAATAATGTTTGTATTATTAATATTATACGATAAAGAAGAAAAAAAATTAGGCACCATATTAAATAAAACAATTCAAAAAACCCATTGCGTACTTTTGAATATCAAAGCAGATATAAGAACAAAGAACATGAAGCGAAGTTTTATACAATACTAGATAAAAATTTTCCCGCTTATCTGTTGAAAATTTTCCTGAATTTCTTTGCTATAAACCTCACGGAGCCCGAGACCTTTCCAATGAATGCAAAACTGTGGAAATCGGTTCGTGCGTTCTGGAGTTATAGCGTCAGGAAGGAAAACCCGACTTATTTTTATATAGTAGATAGCGATGAAAACAGTTCACTACTAGAACATATAATATCATTCATGATTATATAATTAGTTATCATAAAAAATCGTTGATAAACGACAGCTTCACTGTTTTTAATTATAAAAAAAAATAAAGTAAACAACAGCTGGATTTAGTAACTATTACTTGCCTATATCCATTTTACTAGGCACTGTTACATAAACTGATGTAAATTAGCAAATCAGCAATTTCTCATAACAAATCATTTAGGCTCTTCATTGTTTGTCTTACGCAACATTTGTTACGAAAGTTGTTGATATAACCAATCACTATATTATTTAAATCTCGGACAGTTGTCGCGTGAAATTCAATTAACAATTATATTTAAATACTTTTATTAATCTGAGTGTGTATCTTAAGGAAATTGTGTGTTAGTAAAATAGTTCAATTTATCACTTTATCAAAAGCCGCACTACGATTTTGTTAACAGTCTGAATAACCTATTGTCTATTTATATTACAATGTATGCATAATTGCGCATTATTCCAAAACGATTGCACTAAATAGGTTAATTGTTTTTTTGTTTTGTCAGAAGTAGGTTCGTAAGAAACAAATTCTAGTAAATAATAAATATTAAACAACATCGCATGCGCTGCTCTAATTCTGAGGTAAGAATCCTATGCAGCTGTTATACCAAAATCTGAAATAACGACGATACCACCCAGACTCGAAAAAATATATAAAAATTCGTTTTACACATTCACGTGACCAGAAATCGAAACCAGCACCGCAGATAAACTTTAGGTAGATGATACAGTAGATAATGAGAAAGAGAAACTGTCATCTCCGAAAACCTTGAGTGCAACAAAATAAGATGCTACAAAAAATAATATGGAAAATCTCCAAAATCAAGTACAGTACTTTATAAATAATATGGCACGCAAGCGCAATGGCGACACCAGAACCGGTACGAAACACATAAATTTATCAAAAACGGGCCATGCCCACACTTAGCCGAATTGGTTATTATCTCATTCCGATGGTACTCATAAGATTCATTACACACTTATTGGCTAGAGAGCGAATAAAACCATTTTTGTTGAAACTAAGGAGGTGACGCTGTCGATAGATTGAACTACGAGTAATCGAAAAATGGAAGTAAAAAGGGAAAGTAATAAAAACAAACTACAATCAAATATACAACAAATTTGAGAACAAAGACAACGTAGAGTCAAAAAACTAACTAACTCTCCGCATGACCCAAAGGTTGACTGGTAGAGAATGCCCATAGCATTAAGTCCACCTGTTGTACTTTTTTTGTGCAATAAAGTTTTTAAATAAATAAATAAAAATCAGTAGCATCAAAATTACTCTCTGTTACCATTGTTTGACAGAACCAATTCTTCAGAATCACCTTAAAAATACTGTTAAACAACTGTCGAGTAAATGTTTGAACATTTAAACGAAAAAAATCGGTCTTGGAATAAAATTGTAAGTAGACCAATGAAGATACATTTAATTTCAATTCCTAATGGTCCAATGAACATAAGAAACTTTAAGGACCAACCTAACCTCACTATAATATAAGGTAAAATTGGATTCAAGAATCCCCATTGATCCCGAAAAATGACACGATGGAATAACGAAAAGATATTATCATAATATATATAAAAATAATGGCAATACTAAAGTTTAGGTTTACGTATCGCACGTCGAGCAATATGAACCTTATTTTTGTTTTTATAGTAGCGCAGTATATTGGCTCCTCCCAGCCTGATGGTAAGCAAGAGAGCAACCCACATCGCGATGACAACGGATTTGATATCCAAATATCCTATACGTTAGCATCGCCATACTGGCCCCGCAAGATGTTTCTTCACGCTGAAATTAAAGTTCGAAGACTCCGATACATCGTCTAGCTACCTCCCATCACTAGACAAACCAGTTCGCGTGTTAATTGTGGTACCAAATTCGTATCGGAATCATTTGAATATCCGAAATTTATGGCAACGGCGGGGACATAACCGAGTATCATCACTACTTGAGCCGAGTATGTGTGTTAATGTCCGCATATATTATAACGAGCAACGACAGAAATTCTATAATGTTTTTTATATTTAGATGGCGGTAGTTAGACGGACGTAATGGTCAGATATCTGAGACTTCAAGCGTTGTTTTAGGTGACATACCTCTGTCAGTGTGTGCGTGAGTTTTAGGAAACTTGTCGCCAGTAAGTGAAAGGTGCATAGTTTTCTAGTTGAATCTTTTATTGATTATGGGAAATCATTTAAATTATTACGGCTATCTGTCACACTTAAGCCGGTAATGCTCGCGTGTGGATGGAATTGAATATTTTAATGTGAGTAATGTGACTGTTTGCATAAGTACACGTTTTAATGATAACTTTTATGTTAAGAGGTCAAATCTTGCGTACCTCTCACTAAATTAGGCTGATAATTTAATATTTAGAAAACATACGAAAGCAATATATATATTTTTTTAATTTTGATCAACGTCATTCGGTCACTTCATACATGCAGCTAGTAATTTCGTTTACTAACTAGGCAATATCGCTCCCAGTACTGAGATAAAGACGTTTCTGATATTTGAGAACGCTTAGTGTTCCAAGTATTCACGGCAATAAGGCTGAATTTTGGACAACGTTTATATACTTAACACCCAAATATCTTTAGGACGTTTATCATTATTACAGTGGACCTTTCATTTGTTAAGAGCGCGATTTGCTAGGCGTGCATATCGCACAGTTTGGACCTGAGTCCCCACGATGCTTAACACATAGGATAAGGTTACTGCTTTTATTAACTAACTCTGTCCCGCTTTGAGAAACAACGCAGTAATTCCGCCTTTGTCAGTGGTTTAAAGAGATCGAGGTTACTATTGAATGTAGCATTGTGCCTGTCAAATATTTCCGAAATCAAATTAGTTCTGGCCATAAACTTATTTAAACTAGGACAAAAAAAACGGCTAAGTGCGAGTCGCCCATGAAGGATGTTGCAGCAAGTAACATAATATAAAAGTTTACATTTGAGTTGATCGAATTAAAGGTAAATTGCGGTTTACGAGTTATAACGTATTAAAAAAAACTACTTACTAGATCTCGTTCAAACCAATTTTCACTGGTATTTCACATGGAAATGTACATCATATATATTTTTTAGTTATCTCATTCTCTTATTTTAAAAGTTAGAGGGGGGCGACCAATATTTTTCGACTTTGGAAACATGTTTCGCACGAAATATTCAGTTTAGAATAAAAATATATTAGAAATCTCAATATAATTTTTGAATAGCTATCCATAGATACCTCATACGTATGGGTTTGATGAAAAAAACATTTTCGTTTCAGTTTTTAGTTTTTAGTTAGAGTTTCAGTTCTAAGTATGAGGAGCCCCAAAAATGTATTGCTTTTTTTTTCTATGTTTGTATTGAGTGAACGAAAATCTTGCGGGCCAGTATGGTGATGATAACGGATACGATATTTCGGTATCAAATCCATTGTCATCGCGATGTGGGTTCCTCTCTTGCTTACTATCAGGCTGGGAGGTGACAATATATACTCCGCTACTATAAAAAAAGAATAAACCCAAGTCATAACTTAAATATATTTTTGAGTTTATGTGATAACAGTTATTTATGTAGTTTAAGAATAGATAGCAAAAGGTGCAGTTATTCGTCAAAACTTTTATGTCGTTAGCAGTGTTTAGCAGCGAAGTCGTAAAAATTCGATTCAGACGAGGTCTTTGGTAAGACGCATTATACATGCACAACGAGCGTTTGTGTTCTAGGATCATAAAAACTATATGAGCAAACCAATATTCAAAACATTAGATACGGTCAAAATAGCGTGTATGTACCCTACATTTTCATTTAAAGATTTGGTCATCTTCAAATTGTATCAAATCTAAAAATTGATAGCTACCTAATAACAACTCAGATATCACTACATAGTATAAAACATAGTAGTTTTGTCTGTATGTCCCTGTGTATGCTTAGATCTTTAAAACTATGCAACGGATTTTGATGCGATTTTTTATAGATATAGTGATGTATGAGGACGGTTTATATGTATAATATATATATATGAATGTACAGACAAACCGAAACCATTTCTATTTACTTGAACCCGTGCGAAGCCGGGGTGGTTAGTATTTTGAGAAAAAAAGAGTGCAATATTTTGTAAATTAACATATCTTTTGATTTTCGTAATTTTTAAAGGCGTACGTAACTTTGAGCATACAATTTTGTGAAAAAAAAAGTATTTTCTAAAACGGAAACATGACAAATATAGGTTAACTTTAGACTAAAGCGAAGCTTAATCTTAAAAAAATATATGTTGCCATTTAGTTAATTCTATATTATCAATTTTTCAAACTGAGTTGTAAGGAAACTTGTATAAATTAAAACTCAAATTACTACAGAAACAGTTATAGTCTAGTTTTTAATAGGAGTTCTAATAAAAAAAAACAAAACAGCTAACGCATAGTTTTTTTGTAGAAAAATATATTATAGAATTTTTCAAACAAAAAAATCTATCTTACACAATTAGAACGTCTTGCTTTAAATGCCATCTAACCAAAATGGCGTCACATTTTTTCATCGGACCCGCCACTTTTTTAAGCCAACCTTTTTACAAACGTGACTTTTCGGCCAGTTATATTTAAACTTTTTTCGCGTATTTACGCCGGCACAATGCGCATCATGACCGTAAGATAAATGGATACGTGGCTTTTGAGGAAAAAAAAACTCATCGCAGGTTGCTATGTTCAATTTGAGTGCATATGGGCTGCATAAAAACGAAAGTGCGCCTTAACGCATTTTATTTCACGGACGATGAGTGCGATTCGAGAATCTTATTGGAGGTGGTATTTCCAGGTAGAAAGAATATTGTTTTCAACCATAATATTTAATTGTAAGTTAAGTTTAACAAGTAAATTTAGAATGTAATCAAATTGAAATAATGGTTATCAGTCAAATATTTGTAAGTTACCTAGTAAAAAAATCATTTTAAATAAACAAACACAGGCCCTTAACATGAAGAAACGCAAGAAGGTACGTAGGTACAAGGCGTTTGTCCAGCATCGTTATAATAAACCTGCATTAGAAAATCATCTTTTATAGATTGGCTAATTATATGCACCCATTTCATATTTTTATCTCCCTCTTCTTCGAATCCCTTGCAATTTTTAGATAATTTAACAAAGTTGCCTTTGATTAACAAGAATTTAACAAAAACTTTGTCCGCGTTATTTCGGTCTTTAAAAGTATCCTTTAAATTAATATAGGATCAAGTTTAATTACCAAATTTCATTAAAATCCATGCAATTGTTTTTGCATGAAAGATAGACAGACTTCTTAGTACAAACTTTCGAAATTATAACATTAAATAGGACGAATGCCACATCCAAATCTTCTAACATCGCTTCACACAACAAAAGGTAGATTCAGTAACGAGATATGATATGATTTTTTGTGCAGCCGCGGCGGCGGCGGGTACTCGCCCTTCCCCCACCCACCACTCCACAAGGGTAGTCCGAGGGTAGTCAGGTGCATGCGATTTAAGGAGATTTCTCATAGCATTGTCAAAGCGCATTAGTTATTTATGAAGGTTGCGTAAAACGTGAGAATTTTTCGTATTTCTGTTGACTTTTGCGCAGCTATGACGGTGCGTAAAGGGATTTTTGGCTTTGCGTGGCCATCTAATATTAGGTAGTAAACAATATAAATATTGTTGTAACATTTCGTGCTATACGAAAAAAATGTGTATGACACACAAATATTATTGATTTGACTAGGTGTCTAGAGGTCTGGAAGTATGTTTGTTACTCTTTCACGCAATCACTAATGCATTTCTCTTAAATTACACTTCAACATTGACCTCAACCCACCTGATGTTAAGTGGTAATGAGATCGCTTAAGGGTGACAAGTACAGCATAATAAAGCTGTTACTGGACTTGTCGCCCTTACCTTGAAGGCTTGACCCCTGCTACTAAATTAGCACCCCCCAGGAGCTGTGGAAACTTTACTCACACGCAGGAACACAACAACACAGAAGTGATTGTTATTTGGCTGCAGTCTTCTGTAAGGTGGAGGTATTTCACCAGCCGGGCTGCTCAAATTCGAGCGATAAATCTCTATGCCTTATGTCTCTTAATCAATTGTCTCGTGCCACTGGCAGGTAAATACATCGAAGTAGAAGCTAAGTTTCGATTCAACTTAACAAAAGAAGAAGAACCTCACAGGTCACATTTGACTGGCTTTTTATACCAGTAGTAGTAGTGAAAGGTCAAGCGACTTGTTTGACATTTACCGTCGCGCGCGCAAGACCTGAAGAAGATGCATGCAGCATGGATTTAGATGAAGCTTAATAGAAACATAGATGAAATGGTAGAATAAACAAATCCTGAAATAACGTAAATGAAGCCGCGGGCAATAGCTACTGCAGCCGTTTAAATCTAAATATGATGGCAGTCCAATGACCCGCTACATAGCCTGACATGATTGTTACCCAATTAACTACACCGAGATAACATCTTTAATTAATTAAAAATCTAAAGCCGTTGGCTTAATTTCTGCAAAATCATTAAGACAAATTCCTTTCATTGTCGGTTGTGAATCGCAATAGCAACAAAATAGGACGAACATTTCGCAAAATAATAATTAATTTGTTAAACAGCATAATATTACCTCAAACACACGCCAGCTGTACTAAATCAAACCGAAAAGAATGTTAATAAGTTCATTAACAAAACATTAAACTAATTTATGACTACAGAAATAGATGGGCTTGCAGACCACATAGAAGTAGGTACTAAGAAGATCTAAGCACTTAGTTAATAAGATTATATATAATCCAATAGTAGGTATGTTTTGATTCGAAACTACGCAGCGATTCCGCTAATGTCTAAATTGAAACTAAATCTTATATATAAACATTAATCGCTGTTCGTTAGTCTCGCTAAAACTCGAGAACAGCTAGACCGATTTGGCTAATCTTGGTTCTGAAATAATTGTGGAGGTCCAGGGAAGGTTTAAGAGGTTAGAAACTAAAAAAATAGGCGTTACGAAGTTCGCCGGGACAGCTAGTTTTCTAATAAAAATCAATCGCGGTTCATTAGTCTCGCTAAAACTCAAGAACGGTCAGACCGATTCAGCAAATTTTGGTTTTGATACAATTGTGGAGGTGCAAAGAAGGTTTTTTTGTGGATTTTGTATCCCACGTTTCAAAACAGTAATTCCGCCAATATCAAGTATTTCTTTCTATACTGAGGACCTCATTATGTACCTACAACAAACACTGAATGATTTGATTAAAGGTTTTTTAATTTATTAACACCGACGTAAAAAAGTTTGACATGTCTGTCTATCTTTGTTAATGTCTTTCTGTGGTATCATAGCTCCCAAACGAATATACCGATTAAGATTATATTTTTTACTCTAAAATGAGAATTGTCGAGAGTGGTTAAACTATGTTCAATTAAAATCGGACAAAGATGGCCGCCACAACAAAATGTCGGATTACATGTTTTGACACAACTGGAAATGATGCATTGAAGTTGATGTTACAACATGCATTGGCAAATTGAATTCGCATTCATTGATTGAGACGAGCGCGTGGCGCCGCGGGTTAAACCACGTGTCCATATGTGCACATCACTTTAGGATGCGCTGGAATTGTCCTTTGCACGGTTGGTCACGGTTGCCTAAAATTTGAATGAAATTTTGTTTATTTAAAAACTGACACAAAATCTTTAGTACCCCTACTATATATAGAAGTATATTTTTAAATGATAAGACATATTTAATCTGTTTTAGAGTCACGTACATATACGTTTACAATTTCTTTCTAAAAAAACTTCCAGTTACGACAAAAACATACTATTGTATACATTTAACTGCTAGTATCTGTTTATCTACTAAATTGATGTTCATTTTTAAAATGTTTCGTGACAACCCTAAACTCACAGGTACCTTATCACACCATCTTTCCACGCCAACTGTTTATTTCCTTCACGCTCACAATCTATCACGCCAAAATGAACCATACTCTAATAGCTTTAAAGCTCTCTGGTGCATCGGTTATTAAAGTTGGATGCAGTATGAATCTCCGTCTCTGTCGCCGTGCGACGTTTCATTAGAGCTTCAGATTAACTTATTAAGTAAGGAGGTTGGTCGTTTTTTATGAGAGAATAACAGGGACTTGGTATAACTTGTCTTGCTGACTTAAAAAGTAAACATTGAGAATTTGAAAGTACAGTATTAAGGATTTTGTGGACAAACTTATATTGTTTGGTTAGTTGCACTGTTGCTGAACAGTCCTAATAGAGCATTTTTAAGGTCTTAAGACTTTTTTTTGGACAACATCACATCCATTGCTCTGATTCTGTGATAAGTAGCTAAAGCACTTGTGTTACAGAAATCAGAAACAACGACGGTACCACAACACCCAGACCCGAGGCTATACAGAAAAGTTCGTTTCCCATATTGACCCGCCCGGGGATCGAACCCGGAACCTTAGAGATGGTGCGACGCCAAATTCCGGCACGCTCGCCTCTCGGCTAAGGAGGTCGGTCAAAGGTTATTTAAAGAAGTATATTTAATTGTTTTAAAAGCACAGTAAGTAGGTATATTGGCTCATTCCAGCCTGATGATAAGCAAGAGAAAAACCAACATCGCAATGACAACGGATTTGATACAATAATATCCTATCCGTTTGCATCGCCATACTGGCTCGCAAGATGTTTCTTCACGTTCAGGTACCTACGTGGTACGAAAAGCTTTATTATTATTTCAGACAAAATTTACAGGTTGAAATGTGAAGGATATTGAAGAGTACAAAAGAGTCTTAATTATATGTAAAATTACTGAGTCATTTTCCAACAACGAACTAGTAAAGTAAGGAGAAATGAAATCAAATGATTTAATGAAATGAAATGGAACGATTTATTTCTGCAAGTGGATTTGCAATAAATTATTTTGCACGTGAATTATTTTTTCCTACCAGCGCCTCGAGGAGATTGGGAACTAGAAATATATTATAGAGCTAAATACAAGCTAGATATCACGGATGTATTTTAAGTCATCATTGCTTACATTTAAAGAAAAGTCAAAGTGAATTAAAACTCAATATACAAATTAAAACGAGCAAAATCTTTGACACACACAGATGGCAGAGAGACAGACGATGTCAAACTTATTACACCTATCTTTTTGCATCAGTGGTTGAAATCGTGACCCCTTACTAATTCCTTATTAGTAAGTTTGAAAACTTAAACAAAAAATTTCAACCGAACAGTTTTCTCAGTAAACAATCATGACTCAATCAGCGTCAAACAAGTGTTGCCAAAAAATAAAACAGCGACATTATACGTCCACTTCTAATTCATAACATCCTCAAAACGCACGCAAAGAAGGCAGCCATAAAAAGCGTTTGAGTATCACTTGAACATGCAAATTACAGACGGAAATACTGAGCTCAATAATAATTGGGTAAAAATAAAAACACAAGAGAATTTGCTATCAATACGTAAAACGTAGGTGGCGGTTCAATGTTTAGCAACAAGACAGGCCATTAATATTTAAACTCGTCTTAATAATGTTATAGGTGATTCGATTAAACTTGTTGCATGCAATGCAGATGCATCATATCCGTTTTATAATTAAATTCTTCCATTCCAAATGCTATACCAATAAGAAGACGATCAAGGTGATGTAATTAACATTTCAAAAATAATGGAGGCGTCTTTTTGTATTATATACTCACTAGTGCCGCCCGCAACTTTGTGCGTGCCTTAGTCTTTTCTAGAAATAAATATAGCCTATGTTACTCAGGGCGAATGTAGCTTTCTAATAGTGAAAGAATTTTTCAAATAGACGCGGTAGTTTTTGAGTTTATTACAAAATCTTTCGTCTTTTTTTAATATTAGTGTAGATGAATATAATGTTGCGTTAATGCTTGACAATATAAAAATAACATTGTTGATAAAAATTTGTAGTTATTTGTTATTCGAATTATTAAAAAAAAGAAACACAACAAATGTGTTAGTGATAAATATGGCAAACAATGATTGCACCAATCAACTGATGTCAAACTAAGGTTTTACCTTGTACTTTGTACATACTTATGTACTATGTATACCAAACGACGGATACTAACTGGAGGCATCAATCCAGTACACCCAGACTCAAGCACATTTAAAAAAGTTAGTTTCCTCATTTCATCTGACCGTGAATCGAACCCAGGACCTTAAACACTTCAGCCACTACGACACTGAGGTCGTCATTCTATCTCCATGCTTCCAATGCCAATATGGAGAAATAACATTAAACTTGATGGGTGCTACATTCAAAATGAGACTTCAAAATCAGTTCTCAGCTTGGCACATTTCTACCTGTAGGCACGCTTACTATAGACCTAACTTGATCTTACACAATTTAGAACAAAGGGGCAGCTTTCCTAAGGTCTGTAGGTCTAAAAATAAACTCCAAATGCACATCTCAACCCACTACGGTAACCGCCCAAGGCCACCAGACCTCAATAGGGATGGCACTTATGAAAATACTAAACACTTACAAACTTTGATTGTTTCAAATACCATGAGTATTTGTAACAACAATCAAAGTTGTAATCAAACAATCAAAATGTGTAACTCGTGTCAGATATGATACAAACTAGTGTTAAAATATGTATATTGGATACTGACTGATTCTTTCCAGCTTATGTTACCGACCGTAAAAGATAGACACGTTCCAAAAAGACCGGATTGTGAGCAGTGGCGTAAATAAAATTTGAAGCCCTTTAAGCTGCAGGCCTACGTTTTAGGGTCATAAATAGTAATTGCAAATATCTTCGTTTTTTATTTAAACACACCTAAGTAAGAGAGTATGTATATATCTCTCTCAATGAAAACTAAATTCTTCTTTTTGAAATAAAATATCTTAAATTATAATTATTGTAATTCAACCAAGTTTTGTAAGCGGTGTTGATTGTTAGACACATGGTTAACTATAATGTAGTTTTTATACCTATCAGTGACCCAGCGGTCAATCGCAAATCTAAATTGTATTAAACTGCTAATTGCTAAGATCTCATATACGAGTATAGCTTGGTTATAGTATGTTGTAATTTGAATTTGAATTTGTGAAAAATAAAGAAAATTATTATTATATTTATATGAGTACATATTCTCACATTATTGGGGATTTTTCACTTTTGCAGGTTTGTAGTCAAAACGAAAATGAAAATCTATATACTGAACTAAAGAATGAAATTTACGTGCAATGCGGCAGGTATTTAAAATTACAGCTTATTGCGGGAGCAAAAATGTGAAGGGATGCATTTGAATATTTTTTAATCTGTCGTATAACGTTTTGGGGATAATAAATAGATGAAGTGATAATCGCAATAGTTTTAACTGTTTATACTCGCCACTAACAAAAGTCAAGTTCGAACTTAAAAAGTCGATAGCAAGGTATACTTACTTCACTTTTCAGTGTGTGTGGATGTAAGATTAAGTGTATAACCTGATGATCATTGTATCGCTTTGATTTTTTCCTTGTGTTATATACTGTAACTAAATAACATTATTATTCCATTAACAAAGCTTTGGTCGTGACAGCCCTCGGCGGATTCGGCTCTCGTTCTTTTTGCGGTGCGCCGGCGCAACCGCCGCAATGTCAAGGACGCAGTATACTTCCCGGGAAGGCTGCGCACGCGTTGCGGGAATGTGTCTGGAGAAGGGATGCTATAGACGAAAGCTTCTTTACTAACACTTTTATTTCATGACGTAATTTTACAAAACTGGCCACTTACCTATACACCCTTAGACTGTTAGCAAAAATAGCTTCAAGAAAACCAATTTTCGTAAGAATTCATTTCCAGTAGTCAATTAATTTAAATAAAATTAGTTTAGTACATTTTTGCTGATATAACACAGTAGCTCTACTTTTCCTAATAAACAGAAATATATATCTTTTTTAGTATATATTGATCATTATTACACACCCAAAAAAAAAGAGCAATAATTGTATGTTTTTTGAAGATTAACTGATTATTAGGTACTATATCGTTGTAAAAAGTTTAAATTTTATTCCAAAACACGCATTTGAAGATGCGGTTAACACCTAAAATGGTGTAAATACAAATTTAAAAGCCTTCAGTTAAATCATTTGCAGGCCATAGGAATTCAATTAAGTTCTAAATGTAACTTCGTTTTTTAGGTTAATTTAAAATGATTCATAAACCAAGAAACAAGGCGATCCAAGACCAATTTTAGACTATAAATTGCCTTAACCGATGTTAGGTACCGATCCAATTGGATGCACAATAAAAAAAATATCTGTTTATCTGTTTGCGCAAACAAAGTTGCAATCGACGCAGACTAATTGCGATCGGCGCAAAAACAATACAAACAGCCGAAGCACCTGCCACTTGATCGGTAATAATAACAATCATGCGCCCGCGCAGCGCAGAGGTGACCCGCCGCGCGCCCGCTGCGCACTCACTACTTAAGGATGTGTTTGTGAGCTAAGGGCTGAAAGAATCGAAAAAAATGTTTAAAGCTTTTACTGTTATCTCTTTACTAATTTTAAACTTACAATTGTGTTATACAAACTGAACCAAACGTAAAAACCTTGAGAATTTGAGAAACACTTTGCAAAAACTCCTAAAATACCTACCGCCAAGGACAATCTGGTGATCAAAGGCAAGAAAGGTAGGGCATAGCGATTAATCGCTCGAACTGGAGCAGCCTACAGAAGACCGCAGCCAAATAACAATCACTTCGGTGTTATTGTGTTTCTGCGTGCAAGGTTTCCAGAGCTCCTGGGGGGTAGTGCAACATTAGTAGTAGGGGTCAAGCCGTCAAGGTAAGAGCGACAAGCCAAGTTACAGCTTTATTATGCTGTACCTACTTGTTGCCCTTAAGCTAGGACCTCATTACCACTTAACACCAGGTGGGATGAGGTCAATCTTGTAGTGCAATATAAAAAAAAGCGTCTCTGATATACAACTAACTCTACTGTACTCGCAAATATCCTAAAGAACGAACTTTTAAATAGCCTTTAGACAGCAATATTTTTTTATGACTAAGACATACATCAAATTCACTCTTCCTAAGTTTTTTCTACGCGATCGATGATGGCTGCAAAGCCACATGATATTCACCCAACTTTCAGAGGAGAAGAAAGCACCCCTAGTTTAAAAACCTTGCTGCATTCGCGAGGCCCTTGCGCAGGCGCAGCCAATGTCAAGGACGCGATGACCCAGTTCGCGGGGAGGCTCCGGCGCGTGCGCACGTGTTGCGAGCAGATGTGAGCGGACCTTTCTTTTTGTAATTATCACTTCCTTTCCATGTAGTATTTTCGACGTGATTGAATCGAATTTAGTTTAAGCTTGATTGATTTTTTATTGCCCTAATGCAATTTGAATTTTAGAAAACGATCGAAAACTAGCTGTATTCTAAGACTCTGCCTGCGTATGGTATTTGTTATGACACCTCTCTTGATCCGCTCTGTAGTTTTTGCGTGAAAGAGTAACAAAACATACAGCTTCTCAAAAGTTTATCGTTTTAAATATATTTGCTGCTGATCGCGCCTTCATATCGTAAATTTATTTTTATTCAAGGAATTAATATAGCCTTTGTTATTTAAGATGAATGTCGCTTTCCAATGGTGAAAGAATTTCTGAAATCGGCAGAATCGTTTTTGAGTTGATTCATTCCTAACATACACACCCACACAAACACAATCTTTCCGCTTTATAATATCAGTGTAGATAACAATAAACAGCTTTATATGGCTCATAAATTACGACACCATGACGTCACCACAACTATCCACCTCACAATTACGCCGTCCATCAAATTAAATATTAAAAGTGTCGAATTGAGAGCTGGCTGTAAACGGTGGTTCGCACCTAGCCATAAACGTTTTAACACGCCATAAGTCCGACGTGTGAAGGCGGACTTACGGCTGGCATAATGGCACGTAATGCCGAAGCTTCGGGATTAACCACGTCTGCAATAAACGAAGGAACGGTACTTGTATTGTTGAGATCGGGCTCAATTTCCTGTGCTAACGCTTAAGTAACCGACGAATTAAAAACTGTAATCAAATAGTAAAAAAGATTTCGTTCAGTTTCGATTTAACACATACTCCTAAAATTTTTCCAGGAAAAACATTTCTTCCGTATAAAGATCTCAAATAATTCATAAGCAGTTGCTCTACATAGGAATAGTTGGATTCTTAGGTTAATTTTTTTTCTATTTCTAACGTCACATCAATGACAATAAATTTAAAATGGCAGCTAGAAGTTATATAATAGATAATTATAAGAAGAAGCATGGTATTTAACACAATACCTATGTCGCAATTTGACCGTAGGCAGGAACACTGTAGCGCGATTACACCGTCTGTAGTAGCTTAAGTAATTACCTTATTATTTTCAACACAGGAACACACCGAGACAGAAAACATTTAATAAAAATACCAATGACACGACAGTCGAATCACAATGGTAAGTCACAAAGTGAAAGAAACTATTACTGACACACGTTTCGAGTTAAAACTGCAGACAATAAATACAAATAGACCAAAAGTAGGTTCCAAAGGTAATAAAACAGATTTGCCATCTCCCAAACGCCGTCCCAAGTTGTGCATAAATCAAAGATTACAAAAGAAGGCTGATCGTCGCATCAGATATTTTAATGTAAATTCTCTTCTTGTATGTGTGCAAGTAGGTTTTATTGCCTTGGTGTTGCGGAGTACCGTTAGTTCCACAGAATTTGGTGATCGGTATCTACCGATATGGGACTGGTGACATCGCTTGCACAACAAACTCGCTAGTTTACGGAATACTGGCGTAGGCTACAATGGAAGATATTGAATCTGACGGCGTGCATTGTAAAATTCAATATACGAGTAATCTTTTGCTTTGGGAATGCATTTGAAATTCAGTATAAATGATCGGACTACGTTACTTGTGACAAGATTAATGACTTCAAGCTAAATAAGCGATTTTTGTAAGAGTTTTTGAATTGAAAGTAAGGTACTTGAAACTGTGCTCAGGTTTACACTAAAATACACCAAATGCTTCGGATTGCATAGTATTTAGAGTGTATATCGAAGACTTAGTGGACAAATGTGTGACTGTGTTTAGTTAGTTAACGTAACGAAACGTATTTGTGTTATTTTTATCTGAATATGACCATATTCATCAAAAGAACATCATAAAAACACAATGTTATATTAACAGTATTTTCCGAGTTTTTCTATTCCCGTACTAAGTATTTCAATATTATTTTTAAAATACCAATATCAACACAATAATCAAAACTAAACATGTAAAAATTTCAATGTGAAGTCAATAAGAATTACTTAATTCAAAAGACCTGGCAAACCCTTATACTAATAAACCCGCAGGCGGAACAAATTTACTACGTAAATTGATACATTTTTAAAATTTACCAACAGTATATATAAGCACATTGTTACTAACATATGGATCCGAGTTATCTGAATAAAAATATTTTGATTTTTTAATTTTAATTTATACTAATTTTACCACTTACGACACCTAGATTTGTCGGGAGCATATCTGATGCCGGGTTCCAATATTTGAAAAACAATCCTTTCCAGTTACGAATAGTAATCAGTTATAGAGGCGTAAGCTAAAAACAACAAGCGGACAACATTACTGATGACAGATGATATGGAAAGTTAATAAGAATTAGAATTAACGATCGGTTGCAGAAAAACGAATAGTCATTTTCGGCACATTACGAATCGTTTAATATTGGTACCAGGCATTAGTTTACAATGCAAAAACGGTTCACACCGCTCCAAAAGCTTTAACGCAAATCGCACCTACGACTACACACACACACAGCAACAAATCTCCTAAGCACACCCGTACCAATCGCTCTAATGAATAATGCATGCGCACACGCACCGGCAGTTGGCCTGTGCTCTTATTTATTTTATTCGTAATTTTATTCCTCCGAGATTTATACATCCTCTGTGGTGCGCGACACCTGCCGTTACTTCACTATGGACCGATAAAAACACTTGCCCGATTTCGCAATAAAACAATCGGAAGCGTGCTTTCGTTGTTTTATTGGGCAAAAGATTAAAAAATTCAAGTCGTAGAGTTGTAGTTGCCATATCAACTCATCTCTTCATTCAAGATATTTTTTATCAATCGTTTTTGGTTCGATATTCAAAGATCGCTATGATTTATGCACGATCTATGTCTGTTTATTATTTTGATTAAAAGAAATAAGTTGTATGTAATCTTTTGATTAAAAGAAATAAATAATAATACGTCTTTAAAACCGATTTCTGTAAATTTTCTGTGCAATAAAGTGTATCTGTCTATCTAAATCGTAATTAAGTCCTCATTCATAAAAACAAATCGAATAAAGACACTTATTACGCGGGTGTCTGTGAAATGTGAAAATTCACAATGTTCCGAATTGATTTTTGCTTGTTGTGAATCAAAAAAATAAATGAAACAACCTTATGTTTCAATTGCTTTAAAAATTCCAATACAGTCAAACAAACAGGCCTAGCATACGCAATATGTCAAATTTATCGCATGAGACGACAAAAGTTTCGATACCGTTGATTGGCTAATAGCACACCGCACTCGTTCTTTCAGCCAATCAACAGCTAACGCACGGACTTCAAGCGATTTTGACGTTTGATAAGAGCGCGATAAAATTTAGTCGCGTTGCGTATGCTAGACCTGTATGTCAACAATAGGTACATTTTCCCAAGACAAACAAAAAAATCCTCATATTATTGATCTATTTTGCATTATTTTTTTCTTTTGATCACAAATGATACTATATACAAATTGTATGGTCATTTAATAATTTTCAAGACAATTACAAGTCGAAACACATGTTTGCAGTGCAATGAAAAGATTTTAATAAACATTCACCAATTTTTTTCGTAAGGTAAATGTACCAATAATGTAAAACTAGTTATCGTACATACTCGGCAACAAAATTTAATACGATTTAAAATTTCTATAAATTATCACCCTTAATTAAGAACAGGCAGTGTGTGAATATTACATTCATAATTAATTACTTTAATTAAATTATATCCATTCACATAAGGCAGGCCGTTTGTCATAACTTTAAGAGCCATCTTGATTTGAGGTCCACGTCAAATTATAAACGACTCGAATAGAACTTGTAGTCTTAAAATGGCTGTTTAAAATAAATATCAGACAACATAACATTAATTGGTCTGAATCCAAAATAGCATTAAGCTCTTGTGCTTTGGAAACCAGAACCAATCGTGGTGCCATAATACACACTAAATACATTTATTAATACCCAGATTCAGATCTCAGATCATTTGCTGAGGTGAAACCCTATTTTTGTATGTGTAGTAGGCATAAATATTTTATTGAAATAATGACAACTTTCATGATGTTTTTAAGATATGCCGTAAAATGTAATAAATATAATAGTACTTACAGCGGCATCGACATATTTCACGAAAAAATGGCGCGTTTTCGCCGCCTGCTTAAAGAACATTCATCTGTACACACGAAATAACAAGTAGTAATGTTATTTTAGCTTGTTTAAACACACATTTATTATTTCTGCTTAACATGATATAATTAGGAGTCTGAATCACAACAGTATTTTTGTTTTATATTTTGGATTCCTATGGTACGAGTTTCTCAATCAACATTTTAATTGTATATGCTATTAGTGGAAACTAATTAGGCTAGTGAGTTAGTTCTTAACATAAATGTATATCTTTTAAGTATTAACTTATTAAAGAAAATTTATTTTATTTCCTTAATAAAGAAAATAAAATAAAATAAAATAAAAGAGGGCTTTATTTCGGCCATATTGATTTTTGCAATTTTTCTTTAAATTTATGTTTTTAAATACTCCGAGAATATTGACAGTCAGTGTGTTGATAAGTAAAATTGTGATATCACAGGTTGATATCTTCAAAAAAATCTATGAATGAATAATTTTTAATAGCAATTTAAAAGTATCTCAGTTGACAGTCAACATCCCTAAAGTGATGGTCAATTATTTATTTTTTCATTTATTTACCACACGAATATTTGTTCTAGGGTCGTGCCATGCCAGGAGCATTAACTATTCTACCGACCAGTCATAATGTTTGTCCGTCGAGTACCTCAGTGAAACCACCTACTGAGTCAAAAATATACGAACCAATGTTTTAACTAGGGTTTCTCTTATTCCGGGTTTTGCAGGATTAGTCCTAGTTGGTAAGTCGTCCGGGTGTTTTTTATTTAACATAGGCTCGTGAGCCTATGTTAAATAAAAAACAGTTGAGCACAATCTCACTTGACAAAGGGTGCAGATGACACATAAGAAGGCACACGCTTGCCTAGAAGTTGTCTGTTCATTTTAGCCTTAAAGATACAGATTATAATATTCCGGAAAAACCGATCTTGGCAGATCGTTCCACTACTTAGCCCCTCGCATAACGTATTATTTTTATATTAATTATATTCATATAGACGAAGCACCGTTTCGTGCGTGATGTAGGAATGTCTACAACATAAGGTTGAAACTGCTCTGCACCAAGTCGTTCGGTAACAATTATGATGTATAATGAAGTTTAAATTGATTCTGTGATCTCTACTTCAAATAAAAATGTGTACAACAATATATGAGTAGTAACAATTTTTTTTTCACACAAAAGGCCGTTTTTTTTATTTTTGTCCGGGGTCTATAACAAAGACTTGGCAAGCCTACTCTCAACGGGGTCTAACACTTAATTACGGTGAAAACTTTCCACAAACGACATGTAAACACGTGGTGATCAGACTACGAAACATAGTTGTTACATGCATTATTTATGAACGTTTCGATGCAAATATTTCACAACTTTTAATGCTACTTATGCCGTAGTTTAAAGCTCAAAATTCAACCTCAACCTTTTAATTACGAATAACTCACAAATAAACTGAATAGAATAAATTGAAAATGTCTTTATTGATGTATACTTTTACAAAAACATTTATGGATCTTTAGATTAAGTTAGAGTACCGCCGTGTTCGGAATATTGATTCTATCGGTAAGAACCGGCAAGAAACTCGATAGTTACTCTTAACAATATTTACAAATATGAAAGCATGCAAATCTATGCAGACGTAATGTAGTGATTATTTCTGGCACCTTATTAAACATCTTTAGACTTAAGCCAACAAGAGAATTATTAATACATAAATAAATTTATGAGGTATTTGATGTGGAATAGATGGATGTTGTGTAGCTACTGTCTGTAGATTACAAACCATAAAATAACACTTTTAATACATAATATTATTTCACAATACCTTAGAACTCCAGAAGCTACCCGACAATGAATATCCAACCCACTCATACTGTTTGAACCAAGGCAACTCCTTAATAATTTTTTATATTTATGATAATCTCCATAACTAAGAGGCGAGGGGGCCGGACTTGGCGTGGCGCCATCTCTGAAGTCCTGAGCTCGGAAAACGAACTTTTCAGGGCAAAACACGTGATTTTGTCTATTATTTACATTTATTTATTTATTTAACTATACTAATGTACGATACTCCCTGGTCGATTAAGAAAACTTGAAAATAAATTAGAGTTTGAAAAGCAAACCAAACAATTTCTAAGTACGCATTGTTTTTATAGTGCTCAAGAGTATTTCGACCTCTCAACAAAAACTTAAACGCCTTATTTTTGTTATTTTTGTAAGTTGTAAGTAGCTAGTAGTATAATTTTTATTTAATATGTCACCTAATTAAACTAAGATTGCTGTGCCCGTGCAGGGTTTATGTGAGAACTATTTTTACCTATCAATAAGACCTTATGTAACCACATATTGGAATAAATAAATTATTATTATTAATGTTATATAGCTAAAGATGTTGTTTTTTGAACGCGCTTATTCCAGAAACGGGGGTTATGCGCGCGAAACTATGGCGGGCCGCTGTCAGTAATATTCATGAATTTGCTATATGAAACGAATGAAGCTACCTCCGATGCTCCACAAACCATATCCTTTCACGACATATTATCTTTACGAACGGACGCTGCAACAAAAACTGGAGCAAATTACGGGCCAGGATGCATAACCAGAAGGTAACAGGAAAACTGCGGGTCGCCGCTACGGAATTCACTTTCTTCTCCGAACGCAGGGGGCGGGCGAGACCGGCGCGCGCGCATCCACGCACCACGCACGATCCCGTTGCGTACGGTATAATGAACAGGCTACAGGTACGGCAGCATCACGTCACGGTAAACACTTGCAGCTCGATTTCAGTTCTTATGCCTGTGACATAAGGGCGGTGCTAAGTGTGTAGTCTGACCTACTGTTTTCTGCATGTTTGATTAGTTTTTTTCCTGATAGTACTAGAGGATTCGTGAGCCGACGTCGGGCATTAAAATTTACATAATACATCGCGCCGTTTATAAATTTTAGACGACGTTTTAGAATAGAATCTTACTAATATTATAAATGCAAAATTTTGTAAGAGCGGATTTGGATGAAAATTGATAACTGAGATGACACACTAGACTAATTTAAGATACTTTTTATCCTGAAATAACATGAGCAAAGTCGATGGCAAAATAAATATACAGTACCATTATAAAATTAAAAAGCTGTCGACTGTTAATTTAATTCTAATTAAAATTGTTTTACTACTACTACTACCTACTGTTTAATAAAAATTAAAATAAAATTATAGAGACTAAAATGGTATCCGTTCAGTGGGTACACACATAGCTTTCAGACGAACACAGGTATTCTACAAAACTTAAGTGAAGGACCGTCTCTGAGGTCCCGGGTTCGATCTCGATCGAGTCAATATGGAAAACTAACTTTTCTATATTTTTACAGGTGTGGGTGTGTAGTGTCTTTGTTTCTGATTTCTATCTTCTTAGTCTTACCTACTTATCACAGAATGACGAAAATGCATGTCATTATATTAAATATATTTATTTATTTATCTAAACTAATGTTATCTTCTCGGTAGTTATAGGTTACGAGCCGGAGGTAGCTTCATTTGCATTGTATAGAGACGATTCATAAGTATTACAAATGTAATCTACATAAATAAAAAATATTGACTTTGACTTTGTCTTTATAAAGCTGCAGAGCTTATTTGTTTATTTTAACGCGCTAATCCAAAGTACTACTGGTTTAAATTGAAAAAATATATTTGTGCTTGATAGTCTAGAAAACATTGCGACCCATTGGAGCGTGGAATCAGTGGATGATGTGAAAAAAAGTGGTTTAGCACGCATACGAAGCCGTGTGCTACTAGTATTATATAACAAAGTAATATACCTACAATCATTTAAATACTCGGCCTAATTAAATTTCTCGATAGGTCCGAAAGTGAACCCGAACTTAACTGCAATTAAGCTGAAGCAGTACTGCGCCGAATGAGACGCAATTAGTGCACTGTCCATGCTCGCGGGCGAATTTCCTTTTTTAAATCGAGCCGCCATTTTAAACGTTGACAGGAATAGTGAAATGTACTCAGGGAGAGATCACCTACCGTATTAAACACGAATTTAAACATACGTGCATAGTTATACATAGTTTTTAACCCCATACACGAAAACGACAGTGTCTAATAAGTTGCACGTGTCTGTATGTCTGACAGCGTTTGGTCTAAACGGACGGTTTGTTTTTTTTTTGTATAGTAGCGCAGTATATTGGCTCCTCCCAGCCTGATGGTAAGCAAGAGAGGTACCCACATCGTGATGACAACGGATTTGATATCAAAATATCCTATCCGTTAGCATCGCCATACAGGCCCGCAAGATGTTTTTTCACGCTCCTTTTGAAGGAATCCATGTCAAAGGAAGGAGGAAACACAGGAGCCGGCAACGAGTTCCACTTCTTTATGGTCCGGCAAAGATAAGAGTTACCGAACTTTTTGGTTTGTGATGGAATATTTTCCACGGTGAAGCGATGACATCGTTGGCCGGCTCTTGTGGTTCTGTGTAGGAAAGGAGAGGGTGGGATAAGGGAAAATAGTTCCTATTTTGACTTTGTTTTTTTATATTTGACTAACGGCGTTCGCGACTTTATACGCCTGGACTTATTGGTCTTTTCTAGCAATAAATAAAGCCTATGTTACTCATGCTGAATGTGGTTTTCGAGTGTAGTCATTACAAACATACATAAATACAAATCTTTCTTCTTTATAATATGTATTAGAGAAAGGTGAATTAGGCGGGAGTGTTATTGTTATTATGCTTGATGGAAATCGGTCCAAGATGGTGGCCGGCAAAAAATATCAGATGATGTTGACACGTGTAGTACATGTGACAATGTAGGTATCAAATAGTAAGGAGCGTATGTTCTTTACCTACTCAAAGTGGAAGTATTTCTTCCAAGCTAGGTGTTATCTGCTCGAGGACCAAGGTCCTTCTACCAATTTTGGTTTGCTGTATAGATAGTTAGATGCGACAAATACTTTGACATCGCGATGTAGGATCGGATTAAATTGTACGATATAATTATTTTCTGGGCAATCTTATCTCAAGGAGTGTTATTATTCTCATTCGAACACCGTGTTTTATTTTAGGAAGCGTTCTTTTTATACATTTCCTAATACGATATCGGAATTACATACAATTCCTAGGAATTTTACACATTTCCTAGGACATTTATGTATTAAATAGTGTTTTAAGACAATATTTTTACACATTTCCTAAACAGCTTCGGAACTGTTTACATTTCCTAGGATTTGTATAAAATTCCTGGATTTCATACATTTCCGGTATCATATAATATACACAAGCAGCCCACCACGCGTTTTATCCCCGCTTATCAAAATTTTCCACTGGTTCATTCCTATTGGTCACAACTTGATATTCTATAGCTTAAGCCTTCCTTGTTAAACGGACTATCCAACACAATAGAATTTTTTTAATTCAAAATAATAGTTCTTGATATTAGCGCGATCAAACCAAAAAAACAAACTCTTCACCTTTATAATATTCGTATAAATTACTAGCGGCCCGCGGCGACTCCGCACGCTTACTAATCCCAGCTTTTTCCACATTTAAGACATTATTACATATAAGAGTATTATATTGTAAGAGAGGTAGGGCATAGCGATTTCTCGCTTGAACTGGAGCAGCCCGACTGGCGAAATACCTCCACCTGACAGAAGACCGCAGACAAATAACAATCACTTCTGTGTTGTTGTGTTATTGCGTGTGAGTAAGGTTTCCAGAGCTCCTGGGGGGTTCTACATTAGTAGGAGGGGTCAAGCCTTCAAGGTAAGGGCGGCAAGTCCAGTAACAGATTTATTATACTGTACTTGTCGCCCTTAAGTTAGGACCTCATTACCACTAAACATCAGGTGGGATGAGGTTAATCTTGAAGTGTAATATAAAAAAAAAATCAACTAGATTTTCAATTGGTTTATCGAGAAATGGACAATCCAACGCTAAAATTATTGATTTCAAACCAGTAGTGACTGAGATTAGCGCATTCAAACAAACAAACAAATTCTTCAGCTTTTATAATATTAGTACAGATTATGATCAATTTCGAATCTAAGTTGGTCGTTACATTCCCTTCAATATGGTTGAGTGAAGCGATGGCTGGCACATACGTCATGCTTTGTGAACAGGTGCCACCTTTTGGAACAGGTCTGCTCCAGCTTACCTCTTAAAATAAAATAATACTTCATGCTTTTTTCACTCATCAAAATAAAACTATATGACTTGGTCCAAAGTGTTCTACACATCGCAATAAGTTAGATACTGCTACTGTAACTAATCTGCTGAGTTTCTTACCGGTGTCTTCTCGGTAGATATAGGTTCCGAACCGGAAGTAGAATCACTTTGCATTGTATTCAATGACGATTCAAAAGTGTTACATGTAACCTACTTGAATAAAGAAATGTTTGAGTTTGAATTGCGCTTATGTCGGTCAACTGACGAGAATACCAAAGTTTTTTTTTATATAAGTTTTGTGTTAACCCATATACCAACGCCACCCTTACGCCGGACCCGGCGCCTGCTCGTCGCATGACACATTTAGCTCGGACCTTTGAAGTTAATTAAACAGTGATGAGAAGGTTTTAATTAGTTCATTTTGACGGATGAAGCTTGACGAGAATAAGAGCATTGTGCGTATTACGTGTCTCTGGGTTTTTTGCGCTATTTTGACATAAAAATATCACCATATCATTTTCTTTTCTAGTCTGTGTAGTCATCTAATTTCGTAGGTACAAACCCTGTCCGTAGTTTTTGTTCTAATGAGTAAAAACAGATGAAAGAAAAAATATAAGATGTTTTTACTCTACATGTATTTTCAGTACTTAGAAATATCCAATCTATTAAGTTTCGGAATACTAGGCTTATTATATCCATACTAATATTATAAATGCGAAAGTAACTCTGTTTGTCTGTCTGTCTGTCCGTCTGTTACTGTTTCACGCCTAAACGGCTGAACGTATTTTGATGAAATTTGGTATAGGTAAGTATACGTTGAATATCAAGAACGGACATAGGCTACTTTTTATTAGAAAATAAGAGGGGGATGGGGGTAATACCACCTTTGAAAGTTTATATGAAAAAATGTTTATTTTTAAAGTTAGAAATATGAAATTTGGCACAAATATAGCTCGAAACTTGGATTAAAATATAGACTACTTTTTGTTTCGAATATTAGGGGAGAAAGGGGTAAAACCGACCATGAAAGGATGTAGTCCACGCGAACAAAGTCGCGGGCACAGCTAGTTAGGTTATAATTCAGTTAATGCTGCTTTCATTTTCTCCTTTTTAATCTAAAATTATCAACTATACCTACATAAGCTTGGAGCTGACAAAATTTTTTTTTCAGTTAAATTATAAGTTTGTCGAAGAAATATCATTCATTTTGCTTTCTTTATGTTTTGAATTAGCGGAACCAATTACTTTAGATTTTAAAGAAATGATGAAAAACTCCATGCATCACTTTCCAAAAGAGGATATTTTTAAAGCAACAGATTTTTTTCTCATTCATAGTACATACTTGTTTTATTCACTGGTACTAAATTATATTAGTTCCTAGAAGCTGATGCAAATTGAATTTGTTTTGATAATGCCATGTTAATTAATTGTAAACGAAACGTGCATTTCTTGTGCTACAAATACAACTATAAATAGCAGTAAATCATTATGAACAAAATAAAACACATCAACAGCGAACGCATTAAAAATATAATTTAGGTTCGTTCATCGTCATTACCTACGACTTGCATCCCAAGAAATGCACATCGCCAAAGACTTAACTCAATGCAATAAGGACTATTATTAAACGAGTTCACATACATGAGAGTTCACTTACTCGACTTTACTTGCAACGAGTCGGACTGATTTACTATCCCGACGGTTGTAAACAGATTTTAAGATACAATAAAACTGATATTCTATACTAAAGACAACGAGAGAACAAGTATCAAGACGCAATCAGCCGTTGTAAAGTAAAAATATTTATCTTTTAATTAAAACTTGTATGTAATACCGTAAACCACTTATTAATAAACATGAAATCTTATTTACACTTTCGTAAAGCCGAGATTAGCTCGCAGCTTGAAATTTAAATAGAAAACACGCTTTTTAAAGAGTGAAGCTATTATAATGCAAATTATTAAATAATGTCCAAAAGTTTAAATTGCGAGACTTAGATCGTTGATGTTTAACTAGACATAACGTCTTACGGGACTTAGCTAATGGTGAAGTAATTAAAAATTACTTAATTATGCACTATCTACCATGTCTTGATTCTCCACTTATATATATTTACTTCATGATTTAACGGTAAAATGCATTTTACATTAATACGTCATTCAAATGGTATTAAATGTTGTAAGTTTAAAAATCCTTAAGATCTATCCCATGGTTATGTAATTGTTTTATAGCTATTCCTTATGGTTGCCGTATGATTAACATTCACTAAATAAAAATTTTGTATCACTAAAAAAATAATTAAATTAAAAGCACAGATTTTGCTTTATGTACATAGATGTAATTGTGAAAATTGTGTAACATTTTTTATAACTACATCCGTCTCCCGGATTAGTTGAGATGTTTATAAAATTTAAGACTTGCTCTATTATAATTTGCCCAATGAAAAATATATAATCTGCATATTTATGGGTTCTATTTAATCAAGCATTATAAAAATACTAAACTAACCTAGCCTTCAGCTAGGACACAATTTTAATAAGTGACCCACTTGGGCTTGACCGGCTTGTGGCTTTGTCAGTATTTCTGTCTAAAAATAGTTCTTCATATTTATTACATTGTGAATCACTACTTAGGTACGTGTAAATCGTCAATAATTCTCAACGTAGTTCACATTATTTACCGTACCTACCGATATTCAAGCTTTGACGTTTTGTCTAATTGAATATAGCTGATCGAAGTGACGGGTCTTTGAACTCTGGGTACAAAATCACTTTATTGCCGTATGCCCAAATTAATTCTCAGTACATGAGTGTGAATAACACGATACTGAGTCAGTGTTGATATTTTTGGCGATATTTCCTTAACACCATCACCTCGATATGGTCTTGGCTCTATAACTAAACCGAATGTGGAGGATATAAATTGCTCCACCTCTGTGGATACTGTGAATTGAACAGATACCTAGGTGATTAATACACTTTGTGACTGCGGTAACTGTAGTTGATTGGCAATTTTTGCCCGAAAACTTTCGTAGAAGTTACAAATTGTACAAAAGGTAGATATTATGACATTTTACAGAAGGGCCTCCAGTATTAATGCGGCAAAATATTTATTGAAGTCAAAACTATAAGAGATTTATTCATGTCCAATTAGGTATACCTCTATATCAATATAGACTTCATCATTGCCAACATCATCACTCAGTATCAGATGTGATAGGAACCGATTTGATGAACCAATCCTACTATTATTAGGTCCTCCGTAAGTCGGGAGGCGTCTCTCGCCTCTTTGCCGCCGCGACATCTCGGAATCGAACTTTTCTAAAAAAAATGTCTCGAGTCTAGGTGTTGTGGTGCCATCGTTGTTCCTGATTTCTGTTACACACGTGCTTAAGTTATTTACCACAGAATCAGAGCAATGTATGTGATGGAACAATGTGATGTTTGTTATTCTTTGACTGAAAAACAATTGAATAGATTTAGATAAAATTAGTGACAGATAATAATAGATTAACATAAAAGATTCACCCTTAAGCTAGGACCTCATTACCACTTAACATCAGGTGGGATGAGGTCAATCTTGAAGTGCAATATAAAAAAAATATATTCTTTTATCCTGACAAATTGCAATGACACTAACAATGATGCGATAGGCAGCGTGCAAACCTTTACTTTTTAACTTTCAGTACCGTTTCCGTACCCTTGTTGTGGTTACTGGGGTGGTGGCGCCATGTGGCGGGTCGTTACATTCCCTATAAATATAAAAATAAGTCGGGTTTTCTACCTGACGCTATAACTCCAGAACGTACGAACCGATTTCCACGGTTTTGTATTCGTTGGAAAGGTCTCGGGCTCCGTGAGGTTTATAGCAAAGAAAATTCAGGAAAAATTTCAACAGAAAAGCGGGAAAATCCTCTAAAGCGAAACGAAGTTCGCCGGGACCGCTAGTTTTTTATAAAATGGAGGAGCAAAACGATGACACATACTTCATGCTTTGAACAGGTACCATCTTTGAGGAGTGGTCTGCTCCACCTTACCTCTCGAAAATAATGACTCAATGTTTCTTCAGTCATCAAAAAAAACTGTATGACTTGGTTTAAAATGGTCTGTCTACGCTTAGCAATAACTTAGAAGCTAAACAGCTAAATTTCTTACCGGTGTCTTCTTGAAAGATATAGGTTCCGCACCGGTAGTAAAGTCACTTTGTATTCAATGACGATTCAGTAGTATTAGAAACAGAAAAATTTTATCTCCCCTTGCGGTGCGGGAATCGAACCCACGACCTTCGCGTATCGCGCGTGCTGCTCTTACCAACTGAGCTAACCGCAAGTTATCGTAGGCGATGAAATTTTTTCTGCTGTATCAGCCGTTTGCCTTTCGGTAAGTGCCCTCTGCCAAATATGTTTAGAACTACATACTTATCATTATTATTGTTATTATTATTATTATTATGTTTGTTTTTTCCAATAACTCGGGACTACAGAGTCCCGGACTTTTGGGAGGCGTGCATGGGGCCGAAGCCAACACGTAGAGGCCCTTTAAAAAACAAGTATAATCTAAATGTAATGTGACACTGACCGACGATTATTCCTGTATACACTATAAAATGCAGCCAAGGACAACCCCCGGTCAGTGCAGGACTATGGAATGGAGTGGAAGAACAAGGAATCTGGGCTATTGGGTTGAGGTGCTAATGGACTGGGTAACCGGGACTATGGGAAGGACTATGGCACCTGCCCGATCTATGTTTAAAAACACGATTAAAATGGGCAGGTGGTGACTCGCCATCTCACTGTCATGGGCCCCCCATTGGTCGCCCACTCAAGGCACGAAGCAGGAGCGACGGGGAGCAACATTGTGTGAGCGGCTCAGAGTGTGGAGAGGTGTGCACCGCTTTCTACCCAGTGGCTTACGCCACTGTGCCAACTCGCGACTTAGGCATCTTTCACTTCCACCCTGCGAGCATATAGCTCTGACGCCCCACTCTGGACGGCCGGCTAAGGCAAGCCAGAGGTGAGAGTCCTGCGGCCCCTGTGGGGTCCACTCCCACCGGCCAACTAAGGCAAGCGGAGGAACGGGCCTGGTCGACTCTCAGGGGCACGGGTCCCAAGGGGTGTCAATCCCATTCAGCCCGCCACAAGCTGCCCTGGGGAGACTGACTGCACTGATAGAGAGTTGTCGCTCTTCATGGTGCGAAGATCACCAACTCTCACCAGCGGGCGATGGGCTCGTCACTTCCCTACGCCTTTATTATTATTATTATTATTGTTTCTAATATTTAAAGTTCGCTAGTACGGCGTTTGGCACTATAAAAATAATAAAAACGATTCAGTAGTGTTATAATATGTAATTACTTGAATAATAAATTATTTAATTTATTGATTGACAGTAGAATTTCCAAGACAGAAATATAATTCTAGCGTGTATTGTATTCAAATTAAACTTATGTTTTCAAAAATCAATTATTGCATTGTATTCCGTGACGATTCAAACAACTATATGTGACCTACTTGAGTAAAGAAATATTTGACTTTATAATTACGCTACGAGCACTTAAGAAACATAGTTTGAATAAAACCTCCAAAAGCGTCCAATTACATATTTACGAAATTCTACACTCCCACGAAAATTACCAATCCTAGTTTATTCCATATACCTAACGTAATAATTTACAGCGCACTCGAACATATACAGGCATCTTAATTTATGACCTCTTAATTACTGTCCTAATCAACGCAATTAGCCGACTTAACACATAAAAGTTAATTGCCCACGAAAACTTTTGACGTAAACTTTAAGAGCGATCGTTTATGGAGTACCAACTTATTTACATATTTTATTCTTGTAATACATGTTACTTTAGTATTACATACAATTGAGGTAATCATGATTTACGAGTAGGGAACGTAGAGATTTCGTTCATGCTAAAGTTTTTATTATAAGTAAATTCGGGAAAATCAAAGATTACAAAGCTATAGTCAGCAGGATTTGTGTAACTTGCATTATTTTTTTACTTTTATCAGTTATATAATCTTCTACATGAGTTTATGTAAATTAATAATAATATGTGTGTGTTCTGTTAAGAAATTTTCATTCAAAGCATTTAAACATGTAATGAGTATTTTTTATTTAAATGTTTTGCATTTTATTTTGATGTCGTTGCGTTTTGTTTCGTTTTTTCTCATACGCACTGCTAAGTTTTTAAATTCACTACCTGCGTCTGTTTTTCCGGACATGTATAATTTTGGTGCCTTGAAAACAAGAATGAATAGGCTACTTACCCAGCATACTCTACCCTCAGCCACATTATCACTTAATATGAGCTGAAATCATAGCCTCAGATCATATTTAAAAAAATAAGAAACAGATAGGTACATCTCTCCTTGCAGTGTATGCGACTCAAACCCACGGCCTTTTTTAAAAAAAATTAAATTCGCTAGTACGTTGTGATGGACATTAAAAAAAAAATAATAAAAAACTGTTGTAACGATGCCTTGATTTTAAAGATGGCGGCCTTTGTTGTAAAGAGGGACCTAAAAGTGTAATCCTATAGCAGCGGTTTATATCTTCTGGGGCACAAGTATTACTCAAGTTTATCAGCACCGACAAACAATTAGTATTCTGCTTGTCGTCGCTTGCGCACTGCATATGGTCATTACGAGAAGTGACATAATTTATGGTCCGTAACTCAACGCTCATTAGCCGGTGTGTGGGCACCTTTATTGCCGCGGTGCGGTGTAAAACGGCTATAAGTGCCCGAAGTCGATTTGCCGGGTTCAATGTATGGGATAGATAAGTTTCGTTATTTCTATATTAGATATAGTTAAGTGTTCTAACTGTGAAGCAAAGGAAGGCGTGGGCGGGTCGCTATTATTTTAATTGCGCATATTCGGCTTGAGGATTTTGCGAACGCGACTAATTTTTTTCTTTTAACATTTCAACGTACCTCACTAGAACCAAATTCTTTACTCAGTCATTCTTTACCATTACAAACAAATAGAACGTAGCGAATGAAATTGCCATGGAACTAAATAAAGGAGCACCGTGATCAGGTACAGACCAAAGGACGACAGACTATGTTACTTTGGTATTTATCCCGTCCCCGTATTGCATAGACTTAAGAACTAAAGCAAGTGTTCATCTTGATGTGCTTCATACAGTCAGCTCAAACATTTAAGTTGTTAACGGTCGATACGCAAAAGTCATTCGTACCGCTGCCTGGGGAAAAGGTAGCGGTACAAATGAGCAGCATGTGTGGAATCCCCTCGCTCGGAGAAGACCAAAGACTCACTAAAACCCCCGCAACTTTCATCAGCTATTGTTGGCTCCATGGGAATATAGTTAAACTATAACAGCCGCAGATCGATGGGACCCCTAACACAGTAATCATGATCACTCTCAAATTAACCTAAGGGCACTCTCATACATCAGTTTGCAATTCTTTGCCCTTACGTCAAATTACGTATAAAAACCTTTTCCCTGCTTATTAGATTCCATTGTTTAGTATTCTTCAATCGCAATTCAGGTTAAAAATTCCACTTTTTCACCGCACCAATTCGCGTAACTACGCAAATATTCCTATGGGAACTACCCGTTAGCTGACTCTAATAGCAGTGAAACATTTAAATGGTCTAAAGACGCGGCACAGTTCAAGCACAACCTAAATTTAGTAAGTCAGGAACCCAGAGAGAAACAATAAGTGTCCAACTGAAACAGGATTTCATACCGACTTATAATTTTAAAAACTATCTGTTCTAATTACGGGTAGGAATAAATAACACGAGGCGTATCTAAGCTAAAAACGAGCGACTAATAACAGCTGATTAACGACTCGTAGTCGGTGGGAGAAAAACGGATAGTAATTTTTGACACATTACGAATCGTAAAATAATGGAACCAAGCAATATAAAAATAAATAAATAAATAAAAATAAAATAAAAAATAAAATAAAATAAAAAATAAAATAAAAAATAAAATAAAAAATAAAAAATAAAATAAAAAATAAACAATAAAAAATAAAATAAAATAAAATAAAAATAAAATAAAATAAAAATGTTTTATTTCGGATAACCTAGATCCATAGCTGTAAGTTACAGTTTCAGATTCTTAAAGACTAAGTATGTTAGTAAATTACAAAGAACAATATATAAAAACAGAAATTAAAAATACCAGCAGCCGTGTGCTAAGAGCCACCAAAGAAATTTGTTTCTGTGGTCACTCTCCGCACCAGGCCCTTCCACATCTTTGAGGTGTACCTATCCGCTATGGTCATTAGCATGCTGTTACGACTGTCCCGTATCCTCCGAATCAGGGATCCGGTCTTCCTGCGGAATATGGCCATAAAGCCGTCAGTTTGGTATTCCGCAAACATTCCCGATGCGCTGCAGAAACGAGGTAGTCCCAACATCATCCTAAAGATGTTATTATATTGGACACGTAAGGTGTCCAACGTCTTTTTTGAATACTCAACCCGCAGACTTCCCGTGTACAAGGTTTGGCAATAGGCTTTGAAAAGCGTGACCTTCACTTGTTCTGTACAACGGGAAAATCTGCGAGCCACCATATTTCCTCTAACCGCCAGAGCCCTACGTTCCCTTTCTATATCATCATTATCCTTAAGGTCATCGGTCACGATATGGCCTAGATATTTAAATTATAAATTTAAATATAAGTGAAGCCGAAACTTAATACTAAAATGTATTGTTGACTGAATTTTTCCTCAAACAGCCAACACAAGGTAATTGAAATTAAAACGCATTTAAATCTGTAGTTTAAAAAACCAACGGAAACATTGAAGTGACGTCACGAGCCAATATTCCGTAGAAGTGCTATGTGAACTTAGTTCGACGGCGTTCAGGTAAATTGCGTGTATGAAAACACGCCTAGTGTGATAACGCTAGTTTAACATTTTGTAAATTATACACAAAACCATTTATAAAACATGTGTTCTTGATGATGACGGCAAATGAAACACAAATCACACAAAATTCTTCATAAAAATGAAGCAAAGTAACTTTCTGACGCTGAATTGTAGTGTTCCGCATAAAACAATATATTAACGCCAATATTTTTTACTGAGTACAACAAATCATCACACACAGCTTTTTTTCCTAACTGACAATGCTTTTTTTGAGGGGCAATGCATTCAAACTCTGAACCGTCACCCAAGGGTGGTGATGACGTGTGTGGGACTCCCAGCTCAAACAAGGGCAGGTATACCTACCAGCCAACAGATGGACTTATCGCCTTAATAGAACACCTACCACAATATCACTGGCAGAATGGCCATTAACTAAACAGCCTCGATATCTCCCCCTGGAATTGTTTAGGGGAGAAGCTAGGATGGCCGATCCACTTGACTTATCCCTGCAACTGATGTTGCCTACATATAGCCTTTCATCTTCAGCTGGCTTTGTGTGTATCGTGTGCAGAATATGCTCAAATAGAATAAACAGTGGCCTAAATGCTTTGAGGCACCATACCGCTACCGGAGAGAGGTGACAGCGTGTGTGAGACCACTAAAACCCCCTGGTTGAACCTCCTCGCCGTTTGGTGGTGTTATTTATTTATTTAAAAACTTTATTGCACAAATAGGTACAACAGGTGGACTTAATGCTAGGGGCATTCTCTACCAGTCAACCCTTGGGTCATGCAGATAGTTTGTATATGGGTGCGGTAACAGGTATAAGAAAAAACAAATAGTGGCACGAGTCTGTCTTTACTTTCTCACGTCCGGACTGTGATAGAATTAATATTGTAGTTCAAATGGTCGCATTTAATTGACGGCAACGTCGCAAAATGGTCGGTCGTCGTTTTGTCGCGGTGTTGCGGCCTGTCCGCGACAACGCGCTTTGTTTCCGCCTCCATTTTGGAACAGTGTATGTGGCGGAGATGGCTCTAAATGCCATAGTATTTACCAATATATATGATAGATAATATTACATCTGTTTACTTTTCATTAGCAGATATTTAATTCATTTTGGCTGCGTTTGATAGAATAGAACTTAAGACTAAGACTTCCGTGTTCCATTTTAAACATTAAAAATAGGTTAACGGATAAATAGCGACAATATTTTTTTTTATTTAATACGAATTGAGCAGAATTTGTAGAACATTGAAAATGAGTGAGAATATATTTTTTTTAAATTTCGTTGACGATCACATTTTCTACCTAACCAAAAAATATAAGACACATATTTTAACCATGTAAATAAACATTTAGTAAGATATATTGTATTACAATTTAGGGTAATTTCTTTCAAAAATGACACTAAAGTGTTTACAAAATAGTGACGTAAACGCACCACTCCACTGAACTGTGTGCTATATTTATCATACATTTTCATTTAATTGTTGAAGCAAATAATACGTGTTCGTAGTGTTTTGCTAATCTAATTGACAGACCAAATACAATCTTTGTTTTTCTACCGAGTCATCACAACTATTGGAATCATAAAATAAAATATTCACTTAAAGACTCCACTGGTCCTCTGTCCCAGTACACAGTCCAAACAATAGTCCCAAACCTAACTTTTTCCATCCAGACTGGAATGTAGGCAGGCATAATGAGCTCCACAGATTTATAGCTCGTTCAGCTCGCTTCTCGGAAGCCGGCGGTATGCCGTTCGATTCCCGTGCACAGTTATGTTCGCTATTCTTACGTAACTGGAGTCGGCAAAAAGCATAAGATTTCGACTGCCGACTCGGATTCAATTTTGGTCTTAGTTTTTATTTAATAGCCGGGCTGGAATTGTCGATTTAGAGAAACTTTTAAAGTGGCTTGTACAAAATGTATAGAGAAGAGCTTTACGGAAAATATGTTTTATAACATGCAATTGGACGAGTTTTACTAACCTAGAATGTACATTTCGTTAAGAAAAGAGTGTCCCGCGTTTTGCTCTTTAAAATTAAACGTTTGAGGCCTTTCCACTTTATTCTTTCGCTGTATGAAATCAATATAAGTGCATAAATAACCCTACCTTATTCCGACCTTTACTTAGAACATGAATCATGAAACCATAATTCGCAAAGAAAACTATATCAGTAGGCCAGCAGGCGGCAAGCTGCGCGCACGCAGGCCACGCCCTCCCCCGCGGGGAGGTGTCATCGCACATAAATCATACAAAAAATTATTATTACAATCTAAATGATTAACTTGAATGGACTCGTGCGGGAAAAAAAAGATTCAACTAAAGTTATAAATGAAATTAACGATTAAAATGTTGTTTGATTAAATACGACTGAATAGCGGTAATGTATGGATTTGATTAATGGTTTGCGTTTAAGATAATAATATTGATATATTCAATTTATACGTTCCGTGTACAAGTCTTGGCTGTCTTGTAATTTTTGTTGAAAAAATAGGTAGGTACCTATTGTACATAACAGAAAATGCATATTTTAAACCTATTTTATCCATCTACAGGCCTATACATTTTAAAATCTTTCCACTTAATGTAGAAATAGATATGTACTATATCTATTCCTACTGATTGGTATAGAATGTAAGAATGTATGGATGATACCTAGATGGTATTTGGTAGACGAAACATCACTTGGCCTATATTAAAAGGCTATACTATATAGTTGTGCAAATCCATTTTTGAGATTTGTTACTACATTTTAAAAGTTAATCTATATTTACATATATGTGGGATAGCGGATGTATCCGAACGTTGTGTATGTGCGATGCCTGTGCGTTTGAATATCCGAATGGTGAGAATGACAAGAGTTAGATTTGAACAACGAACGACGGAAGACGACGTATGTAAGGAAATATTTCATTTTATTTGGCTAAATATATTTCGATTATTTCCTATTTGCTTCTTTCATTACCCATTCCACTACATATATCTATTACTCATACCGTTCTACTTACGTCAATTTAACGATATAATTAAAATGGCGGCGAGTGCGATTTATCAAAAATGAATCAGAATTTGACCCCAGATATGGTAAATACCAATCTTGATTCTCCAAATCATCTAAAAAGTATTTCACTTAAGCAGGAAGTAGTAAAACGAAAGTTTTTATTTCCAATCGTCGCACGCCAGGCATTTCACGAGCGATTTGTTAAAGCCTATAATGTGCTTAACACTTGGTTTCATATACATTAATTAAAAATGCCAGACGAGCCTACGATCACTATTTTACAACTAGATACCTTGCAAAATTTAACGCGTGACTGAAGAAGTGTCCTACACTTTCTGGGGTTGATTTTAAATTTGGATATGAATTGTTATTTGTACACTAATATCATTACTACTTTTCTGAATCTTACTGAAATGCTTAAAAATATGTAAAATATTTGGATGTACCTATATTTGTTACTCTTTCACTCAAAAACAACTAAATGGATTGGCATACAATATACTAGAAAGATATATTAAATAACAGATTAACATTTAAAATATTATTTATTGTAAAATAACACAAAAGAATAGAATAAAAAATAAAACAAATAAGAGCTAACCTTAAAAATTATGTGCAAAGATGTCGCATTTTAAAATGAGAAAAAAGCAATGTTGATGGTTCCAGTATAAAAGTAACAATAATAGTACCTAAATTTCAATTTCGTTCCTTCTTTGGGAATCGCAACAGCATTCAAGTGATTTAACTGTCATGTGATACATTCAATCATCCGAAATGAAAAGAGAACACACGATTAGGTCTCTAAAATGGTAGTATTACCAATATGTTACGAACTTAGAATAGCGTCAACGATAATTATAGCGAAGCCGTTAGGTATCTTTGGCAGCCATGTTACACACGTCTTTTGATCAGTCTGTGTGAAAAGCGTGTAACACGTCGTTACATGTTTTTGTGAATTTTTTAAATTTACTTAGAAACATCCATCTTTGATGGCTAAAAAGACATTGTTCCAGGTCTTGTTTGTTTCTGAACTTGGATTTTTGCCACTCAAGTCTGACATTGACAGTTCAATGACAGTTCCTCAATTGAAAGACGTTCGTCTATGGAATGACAGGATGATTTTTTTCATTTTTCTCTTGTGCGTGGACGCACGCAACAAGTTTCCTTTTTTTATATCTTTCTTATCTGAAAGTTTTTTTTTCATTTTGACGATGTCGTCGTGGAGCTGCAAGTTTCTCTCCTGACGAACAGGCTCGCATGTGAAATGCGAGAAAAATGTTTTCTTCTTATTTTACAAGACTTCTCTGATCAATAACTAAATGAAATTTTTATTTTAATGAGGAGGTGATTATACACCGAGGAGGATGATCTTTTGCCTTGCTTAATTCTTCTTATTTTTGGGCTTTTGGGAAGCCCTCCTTGGGTTGGGATACCCATGACATTTGGCCTTCTACAGACTGGAGCATTGCGGATCTCTTCTGTCTTGCGGTTCACGTTGGCAGTTCACCGGCAACAATCTGTTGATGGACTGGTTGAGGTCGGAATGCCTGTAGCCTTAGGGAGGTTTGCCGAGTAACAGGTATGCTCAAACCTTAGCATTTATTGTTAATTTAAGTAATACTAATTTTATTGTTCCCTAGTATCCTATGTACTTAGATAGAATATTATGTATTCATCTTACGGATATTTGAGACCACAATGGTCTTCATTGTTAGTTAAGTTAACTAGTTTAAGTGTGGTTAATTTGTGAAAGAAACAAAGCTTAAATGTCAATTTCAATAAATTCATTATGATCAAAGTCATAAACAAAACATTTGTTTTCTTTACTCTTTCTTACTTTTAGTTAAAGTAAGTGGCGCCCTGCCTCAGTGCTCAGTTAGGTTTCTGTGAGCGTCCCAGAGAACCCACGGAGCTAGCAATACTTAGGCTAAAATCACACCACCTTAAGCCACCAGGTTACAAGCGTTGATCGAAGTTTACGAATATTAATGAAAAAATATTCGGTATCGGGTGTCATATTGATTCCTGTTTTAAAATTAAAAATTGAATACAGGCATGTGCCATATATCATTTTAATAACTGCCACCTGATAATTGATTATTTTTAATCGATAAATACAATTCCGTTTTCTTTTCGCAATCATTAACCGACTTCAAAATAAGAAGGAGGTTTGTCAATACGACCGTATTTTTTCACATTTGGTTGTATCGATTTATCATGTTTTTATAATTTGTTTTAAATCAACGACACATATTGGTTAAATGTTTAAATTATTTTAACAAATGATATTTGTAACAGTACATCGGAGATTAAAAGCTAAATCTAATACAGTTTTTTCTATTATCAAAACATCAATCAAAGAAAATTAATGTAACACAATCAAACCACGAAACCATTTTATTGCGACCATAAAATAGTTATAAAAAGCATTTCTTCCAATAACAACAGGCAATGTTTGCTCTGCCATGACCCTAGAAATAATTGTTAAATCCACTAAAGCAATTAGCCGTTTTGGTGATCGCCAAATATGTGTCTACACCATTGCTTTATTAGTTGAACTGTGTTTACGCATACTAAGGAATGTTTTAATTGCGCATACGAGTGAAAAGTGACGTGTTCCGTTTAAGGAGAAGATACTCTCTTGAACTTCTGACAGCCTTGTACTTATGAGAAAGAGGGCCTACTAACTTCTCAAGCTAACTACGGTACAGTCACGTGCACTCACTTGTATACAAATTCGTTTTAAAGTGAACCTTACGGTAGTGTCATACGAGCTCTAGTTTTTATTTCATTCATACATAAATGTTACACATAATGGTTATCTTGAACAGATTGTTTTTTTTTTATATTGCACTTCATGATTGACCTCATCCCATCTGATGTTAAGTGGTAAGGAGGTCCTAGCTTAAGGGTGACAAGTACAGCATAATAAATCTGTTACTGGACTTGTCGCCCTTACCTTGAAGGCTTGACCCCTGCTACTAATGTAGCACCCCCCAGGAGCTCTGGAAACCTTACTCACACGCAGGAACACAACAACACAGAAGTGATTGTTATTTGGCTGCGGTCTTCTGTATGGTGGAGGTATTTCACCAGTCGGGCTGCTCCAGTTCGAGCGATAAATCGCTATGCCCTACCTCTTTTAAATTCTAGCAATAAGACGACCTAAATGGTACTTGAATAGGTCTGTAAAATAATATTCGATTTTTTTTCTGCAATATAGTGTAGCAGGTGCAGTATCGGTGGCAGGTATGGGTCACCAATTTTCCATGGCACCGTTACTAGGTGATTAGAAAGTGGGGGGTTTTTTAAAATTAGAATAACGTTGCTTCTACGGAGCGGGGGCGTCCCACACAAGCCTGTCTTCCCCACAGCAGCGGTACGTGGCTCAAAAGTATTTTTCCCCTCAAGTATTTTAAGAGATTATCGCTCGGGCATAGCGATTTATTGCTCGAACTGGAGCAGTCCGATTGATAAAATACTCCACCTTGCAGAAGACCGCAGCTAAATAATAATCACATCTGTGTTGTTGTGTTCCTGCGTGTGAGTTAGGTTTCCAGAGCTTCTGGGGGGTGCTACATTAGTAGCAAGGGTAAAACCTTCAAGGAAAGGGCGACAAGTCCAGTCACAGATTTATTATGCTGTATTTGTCGCCCTTAAGCTTGGACCCCATTACCTCTTAACATCTGGAGGGATGAGGTAAATCTTGAAGTGTAATGTAAAAAAAGCATATCCCTTAACAGCGCGTGGGTGGCGCAAGGCGGCGAACAATCAAGTGATGCCGTTGTTTACGCGTGCGATTGACGGTAAATCGGTTTATTTGCTAATTACCGGCGCGCCATTGCGATCGCGTGCCTTAGACAATTTCGCGGTTTTTTGCCAGGCTCTGACGTCACCGCTTCTTAGAATGTCTCATGACCATATTGAAGCTGTATTAAAGTCGGCTAAAGGATCTATTTGGAATTTGTTTCCATTATAGTTAGAGGCCATTGTGTTACTTTAGAGACGCACTTATGATTATCGTTCTCTGTTAAGGCGTACACGTTCCTACTTTTAACCAGTTTATTCCACGTGCGTATTCTTTGCACAATAATTAGCAGTTAAATACGAGTAATACTAATCCATTAATACGACAGACGACGACTGACACTAATTGATAGCGTCAAATTTGTACACCCAGACGCAAGCCAATCTTTGCTGACCGAAAAACAAACTTGCCTATTTAGTTTTTCTGACATGGATGTTGAGGTACCTACGATCATTGTTTCTTATTTCTGAACCACAAGTGCTTTAGCCACTCGCCGATGCAGAGCAATGAATAGGTGTCTAATGTCATACATTTATTTAAATAATATTTATTCCTCAAATTCAGTCAGGTGTGTGAGCATCGTAGCCGCGACCGTTATTACGACACATTAATCACTATGCTACATAGATCGACAATAGTTGGGATGTTGGCATTATTTACAAATAATTTTAATGTATCAATGCTGTAACAGAGGGCTTTTTGATACGTTGGCCACAAATATTTATATCAAAATATCAAATTACATTTCAAATGTTATTTTTATGATAGTGTGTTGATAAGTAAATTTGTGACGTCATTGTTTGCAATCTTTGTAAAAAAATTAAGGGATCGTGATCTACAGGTATTTACAAATATCTCAATTAACTACACAGTCAACTACCCTATTATACATATTTATTTCGTGTTCTATTTCTCACTCCAGTTCAGGAATAGTCAAGCGATGACTATTAATTGATATCTAATACTAAACCTATGGATACAAATACATACATAAATATAATACTACTTTTTGAGTATCTCAATCTTAACACACGTGAAAATCTACACACAATAATAATGAACTACCTTTTTATAATGTCCACATCTTTACAATGCTAATAAGAGCATTTAAAAAAAATTACTCAACTAGGTTATTCACTAGCATGATGGCCTAGCTAAAAGAAAACGTTATATTTACCAATTCGTATAAAGTGACGTAGCATCCAAAAGAAAACCTACAAAATAATACACTCATTAGATAGTTCATACATACAAGTAGTATCCTAGTAAAATATTATAAACGCGAACGCTTTGTAATATTAAAAACGTGAACGCTGTATGAATTTCTGGTTATATGGATGTATGGATGTCTAAATGTATGTTTGTAAATCTTTCACTTACTACTGAATTGGCTATAGCTTCAATTTTGGTTTGTATTCATTCTGACGATGAATAAGTGTTACTTGTAACCTACATGAATAAATGAATTTACTTTGACTTTGAATTAAGAAGAGATATTAACATATTATAGGATTTCACATGACGAAAAATTACAGGGATTGTTAAGATTGAACTATTAACGAGTGAGATAGATGACGTATGACAGATATCTAAATCGACGATCAAAATATGACGAACTCAATGACAAAGGCTCGTTTTTTTACCAATAAACTATTTATTACTGGGAAACCTATTTATTCACTTGCTCAATCTCACAATTTTTATCAACAAAACTACGACGCCGGCAGGCAACAGCTAGTGCTAAATAAACTGGTCTCTTCATCACCAACCCATATAAAACTAGTCCATTGCTGAGTCCCTTAATAACCTACAACCGACATCATGCCCTTTCTCCAGCGTATGCCATTCAACGTACCCAGCATCCAACAACAATCTTACGTTTTTGTGGCAGTGGTTGTCGGTTCTTGGTAAGATATGACCAGCCAATTCAGCGTGGTAATGCTTTGACTTTTTTATGTGGAAAGAAATGCATTGACGCACCGTATCGTACCACGTATGTAGGACAAGAATACCTACTAAAACTTCTCGGTAGATATCATCGCCTTGATGGTGATGCCGTGAGAATAGAAAACCTACAACAGCAGCTAATACTTGGATCTATGTCGACTACTTTGGTTCTCTGTATGTGTTCCTTGCGGGTCTCATCAGAGAAATTCCAAGCATTGATTTGGTATACATCTGGCCATTCATTAATTTAATTTTATCATATCTCTATATCAATCAAAGTACCTATTTATAATTTAAAGTGAGGAATATGTTGTTTTTGGTTGAAATTTTTTATCTACTCGTATTCTTCTTATTTGTGTGCTCGACCAACTTGGCTATTCATGAACCAATTGTTTTTGTTATGAAGAAGTTTTTATGTTTACTACACCAACTTTCTTATCACAAACCGTCTGAGCTATGTTTCATCTCTTTTTAAGCCCAAACTATTTAACAGTGACACGAGCAACATCTTCTGTACGTTCCACGTTACGAGGGGCTAATACAGTTAAAGGACTGTATCACAGATCAATTGTTTTTGTTTCGTGAGTCTATGTGTGTGTGTGATTGTGTGTTGTGTGTGTGTGTGTGTGTGAGTTGTTACCTGGTGTGGGTGTGAGCGGTGCGGCTGGCGCGGAGGGTCGCGGGGCTCTGGCGCGCGCGCCGCGCTCATGCCTCAGCGCCGCCGGCGCATGCCCTCAGCGGCACACGCGCCGTTCTGCACACAACAAAACACTTCGATAAAACAATTTTCGTTCGTGGGCTCAAATCCCACACCGCAAGGATGATGAAAAATGAAATTTTGTTTGTTTCTTTTTTTAAATCATCTGTTAAAATTTTAACAGTCAAACCCTTTGAGTACGGACCCCTAACAACCCACACGTGAGTACGGTCCAAAGCACACCAGACTATACTCTTTAGACTAAATACAACCCTTATGACGCGGGCTAACAACTTAAATCGAACTGCAGGTGTAAACCTTGATGCGCCGTTCACCATACAGTTCTAAACAATAAATAAACTTGTAACAACATCCAACTGTTAAACTAAAACTTCTTTGACAATTGACCCACGCTCATATTTCACTATAAGTCAAATGACACGTATTTTTAAAGCGGCCCAGCGACCTTGTTATCACAGATTAGTGGACCCAAACAACTTTCGAGCGTAACCTTTGGTCCGGGGTTCGACGCCCGGCCGCGTGTGTCGCCTAATAAATCGTTTAATGCCGTTTTTGTTCCAATATGGCCACTTTCGACGATTGTTAGACGTGAAAGTTCGAAATAGTTGCGCGTTCATTTGTTGTTGTTGACTAGTTTTGAATTGATTCTATTAAAATTTGCAACTCTTACTTCTTAATCTGTTGATGATTATACTTTGCATAAATTATGAGACAATGAATGACCAGTTAATGGCACACGTAGATAATACAAGTTTTTAAGAATTTCAATGGTGTCAACCATTCACAAATATATTATAAGGTACCTTTTTTTTTTTTTTTGAGATGGGGAAAATACTTTTCGTACCATATCGCTGCCGTGGGGACGACAGCGACGTGTGTGGGACTCCCCCGCTAGGAGCGAGGACTACCCGAACTAAAAAACCCATCCACCTTCTCATCGCCCAGTGACAGCGCTATGGTAAACTGAAGAACCATAACGGCCAGAGCGCCGTCGGCGATAGCTGCCCCCTAGGGGGCCGCTCCGTCTAGTCTCCCCTGGATGGTCGGGGGACTGGCGGGAACGGCCGAAGGCGATAAGCCGTTCCCGTGAATCTGCGGAGGACCGTGCAAGGCCAACCGGGGTGTCCCCACACCCGCGGTCGGCTGGTCTCCACCAGGAGGCAAATTCCGTAAAAGCCATGTTGATTTTTTGCAAATTATCTTTAAAATGTTATTTCAAACTGTTCCGAAACTTTTTAAGTCAGTTGTTGTCTGTTGATAAGTATATTTGTGACGTCATATAATGCCATCTTCATAGAAAATCTATGAAGGAATCATGTTTTGATAGAGATTTAAAAGTATCTCAGTTGACAAGCAGTTGACATCCCTATTATACAAACGACAGAAACAAAAAAATACAATTAATTGAAAACTGACATCTATGTGTGATTAATACAAGCTTTTAATGTTAGAAAGTCTCAAGTACCCACGTATATAGTATATATATATATATATATATATGACGGTCACTGTACGGTCTACAGCACATTCAGTTAAACACTTGCTGTTCAAAATTAGTTCTTATGCGCACCACATAAAAGCGGTGCAAAGTCCGAAGTGTATAGACAGAGGTGATTTTAGTCGTACAACTACGGTACGTGCTACGAACTACAGAGTGCGTCATAGTACAACCCCCTTGTTCAGTAAAGGTTAATACCCTAATGTACTTGCAGTCACCATATTTTATTCCAAAAATCTTTCTTTAGTATCTTTAAAAATCACACAAATTCATTTGAACTCCCTCACCCTTGTTATTTTGACATAAGCCAGTGAGCAACCAATTTACTTAGGCCCCTGCCGTCTGGACTGCAGAACGAATGTCAAGGGAACTCAGGGGCCTGCCTTCGGTGGTCGCCTCGCTTTGAAGTGCACCAAGGTCAACGGTACTACACAAATAGGTACCAGCCTTCACGAGTGGAAATTAATTTAGCGCGACTTCGTTTTTTTATTTTTAAATTTTACCTTTTATGCTAAAGGTTTTATTCTGAAACAATAACTCAAATGTTATTATTTAGAAACAATATTTTAAACCCGGACTAATAATGACATCCAAACAGCATTAAAAGGCTAAGGCTAGGTAAGTATTAGAAACTTTTTAAAATGATCGATTATTATTTTAAAATCAAATCTAATTTTTTAACAAGAAGACCAATAAAATGAATCTGTTTATGAAAATGAGCAACAAACACCCATCTAATCCAACCCAATTGAATACCGTACATTATAGTAATAATTAGGAAAGTGATTTAAAGAACGCAAATATAAATTATTTCTGATTTTGAATTCAAATTTATCTACATGTTAAAAGTTTTAATAGTAAGACTACAGTATCGAAAGTTTACCTAAACTAACCTAAAATTGCAAGGTAGGTATTTCATACAATTCACTTTAAGCAATACCCTCATTCAATATTGTTTATCAAGGCTATGCTAAGGTGACATTGAATAAGGCTATATTTATTTCACTAATCGCGAAGGTCATCTATCATTCATGAAATGAAAACCTTTTCAGCAGACGGCATAGAGATGAAAACACGTATGACGCAAAGCAGTCCACACTTCACGCATGCGCAGTGAACTTCTTTTAATTATATTAAAAACTACTGATTGTACGTACTATTATTTCTGATAACTATCTAATCTATGTGTTACTACATTAACGTTTATTATCGGTCAACCAATTCCTTTAACTTGCAACCATTGCAAGCTTAAGACAAGTAGAAATTTCAATCTAAGCTTTTCTTATGAGCGATGCAGCGGTTAGCCTGCAAATTAGCAACAATTTGACATTCCAAGATACGCAACTGCCATAATTACGTCACAAAAACTTTTATCCATCACGTCATAACCTATTTTACCGCCTATAACCGTAAAAAGGGGAATTAAAACCGAACACAAACAAGGGCTACGACAACTCACTTTACAGATGATCTGACTTCGTTTCCACAATCAAATCCACTGTATGTTTTCCGGCACTGGAATGTCAATCACACGACCGGTTTAAATGCACGGGATGCACTTTTTAATAGTTTCGAACCGTTTTCAGGGTAAGCCTGAAGGCTGCGGAGCCGTATCGCGGTGACACTTGTCATCTGTGGCGGCGTTCGGGCGCGATCGGCTTTCGTCGGGATCGTTCGGCTTTCCCGAATGCGCTCGGGCCGTGCGCGCGTATTGATCGCTGCGGGCGCCGCGCCGCCGGCCGCCCGCCGGTGGCGCCCCCGCTCGCACCTAATGAGACCTGATGGGTGTCCATTATTTAACAGCCTCCAAGACGGAGCGATACAACAAAATTAATGGCGATTTTATTGATTTATTGCAAGCGAAATTAAAGATTGATTGGGGTGGGCTACTTTATCCGATAAAGATTAGCACAATTAAGTTTTTCTCTGCGGAGTGCTATTGGCGAATTAACCTTGGCTGAACACAAATAACTAATGGTATCTAACATTTATTACTTAGGTGCCGTTACTTACTTGATGTGCAATTGTGTCATAGGAGCGAGCGACTTATTTTACTATTTGAAGACCTCTGTCATTAGATTAGGACTGAGTATGGTCTGCTTGGTGTAGAATGCGAATCAAGATTATGCAAATCGGAGATTTTATGATTAAAATCTAGACTAAGAATTCAGTTTAGCGCAACCAAATAATTCACAGTATTCGTAATTATTATTACTGGCAGCTCTTACTATAGGGCTTAGGAGAAGATTATTCTGATGTAGACACAGTTATAATCATTAAAAATGGTACTGTACACAAAGTATTGCTATTGTTTATTATTTTGTAACGATTTTAACTTTCCACGGTAAAATCCACTGTTATGATTTGCTTGCGAGATCCTTAAGCAAACAGAGCAGTGGTATCAGAAATTAAAAAATTGTTAAAGAGCATAATATGTTCATTACGATTTTTGTAGTAATTGTGTAATTATAATGGGCATTCAAAAGGTTTCTTAGTTGAAGAAATCATCAGCAAAGTTCAGTCTATTCCGTTAAAAATGTACGAACAATTGAAATTGCACTAAAATGAAGTGAAAAAAAACAATAAAGTATGATTATTTTTAAATCTCTATCTCTCTCTAGTATATATATACACTATATTAATTAAGATTCACCTACTAAACTGGAGTAGCAAATCAAAGTGGCTGTTTTGCAATAGGTATGGTTCAACTGCCTACCGCTGCGACATGACGTCATGTTTCACTATTTTTTCGCTTTAAGCTACCAAAGTACCATTTCTGAATGCGCCAAGCCCAGAGCGAAAAAGAGAAGGAGCCCTCACGATTCATCGTCACGTATATTATCTTCCTTGCATCTGAGTCTCAGTAGTAAGCAAGCATTGGAATAAACGTTGTCTGATGAAGCCGGTAAAAGGCACGCCACCCGCGCACGCCTCGGGAAATCGTTTCCCTTTTTACACAATACATATCACTCCGGTCTGGAAACTTGGAAGGGACGACCGACGCATCACGTACACAGCCAAGCATTTACCTTAAATCATGCTAGACAGACCACGTAAACTCTTGCAGTGTAATTTAAGAATTAAAATTACACTGGAAGAGTTTACCGTGATGTGCTTTTGACCGTACAACCCAAGCTTCTGGTTCAAATTAGTGTTCTTCCAAATCGATGACAATAACAAATATTTCTTTCTTTTGTTTCGACGTGTAAATAACTGGGAACGGCAGAAACGTAGGCATTTAACTGTCGCACAAGGATTACCCTAGCATGGACACCAGTCTCTTACAAAAGTAGAGTTAACCTAAATTATTATCATATGTTTGTTCATAAATATATTGTATTATATTTTATTACTGTACTGTACAACTTTTAAGAGACGTTACTAATTATATTATTGTTATTTTACTCACAGTGGAGCAGGTTAGTCAAAAACGTCTGCGATACGGACTGGAACAACAAGGCAACATACTAATTTATGAATCCTACCATAGTATTTAATATAAACAGATTGAATAGTAGTCAGCTCTGGATCATAATAATTTATATTGTAACTCAAACAAAGCGTTGATCAGTAACTGGTTACTAAAATGCTTCGTAACAGAGCGTGAAAAAATATCTTGTGGGCCAGTAAAGCGATGCTGACGGATAGGATATATCGGTATCGAATCCATTCTTATCGCGATGTGGGTTCCTCTCTTGCTTACCATTAGGCTGGGAAGAGCCAATATACTGCACTTATATATAAAAAATGCTAAATACATTTTAGAACTGTTTTTCAAACATTTAAAATGGAACGCGAAGGTGTTTAGTGATATATTATGTTATTTATAATTTTATAATTTAAAAAGACACTTTGTGAACCGAAAAAAGTACCAGCAATCATTTATTTCTTAAATTTGTAATAACTTTGGTCAGTAGGTTGTTAAAAGGCACATTTCAATACTATTTAAATGGGCGCGTGTTGTGCGAAAATCTTTTTAATTTCGACTATACATCTTACATAGTACATTTTTAATTTAGTCTCAAAATTTGTATTGTAAGTTTACTCTCAAATTGAACTTCGCTCATCCAGACTGTGTTCAATTATATTGTGTGCTTTTACTGCGTGCCAGACGTTACGATGCATGTGGAGAGGTAGTGAATAGGCACTGAATAAATCCGTCTGTGATGTGAAGATCAATGACCTTTGCGACAAAGCTTTCAGTACTTTGTGTAAAGTAAAATGAAATACATTTCAGTCGACCATTGGAATAGCCCCGTGGAATAGTACACCTTCAAGACGTATGAAGTAAGTACAAATCATTTTAAACTGGGCGGTGCCGATGCTAGATTAATATTATGTACGAGTATGATGTTTTAAATAAAAATCGACATCTTGTTTCTTAGAAACCACGTCAGATATACACTTTGGACCTTGTACAGGTCATGTGTCGCGAGCATAAAGAACTTAAATTGAACTGCAAGCAGAAGCGGAACCAGAATTGCGAATCTTAGTTTTAGCCAGCAACTACCTACATATGTACATACGCTCTAAATTAATATGTATTGGAGTTTTGTGGGAAATTTGTGTTGATTTGATCAGTAACATTCAGTAGTGGGCTATAAACAATCTAGAACTAGGGCACAATTGCAGTTTTTGTAATTTTACAGAAGAGCCATTTTAAGATATTTTTTGCTTTAGTGTGGTCTAGCTCTGTAATCATTAGTCTAGAGTTGTCCTCCTTTGCAAGGCATAAACCATTATACTCGTACTATATTCTTTTTAGAAATGTGCTTTACAAGAATTAAGAATTAAGAATTTCGGTTTTATTATTAGTTTCGTTTTAAGACAGTTGTCAATTTTGCCCTTCTTCTACCGAAGGTGCGAATGTATTACGTGGATTGCAAAGTCTGACATATGAAACCATTTCACAGACAGTACTCTTGGTAGGTAGGTTATCTTTGTTTTTATGAACTATTTTCAAAATTACTCCTAAATATAGAATAGGTAGTCAGCAGTGATTCTGATAACGAATTCCTTTAGATAGGCAAAATAAAGTTTTTAGTCACCAGGCTTGATTTATTAAACTAATCGTTATTAATATGTTCTGTAATTTACCTACACTAAATATAATGATATTATTATGTTACATTGATGAGGATACACTTACTTAATTAACACTGTATTTACAACTAAGCACTTTCATTGCTGTGTAATTATTAAATTGAAATAATACTTTATCAATAACTACTAGACATCTCGAAATCCATACTAATATTATAAATGCGAAAGTAACTCTGTCTGTCTGTCTGTCTGTCTGACCGTCTGTTACTCTGTCACGCCTAAACGGCTGAACGGATTTTGATGAAATTTAAGTTGAATCTCAAGAACGGACATAGGCTACTTTTTATTAGAAAATAAGTGGGGATGGGGGTAATACCACCTTTGAAAGTTTATATGGAAAAAAAATTATTTTTGAAGTTAGAGATATGAAATTAGGCACAAATATAGCTCGAAACTTGGATTAAAATATAGACTACTTTTTGTTTCGAATATTAGGGGAGAAAGGGGTAAAACCGACCATGAAAGGATGTAGTCCACGCGAAAGAAGTCGCGGGCACAGCTAGTTTCCAATATGCGATTTTGACTCTACTTTGGATTGCCTAGCTGTACGTACTACATTCCTATTCATAGCCTTTCCATGTATATGTTGTACTTTTACCATTCGTGTACTTCACAGTACTGTATTCCATTCCGCGTATTGTAGACAATACAGAGGTGCAAATAATTCATAAGTCTATTCGCGGAATGAACGTCAATTGAGCCGAAAGTAGGGCGCGCAGGTGACCTGGAATAGCCGAATGCAGCGATACAGACAGTATTGATAGGTCAAGTGCCCTTTGCTACTGGCGTTAATTACTATGGTAATACGGTCCAGAATCATTTGACTTGTGACACAATAGACTATATTAGGGATGTATCGTCCGCCAGAGTTTGGTAACAGTCCTGGTTTTATGTCAGAAAATAAACTGTCTTTAGATGTAGTAAAATAAGTGTTTGGTGAATTATCAAATATACAACGTATTTATACTTAAAATCAGTTAAGAAGCAATTTGGCGGCTTTAGAATATCTCACAATAAGATAATTTAACGGGTCAAAACGCTTACTGCCCGACGTTTCGGTTAGGTTGCACCAACCATAAGTAAGTTCGTATTAACTACTAAATAAAAATGATGTCGCGTTTTGACCCGTAAAATTATTTTAAATGTTTAAAATGGAACGCGAAAGTGTTAAAATTTATATCTCACAATAAGGTTAGGTATCTCATATATCAGACAACATCACGCATTTACGATTCAACTGATTCATCAGCTTCAGACATCAAACTGACGGAAATTATCATACTATACTACATCTACATGATGATGAGTCTATGGTAAGTAGCTTAAGCTTGTTTGTTACAAAAATCAGAAACAATGATGGTACCGCAATACCCAGACCTGACACAATAAAGAAAAGCGCGTTTCACATATTGGCCCGACCGGGAATCGAACCCGGGACCTAAAAAATAGCGCGACGTCAAAGAGAGAGGTCGCTACGTAACTGTTTGAGATAAGAGATTTTCCACGTTTTTGCTTACGACTGGAAATTATATCAACTGCAACAGTAAGCTGTGGCCGACTTTTAAATATTTTTTAGATCATTTAAAGGTTACGTATTTTTATTGTTTAACGGCTTTTTAGTCATACAATATACACGCTCCAATTTGCACATCACTTACTCGAACAATTGTGAGCAAAACAAAATGGCGTATCATCGTAACGATTCAAGCATTAGTGCGCAAGTGAGTCCGTGGTGACCCAGATAGGAGGTGGCTGGTCAGCCGTTGAAAATAGACGGCGCATCCATGCTCCGAGAACGTGACGTCACACAGAGGGTAGTTGTTCGATTTAAATTGTTCTGATTCTATGTTAAGGAGCTAAAGCACTTGTGTTACAGAAGTCAGACGCAAGGACGGTACCATAACACCAAACCCAAGACCTCTTACCCTATAGGTCTTAGAGTAAAATAAGTTTTAAGTCCACCTTATTAGTAGTGATAACTGCAGTTACTTACCGGTATCTTTCCTGTGATTATTATCTACCGAACTGGAAGTAGCTTCATTTGTTTTATGTTGACGTTTCATAAATTTGACTGATATAATTTATATGAATGAAAAGATATCTCATCCTCATTCTCAATATAGAAAAGTTCGTTTTGCATGTTGACCCAGGAATCGAACCCGAGACTTCAAAGATGGGGCGACTCCAATGTCCGGCCCGGTCGCTTCCAAGCTACGGAGGTCGTCAAATTATCTAGTTGCATAGCAGTTGAGACTTTGTTAGGTTTTAAGCATTAACATAAGCATAAATATCAGATGACACCAACATCGATCTGATCCCAAAGTTTCTTAACCTTCCTCGGTTCCTTAAATACTATTTACACTTAAGGCCTTCGGGTCATGTTGACCCGATTTTAACAATAGGAAGCAATCGTTTTAAATTAAATACAAAATCCAATTGTTTGTGAAACACATTTATTGAATAAAAAGAATGCATTGAACCACTATATACCTATGTGTATTACTAATTTTCCTGCCAACAAGAAAGGCACACATTTTCAGAATGTTTCGGATTGTTCGGATTTCGGTTTTCGGGATATGTTTCTTACATTTTTTACAGATTTTTGAAGTGTTTACATCTTTTGAAGATGGACATACAGTACACATTTTTCTTTTATTAGAACTCTATGTAGTGGAAGTATTCGTTGTCTCAGTAACACCTGACTGCACTTGTAGTACTTATTCTACTGCATTAGTCCTAAAAAGAGAAGCATTAGTCCTAAAAAGAGAAGCATTAGTCCTAAAAAGAGTTTTCCTACGCTCAATTTGATCATTTACAAATTCCATGCCTAATTTCTCTTGAAACAACCGTCTTTGTACTGTTCTCTTCTGTTTGGTCTGGTCAGGGTGGGTGTCACAGTATAATACGTAAGTTTTATTAGATTAGCAAACGACTTCGGACTTCTAATGGGGTTCTTGACCATACAAATTCTCAATTTTTTATAGCATTTTATTTTCATTATCACTGGTATTGGTACGTATCTTGAAAGAGGCTCTTCGTCGCTATTTATTTAGTCACTACTGCATTCACTGTCTAAACTGGGTTGAATACTTTCGGTTGAATTTTCGTCCAAACTATTCATGGTTTCACTAATATTTCATCTTCGAAATTTATATTGTAGTTTAGGATTTGTGAACTCGCACAATCAGTAAACTTTTGAGCCATTTCTAATACCAACGGAACACGTCAAGTCCAAACAATGAATGAATCAAATACAAATTCTTATAATCTACCCGCATACAAATATAAATAAACAATTATTCCCTAAAATACCTGTAACAATAACACACTGTGATTGAGATGTAACTAACATTTACAAATCGTGAGTGTGTTCCTAGAATGCAACAAGTTATTATTGTTTGCAATACTCGGGCTTTTCTGACCCGAGGACCTTTTTCCTACTCGGGTATTACTGACCCGAGGAACCTGAGACGGAAAAAAACTTAATTTTCTTAAGATAAGAGACTTCACTATAGTTTAACAATAACAATATACATTGATTGCATAATTAATAATTGTCATGAAGTCTTAATAAATTATATTCATAATTACGACTTTTATTGAGAGTCAAACTTCAGTTTCGGGTCATTATGACCCGAAGAACCGAGGAAGGTTAACTTGATTTTAACCAAACATAGCAAAGAACCATAACGTTAAAACAAGCTTTCACATGAAAAAGCCCCATTGAAATTGGTTAATTCGTTTTAGAGCTACAATGCCACAGACAGAAATCGACATCAAACTTATAACACTCCTTTTGGCGTCGGCAGTTAAAAAGACTTTGCTGGCAGATGAACACGTAAAACGGTTGGGCCTACCTCGCTTCGGTAGCTTCGGTCATCCCAACGAATTACAAAAGTAATTAATAGCAGTACTGCGCTATGTTTTAGCCAATAAAAGAAGTTGACTGACGTCTATGGATAAAGCTTTCTGGAGCGAAATCAGCGGAAGTATTAAACGCCGCAACTTTATATATTTTAAAGAAACAGTAAAAAAAGAATATCCCCTTACAGTGTGGGAAAGAGAAGATTGTTGTAACTGACTTTGATGGCTTGTTTCCAGTGATAAGAGGTCTAGGTCATGCAGTGGCTAATATAAATGTGCCCGACTATGACTCTATCAACGCGAGAACGATGATTTTTACATTTTATAGGGTAATCTTCCAGTCATTGGACACTTAAGAAATAAAATATATAGTTTGGACAGCCTACTACTGCCATTTATTAAAAATGTTTTGAAATATTATGTATTGTCAAAAAGCCAAGTTTGGAAAGAGATCAGTCGCAGTTCCTGTTTTTAAAGCAACCTTATTAAATAAGGTTTTATTGTGTGTTGTCCAATGACAGGTAGTGTCCAATGACTGGAAGTTTACCCTAAACACATTTGTTTTGTTGTTTTATTTTACTTCAATGTTATGTGTACTTATATGGCTGTGATGACTTTAAGTAATAAATGTTTCTTTCTTTCTATCAATCTAAAATTTTTCTTTGTATGATGACCGATACAAGCTTAAGCTTACACAGAGCGAAGCCAATTAAGAAAACTTCGTTTTCCAAATTGCAACTGAGAACTGAACCCAGGTCTTTTCAAGGTACGTCAGCCACTGCGCCACCAACGTTTTCAGTGCCGCTCTTACTTTACCTGTTTAGGTTAGGTGTTTCAAAAAAATGACAACAGTCAACTTATTGAAATGGTTCCCAATTTTTTTCTAAACTTATTAGAGCAGATCTGTTATTTATAGCAGCGCCAAGTAAATATGACAAAACAATAACTCACTAGCTCCATGGTATCACTTACATAAAATTAGGTAAACTAATGGATGGTTTTATAGTCAGAACAATCCCAAAATATATCTATTATGTATACATATTGAAAGCCAATTCAAAAAAAGACCAAATTATTGTTGAATTTCTTCAACTTGATTTAAAAATGACTTCTTAGATTGTGCAAATGGATCAATATCGTTTAAATGATTGTATCAAGGGCAACATTTCTCAAATCGTCCTGTCGGGCACATCCCTAGTTCGGTTATCGACGCGGGGCGGCAGGATCGAGTGCACTTGTTTTTCACTGTCTGCGCGGCTAATTGCGCCATTTTTCATTTGTGCCCTTGCCCCCTCCCCACCCCACGCGGAGGGAGCGGTGACCAGACTTGGCGATTCTTTCGTTTGACGGAACCTCGTTTAATTAACGTGGCCTCGGAGCGGACTGGCAGAGTGACGTCGAGATTTTCCGTCGGCACTTTTGAACGCTCGTTCGGGAGGAATATTGTTAATGAGCGCTTAGGGTTCGAGGTTCAGACGTCTTTGGGCGGATCTCGGAGTGTTTTTGAAGGTTTCACTTTTGTATTACTTCCGGAGCTAGGTTTTCTATTGTTTCAAATAGTTCAGTGGAAGTGGTCATGTCTGTTGAAGCAGGGTTTCGAAGGCCGTGGGTTCGATTCTGTTTCACTTTCGTGTTTTTTTGTATCTGGGTTGTTGTGTTTGTGTATTAAAGTATATTTTGTAAGCCGTCTTTAATCCTGGGTTCGACAAATACTTCTAATTAGGTCGAAAGATGGTTTGTGATTATTTGCATAACTAATATGTTGATAGTAGTAAGTTAGTTAGTACTCTAGATTTATATATTTTTTTATGAAGTTAACAAATAGATATACAAGATCCTAACTTACCCAATGATTTTGTAACATTAAGAACTTCTTTCGTGGAACTCGATTTGTGCACTTATTAAAAATTTTGTAAGTGAGTTCCAGTCATTTATTTTTAATTCAAAATGTGAATATTTTTTTTAGCCTTCAAGGTTTATTATGCTGTACTTTTCGCCCTTGAGCTAGGACCTCATTACCACTTAACATCAGGTGGGATGAGGTCAATCTTGAAGTGCAATCTAAAAAAAAAACCTTTCATGTTTTACTCTGTATGATATCGCATAAGGTTCCTTCTGTAGACGAATCGGAACGTTTAGTGCACTAAGTGACCGCTCGCTCAAGCGGCCGCACCGTCAAGTATAGCTGCCTATTACTCTCGCAGACAGTGTTGTCAGTAATCCGCTTCAAATTCAGAAATCCGTAAAACAATGTAAAAAATCCGAAGAGATTCTGTACATACATCCGTAGAACTACAGACATTTTAAATTAGAAACTAGACTATATAATTAATGGAAAACGAAAGATAATCGAGCGCGAATCCGGCGTTCAACGAACCTAAGGTAGTTAGTGTTTTGTCACAAAGATACCATTCAATAATGCTGTATAAAATATTTAGTTCATTAAAATTGGTTCTTGGTCATTGATTTTTGGTAGAGTCGTGGTCTAGGTTGGATCTTACGCCACAGTTCCTTTCGTGTTGCGACGCTAAGTGAATCTATGTTCGAAGAAATTAAAATTCTCGTTTATGCCAGTATTTTTTCCCTTGAATTTCCGTATGCCACCAATCTTTCCATGGCAGTAGTGTACTACATGTACCCGGGTGGTACATCAAAAAGAGTGAAACTAACCCTAAACCGTCACTAGGTTGACGCCATAAGTAACTTGTATCTAAGGCGACCACTTTAAAAGCCACTAAAATATATAATCAATAAAGATATAATGACGACCGCCGTAGCCGAGAGGCAAGCGTGCCGGACTTTGGCAACGCGCCATCTCTTGAGGTTCCGGGTTCGATCCCCGGTCGGGTCAATATGGGAAACGGACTTTTCTATATTGTCTCGGGTCTGGGTGTTGTGGTACCATCGTTGTTTCTGATTTCTGTAACACAAGTGCTTTAGCTACTTACCATAGGATCAGAGCAATGTATGTAATGTTGTCCAATATTTATTTATTTATATTTTATATAAACTAAATATCGGGGAGAGGGGATAGGGCGATAACATTTCCGTTTACCCTCGGGTAGTAAAACCCCTTGCTACACAGTGGCGTAATTCATGACAATCTTCTAAATCTTGATTTAATAACGCATCATCAGCTATTTAATTTGTTTAAAATTAAATATCCTTGGATCTACGAATATATCCGTAACACTGGTATCACTGTTCGCATCACTATCTGCTGGAAGATCGGCATTACTTAACTTTAACACGATACTAATCTGTTACTTAGACTAGGAACTAAGCGGTTGGTCAGTTACCTAAGTGTTTTATGACCTACTATTTTCAACATCACCAAGTGCTTTTTATTAAAATATTCATTGCAAAATTAGTTAATTACAATTCATCCTTAAACCCACACCAATGCATTAAAGTAATAGTTATTATGACATCCAACACTTAAAGTGAACAAAATAACTGAATGCTATTTTTTATACAGCACCTAAATCTCTCCCTCTCCCCTCAAAACAACAAACAAGAAAATATCATTTTACGACTCGCTCCGATGGCGGAAATCGCTAAAAACAAGGAAAGATCGGCGATTATTCAAATTATATAAACACACATTTAGTCGTAGAGCCGAGAGTTCGTCAGACACAACGGAGGCAACTAATTGAATATGGAAATGGCAAGTCAGTCTGTAGGTCCACTTCACAGTTATATATCTTCCTCGCTAATGTCTGACCTCACGCGTTTTCCGTTTGAAACGAGGCGATACTTTGTTCTTTAAGCCAAATACTCAATCACAAACTAGACAGAAGGGAATAAATTAAGGTAGTACGGTAATAAAGACAGTAAAACTGTGAAATGCCAATGTTAAGAATTCGACGTCACATTTCTTTCAATGAAATGAAATCCATAGCAATTTAACTTTTTTGTTTGTAACGAGGGTGAGTAAAGAGTCGATCGATAAAGGGCTCGCCATGATTATGTTCGGCGTTATTGATGAATTAAAATTGTAACCTGATCTATATAAATCGTAGCTTTCCAACAATTCTTAAAAGTCAGCCTTATTTTCTAAGCGAATGGTTGGATTTGACATCAGAAAATAGCCGAGCCTAGTCAAGACTAGTAAAAACATTAAAGAAACGCACATTCAAAAGTAACATTAAATTAATACAACCTTCCGAATTCCCACCATTAGAGATTCATTCATAGTCGGATAGGAAATAGAGGAAGTAAATTAATTAAAAACCAATCATCGATTTGTTCTACACCATAAACAAGTCATTGAGAGCCGAAAATAAATTCATCAGTTAATATCGACCATTCACGGTAGCGCAGTTTATGAAACTGGCTATGATGCGTGCCGGATTATATTTGCAGCAGATGGGGCATTTAAAGGGAACCGCCAAAGTGATGATCCAGCTCACTTGGCTTTTATCAAACTTATCGCAGTCCACTGCTGGACACAGGCCTCCCCAAAAGTTCAACACTTTGCTCTTTGATCACCACTTTGATAAATCCAGGCTTCTCGCATCCAGCCAGCTTGCCGGCGTCTATGGAAGGTGATCTATGGAAGACGCAGAAAACCCGAGTCGTGGAAGTCTTGTGGGAAGACTTTGTTCAGCAGTAGGCGTCATCCACCTGAAGTGATGATGATGTTAAAGCCCATCATATTTTTATGACGTCACTTACAAATTTAAAAACCATAAGTATTGTCACGCCCTAAAATGGGAAAAAATCTGTCGAGTTTTTGGCTCTAAACCGACTGTGCTTGAGCCACGGTCTGCTGTTGGTTACTGAAATTTAATTTAAAAAGCATTAATAATAATAAACCTTACGTCCACGCTTGACCACCTAAGCCACGTGGGGGGCGGACATTTGCAACATAATGACTATGCAGATGACAAACAGGGCAATGGCAACCACCCAATAATATGGAGCTTCGTAATAGAAAGTTATGTATAATGCCGCTTCCCGGGGGTGATCGCCGGGGCACACCTGGAGCCGACGCTGGGTGTTACAGCATGCGAACCGTCGGTGGCGAGGAGCTGAGCAGGCGGGCACTCGCTGGGCATGTACCCGAAGATGTTACTGCCGAAAACCTGACAAACCCACCATCACCACTATCTTCCACCCATAGTTTATTCCCGTCACCAAACTCATCCTCTAATTCCTTTACTACTAGATTTTCATCCCGCTCTACCACAGTATCCCCCGTGTCGGTAGATGTTGTACAGGAGGTATCCGCCACTCAACCTGTACCCACTGCCAGCACTACAAGTACGCGAAAGAAATGGTCTGAAGAAATGAATAAGTTCATATGGCGTACATATCTTACTATTACCAATTTAGAACAGAATACCCAACGTGGTTACTTAGGCATTTTGCACGAAAAATTCTCCCAAGAGTTTCCATCTGTTGGAGCCTCAAAACAACGGATTGGAGATCAACGTAGGGCGATAGTAAACAACAAATTACTATCACAGAAAGCTTTAGACGACATCAGACAACAAGTAACTGAACAGCTTCAAATTACACCCGCTCAAAATCTTATTCCAAAACCTGGTGAAAGAATGCAATGGACAATCGAAATGAACGAAACAATACTCCGTTGCTATTTTGAAGTCACTGAAATGGAAACAAACATGACAACATATAGACAAAGATTACATGAACGTTTCATTCAACACTACCCTGATCTATCACTCATATCCGAACAAAGAATCTCAGATCAAAGAAGAGTAATAATTAAAAACAAATACATCGATGAAGATCGTATTAATCAAATTAAGCACGAAATAGCTGAAAAGTTAAAGGATACACAAATGCATATAAACAGTAATACACATAATATCATCACTGACACCCAACAATATAGTACACAAAACGACGCGCAACAAAACATCGTAGATTTACCACAACCCCAATCACAACACAGTAGCATAGATACACTCCACAATAATACACAACATAACACTAGGGACACAAATTTAACGAACGATAAAGGGAAAAACCACAATCTTTGTATGGCTGAGCCCATAGATCCATCATATATCGGCAATAAATTTAAAGAGGTCCTAGAACAATTCATAGACACTAATCCTACATCTCGTCCACGAATTCCTAAACAAAGGACTTCAAAAAAGTTCGCCCTGATAGTCGATTATATAAATAAAAGTATACTTCCAAAATATTTAAATATAGATCAAGATTTCCTCACGGTCCAAACCATCATTTACTCTGCAGCAGTTACTGCAGCTATATGCAATGGTTCCAAAATTAGAGACAATGGAAACATAACAGCTAAAAAACAGGATAAACCGAAATGGCAAAGAAGGCTTGAAAGTAAAATAGAGAAGCTGAGATTTGAAACAGGAAGACTAACACAGTATATGCAGGGAAACAGAAGCCAGAAAGTTATCAATACGGTGGAGTACATTAGAAATAAATATAGTATACATGCAACATACGAGAATCCTAACTCAGAATTAGAACACTTTTTAGACACTTTAAAACAAAAATTGATTGCAACCTCTAGTAGATTAAAAAGATATCTTAAATGTACAAAAAGAAAAGTAGAAAACGCTATATTTAATTCTAATGAAAAACAGTTTTATAGACACCTTAATAATAATAACAGTAACGACAATAACAGTATACTTACAACAGAGACCCCAACCGTAGAGAATTTAAGACAGTTTTGGGCCAATATCTGGGAAAACCCAGTCCAACATAACACCAATAGTAAATGGTTAGGAGATCTTGGGAAACTCCATACTATTTCAGAAATGGAATTTGAATTTATAGCTGCAGAAACGTTCATAGACGTCATTAGACGTAGTCATAACTGGAAAGCTCCAGGAACAGACCAGATACAAAATTATTGGTACAAAAAATTTACTTGCTTGTATCCATATTTACATAATCATATAAATAATTTTATAGAAAATCCAAACACAATACCCGATTTCATAACACAAGGAATAACATACATGATCCCTAAAAGCAGAGACACTAAAAATCCAGCCAATTATCGGCCAATAACCTGCTTACAAACAATATATAAAATAATGACAGCGTGTTTATCTGAAGTCATCTATAAACATTTATCTAACAATGATATCATAGCAGAAGAGCAAAAAGGTTGCAGAAAATTTAGTCAAGGGTGCAAAGAACAGTTAACCATAGACGCCATAGCAATGAAAGAAGCCTTTAGAAAGAGGAAGAATATCCATACTATGTACATTGATTATCAAAAGGCATTTGACTCAGTCCCACACAGTTGGCTATTAAATGTTTTAAAACTGTATAAGATAAATCCCAAAATAGTAACTTTTTTAAATAGCACAATGCAACATTGGCAAACCACTTTGAATATAAAACAAAACAGCACCTCATTGTCTACTGAACCGATTCGTATTCAACGCGGTATTTTCCAAGGAGATGCACTAAGCCCTCTTTGGTTCTGTTTAGCCCTCAACCCATTATCAACTTTACTTAACAAATCAAATACCGGATACCCTTTAAAAGCTGGCAAAGGTGTATATCAACTATCTCATCTCATGTATATGGACGACATAAAATTATACGCTACTACTAAGGAAGATCTTTTTAAATTGACAGACATAACCCAGCAGTTTTCTAAAGATATCCATATGCAATTTGGCATCGACAAATGCAGTGTTCATTCTGTTAATCGAGGTAAGCTTGAGAAAAATACCTATACACTTGAAACTGGAGAACAAATTACACCAATGGATGAAAATTCAACCTATAAATACCTAGGGTTCCACCAAGCTAGGAAAATACATCAAAAACAAACAAAAATAGAACTAAAGCAGAAATTCTCACGCAGACTCCACCAAATACTCAAAACTCATTTAAACTCTAGAAATATCATTAAGGCCATAAACACATACGCTATACCAATTCTAACGTATTCGTTTGGAATAATATTATGGTCACAAACAGACTTAGTAAAACTACAACGCATTATTAACACAACTTTGACCAAGTATAGAAAACATCATCCCAAAACTTGTACTCAAAGGCTAACTCTTCCGCGTAGCGAAGGTGGACGGGGTATGATCGACATTGTAAGCTTACACAATAAACAAATATCCACTCTCCGGACTTTTTTTCATAACAAATCTGTTAATTCTCGTCTTCACCAATTAGTATCAACAATAGATAAAAAACTTACACCGTTAAACTTACATGAAACTTCTACTCAACCAAATGAATCCATTACCACTAAACATGACAAAATTCAAAACTGGGCAAATAAAGTGCTCCACGGAAGACATAAAGCCGATCTCAGCCAACCATTCGTCGACACAGACAAGTCGAACGCGTGGCTGACGAGAGGCGAGCTCTTCCCAGAGACGGAAGCTTTTATGCTTGCAATACAAGATCAGGTTATAGCTACCCGCAACTACCGCAAATACATCACCAAAGAATTGCAATTTGATACCTGTAGGTTTTGCAACAGCGCTCCTGAGACTATACAACATGTTACTGGTGCATGTAAATCATTCGTTCAATCGGATTACAAGCACAGACATGATCAAGTCGCCTCCATTATACACCAATATATAGCATATAAACACCACTTTATCCCAACAAAGGAACCTTACTACAAATATACACCAAAAACCATTCTCAACAATAGTCAGATAAAGATTTATTGGGATCGAACAATTCTTACAGATAAAACAATTCATTACAACAGACCCGACATAACTATACATGATAAACTCCAACAAAAAGTATTTTTAATAGACATTGCCATACCCAACACTCATAATCTTCAATCCACAGTATCCGAAAAAATCTCGAAATATCGAGATTTAGCCATTGAAATAAAAACGCAGTGGCACGCACAAAGTGTCTACATTATACCAATAGTCATCTCGACCACTGGGGTAATACCTGACCTCCTCAACCGAAGTATTGAAGCTCTTGAACTTCCCCCAGCAATAATATTTAAATTACAAAAAGCAACAATTTTAAACACCTGCAGGATAACACGGAAATTTTTATCATCTGGATCAACACCACTACACCCTATTGCGCTTGACTAAGGTCCGCGTCATAGGTAGAATACCCATCTTGAATGGAGAAAATAAATGTTAAAAAAAATAATAATAATAATAATAAAGTTAATTTACTCTTCACAAAAGGTTTAAGGTACATTATTATTATGCTATACACTTAAAAGGAAGGTCTTAACCTATTGATGTGAGAGTCTGGCGCCTAAGATAGGTATAGTAATACCTGTATTATAGGTCACCAGGCCCCGCCCATCACTTTAGAACATTAAGGGTCTTATAGCTAAAACATAATATTGTTATGCCAATGGTCGTGAAGACACAAATATTACTTTTTATGAGGAACGAGATCTTAATTTTATGTTTAGTAAAACGGCAATATTTATATATATAATATTTGTGTGTGTGTGTGTGTGTGTGTGTGTGTGTGTGGGTGAGTGTGTGTGCGTGGATGTGTGTGTGTGTGTATGTATGTATGAGTATAAGAGGAGACTGTACGAGTGTGCGCGATTGTCTGTAAATAATTAATTAATTGAGGGATTTATAGTTGTGTATTTTATTCTAGAGTGCATGGATCAAAAAGTTTTCTGTTGCATCATAGTCTAGTGTTTTTAGCCATTTTGTGAGGGTTATTTTGCAATCATGTTTAGAAAGAGGGTAAATTTCAGTTATTTTGTTTATTTTGTTGTATAAATATGGCCCTAGGTAGCAGAAGTATTTACGAGAGAACGCAGTTTGGAAAGTTTCAGTTTTACAGACTTTAGCCTTACGACGTCTATTTTTCTGTAGTTCAGGGTCAAATTCAAGCTCAGAGTGTTGTCTGAGCACAATGCTCAAAATGAAAATTTGCCTCACTGATAGGACGTCCCATTCCTTAAACAAAGTAGTGGTGGGAAAACGAAAAGGCAATCCGGCCGCAGTCTTATATTCTCTATGGCGCGTTTAATGATGGGCGTGAAAGTCAACTGAGTATCTTTTATATGCCTTAAAACTATAGAATAGCATTTTAAAATAAGCCATCTTTTACGGCATTGATACCTTACTATTACATGTGAATGGTGTCAAATCCCATTTGTTGCAAAGTATAATAGTCTTAAATTGTAGGACGCCATGAAGGTAACACCAACTATCCGTAGTGCGCCACCCCTACCATTACCTAGGAGTAGGTCATACATCAACGTTGACCTTTCACTCGTCAATAAACAAAACGTTGCTATCCACAAGCGCTAATTAAAATACAAAAGAGGCGCAATAAATAAACCCAATCAGCCTTTCGCATACGCGTTAGACGAAGACCAACCACCGTTAGGTAGGACGTGTCGGGCAATTTCGAAAGCCGAGCGGCCAGTTCAATACCGATATACTAACAGTAAGGCATCAGGGGAACGATTTTGAAAGCGATAGATACTTCATTCAATATCGACAAAAAAATCTAACATCACAGATATTGCTCAGATTCTAAAATAAGTATCTTAAGCACTTGTGTTACAGGAAGAAAATGGTATCACAACTCCTAGACAGAGACATTAAGGAAGGTACGTTTTCCATATTGAGCAGACTGGGAACCGACCACGGAACCTCAGAGGTAGCACGAGAACAAAGCCCGGCCCGTCCGCCTCTCAGCTACGGAGGTCGTAAATTTATTCAATTTTCACTGATTCCCATTAAACAAGGAATAGGAACTAGTTCCGATTTTGTAGAGGCACAGATTATGTTAATGTCGCTTAGCATGAGATCTTTTATGAAAATCAAAAAGAGACTGTTGGTGATCAATTCAGTTTAACAGAGAACATTTTACTAGCTACAGGTATTTGGAAAAAATACATAAGACAAATATGAGATTTAAACTACAGACCGTAAAGCTAATTCAATGTGCTCATTATGTGGGACGGTGAAATGCATCACTATCATTAAATTATTTCTCCAAACGTATCTCAGATAGCCTGTTTATAGATAAATATAAAAAAGAATCGGTTTATTTACTTCCTATATACGTGTGTATTATATTGAAAAGTACAGAATTAAGGGCAGGTTTACTAATAAAACTTACTAGTTTTACTGGTTAACCAGCCTGTCGAACAAAAAGCAAATATTTCACTATTTTTCCATTTCATACACTTAATAACCAAAGTCAGTCGAAAAAAGGAACATGTCAATAGAAAATTATCGTAGCAAATCACGATCGCTTCCAGAATCGGCGTCGCCCTCTAATAAGATCCCGCTTAGAACTAGTATCTTTAATTAGACGCAAATACATTAAAACTGAGATATGTTTCCGGTGCGCTATGACGGCCGGTGAAATTTCACCAGAATACGATGATAATCGAGTGGAATTATCATTCGGATATTCCACTTAGTCGGCTAAAGAGTAATAAAACGTTGTATAAGGAATTTATGGCGGCCAAACCTGCTCTCATCGGCTCGTGTTGTCGCGGTTCAGTTGTTGTGCATTTAGATCAACTAGTAGTGTTTTGTCTTTTATCTGTTTCTGTTCTCCATTCAAACATTTTTTTTTAAAGTTAGCTTTAAGGACTGTGCAATGCTGTCATTTTCTTTAACGATCGTCTACACTTATTTCATATCGATCACAATACGGATTAAAAAAAAACACCCACACCAACAGTCCGTTTTTGGAAGTAGACCCTCAGGGAGAGTACTCGTGCGGAGTCGCGGTGGGTCCGCCGTTATATATGTCGCAGTCATCTGGTTGAATCAGCTATTTGATTGGATCACTAGCGCGTTTATTAAATGACGACGTTTAATTGAATGACTAGGCCGAACGTTGAATGAACAAGGCTCACTCAACGTCCAACAAGTTAGCGGATTGTAACATAGCCCTTTGAACATAGCGGACGTAAAATCAGTCAGGTGATTGTAATTTTGTTCATTTTTTTTCCACTGCGGCGTTAGTGCTCATCAAAACTAAGATGGCGTCAAACAGCTGGTACAGATATAATCAGCTATATCCCATTCAACGACTATGCTAAATGACGTTCAGTCAAGAAGTTGAACGTTATATTAAACAATTTGACGAGTTGTCCTTTAGTCATTCAATTAAACGTCGTCATTCAATGAACGCGCTAGTGATCCAATCAAATAGCTGATTAAACCAGATGACTGCGACATATATAACACTAGCGGTCCCGGCGAACTTCGTTTCGCCTTAGATAATTATTCCTGCTTTTCTGTTGAAATTTTTCAAATTTTACCAAGGATCCCTAATTTTGTAGCCTATGTCAAATCGGAGGAATGTAGCATTCTATTGGTGAAAGAATTTTTAAATCGGCCCAATACTTTTTGAGCCTATTCATTACAAACATACAAACATAGGTACAAATCTTTCCTCTTTATAATATTAGTATAGATACCCAACAGTATTGACCCTCCGTTACATATCACATTGTCCAATTAACGACGTGGTCAACGCGACCGGCTACCAAACTGGATAGCACCGCTGATTTATCGCCGCGCATTGTTAATTAATTCTAAATGAGCTTGGATCTTTATTTGAGGTTTTTTGTTTATTGCTCTGCGAAGTACGCTATGCGTGTACTGTGTTATCTTTAATTAACTTTGTCATTGAAATATGTTAAACGACGCATCACTAGAACATTTCGTTGTCGAACAGAATCTACTACATAATTCGGGTAGTTTATAGTTAATTAAGCAAGTAATTTACCTTTTAAATTTGCTCTTGAACATTTGACAGGAGACAAATAAAATTGTTTTTAAAAAGAAGTGCACAGGTACATACCTTTTTTTTCAAAATGTATATGTACTAATGTTCATGAAACCCTGATCCCGCATTCTGGGGCTTTTATATCTTTTGACTTTGATTTGATTTGTTTAATAAACAATCAATTGTTAAAATCAATAAACGTATCATCGTAATCACAATATATACGTATAATTCAAGTTAGTGTAATTTCATTTAGCCCAAGTCTAGACTTACGCCCGAGCCAATTGACGAATGTCAATGCCCTTTACAGGGATATCGACTTTTAAGGCGAGTAAGAGGCACATCAGACTTTTTAGACTGACTCTTCTGGCTATTGGAGCAAGGGTACCGGGTTCGATCCCCACCTGAAACAAGAATAAGTGTGATGAACATTTGTGTTTATTCTGGTTTCTGGGTGTTTGTAGATGTATTGAAGTACACATATTGTGGTGCGATCGTTGGTTATAACAAGTACCTAAGCCACTTACTTTGGGAGCAAATGAACGTATGTGCTGTTGTCTGATATTAATTTCTTAACATTTTAGTAGCCGTGAAATAAATATTCTTATTCTTAAGTAAATCCGGGCGAATTACTATTTCACTTCATAATCTACGCATAGACGCAGATACAATAAATAAGCTTTATATTTTTTCCCTCTGATGACCTGACATACCTAATGTAAAGACTAAATTGAATTATCTATTACAAGGTAGTACATAGTATTGTAAGGCACAATCAAGCAAAGTTGTGCTGGTGCCCTACGTAAACACAACCTAATCCACCAATGGCCAAATTATACGGAACACAGCAACAATATTTCTTTACCAACAAAATCCATTCTATTAAAAGCGTCCGCATCCACAACTATCTAGCCGCACTATATTTACAACAAAACAAATCGCCACCCGGACGTCCGGATACCCCCCCAAAGTGCGTACAATTACTCTAGGTGTCCGCGGGATGAGTCTGATTAGTGCCGGTCAGGTGGCCCGGTCGATACCCCCTCCGCCTCCAACTACTCCCCACTGTTTATTGCAGGGGGACGATCGCCTGAACTTAAGTATTGATTCGCGCGAAACGTGATTTGTACGCACTCATCTAGAGGTTAGCTTGCGGCTCTGCGTTGCGATCAATCCACGACACCTCCACTTAGATCGACATCCATTACACGTTCTCAACCGCAAACTGACAACTCTCCAGTAGCATAGCAAGTATTGGATGTGTTAGCAGACGGCGGGGCCGTCTTTTTGGTGGAGAACAGGAGTTCGTGGGTGGTGGGTGGTGTTTACGCGTAACCGCGGTCAATAGGCCCGCGGCCGCACCTACTGTTGTCTTCTGTAATGCGCGCCAGGCACGACATCTACCGCCTCACGATGTTTTATTTGGAAAGTGCGATACTGCTGGGCGTTGTTAATTGATGCCAAGTAAATTATGGGACGCTTTTATTTTAATGCGGTATTGGAATGGTGAAGCGTGCGGATTTATACGCGAAAGATTCAAAATGTCTATGTTTTGTTGACTTTTAAGCTAGACCCGTCACAAGGTAGTCAGCTATACGACACTAGGGTATGAATTTGGTGGATGAACAGCAGCGTCTGATTGACTGACTTATCAGATAAAATAATCAAGTAGTGTTAAGCGGCTTGCCCACGTGGACAAGTTACTTTAGACCCCGTTGTTGAATTATCAAATTGGGGTCGGGTCTATATGGTGAACGAACTTTTCAGCCTAGGGTCTGGGTGTTGAGGTATCATCGTTATTTCTGATATCTGCTACTTAAGTACTTTAGCTACTTACCATGGAATTAAAGAAATATTTGTGTTTGAAAAAACATTTTTTTTTTGAAATAGTGAATTATTTGCCTCCACAAAATATTTTAGAAACTACAAAATAGCGAACACCCATGTTCTATCGTCAAATTGTCATTTCTCACGTGACATAACAGAAACAGAGTTCGCTAAAGAGGTCAAATTGCCACTGGCCATTGCCACAACCTTATTTTTTAACTAACCGCGTTGAAAAGTAATAAGTCTTGTTTTTAGCCGGTTCCGAAAAGAACAAATTGGATGTTCATCCTAAAAAAATCCTCGTCCCTTTAATTTTACTAATCGTTAAACTTTATCTTCGCCTTCTGTTGTAAAATTATTGTGTAAATATTTTTATGATATTAAATTCTATTGATTAACTCTCTCTCTATTCCTCTACTAATGTTGTGCTGTCTAATGTGTAGTACTTGTCTGTTTTAGCCTGTACTGAGAGAATGAAGATAGATAGATAGATACAGATACAGATAGACACTTTATTGCACAGAAAATTTACAGAAATTGGAAATAGTAGATATCTTAAAACGGGTACGGCCGTGCAAAGTGTTTATTGAGAAAAATACTAACAGAAAATATGAATATAAATTCCATAACGAGATTAATATAAAAAAATTACATAAAATAAATAAAACTATAATAAATAAATAAATACCTACATAGTAAAAAGATATATAAATTTCCATTAAGTATTTATGGTTTAAACAAACAGAAATAAATATATGAAATCAAATTAATTACCAACAATGCTTAGCATTATTTAAATACTTTGATAAAGGATACAAGTTCGCATTTAGTTAAGAGAAAGAAAGAAAGATTTTACTCTTGATTTGAAAATGGGAAGGGACTCAGATTCCCTGATAGGTAAAGGAAGGGAATTCCATAAGCATATGGACTGGACAGTGAAAGATTGTGAGTAGTATTTAGAAGTATAAGTAGGAAAAGTGAGTAGAAGTTTACGGGAAGATCGCATACTATGCTCTTTGATTGGTTGCAAGAATGGAATCGTTCTTTCAGATACGGAGGGGATAGAGAATTAATCTCAAAATGTCAAATCTCTCATCTCAGAAATGAGTTAGCTCTCGCCATCGTGTATTAAACGTAAAGTTACGTGTCTCTCTAAACATTTGACATTGGCGGAATCTAAAACGCGAGATTAAGTTCATTTAAAAAATAATAATATTAAAAAAATCTAGTCTTGTCTGAAATAAATTTTATTGCAGTGTTCACTTGAAAAATCTCCGCAAATATATATTTTTCCCCCAATTAACCTCTCGAACTACGCCGCGCAGGTCGATAACAGGTCAGTTGGTCAATCCACGTCAGAGATTAATCAAAAGAAAATAATCAAAGACCAAAATTGCATTCAAAATATTAAATAGAACCGGCAGCTATTTTTAGGCTAACTAATTCAGTCGCAAGCCTCGGAAGTAAACACGAGCGTAATAACGGCGCGTGTACACCATTTGCGACGCACGCGACATCATGTTAACCCGAGGTCACACTGGCGCACTAGCTCAAAAGATGTTCTGAGATGAAGAATATAACAATTTCAATATGCTTCACGCCGGAATAGCGAACCATAGATATTTCAAAGAAACGGAAAAAAATATCTCCTAGCGTATCAGATTCCGATGACCGTCACGTATCGTGCTGCTCTTCCAACTGAGCTAACCATAAGTAATCGAAGGCGATGAGTTTTTCTGTTGTATTTACTTCTTAACCTTTGGTGATCTCTGGCGTATGCGTTGAGAACTACATGCGCTTAAAATATTTACAGAATTTAAGATCTAAGGATGCGTATTTATTCGCCGATGGTGCTGTGGTGGGCTAGGTTGATGCAAACGTTCCTCAGTATTACTTACTAAGAGGGTGAGGTCCAACCTTTAGTAAGTAAGCCTTTCGATTTGAGGACAGCATAGTCCCACACACGCCGTCACCTCCCTTGAGTGACGGTACACTGCGTCACGCTCTCTATTATCGTCATAAAGACTATTGCGAGTTTACTGGCTTCGGTCGTCGTAGTCTGCTCGGGGCCCAGTGAATCTTCATCTATCCTCAGACTATTCGATACCGTGCTATCAGTAAAACAATGATTCCAAAGTTTTCCCTCCCAAATAGCCAATGAAAACGCTTTATTTTTAATTCACTCTTTATTTACTATTAATTTGATTTCCTCAAGATATTATTATTTATTAAAATAATTTATTTGATTTATTTGTTATGTATATGAATACAAATAAAACGGCAAATGCCAATTACATTAATTGAATTAGACACATAAAAATTACAATTAATTATTTTACAAAGCACATGCACTCTCATACGTCTCGCTCACAAAATCTCAGACATTCAGCTGACAATCTCATCCATCCGTGCGAGGAGTGCGTTGAGTGCAGCGATTACGCGAGGAATTGGGGATTGCGCGCGCGCCTCGGTGCGGCACCGCGGCACAACGAACAGGTTGTGCTTGCGTAGTCGTCGATAGTTGTCCGGTAAGATATAAAAAAACGACTATGTTTTTTGGGCACGGGCTTTTGAGTGGAGCAAAGTTTCTTATGGAAAACAAATTACTACAACCATTGGTGTCGCAAAAGTTTAATCAATGAATAAGGGTTGTCAGTGTGCAACCACCCTAACCGCAGTTCCGTCCAATCTAACAACAAATTACACGAATTACAAACACTTTTTCCAAAGTCACGTGCAGTTTTATTGAAGTTTCTCAAGTAGAAAAACAAGGAAGGGAGTTTTTTTATTTCGTTTAATAAAGTAGGGACTCCGGCACGTAAAAAATTAAACATAATAATTGCTCCTTTGTTGTTTGTTTTCCATATGTTTAATAATTATTCCTTCATTCATTGGACACTACTTAACACTGCAGCCGTCGAAGAAAGTGTTACGAGAAAATGAAATAGGATTAGGCATGACTTGTAGAATTTCTGCTGCTTCGTATGAACTAATAAAAAAATAATTGCGTATGATTGCGTAATGACTTATTTAAATTGGAAATGACGTCTTTATGTGACATGAATTAAATTGTCGCATTTGGTAACCGAAGACAGGCAACAGTCAAACAAAGAGACCACAGAAAATATAGTGAGACAATGTGCTCAGACTATAAAAAGGCGTGCAAACTTTGGAACTCAATATTATGCATTGGAAGTTACGAATAACATTGCCTAGCAATGATATACTATAAGTTAAGTTAATAAAAAGTTAATGTTACCGCACCCATATACAAACTATCTGCATGACCCAAGGGTTGACTGGTAGAGAATGCCCCTAGCATTAAGTCCACCTGTTGTACCTATTTGTGCAATAAAGTTTTTAAATAAATAAATAAATAAATAAGTTAATGCTACTAATACTATAAATGGGAGAGTTTGTAAAAATGTACATCCATACATTTTCACAAATAATTTTTCTGTGCAATAAAGTGTATCTATCTATCTATCTAAATATCAGAAAACACCTTGCATCTACATCATCTGATCCCGACCTAATTATTCGTGTTGTGGAAACCAGAACCATAGTGGCACTACAATATACTTAAATGAATTGATTAACATCCAGACACAAAACAAACTTTAACGTTAAGTTTCTTGAACATTTTTAGTTTTTAAAAGACATTTTTCATTTTTTTCAGTTTATTAATAATTTACCATTAATAAGTATTTCTTTTGTCTCCTCCATATTTAAATCTTGAAATCATAGATCGAAGTTAAGAAAGAAAGAAGAAGTTTGGTGATGCATTTTTTTCCGCAAAGAATCGTATTCACGTCGTATTATCGCATGTACGGTGAACGGCATATCAAGGTACGCATTCGCTATCCGAAATTAGTTCTAATTCGCACGACATAAAGACAGACAAACGTGCTTTCAACCACATGATTGATGATTGATGATTGACGCACCACACCCAGCCAGGACGCAATGCCTGATCCGGCAGAACCGGCACACCAGGGGGCACAAATTTTTGTAAGGAGGGACACGCTCTAGGATGGGATAGGACGATCGGCTAGCCGCAACCGGCCGACCACAACCAGCCCAGTATTCACCGTTACAACCAGTATAGGATATTGGGTAAGACGGGTAAGTTTATAGGACTGAGCGTTGATGAGGTGGGCTATCTAGCCTTTGATGCTATGTTTTCAACGTTTCGTAGATTTTATTGGGTTCGGTCGTTTTTACTCGATGTACTGTAATCCGTTTCGCTGTCAGTTTCTTCAATTTCGAATATTTTTTCTGCTTCTTGTTTCAGTTTGGTTTTGTCCTTCGTTAGTTCCTTCCATTGTGCTCGGGTTTTGTCATAATATTTTAAGTCTTGCAAAAATGAACTTTTCCATGTAAATATTGGTCTTCCTACTTTTCGTTTGCTAGCTTTATACTTCATAGCTGCGTGAAGCAAGTGTGGGTGTTTTCGTCGCAATATGTGACCATAATAGCTAATTCTGAGTAGTTTTATTCTTTTAGTTATAGTTTTTCCTTGCAGTAGTTGTTTAATTTTATTCTTTCTGGGCAATTCTCTGGAGTGATTTAACATGTCTTTTAAGATAAGACGTTCGTATCTTCTCAGAGTCGATCTGTTGGCTTTCGTTATCGCTGCCGCTTTCAGCCCGTACGTCATGGTTGGTTCAATTACCATTTTGTATAACAGCCTTGCAGTTTGCCATTTCATTTTGGTTTTCTTTATGAGAGAAATCAATATTTTTGAGTTTTTAACGCCTTGTTTACATCGAGCTTTCACTGTATTTTTCCTGTTGTGGGATGCGGTAATGTATGTTCCAAGGTAACGAATCTCTCTAGCGGGTTGAGTATTTATTCCAGCTACATTGATAAACTGGCGCAGATTTAGTTTGTTTATTGGATTTCGGATCAAGATTTTAGTTTTAGATTCGTTAATTTCTAGTCCAACTGTGTGCAAAAGTTCCTTAAGTTTTATAAATATCATACTTAGCTGGTCCACTTTGTTACCGACTATTATCATGTCGTCTGCAAACGATAAAATCATCGGAAGAGAGATTTGGTTATCTTGGTCGAGTTTGAGCGATGTTATTTCTTCTTCCAGTGTTCTAAGGACGTCGTCTATTACTAATGTGAAAAGTCTAGGCGACACTGGGCATCCCTGTTTTACTCCTTTACCTTTCTTAATAAGCTTGGTTTTTTGACCGCACCATCTAATTTGTGTAAATTCATTCACACAGGCCTTTAGTATTCTATTAGTAAAGGTTTTGTTTGTCCGAGTGGTAAGAATGGCTTTAAGGCTGTTTAGATCTACTGTGTCAAACGCTTTTTCTATGTCTATTGCCATTACGTAGGTTGTCGTACCTTCCCTCCATTTTTCGTCTAGGACCCGGCGTAGTGTAAATATGTGGTCATCTGTTGAGCGATTCCTTAAAAATGCAGCTTGGTAGTTGCCTAGACTTTGTATACATTTATCGAGACGCGACAAGATGAAGTTAGCATATATTCTATAACCCGTAGAGGAGATGGATATCCGCCTATAATCATTTGTTGACTGAGGTTGTGGTTTCTTCGGAATGGGAACTTGTACTGTTTGGGTCCATGTCGATGGGATAACGTTTTCTGACCATGCTTTATGCATGTGTTTAGTAATTTCTTGAAGTAAACGGTCTGGTAGTGCCTTGAATAATTCGATTACCACTTCATCTGTTCCTGGTGCTGTGTTGTTTCGCATTTGGTTGATAATTTCTGCTACTTCTTTTTCTGTGGGTGGTTCCGGGAGATCGTTGGGTTCTTCATGTTCATGTAATGAAATATGTTGACCTTCCATTTTTTCCATTTCGGATTCCCAATGCGACATTGGAATGTACTTGTGTTTGATTTTTCGTTTTTCTGCTTGGACGTGACGTCTGTAAAAATCGTAAGTGATCCTCATTCGGGTGGAAGGGTGCTTGTTTTGAAGATCTTCGAAAAACATTTTGAATTCCGCATTCTCTTCTTTTTCCGTGATTAATTGTAGTTCAGTTCTACAAGCTTTTACTCGTGTACGAAGGATTATGTTATTTGGAAACATGTTACTACGGAACTTAGCCTTTTGTAGTTGGGCAGTGGCAATACGACGCACTTTTGAACATTTTGGTGTTCTAATTAGTACTTTTTGTGCTGCAATTTTCATGATATCACTTATCATGTTCCAGGGTAGTAGTTCATGTTGTTCACTAGTTTTTATCCACTCCGAAGTCATTTTCAAGATTTCGCTTTGATATTGTTTGCAAATTGTTTCATTTTTTAACCTTTCATAGTCTAAGTGTCGATAGTTAAAGTTGGTTGGTTTCTTATTGGGTATGTTTTCTTCTCTGTTGTACTTTCTTATTGGATAGTTGTTTGTATTAGAGGATTGTAAATTCTGGAGTGTACAAAACTAAAACAATTGAACTTGTTCCTTGCGATCGCGTCAAACATTCGTAAACCGACGATAAACAAAGTTCCGAAGGTAAATTGAGTTCCATTCGTGTACAACTATCGGTAATTGCGAGAGGGCGAGTCACGCAGTTTCGGGGCGAGTGATGCGTGCGTTGCGCGCGCGCGAGGGTTAATTGTGTACTTACTTTTCGTGTTTACAACCCACATTTACCCTACTAATATTAACGAACGCTTTTATGAATGTATGGATGTATGAATGTATGTTTATTAGTCTTTCAATATATTTAATAGAAATTTGGTAGAAATAAAGATGTGAAACTAAAATTACACACATAATTCGGAAAATCAATGTTGTCTCTCTGTCCAATCGTTTTTATAAAGAAAGAGATCCGAATTTAAATCCGATTTTGATGCGAAAATAGGCTCTGTGAATAACTAGGCTGCAGGCGAAAATATACCGTAATAAAAGACAATATTTGGTTTTTTTCTCCTTTATTTTATTATTGACAAACATTCAAATTTAAATAAATTTAATTCTTGTTGAAAACAAATTCTGCGTGTATGAGACACATTTAAAAATATAGATAACGAGACATCATTATTACAAATTAATTAATAAAAAAGCTACAAACGCTTAGTTAATTAGAAGTAAATGCCATAGTATTAATTGCACATTGTAGTAATTAATAGTTGTTTGGTCCAAAAATAGTCTACAACAAATCCTAGAGACTAATTAAACTTTGTAATTACGTTGAAGGTCGAAGTCATTAATTTTCGTTTGCTCTCTTCTCTGGATTTATGTGTACTTTAGTTGCAGAGCAACAAGATGAAATAAAACGAGAAAAAAATCGTAAACATTTTTTAAATAATCAAACTAGTCCTGTCATGTGATGTTTAAAATTTAAACAAATGCCACTTCCATAAAAACGTGTTGTAATGGTCGTGATATGGAATATACTCGTATTTGACGATCTCTGCAGCCGAAAGGTGGGCCAGACTTTTGCGTCGTGCCAACTCTGAGGTCCCGGGTTCGATTCCCGGTGGGGGTGGGTAATCTGTTTCTGATTCCGTAACACAAGTGCTTTAGAGCGACTTACCATACTACCAGAGTAATCGATGTGATTTATTTTTTTTCACACTAAACCGATAAAATAGCGACGTAGTCGCGATTCAATAGCTTATCTTTATACAATCGATACAATTACAAAAACATATTGTTGACCTCTGATGTCTCACAAGCATTTGTATGATTGCAAAAAGTCACCCAGCACACATCCATCCATACTGGCTTTTACACATATAATACTTATTAGTTAGGAGTAGGACGGTAAGATATTTTGCTCTAAAGAGAGCTCTTTAGAGAGGTAGGGCATAGCGATTTATCGCTCGAACTGGAGCAGCCCGACTGGTGAAATACCTCCACCTTACAGAAGACCGCAGCCAAATAACAATCACTTATGTGTTGTTGTGTTCCTGCGTGTGAGTAAGGTTTCCAGAGCTCCTGGGGGGTGCTACATTAGTAGCAGGGGTCAAGCCGTCAAGGTAAGGGCGACAAGTCAAGTAACATATTTATTATGCTGTACTTGTCACCCTTAAGGTAGGACCTCATTACTACTTACCATCAGGTGGGATGTGGTCAATCTTGAAGTGAAATATATAAAAAAAAAACCAAATGAAACTATTGAATCCACACACGTTGATTAGGTCAATAAATACCAATAATTATCAGCAAAAACGGATGCGGTATTGCTAAATGGTTTCATTAATGTCTTACCTACTGCAGGTTTACTAATTACATACTGTTTGTAATGAAGACAATAGCCTAAACTGTTCTGTTATACATAATTACATTCGATTCAGTACTAGAAAAATCCGGACAATGCGAGTGCCTAAGTATAATTGCTTATATGAATGTTTATTACTCCTTTACGTCTGATCTTGTATTCCATATCTTAAATAGCACAACTTAAACTCGACAACTTGAAATTTTGGCATAAGTACATATTTTTAATCATTATTCAAATATCGTACTACATCATGCTGCCTATTTGTCGTTTTAGTGACATACTTTTATTTAAAGCTGATGTTCTATAAGGGCAATGTATACTCTAATGTATGTCACTAAAGAAACGTTTTTTTTTTCTCTTTTTATTTATTTATTAAAAATAGTATTGCACTAAAAAGTGAAAGACGTCTTAACGCTAGGGGCATTCTCTATCAAAGTCTAAGTAAAAAAATCTAAGTATACCTTCATATTTTATATATTATATTCTAATTACTTTATATAGTATGTGTATTATTATCATACATTTAAAAGATACCGTAATGTTATTCTTAATGCTTAATTTATTGTTGTTTAAAATGATTTCTTTTTTTCTCCCCTGTTACCGCACCCACATACAAACTATCTGCATGACCCAAGGGTTGACTGGTAGAGAATGCCCCTAGCATTAAGTCCACCTGTTGTACCTATTTGTGCAATAAAGTTTTTAAATAAATAAAATCAGTCAATCCTTGGGTAATGCAGTGAATTTTATATGGGTGCAGTAATTCTTTCTTTCATCACACTTATTGATCTGACCCCAAAGTAATAAGTTTAAGGACTTGTATGGAAACAAGAACCAAAGTCGATACCAAATTATATAATAAAATGCATTTATAAGCACCCAGACCCAGACCAAAAACTCCAACCACATGAATGGTTTTCCTGGTTAGGGATCGAACCTGCGTCCTTTGGTTCAACAGTCAGGAGCGGTCACCATTACTCCAACGGGTCAGTCGTATAGGCATTATACAACCAATCGACACAACATCATGAAGATTACAACCTTAGCCGCCATTTTGAAAATAAAACAAAATGGCGTACCGAAAGACAGCAAAAAATTTCAAACGCCTTAATCTGAAATTCCGCTTGATATTTTAAAGGCTATAATTTTTCATGATAAAAACCTAGTTGTGTCTATTTAGATATAATGTTCATCCGTTGGTTTCTCAGTTGGCTGCCCCCGAACTCAGGGGGCGGATTTGACGACGTCAATGACCTCGTCTGCCCGAAGGGGTGGTAAGAATGCATTTATAATAATTAACGATTATAATTACTTACTGTCGGGAGATAAAAGCGAGCTATGGCGCATGCTTGTTAGGATATCGTCTGGGATAACGCAGTTCAAAAAAGAAAGGATTCTATTAAAACAAATCAATTACCACTTTTTTTAAAAAGGCGTAAGGTGTGTTACCTACCTTTTAAGATTTAATTATATTCGGTTAATTCTTTTGTATACATTTTTTATTAAAAAGTGACAGAAAAATGCTTACATCCAAGAATTTGCAATTGGCTCAGTTGGTAGAAAATCTCGCGTCACGTGAAGGTCGTGGGTTTAATACCACACACACACACACTTTCAAAGATAGTTTTTTTAAATGTTTTTTGTATCTTTTCTGTTTTTATATATAACCAAGGAGAACTGTTAAAATAATGAAATCTTTGGGCCAAATTTCCCCAACAGAGTCGAAACACTAGGCAAGTGATCACTCTACTGAGTGATTTGGTTTATAGTGTTCGAACGTTTGCACAGCAGACAAGTACACTCTCTCTTCCCTCACTCTCATGATCCGATGGGACGGCATACCAACATGACAGGAAAGAAATCAGGACCGACTATTTAAATGCCCTTCCGACAGCATGGCTAATTTTTCCTTTACAGACATTTAGGTAATCAATCTGAAAATGTCCTAACCCAACTAAGAACAACACACAAACATGTTGATCCTGCGGCAATCGAACCCATGACCTATAAAAACCCTAAGAGCCTAAGCCCTTTTTTCCTAACTAACTGATGATAACATTTTCATATTCACCGGACTTGCAAGGGAGTGGACTGACATCTTAAAAAAAATTAAACAGCTACCAGAAGGTGCCCCATAGTGGGGCTCAGGCCTCGGCTCGGGCTGTTTGTTTGGAGATGGTAGCATAACGTCCGGTCGAAAGCACACACCCTTTGAACTTTGTAACGATCTTATGTCACGGGCGTAAGAACTAAAATCGAACGTTTACCTTGATGTGCTGTTCACCGAACTTTGGGCGCCTTAGCCCGTTCCCACCAGATCTCAGAAGCAGTTCCCCAAAAATAAAACAAGAACAATAGATATACATGTGAGTAATGCTCACTCATTCTTCACTCCAGCGGTTTGTTTATGGTACGCTGGCGCTGACCGGCGCGTAAACAAACCAATTTGTCGCTATAATCGTAAATAAATCCACCCTGGTAATTTTTCCTCTTAATTTTCCTGGTTCGCGCCGCGCCACCGCATAAAAACACCCTGTGAGTTATATCATCTGGCCTGGCAGTGACGTAATTTTTACAATAGTAAGAATGAGTTCAAGTACTCGCATACTTGACGGCCTTCGTCGCGCTATGTCCGAGGTCTCGGGTTCGTAATACCACCTTTGAAAGTTTATATGGGAATATGTTTATTTCTTAAGTTAGAGATGAATGAAATTTGGCACAAATATAGCTCGAAACTTGGATTAAAATAAAGACTACTTTTTGCTTCGAATATTAAGATAAATAGGGGTGAAACCGACCTTGAAAGGATGTAGTCCACGCGAACGAAGTCACGGGCACAGCTAGTTTATAAATAATTAGATGTTGCCCGCAACCTACGCCCAGTTATTTTGGGATAAAAAGTATCCTAAATGTAATTCAAGTGGATATCAAATAACAAAAGAAATTTCATAAAACGATTCAGAATTTTTTGCGTGAAATGGTAACAAACAACTAATATTATTATTAGTAATTGCCATATAGTGGTCAAAGGCACTGATAGAAGCATTCATAATGTACTCTACAACAACAATTAAATTTCAAACAAAGAACCATTCAGTAGATTTCTCAGCGCACACTTCGTTGAATGGACCTATGAAACAAGACGCATTTTCCGTCACCGCTCATCAAATAAGCTCGGCCAACATGACTTCACCCCCATCCCCCACCCGCCCCATCGACCGGCCGCCACCCTTCGCTAAGGCGGATAAATCCACGCATCAAAAATGGCGAACACTTGCCAAACAAACGGCTCACTCAATATTAGTTGCAGAAATAGGAAAAAGCGACATTCTTAAAATGAATAGCCAATAATCAAAGATTAAATTACATTTAAAAATAATTAAGATTAGTATATATGTATTTCATCAATATTAACGCAGTTAAAATTAATTATAAGGTAAAAAGCCACACGCAATATTTATTAATAATAAAAAAATACGCGTGGAACACTTAATCATGTTTTACACTCGTATTAAATAAACACATAAAATGCCATACACCATTTTGAAAAAAATCTGACACTCTTAGACTGCTGGGCAAATCCATCAAATGTAGCTCACAATTACCACAAGAAAACCAGCTTTCAATTGAAAAAATTCGCTCCAAAATCGCCAGACATCGATTTCAAACTTCACCCCTCATTTTGCGTCAGAGGTCAAAGACTTATTATGAACATCATTATTCAACAAATAGACAAATAAATATAAGCATAATGGTCACAGACTAAGGTTTTTTCTTGTAGAAACTTTAAATACAGACAAAAGCACGGCCGACTATTTATGTATACTATGGACCACCCCTATGTCGTACGCATAAGAGCTAATATCAAACTGGGAGTGTTCATCTTGACTTGCGGTCGACCGTACGTAAATGTTGTACAATATTTATTTATGAGCTTTTCTTGGGGACGGTAGGAATCCGTAGACGCTGATTGCAAAGATTTAGAGACATCTTAGCTTAGTCTTTAAATGACTATATAGATGATACAGATACATTTTACTCAAAATATGTCGAATGATAAAAAACTTTTTTTTAAATAAGTTACCGGGTCAAAACGCCATAGATTTTAATAGTTCATTTCTAACTACTTACTGCCCGAGGTTTCGGTTGGGTTGCACAAACCGTCACTATTAACGTGGTAGCCACCAGGCACAGTGGACAACTTCTCATTTTTTTTTTTATAATGCACTTCAAGATTGACCTTATCCCACCTGATGCTAAGTGGTAATGAGGTCCTAGCTTAAGGGTGACAAGTACAGCATAATAAATCTGTTACTGGACTTGTCGCCCTTACCTTAAAGGCTTGACCTCTGCTAATAATGTAGCACCCCCCAGGAACTCTGGAAACCTTACTCACACGCAGGAACACAACCACACCGAAGTGATTGTTATTTGGCTGCGGTCTTCTGTAAGGTGGAGGTATTTCACCAGTCGGGCTGCTCCAGTTCGAGCGATAAATCGCTATGCCCTACCTCTCTTAAATTTTCCCTGGGTGAATCCAAAAGGGTCATTGCCAAAATTATAAGTAATAAACAAACAATAGAATGGATTGCAAATTATGAATTATATACGCTTAAGCTACACTACCGAATTAGGTTAAATAAGTGTCTACAAAGCAGGCGTAAGCGTTCATTACAAATAAATAAAAATAAATCTCATTGACCCCACATTACGGCCCTAATTTAGGACTCTAATCGCGATTACGAACTAGTTTAATTAAAGTTGATCGAGCAGTCGGAATCGGAAGAGGGCTGCTATAGTTTTTTGTGTAGAATAAAAAGGAATTACCTAACGATAACGCTAAAGAGCATTGCGAAATTAGAGTCAGAAGGTGTAGAGTTCAAATAAGACTTAAGCCGTAATGAAACATTCTACCTGATTCTAACCCAGTTCTAGTATAAGATGTTTTTATCGCTGACTGAACTTAAGACAGAAAGTAAAGGTAAAGTTATATCTAAGAAAACTATATTTTTTTCGAAGTAGCTTCTGCTCTCCATTCGCTTGGGTTTAAAGGTATAAGGTGTGGGGTTTAAAGTACAAAGTACTAAACGAATTTAAATGAAATTTCAGTAATAGATTTAGTTCCAGAGCAAGTGCAAAACATCCGAACATTTCATTGGTATCTATCATTACACCCTCGCGAAGCAAGAAACACGTTCTAGCTAGTTATCGTTATAAAAAGTACAGTTACATATTTTAAAATAAAAAAAACATTACCCTCCCTTCTTCCGTAGTCGGCTAATTAACAGCTAACCCTCAGTTTAATAAAGCAAAATCTACCGACAAATGTCAAACAGGCTAACGCCTCGTCACGAAACGGGAAACGCAACGGAAAATTGGAAATTTCAAAATGAGAACCGGAGTTTCCCCGCGTAGTTATGGGTGTACGGGCATCCGGTGCGTGCCCCCAAAATAGCCGCCCAGACAGACAGGTGAGAGGGGGCGGGGGCCGTGGGGTGTCAGGGCCCGTCAGGTGATAGCCCCAAAATAATGGCAATTCGCAGTGTTCCGCCGTATAATTGGATTGATCGTTCGTGTTTGGCGAGGGCATAAATACGCGGTTTTGGTTTCGTAGTGGTTAACGGTGCATTAAAATATGATGTTCGTAATTTGGATGGAAAGGAGTGTGAGTATGGTAATATTTTCAACAAACAGCTGCGCTTGTTGAAATATTTATTGAGTGAATAGCAGCCGCCCGTAACTTACGCGTGGGATTAGTTAGTTTAAACACCAAAAGAGGATTTATTTCTAAAGATTCATTATAAGTACACTTCCACACTAACCAGAGCATTAAATTTCAAATCTCTTACTTCAGAAACATCATCATGAAGTCCTATATTTTCATATAAAAACCCATTTTACGCTCTTAAGGGTAGAGTTTCATGAAATTCGTTCTGAGTGTATTCGTCCTGTAGTTTCTAAGTTTACGTGAGTAATTAGTCAGTCAACAGTCAGTGAGTGGTGTTTCGCACTCATACATAAAAATTTAATTTTATGAATAATAGCCAGACTAGTTGGTGAGTTTGGGGTCTTGCACCCGTTCGCCCCTAAAGATTTTACTCATAATTATAATCGTTTTAATAGTACTATCTAATTAATTAAAAATTTAAAAATTAACGTAATTTAAAAATTTAAAACTGAACTATAAAACTATTATCATATTACCGCTCGAACTGGAGCAGCCAGACTGGTGAAATCCTTCCACCTTACAGAAGACCGCAGCCAAATAACAATAACTTCTGTGAACCTGCGTGTGAGTAAGGTTTCCGGAACTCCTGGGTGATGCTACATTAGAAGCAGGGGTCAAGCCTTCAAGGTAAGGGCAACCAGTCCGGTAACATATTTATTATGCTGTACTTATCGCCCTTAAGCTAAGACCACATTACCACTTAACATCAGATGGGGTGAAGTCAATCTTGAAGTGTGATATACAATTAAAAAAGAGTAGTTTAAATTTGTTTAATTTGAGTTTCTACTTATCTTTTCCTCATTTATTAATAATGGAGGCGAACAGGTTATTTACGGTATGAGGGTCGAAAGTTGAGTGGTGAACGGGTGCGAGATCAAATTCAAACCTTTCCCTCTTCGCCAAAGGTCGTAGGTTCAATTTCAATCCAGGATAAACATTAGAGTGATGAACATATGTGTTCGTTGTATGTCTAGATGTTTATATTTATATCGCAGTATACAGTCAGGTACCACCATTGATTCTGGTTTCCATAACACAAAGTCAAAGTCAATATTTTTTATTCACATAGATTACATTAGTAATACTTATGAATAGTCTCTATATAAAGCAAATGAAGCTATCTTCGGTTCGGAACCTATAACTAAAGAGAAGATACCGGCAAGAAACTCAGTAGTTTGTTTTTACAAATGAATGCTACACTTATTACTAATTTTGCACTAAGACACACATTTTGTTACACACACAAATACTTGACCTACTTACTTTGGGATCAGGTCAATTACACACAATTACTGACGCTCGTTTTTCTTTATATTTTTATTGATATATATTTTTGTCAACTATCCTTTGAAGAAACACATTGAGTTTAAAATATTTTGTGATGCATCTAATCTCATTTAAGTACGTGTTCCTCACAGGACAGCCTAATATAAGAACTAGAAAAAATGTAACTTATTATATATACCTAAGTATATAAATAAAATAAATTAAAACAATAAATTTATATTTATGCAGACAAGAATAAGTACAATATTAATAGTGCTTTACGCCACAATATTAATAGTGCTATGCGCTGCACTAGTGAACTAAAAATATAACTACGCTTGCGGTGAGGGACTCAAACCCACGATCTTCACGTATCGTGCGTGCTGCTCTTCCAACTGAGTTTTAGTATAAAATATTTAAACATACGTAAAGCCCTGTCTCTTCTTATAAGCGTTACGCCAAAACTGACATTTTGTTACTTATTATACGAGTAGCACATTGTTTTAATTGAAAATGAGTCACGGCATTTGATAAACTGATCGTGATTCACCAGGGCGGTAATCCCATCCCCGCGTAAAGGGCACTAGCATGACGTCAAAGAAGATATAATATGTACTCTTAAAATTCGCGATAAAAATATACTTGTGCGCCCACTAGACCTTCTGACTAATCCGTTGGACAATAGGTAGCGCTCAAAGCTCTTAGAGTCATGGGTACGATGTCCACTCAGGAATTATCTCATATCGTACAGTATTTCCGAAGTTATGCGCGTACAAACATTTCGGTGATTAGTTTTTATTTATATCTACTATATAAAAATAAGTCGGGTTTTCCTCCCTGACGCTATAACTCCAGAACGCACAAACCGATTTCCACGGTTTTGGATTCGTTAGAAAGGTCTCGGGCTCTGTGAAGTTTATAGCAAAGAAAATTCAGGAAAATGTTCAACAGAACAGCGGGAAATTCCTCTAAGGCGAAACGATGTTCGCCAGGACCGCTAGTAGATATATAAAAATAAGAAACAATGGAATAAGAGATTTATTTGTAGAACATTGCAGGTCTCGTTCACGTTGGGCCGTAATAATACTACTACGCTTACGACCCGTATGCGAAGGGCCTAAGCCTCGTGAGGAAAGTCATCCAATAGTACACGTAAACAAAACTGCGAATAAAAGCTAGTGTTACAATAATAGCTCTGCCGTGTTTGCACAGGGACTGTATGCCGCGAAAGCATAGTTCAACTTTGAACTCTGTCGCGAAGATATAAGCGTGAAAGCTTACAATCTTACGGTAGACTAGGGGAGGTTGAGTCCAGTGCAAACGTTATTGATGTTGAGGTTATGATGAGTCGCCTCGCGTTGATACCGAGGGCGTTTTGCTACGAGTACTTTAGATTATGAGAGTTTTGTGAAATCGCGAAATAACTCTTCGGCAAATGCCATCTGTGGATACATAACATATAAAGATTATTTTTTGTTGCAAAATGTATAAAAGTGTGAATCAATTTATTACTACAATATAATGAACAGAATACAACTATGGAATTTGAAATGTATGTGGCTGAACCAACAACCAGCAAATCATTTGACTTTTAATAAAACCTAACTCTGTATGAATTAAAAAAAAATCTTAAAGTTACCATTAGCATCATTTAAAATATAAAAGTTTTTTTAAGATTCGATTTTCTATTGACATTTACACTATTATGCCTACAATAAACACTTCTAAGTATAACGATTAACACACTATTTAAAAAATGCTTCATTTGTTTCAACACAATAAATAATGAATATACTCGCATTTCTATATCGTACTTACGAAAGCTTGTAAGCATTTATGGAGGTCTTGACGTATATTTGTTACTCTTTCACGCAAAAATTGCTGCACGAATGTATATGAAATTTGGTAGAAAGATGAGATAACAGATTAAAATAGGATGCCTATTATCCCGAAACAACGAGGGTGAATTTGCGAGAAAGAACTAGTTGCTAGCATAAAATTGCCAGATACATTCGTCAGACAGATATTATTTTTCACACAGAACATTTTACACATTAATTTGATACCAATTTAAAAAGAAAGTGCTTTCTCTACATAGTTATTCTCCAGAATAATAGATAATAATAGATAACCTTCGAGTACGAATCATCAAATATTACTAAAAACAATATTTTCCAATCAAAAATCACTATATCTGGCGAGTTGCATTATTTTCGTCCTTAATTCAGGGAGGTCTAAAAGAGTGTCAATTTAGTACGTAATTCCGAAATGAAGTGGCGGGAGGAAGGCATTTGTCAAGTCCACCAGTCGCGTGACGGATGAGCGCGATGACGCGGGGTGAGAGGGGGGAGGGGGGGGGGAGTGCTGAAGATTCGCGCCGTAACGCCACTGAATATTATGGTGACGCTCTGTACTTGTGGTTGACTACGATCTGGAGTGTTGAGAACCTCGGATTGTCGAGTGAATAAGAATGCCGAGTTTGTTTGAATGCACTTATCTTAGGAACCACTAAGTTATAATAGTTTTTTTAAAATCTTAATGTAGGTTTGTTTGATGAATTTAGTTTAGATAATAAATACAAGTTATAGGGAGATGGAGTAGTCATGCTCTTTAAAATGTCACTGGTGGTGGCACTATGTGGCGAGTCGTTACATTCCCTTCAATATGGTTGAGTGAAGCGATGGCTGGCACATACGTCATGCTTGTGAACAGGTGCCACCTTTTGGGACTGGTCTGCTCCAGCTTACCTCTCGAAAGTAAATACTTACTTGAGTACTTAATTGTTTCATCACTCGTCAAAACAAAATTATAGTATGACTTGGTCCAAAGTGTGCTTCACATAGCAATAAGTTAGATACTGCTACTGTAACTGATCTGCTGAGTTTCTTACCGGTGTCTTCTCGGTAGATATAGGTTCCGAACCGGAGGTAGAATCACATTGCATTGTATTCAATGACGATTGAAAAGAGTTATATGTAACTCACTAAAATAAAGAAATATTTGAGTTTGAGTTTGACTAGTTAGACTTCAAAAAAGATTTACTTACTTACTATTTAAATATTAACTTTTCTATTCATCCAGAATTTATTGAATACAGTAGAGGGGAACCTCTCGCCAATCAAAATTGTAATATTACAGGAAAGCTATAGAACACCACACTGCATGATCTATCGTGAAATTATGTCAATTACCACGCGACATTAGCAGAAATAGACATCGCTAAAGGAATCTAGTCCTATTCAAATTAAAAAAACCCTTACTAATAAAAACAGAACAAATAATCACACGATTCTAAAATCCGCAAACGAAAAACGGCCCGTATTAGCGAAAGCAACTGCACACCCAATACAATACCTCTCGTCCGCCGGCCATCATTCGTCAAACGGCCCACTCGCTGTAAATCTCCCCCCCACCCCCCAAGGGTGGCTTGCGTAACATCCGGAAGTGCGGATTAGGAATCAATAGTGCGCCGTAATGATAGTTGTATCGCAACGGTCGATGCGCCCCTGCGCGAGGACGGCCGAGATGAAAATTCGTTCGGAAATGAAAATAGCGTTCAAGATTTAAGGCAATGGTTGTCCGTTTGAGGCGTCCGGTTACAATAGAGGCCGAGTTTTCAAACGAACGCTTTTTAAAACAGACTGCTTTCGTTTCAAATCACGGTTCTGGCATCGAGCGTTACGTTGATTCGTTGGTGAGTTCAAGGAGAATTTCAGAATTTTGTACGCTTAAGTCAGAAGTATAAATTTATCACTTTGTGGTCCGGTGACTCTTTGTCCAGGCCCTCTTTTATAAGGAAGCGTGGATACGTCAGGTTAACATTAGTCAAATTAAAATTAAAATAGCTTTTAGATATTCACATATAAATCCGGTATCTAGTGTATTTTGAATAATTATCAAGAATCTTGTATTTTAACCATAACAGTTCAGACAGTATTCATCTCAACATATCAAATAATAATATTTCAAAACAAAGATTCACTGTTCATTAATATACATATATTTATGTGCATTTTAGGTTGGGTAAGATTACATTAATTTTGATTTTCAGTTAACTCGATTAATTTTAATTAAGTTCTATTGAATATATGATTTGTATGACGTATAATGACACGCTTCCAGTACTCACTATAAGAGGGACAATTCTAGATTAACATACTCGTATAAAATTAACAAATAACACTCGTTTTTAACGAATATTTTTAAGCGAGTGGGTAAATAAGTGCCCAAAAATACCGCGGGTGCACGCACGACTCTCCCCACGACGGAGGCATGAGCTGGAAATTATTTTGCTCAACTCGATGTACGGTCAAGAGCGAAAAACATTTCCAGTTCGATAGCAATTTTTACGCCAAAATAAGGGCGGTACAAAGTGTATTCTGACTTTTGATTGCAGGTGTTAGGGAAACAGTAGACATGCTACTTTTAGCATCAGCTACCGGCGATTTAGCGACTGTAGCGATACTGCGTCGCGTTTTGGCGACTGTCTGCGATCGATCGCTGTAGCGAAATCGCGCGTTTTTGCGACGTGCGGTTAGGTGCGATATCGTATCATATGTCCAGCTGCCGTGTCGACCTTACGAAAAGCTACTGAGTCGCCGCGCTTAGCGTTTTCATGTGGAGTGTGGTCGCTGAGCATTGAGCTTCTAAAAAGAGGCTGAATCACAGCTGATCACCGATACTAAAAGTACCGCGTGTTGGGGACCTTAAGTCGTAATTTTATGCGTTTTCTTTATTTCAAGATTTCTATAGAAAACAATTAAAGGTTTCTCGTATTGCTTGGTCAGTCCCAGGTTTGAAGCTCTCAAGTGCCAATTTTCGTCAGTCACATTAGAATATCGTTCCAAGTGGAAGGATGTAATCTCTGGCATGACGGTCCAGGGGATGTCTATGTATACATTATATAAATAAATTACGTATTGAGTAACTATGGATGCAAGATGCAAATGGCTCATTTCCATTGTTTTTGAAGAAACGTAGTGTAGGTAGGTATATATCAATCAATCAAATATTTATTTATTTAAATAGTTTATATATAACACTTTGGAAACATCATTGAATACAATGATGAATTAGTAGGTTCGAAACCTATATCTACCGAGAAGATACCGATAAGAAACCACTAGATTTGTTACAGTATCGATATCTAATTTATTAACTTGGTACTAATATGAGTGAAGAACCATTAGGAATTCGTTTTTGAGAGGTAACCTGGAGCAGACTAGTCCCCAAAGGTGGCACCCCTTCACTAGCATGACGCATTTGCCAACCATAGCTTCACTCAACCTTAATTTAAGGTTAGTGAATGCAACGACCCGCCATCACCATTGCATAGCACCATCTCCCTAGTGACGTTTTAGTGAGCAATGAAACAATTGAATATACAAGTAAGAATTTTTGAGTGGTAACCTGGAGCAGACCAGTCCCCAAATATGGCACTTGTTCACAAGCATGACGTATGTGCCAGCCATCGTATGATAACCACACATCATAATGCTAGCTACAATGATGTCGTGCGTAGCATAGCATGATCTGTCAAGCTGTCAAGCTTCCGTGACTCGGAAGTCTTCAACTTACTTAATAAATCAAAACAAAGTTTTATTTCGAGTTGTATTATTTTTTAGACGGGCTAGCGTAATTTAGCCCCTGTATCATTTTATAATATTTCACCTATCTTCATTTAAGAAGAAAATAAACAAGCTAGCAACTTAAGTGTATGGATCCAGTTTAAGTTACTTAAGAATTTAATTATTGCCTTTAAATCGATTCTACTAATTGGTATTTCAAAATTACTCTGTGTAGATGTAAGAATGAAAGTACCGAATGGGTTTGGATGAAATTTGATAGCTAGACAGATTGATACAAAGTGACTTTAAAAAAGACTCTTTATCCTGAAATAACTTGAACAAATAAGCTCTCAATAAATCAATAAATGCGCCAGAATAGTGCACTCATTAACTGGTATCAAACTAAATCCTTCCTTGTACTATGACAGCCTAACCTAATGAGCAACTCACTCACCATACGCAAACAGATATTTAAATCGTGTCATTTATTTATCAGACCGAAAATCTAACCCGGGTCTTTTCTAACTGAGTTGCGCTACCGAGCTCGTCTAAAATCAGTAAAAATGTAATAAAATATTTGTATGAATTTTACAACTTAACTACTTGATCAGCTGATTCATATGATTGCGTCACTTCAGCAAAGCTTACCATTCACATAATACTTGTTCACATCGATAGTTACTATCGATACGCCACTTGACATTATGTTACTGATATGCTTTTTAGTAGGTATTCGGAATATCCAAAGCCTTGGAATATGACACATCGGTGTGACTCAGCGCTCAGTGGCGTTTACGCCTAAAATATCGAACACGTTGGTTCATTCATAGCCGACGCATCTTACTCGCATCTTACTTCCAATGTCTATCACGGTAATACATTAATCAGAATAGAATTTAATAGAATAAACATTGCCGTTTTTCATGAAAGCTTTACAAAAGCACTTATGAATCGTCGTCAGTACACATTCAGTATTCTACCGCCCCGTGTTCAGAATTAAGATGCCCGCGCTCCGCTCTGACTTTTAGTTTCAAATTCCTTTATTCGTACACGAATAAAGGAATTTAATAAGGAACTAAAAGTTTTTAATATTACATACATTTAAATTGTAATTTTTATTAATATTAAAAAGCTAAACAGCTAAACAGGTTTGTTTGTTTGAACGCGCTAATGTCAGGAACGAGAAAAAGAAAATTTTTATTTTCAAAATGAAAAAAAAATTATGTGTGGGTAGTAGATCGAGGAAGTCTTAAGGCTGTATAAAATCACGCTGCGGCCAATAGTAGTAAAGAATCAATGAAAATCTAGCTGGCCGTTAGTCAGTAAATATTTATGAATTGTATGGATATGATCCAAATGAAACTACTTCCAGTTCGGAACCTATAACTTACAGAGAAGATTCCGGGAAGAAACTCAGTAGCTTTCATTAACAATGAAGCTGACTTTATAACCAATTTTGCACTAAGACATAAAATCTGGTGGGTCAATTGTAAAAATAAATGAATTGAAAGTATAGATATATCCCTACTATATATAATATTATAAATGCGAAAGTAACTCTGTCTGTCTGTTTTCGCTTAAACCTCTCAACCGATTTTTTGGTATAGGTATACGTTGAACCTCTAGAACGGACATAGGCTACTTTTTGTTTTGAAAACATGCAGTCCGCGCGAACGAAGTCACGGGCACAGCTATTATTATATCTAATATAACCTCTCAGGAAGACTAAACGTATTGAAATGCAATACTTTTTCTTTAAAAAAATGTATCAAATTACATTAACAAAATAAGAGCATTAATATTTTTTTTTTTACCATTCGCAGTCGTTTTTTGTATCGTAATAATGTAAAAAACTTGATTAGGTAATAAAAAAGATGTCATGTGGTTTTTCTTTTTTAAATGATTTTATAATCAAGGTAAGTTAGTCTCTTCATTAGTTAGACCTATTTTAAATTTAGTTTAAAACTTGACTTTTAGTGAGTGGGTGTTTTTATATATTTGGGTATGTATCTTGGATTCAGTATTTAAACGGCTTTAACGGGTATTCTGCATTTGATACAGATAAAATATAGAATTCATCCATACTAATATTATAAATGCGAAAGTAACTCTATCTGTCTGTTTGTCTGCCCGGTTTTCACGCCCAAACCACTAAACCGATTTTTATCAAATTTAGTATATAAATATACGTTAAGCTTCTAGAACGGACATAAGCTACTTTTTGTTTTGAAAATGAGGGAAGATGAGGTAATACCGCCCTTGAAAATTTGTATGGGAAATTTTTTAACATATGTAGCTCAAAACTTGGATTAAAATATGGACTACTTTTTGTTTCGAATATTAAGGGAGATAGAGGTAAAACCTACCATAAAACTATATATAGGTACATCAACGCAAACGAAGTCGCGGGCATAAATAAGAACCTCCTCCTTGCGTCGTATTCCTCACTGCTGAGGGTCGTGACCTCCCTTTTGCATCACTTTCATCCGTATGATTTTCCTCCAACTAATTCTGTCTCCAGCGGTGTGACGGGCGTTGTGAACTGTAGAGTCGAGAGCAGTGCGGATCTGATCGGACCAACGCATAGGGCTGCGCCCACGCGGCCTTTTTCCATCTACTTTGCCGGTCACGATAAGTTTCTCGAGGTTGTCACCTTGTTTCCTTGCAATATGATAAATAAGAACACTTCCAACTAATTCACCTTTCAAATAAAAAAAGCGTTTCAAAGCAGGCCAAACACCTTCCTTACCCAGCTCTTCGCAATCAACACTATCGTAATCCCACAGAATCCTCGACCGCGCTATAATCCGCTGCTAAAACATCGTGCACCCCGGATATGACGTTACAATCAGATAGCGTATTATTATGCATGTCCCCCGCGGCGGTGGGGGGAAGGGGGTAGTCATTTATCTCTGCTCCTGCAAACGTGTATCTTTATCCCCTTATTTCTTACGTTTGTCGCCTGATAGCGCGTGAACGTATTTTTTAGGATTAGATTGGAAATGAAGAGAGGTGCCTGTTGAGGCACAAAGCCCAAGCTTGTAACTTCAGCTGTAACGATGATCTGAGTTATTGTAGGAAGAGTTTTGTAACTGTAATTGCGATAATAAAATGATACAAACATCTTTTAGGCATGCATTGAATAATGAACTTGTACTGACGATTCATAAGGATTTTTGTAAAACTTACATGAATAAAGATATTTTCCGTTCTATAGATAAATAAAAAATTGCGCCAGGCTGATAAAACTAAAAATTTATTTTGTAGAGTGAGTAGACCCAGACCCAAGCCAATTCAGAAAACTTGGTTTTCAAAATTGACTTAATTGAAAATCGAACCCGGGATCTTTCGCACCTTATACGCCTAACATTTTAATTATTTGTTGTTTTTTTTAATGAAGCCAAATATTTGTCTATTCTTTTCAAAATATTTACTTCCAGCAAATTAAAATCACAACAACGAATTCAACTTAAGTATGTACCTACTAGGTAACATTATTATCGCACTGAAGAGCTAAGGAATCCATCTTTAAAATCAAATCATATCCAAATGCGCTAGGCAAAAAAAATATTACAAACTCGAGCTATGGTAAAAAAATAAAACATGCTTTGACTGACCCGGAAATCAAACCCAGGACTCCAAAATCATGATCCCATATGGACCGTCGAGGCATTACTTTAAGCGGAAACAATAACGGTACCACAACACCCAAACCCGAAATAATATAAAAAAGTACGTTTTCCATATTGACCCGACCAGGAATCGGACCCGGGACTTTAGAGATGACCGTGACGCCCAACTCCGGCCTCTCAAGTACGGTGGGCGCTCATTAAAAAAAGAAAAAAATGTCGTACTGTACAAGAGCGTAATGAACGCAGTGTAAATTCACAAATCGGTGTTTTTGCTTTTGTGTAAAACCACTACGCTATCAAGTTCTGAATTCATTTTTGAATGAACTTCAAAAGCGAACACTTTCACTCTTTGCCCGCAAGCGTGACGCCCGAATATCAGCAGCGAGCCGATGTCACCGCTACGATATCAGTGCAACTTAATCCCAACGTAAACAGGACCGTGTATCAGTCAGCTGGCGAGCGAAACGAGCGGAGCGAAAAAAGCGAAACGCTCGCTTCAATGTACGTATTCGCTCGCTTATATCTACATCTATACACGATCTTTCGATTGGATGTGATATTTTTATTAATAGATTTTTGATAACAGGGGCACATATTTTAAAAAGTAAGTCTACCAATTTGGCTTCTTTTTTTTTTAATTATGATGGAGTCCCCCAGTTTTAATTGTGATGAAATCCTTAGTAATGATACTCTATTTTTAATTCTATGAAATACATTCGTTACTTAACCAATATACCACACAAAGGTCAAAAGTCTGCAAAAATATGAAAATGTAGAGTTTTTAGGATGGCTTATTACATAATCTTTACAAAAAAAAAATCCATTTTAAATAAACTGAAATCTCTACTCTCATATTCACGCTAATTATTACTCGTAGGTACTTTTTAATTTAAACTTTCATATTGATCAAATATAGGTAGGTACTCTTCAGCTGACATATAAATCGAACCAATTTTGAGAAATTTAAAATGCACGCGAAAAGAATATACAAGCATCATAGTTTCTTTATTTATAATATTTAAGACAATACAAAATATGTATTTTTTTTATTATAATATAACACAGACAAAGTCACAATAGTTTATTTCAGTGTCTTTAAGCTCGATCGCTATCTCTCCCAGACGACTTTAATGTAGAGACAATATAATATTGTTAACAAACATGAAAAGACAAATCTGACACTTGACTTCGGAAAAATCGTACCGTCTGGTATTAAATTTCTGGTCTGGTCATAGAATGCATTTAAAAAATATGCCGCAGCACCACAGTTACATATACCGTCGTTCCCGCTCAAAATTCGACCGCATTGAAATTCAGTGCTCGCGATCAGGCTCCGTTAACTGAGTAGCCAAACCGCGCTGATCGGCCAGTCCGTCAAACGTCCGGCCGCGTCGGGTCCGGCGTCCGGCGTCCGGCGTCCGGCGCTGTCCGTCCAGCGTGGGCGGAGTGGGCGTGCAAGCGCTGCACCGCCCCGCCCCCCGCGCCCCACTGTTTATTCTCGGCCCTGGCGCGGGGCGGCAGCGGCAGTCGTCCGCGTGCCGCGCAACCGTACGCACGCGTGCGTCAGGTACCTCCGACAGCCGAGCGGTGCATCCCAACCGGACATTGCAAAAATTCACTCTCACACGCAATTTCGGCCGGCACTCAAAACACCGGCCCAGACACACGCGGAAGGGAGAGAGGCGGTGTTCGCGAAAATGCATTTCCCGACGAGTGCAAGGCGCACGCGGGGGCCGAGGGGAGGGTGCATGCGATGATGGACATCGTATTGATTTCTATCTGGCCGCTCCTCCCTTATTGTGGCGGTGCAGGGAGACATCGATCGTTGCACCCCGGCCCAATCGATGCAGTGGACGTGACCGTGCCTGTGCTAATTGAACTGTTATGCGTTTACGTCACGTGCTCGCGACTACGTGAGGTATTACCGTTGAGCGCTGCACTCGTTGCGGATTTTTGTCGTTTATCGCCAATTAATTACATCTTGATGAGCGTTCATTAGAAGGCGATTAATGCGGTGTAATATAAATATATCAGTATATAGCTTGTGTTCGATAAGTGCAGTTTAATATTGTTTTGGCAAAAGATGTACACATCAATTATTGGTGTTACATTTAAGTTGCACAATTAAATTTTTATTTTTAACTTAAAGTGATGGTCTTTATGTGCTCGTTATCGTGATTGTATTGGTATTATCTTAATTATTATTTAATTGGTAAGTGAGTGCATCACATTTTATTTAAGAAGTGCCTTAAATGCAATTTTATTTCAATTTTAAATTTTTTAAATTGCATACGCTCATCAAAGTTTAGTATCGGCAAAAATTCAGTGTGTAACATCGCCGCCTCTGCCCCTTACCGCTAAAAAAAACAGTGTCATACGGAAACACCGCTCGATCTGTATACGTTTACGTTTAAAAAAAACAGATCAAAACTTAACACCCATCTCTCCCCAGCAGATACAAAACACTAAACCCAAACGCGCCCTACAATTCGAATTTCAAATAAAAACAAGCACGCGTCGAGAAACAAAAAGGGATCGCGTAACGTGAAAAGCGCGGGGAAAAGAAGAAAAAGAAAAAAGGTTGGAGAGGAGGTCTTTGCGCGCGGTGGTCAGTCGTCGGCAAAGTGGCGGCGACAGTGGGCGCGCGCGTGGAATGCGCGGGAGTGGATACGTATAGCGCGCGCGCACGCCCCGACACGGTGCCGCCCTCGGAACACCCGGCCATGGCGACCGAGACTGGTGAGTACATTTACAGATAGTTTTCCTCGTAAAGTGTTAGGAGAAAATAGTAAAAGCTAGCCAAATGGTCCATAAATACCAGTAGCGATCATTTTTATACATGTCTAAGTTAACAAGTGATCTCAATAGACAAAATGCTTACTACCTAACGTACGTTTAATATTTTTACATTTTGTTTAGAATTCTTGGTAAATTTTTTTTAGCTAAGACCTCCATAATGGATAACTCTCGCTTTTTATTTAATAGATTAAGTATGCCATAACTTGAATTATTAACATTGTAATATCTACAAATTTAGCTGAATTTTGTCCATAAAAGTGATAGAGTCAGATAAGGATAATTTAAGTGTATTCTGAGCTATTAGCTTGTACGAATATATTGTATTTTTTTTTGCCACCTTCACTGCGTTGGTTAAATAAAAAAAAATATTTAATAATATTTATTGAAAAATCATGATTACGGTCTATTCTTTTCGTTATTTTTCGTATAAATGTAAAACAACAGCAAACCTCTTAAACTTGTTATTAACTTAATAATGATCCTAACCATTACGGGATATTTCTACGAAGCGACCATGTAGTCAACATTTAATTTCAAAACATTACGTGATACTTACCTAGTTATAGTTCATTAATAAAAACAAAACAACATACCTACATAATACTTTTAAGTAGGTATATATTGCGTTTCCGTGCATAAGTCCGCCATTAGGTAATTTAATTATCAGATACAGACATACCTATTTAGGTTTTTCCTAATTTCGTTTTCAATTTACAATTTAATCTCATAAAATAACTATTGTCACATTTAAACGCTACAACTAATTCGCTTAGCTAAGGAAATGTTCCGTCCCTCTACATAGCTAGCTAACAGCACGTACGAGAAATCAAAATATCCGAATGGTCAGCATACATGTGCAACATATATTATATATCACCGGCCGCAGAACTGCTCCCACCGCAACCCAACGAGAGAGCTGAAACAAAAAACCTTCCGCGATTACAATATTTACGCAAAACAGGCCGAATTGTTTACCAACAGAATCTATACGCTGGAGCGCGTGTCGTCCACCCGTCACACGTACGGTACATGAGTTCGTTGATATTCACCCCACCGCCCCCTCCCGATCCTGCGGGATCATCCCCCCGATCCTGGGGGGACGGGGACGGCCGTCGCCGTTGTTTAATGATGTTGCTGTCGTTTACTCAAGATTACGGAGTGTGATTTTATGTTTTACTCCGATTCTATTCTTGTCGCAGCAACGTTGTCGAAACTTCCTCTATGACGATTCAAGAATACTATTAATAATGTTAATGCGAATGTTTGACTGTTCAAACGTGTTTCTGAATTGCGTTGTAAAAGATTAACGGATTAGAGACCCTAACTAGTATCGCAGAATTTACGGCAATAATAAAGATGTACGAACATATATCCTAGAAAAACATATTTCTGAATTTCGCTTGCAAATTTCTTTCTAAATCTATTAATGCCGGGTTCCAATATTTGATCCGGTTTAGTTACGAATAGTAATTAATTATACGAGGCGTAAGCTAAAACCGTTCCAGACGTCAGTTGGAGAAAAACGAAATGTCATTTTTGATACATTACGAATCATTAACATTGGCTTATGTAAATCATTCATGTGTGCGTTTTAAAAACGAATAATAATCTACATGCACATTTTTTTTTTCTAAAACCAATGAATGGAATTTTATTGCATCCATTTGTCACGTATTACAAAATTGCAAATAAGATTAGATGCGAACACCAAACGATTAGCCGGAGGCGTCTGCTCTTATACTTGATGAAAGTCAATGTCTAAATTCATCCAGCCAACGTGTATGGAGTTAATAATTTTTCATTCGGTTTCGTATAATAAATGACATCATTAAACGAGCAAAATCATATTAAGGCGATTTATAACGTGGAGATAATAAATCATGGTCCGCGAGTTATAAAGTGTCCAAGTCACTACCGGCACACGCTCCTCTTCGTATGACGGCTTAATTGGGGGCGGAATACGGGCCGGTATATTTTAAACATCGTAATACTATTTTGTAGACATGATGCAATATTTGCCAAGTTAAATATCAAAATATTTTTATTTTTATATATTACATCAGTAACACTTACGAATAGTGTCTATATAAATCAAATGATGCTACCTTCGGTTCAAAACTTTTAACTACCGAGAAGATATCGGCAATGAAATCAGGACCTATTTTTTTTTCACAAAAAAGGTAAACTTATTACTGATTTTGCACCAAAACACAGTTAAATTGTAAATTGAAAAATAAATATAATCAATTAAGTAAAAAAAAGAGAGTAGAGATATTAGATATTTTTATGATCTCAATATGAAAGAGTATTGCGATACATGGTGGTAGGAGCGAATGTCCACTATTAATTTGAATTTAGGTAGGCCATAATTACCTTTTGTTAGTATATTACATAAAGGAATTTTATACATATTTTACACAAAAGATTACTTATTAATTATTTACACACGGTTTCTTGCTTAGCATTAAAAAATATATATTTTTAAATTTTTAGCTCGTAGCTTGTGCCACTATATTTTTCACAATAATCTGTGTGTTTGACTGGCAAAGAATGCTATTAGGTATCTGAATACCTGAAAGGCCTGAGCCTTTTGTATTTCTTGTAATAAAGTTTTAATAAATAAATGCATTTATAATACGTATTATTATTATACTCGTAATTTAAAATTAGTTCCGACATGAACTGATTGAGTGTTTTATCAAAATACATTCTTTAGACCTTAATTTTTTACGCTGGACGATAAGGGTATTCCATTTCAGACAACCTCCTTCTAAACGATAGCAATGTTTTAAAATTAAAAGGATGAATTTCTGTTTTACATCAGCAGGCTCGTTACATAGTTTAACCCTTGTCCTTCCGCGCGAACTGCTCCGAAATGCAAATAAATCGAAACCGTTCGTCTTAAATGAATTTCCTGGGATTAATTAGGTTTCCAAATCTTAGCAACCGAACCGCGACAATCCGCCGAACTTCCAAACTCGAGCTTAATTTAAAAGTTCCCCGTCGCTGTGGGGAAGCTTCGCGTCTGAACAATTCTTCTCTATCCTAATTCCAAAGTATTGGGACGCGGTCAGATAAAATAATAATACTTCAATACATTCCTTTTAAACGCCACTTGACTGACCCGTAGGAAAAATAGCTAGCACTCCTGGCTGAACCAAGGATCTTCGGTTCAATCCCCACCCAGGTCCCCCCTATTTGCGTGAAAACCAAATGAGTCTGGGTGTTTATAAATTTATTTCAGTTTCATAATGATTTTTCTATTTTTGAAGTACTTAGCCGTACTAGCGAACTTTAAATATTAGAAACAGAAAAAATATTTCTCCCCTTGCGGTGCGGGAATCGAATCCACGAGCTTAACTCTTCCAACTGGTTAGCTAACTGGTATGTATATAAAATCAAGCTGCGACCAACAGGAGATAGGAGACTAATAAGAATTAGTGAAAAATATGGAAAAAACGGGTATAAAATGCGCGCGAAGCCGCGGCGAGCTGTTAGTCATATATAATTCATATTATACTATATGACATATCTATAAGTCCCTTATTAGAACTGTAACCACACATTTTTTGTTTCTCCCTAACACAAAAATGTGTGTTTCCTATTCCAATAAGCGCGATTTTTAAATTGGTTTTGATTTTTAAGGGTTACCTACTTAGAAAATCATCCTTGGTTCGGCGAGTCTAACCTCCAAACAAAACCATGTCATCCTAACAATAATTTGTACTGGCGTAATCATACTTATCACTTTTAATCAGTCTTGCCTAATCCCAGTTTCTGGTACGATATTTCTTAGTTTCCTGTTAGGTGACATACTATTGTGAAATTCTCACAATAATATACAGTCATGGACTTAGTGTTTATTATATTAGGTCCATGTATACAGTAATCAAGGAAGTGGGTAAAATCCAAAATGGTTGACCTCATCTTATATAGCACCAGTTTTTAAGAGGAAAAAGTTTAATCATACTAATTATTTGCTCGATTTTTCCAATCATAATGTGAAAATTACATGTTACTTAACAATTGTAATTTTAAATTATACCTCCTTTTTTGCATTTTGATGTAATTACTCATTTATGAGTTTTTCAACAATCACACTTTGAAATTAATCAGACGTTGACCATTTTGAGTCTTATAGTTCTTATTAGTATTTAGTTATTAGATCGAACTTTTTAATAGATTTTTATAGTGGTTTACGCTGGACTAGCGAACTTTAAATATTTTAAATAAACAGAAAAATCATTGGGTTGCTTCAGCAGGAAAATTTCATAGCCTACAACTTGCAGTTAGCTCAGTTGGAAGAGCAGCACGTGCGATACGTGACGGCCCTGCGTTCGATTTCCGCACCGCAAGGGAAGATGTTTTTTTTTGGTTCCAAATATGCAAACTTTTTAAGTTAGAATTGTATATTGCTACTATTTTGAGGGGTTAGGATCAAGTTTTACTTGAAACCGTTTCAAAATGTATTTATAGATATTATATTCAAAGTAACCCGTGTAAAATTTACCACCAATGTTCTAAGACAATCTTAAAACTGACTTAAGAAGAGATTTACCTACTTTTAATCTCTGTTATCTACCAAATCACTTATTAATTTAATTTGGTAGCAAATATTTAATGTTCTCAATTGAAAGTTTCAGCCGCTTTCAGCATGCATTGAAGTAGGTGTCAATGTAGTTACACCCTTGTTACATTAAGTCAACTGTCTGGCGTATTTAGTTAACCGAAGGTGTTTTTATAGGTACTAAGACGTATACAAACGAAACAGCGCTCTTTGTCAATTGGTTTCAATAAAACTGCTTTTTATATTTTGATTAGGTACTCCCCGAAGCGGTCCTTCTAGTTGCACTCATGATAACTGTTATATGTTTTTTTGTAACTAATTTGCCTAAAAGCATCATTTCGCCCACTATCCCATAATTAAAATGCATTTTATACTCAATATATTTTTAATTCGTAGGTTTTATTTCAGGTAACTATACTTTTCCTTATCTACACTAATATTATAAAGAGGAAAGATTTGTACTTATTTTTGTATGTTTGTAATGAATAGGCTCAAAAAGTACTGGACCGATTTAAAAAAATATTTCACCAATAGAATGCTACATTCTTCCAATTTGACATAGGCTACAAAATTAGGGATCCTTGGTAAAATTTGAAAAATTTCAACAGAAAAGCGGGAAAAATTATCTAAAGCGAAACGAAGTTCGCCGGGACCGCTAGTTTATTAATGAGGGGCGAACTCACCGACGGTATGTGGGGCGAAACTTACGATGCGAACGGGTGCAAGATCTTAGTTTATATACGCGTCTAAATGGTCACGCATCGAGGAATACATTTTTTTTTTTTAATTTTAACTTATTTCCGTTAAAAAACCTGCTTTTGTCTCACTCGGACCACAAACATAACTTACTTGCGGTCGCCCGCGATTTCGCACGCGTGGACATACAGGCCTAGCATGTGCAATACGTCAAATTTCTCACATGAGACGACAAAAGTTTCGATACTGTTGATTGGCTAATAGCACACCGCACTCGTATTTTCAGCCAATCAGCACCTAACGCACTGACTTCAATCGATTTTGGCGCTTGTTAAGAGCGCGATAAAATTTAGTCGCGTGGCGCATGAGGCCTGTTGGTCTTTTCTAGCAACAAATATAGCATAAGTTACCCAGGATGAATGTAATGAATGTTTTGAATGCGGCACGGTAGTTTTTGAAAAAATTAATTACAAACTAACACAGACAAACACAAATCTTTCTTCTTTATAATATTAGTGGAGAGTAGAAAAGTCCGCTATTAAACCGGCCTAATTTTATTGTGTTTACGTATTAACCTATTATAAGCCCACCTTTAAACAGCCACCTTTTTTGAGTTGTTACTACTACGTAATATTAGTTCAATGTCTATATACTTAGTAGGTAAAACTTAACTTGAAGTTTCATACTTCACGCACTACAAAGCTTTGTATTTCCCCGTTTAGAAATGTTTGGTAGTCATGAGTAATTCCCCATTTAATTTATTTTCACTTTTTAGGTTATCTGTGTAGGTACGTACATAATTAATATGGTTTTCCGGTACGAATACCAGATGCAGTTTTTTAACAGAATGATATAGCAAAATAGGAGTTACTTTAATTACGTAGCGGGTATTAACGCTACGATTCCTCTAGGGACACAACCTACATTATGTATTAAATACATAGATAGATACAAAACACAGAACACTTACATAAAATATTTCTTCCATACCTATCCTTCAATAATGTTTATCCTTCAATAGTGTTTTTAATTTTTTCCCTGTTGTATTACTCGTAGTAACACTAGATTGTTTTTAGGTCATTAAATTGTTTTAAAAAATATACATAAATTACAACACGTATTTTTTCATATGCCAAATGAATACAAAAATACTAAGATAAAACAATGCCAAGTTACGACCTTAGGGCTCATTACGTCACTGGTGGGTAAAAAATGTACCCAATGTGGACGTTGTGCGACTATTAAATTCAATGTATCACCGTTATGTTTTTTTTTTATATTGCACTTCAAGATTGACCTCATTCCACCTGAGGTTCAGTGTTAATTAGGTCCTAGCTTGCTTGTCGCCCTTGACAAGTACAGGATACTAAATCTGTTACTGGACTTGTCGCCCTTACCTCGAAGGCTTGACCCCTGCTACTAATGTAGCACCCAGGAGCTCTGTTTTGATTAGGTGGAAAATGCAAAAATACATCTTATTGAAAAGCATGACTTCTTAGTTTAGCCTACAATTTAATTTTCTCCAATATCGTCTTAAAACGGTTTGAGTGATCGCATCTTAATCTGAAGCATTTCAAAGTGACACTCGGCGCCCGTCCCGGGGCGTCAGAACCGCGCTGCGATTGATGCCGCAATTAACGGTAATTAACGCGCGACTACGCGTAATTAATAACACTCACATGTGCAGGGAAGAATATATCTCTATTAGAATAAGAGCTACGGACTCTTTGGTTGTGCTGGTTGCATCCGGGCAAAAAGCGGTTAAATGCGAGTAAGATTGTGCACCGAGGTCTGCCAACTTGTACGTATGTTTAAATATATTTTTTCTTTTGCTTATGAAGGGAGACGACTAAGATCTCCGTTCTTGCTAAATTTCCTGAATCTTAATGAATAGGCAGAACTAACACTTTTTTACAATACGTTTGTCTTTTTAAAAGAAGGAACGCGAAGTAAAGGAATACAATTGGATTCGAACCTGAGTCTCCCGGTTTTGATACATCGACCGATCTCTATTGAACTATAGTTGAATTTCGCGAAATTTTAATTTGCATTTATATGGTATTAGAAAACATGGACAAAATGGAGTTTTCTAATAATGAAACATACTAAGCCCAAACGTTGGTGACGTTTCCGAAATTCCAATTATATAACATTTATATAATAATGAATAAGAATTGCACATTAAGATATTAAATTGTATTTTTTGTTTTTAAGGATTTGTTACGAAAACTTGTTCCGCGTAAAAAGTGAATCAGACAACTTAGATTTTGAGCTTATTTTCCCTGTGCACATACTTAAAATAAAAACTGTTTCCTCTGCATACACGGTAAACAACCATACGTCGGAAGTAGCAACACTAAAGTGGTAATTGTGAACAACGGAACGCCAGCGCCACCTACAGGTCGTTGACAGAGTCTACGGCGTAGCAGCGAGCGGAGCATCGCTCACTTTGCTTACCACCGCCGAGGAGTGAACACGTCGTCTGAAACTGTCGCGAACCGTTATACATCCTACCTATCTGTTCATAGATTGTGTATCGTGTAGTAAAATCGGTGAAGTCTACAAGTTTTCATATTTACCAGCATAACCCGTTAGTACGCCCACAAGTCTAAAAAAATTTAACGATTAGCCTGAAAAATGAATATAACGACGACACATATTTTTTTATAATTGAAGATAAATATGACACATATTATAAAGAGGAAGTATTCGAATTTTTGTGTGACTCAATAACTACTATACTTATTTCGAAAATCCTTCCATATAGTAACAAAGGCTATATTTAAAAAAAATGCTAGGAAATACTGAAGTCGACGCGTGCGGAGTCACAGGCGGTCGCTAGTAACACGTTAAAAGATGCTGAGTGAACATTTATGTTTAACAAAGGCAAAATCGAGTCCAGTTACGTCAACAACCATTTAATAGTCGAAATAATATTGTCGATAAACTTAAAATACTGTTCCGTTTGACTTCAATGAGTTAAAGTCGTTTCATTTTTACGTTAGCAATTCAAACGTATTTAATGTTAATATACGAGTAGTAACTTCAACCAACGGAAAATTTATAACTGTATATGCTAAGACGGCCACCAGTAAGTGTATCATCAAATAAATAAGAAATATGAAAGAAAAATTATGCGAAGCGTCGAACGATTTGTCACAGTACAATTATATTTAAACACAATCTAAAATAGTTTGGCTTTGAGACTGGAGATACCGTGAGGCCTCTAATTTATAAGAGAGGTAGGGCATAGCGATTTATCGCTCGAACTGGAGCAGCCCGACTGATGAAATACCTCCACCTTACAGAAGACCGCAGCCAAATAACAATCACTTCTGTGTTGTTGTGTTTCTGCGTGTGAGTAAGGTTTCCAGAGCTCCTGGGGGGTGCTATATTAGTAGCAGGGGTCAAGCCTTCAAGGTAAGGGCGACAAGTCCAGTAACATATTTTTTATGCTGTACTTGTCACCCTTAAGCTAGGACCTCATTACCACTTAACATCAGGTGGGATGAGGTCAATCTTGAAGTACATCATCATCATCATCATCATCATCAGCCTGTTGCAGTCCACTGCTAGACATAAGCCTCTCCAAATGAAGTACAATATAAAAGAATAAAAAAAAATTTGCTTGTTTCCTGGAGTATTTACTGAAAAATACACCATAATTTCTGCTAATGAAATTAAATTATGTTGATGATGATTGCTTTTTTTCTGCACCAATATTTCGCACATGACAGCATATACTGTTTGATATGATATTGTTTTGTGTCTATTTTGTCTATGTAAGAGGAAAATAAATAAATATTATTATTATATACAGTCATAACTCAAAATGACGTATTTCAAGTAAACTGATTTAAAAAAATCGTAGCACCAACACAGCGCGATTAAAACTGAAGTAAACATACGAGAACTAAAAACTATCATGATTTTGGGACAAAGTAACCCGGCCTGAAATACTTAAATCTCTACACCATGGAAGCGTTATATTTTACTTATAAGTAATATTTATTGATACACTTAGTTTGGTCCTCATCGGTCTGATAGGTATAAAGACTGGAAACACTTTTACCTTATTCAAAATTTTATGCGGAACAACCAAAAATAGCTCCCTACATGCTCAACGAGAGGTATAATAATTTCCTTTCAAATCTGAATTCAAAATAAAAGGTTACGTAAAGAGACGGGACGGACATAGCGACTTTGGCCGTATCTGACCAGGAGTTATTGACACATGCAAAAAAGTCAGCACTACCATAAATAATGTATGCCGATCTGTCAACTCAACGCCATTTTAATTTCAAAAGAGCTCCCGTTGACCGCGGTCTATTTTGCATCAGTTGTGGGCACTCTTGACATCACTTATCTTTCAGTACAGTCAGTAACACATTAACGTCCGTTTCCAATATTTTACGATTCGTAATGTGTCAAAATTGACTAACCGTTTTTCTACAACCGACTACAAGTCGTTAATTCTAATTTCAAATTTACTTTCCATAACAGCTGTCATCAGTCATCCCTCTGTCGTTTTTAGCTTACGCCTCGTTAAATTGATTACTATCTGTATCTAGAACGTATTGTTTTTCTTATATTGGCACCGGGCAATAATCTTATGTCTCAAAATGAAGCATAAGTAAAATATTACACAGATACGCGTAGAAATGAGTTCATATAAATTTCAGTTCAGATATTTTGACAGATTGACCAATGAATCTAAAAAATGTTGCTAAAATCAAATCCAAAATGTTTTATACATGTAAATTACATGGAGTATTATCTACAAATCGTCTTTATAAACCAAAAAAAGCTACCACCTACCTATAACGGTATGAAACCTATAACTACCGATACCAATTACAACTACTAAAAAAATATCTCTACTATGTCATTTAAAACTTCATTTATTGAGAAAACTACCGATTTTCTTGCCGGTATCTCGTCCAACGTAATATTTTCCGAAATGGTTTGGTCGCATCACTTTAGGCAAGCATGAACGAGTTATAAATATTACTTAATAATTTCAAATATCCAGCAGCCCAGATGTAGAGTTACTTAAAAAGGTCTAACTCTACCAAATAGTATTTTGTCATTTAGTTCTATTATTGGTGGATAAATGACAAGAATATTTCTCGGTGCAAAGATCGTAACAATGGTAGAGGCACAGACTTACCAAAGATTCATTGCGCGGAAATGATAAATGGAGAGTCCATCGCTCCTCTTGGACACGTTCTCTATCACGATGTTTTCCTGCGCCAAAGAAATTTATGTCTTTTTCATACTTTATAATACCGAAAAATGAATCATCCTTAAGATGCTTGGTTGGGACAAATTTTGAACATTGAATTTTTGATTGAAAACATGTTATTGTTTTTAATATCTACCTGATTTAGGGCTGCTGATCCCTTTATCAAAATACGTACATACTATTTTATTTTTAAATAGGCTTTCTGCAAGAGTAAGTAATCGGATTAAATTGCATATTGTAATCTTTTATGCTATAAAGGAATGGCATGTCAAAAAGGAATCTACTATTTGACGATGGCCCCGAAGTAAGTACAAAAAATATATAAATAGAATTCCTAAATGTTTAAAAGATCTGGAAAACTTTAATAAATTTACACTCCAACTGAAACATTTTCTTATAATTAATAGCTTTTACAATTAAAAGGAGTTTTTTGAGTGTAAATGAGCCAGATAATCCTTTTAGTAATTAAGTATAATATTATTTATTAGTTTTATACATTTATATTAAGTTTTTGAAATATTATGTAGAATAATTTATGTTGCTGTGCCTTTTCAGGGTTTCATGTCTTGGAGCTATGATAAAATTATGTCAACTGTATAACCACATGTGTGCAATAAAGAATTTTGAGTTTGAGTTTGAGTTTAGCCCTAACCGAGAGGCAAGCAGATCGGACTTTGACGTCACGCCATCTCTGAAATCCCGGATTCGATTCCCGGTCGAACCATTATGGGCAACAAACTTTTCTACATTGCTTCGGGTCTGGGTGTTCTGTTTCTGTAACATAAGTGCTTCAGCTACTTACCTCAATAAGAACAATGTATGTGACGTTGTCCAATATTTAGAAATTGGAACTAATTTACCCTTTTCACAAAAGGATTTATCTCTTAACACACTTAATTTTCAAAACGCTATGTAGATTAGAAATTATTAGTTACGCTATGTAGATTAGAAAATATCTCCACAACGAAACAAGTCAGAATTTAATAAACAATCTGTTTATTCTGCCAAAAATGTTTACACCTAACATTGGTAACATCACGCGCAATAAAATAAATAGAATCATCCCAACGAAACGAGCTGCTTAACAGTCCGCGCATATCTGCGCACACGCATAATGTGCTCGTCTCCGTTTGTTTACGCCGCGTACGCAAATTTATTTATAAGATACAACCAATTCGACGCTCGACATGACTGTAGTATAGATATCTATCTACAGTAGGTATATAGAGTAGATAGATAGATACACATTATTGTACAGAAAATAAATAATAAATATTGGACAACGTTACATACATTGCTCTGATGCTGCGGTAAGTAGCTTAAGCACTTGTGTTACATATCAGATCAACGACGGTACCACAACACCCAGACTCGAGACAATATAGAAAAGTCTGTTTCCCATATTGACCCGACCGGGGATCGTACCCGAGACCTCAGAGATGGTGCGACGCCGAAGTCCAGACCGCCCGCCTCTCGGCTACGGAGGTAGTCAAAAATTAACAGAAATTGGTTTTACAGCTATATTCCAGTACAATTTTTGCAGTCTTATTGCTAGAAAGGTATCTCTTCTAGACAACCTTTAGGTAGAGAAAATAGTAGATATATAGAAACGGTAATTCTGTCTGTCCGAGCACGCCCATGGCTGACTAAACGTTGCCGTTATTTTGGCATAAAATGTATCCTGGATTTGGTTTCAGTATCTAATTGTATGCCAAAAGATTATAAACATATATACATTTATACATCCTAAACTTTCATACAATTACTCTACTATAAGTACGATAAGTAATCGAGTTATCGTACTAATAGTAGAGTTTCCGAGTACAGTATCAGCATAACGGCATTGGTAGTGATTACGTTGAATTCATTGATTTTAATTTACCCAAACATTAAAGATCCATTTGATTGTTAAATTAATTTAAAAATTATACAATGAAGGTGGACTAAGCAGTCCACTTTTTTAATTCAGACAATGTACTTAGTTTATTCTAAATTTAAAAAGTTAACGGTTTCAAAACCCGATTTTTCAGTAGTTAATACGAATTACTCACTGCCCGACGTGTCGGTTAGGTTGCGTCGCCGCGGTCACGAGCTGACTGGTCTCGCTCGTCTTCGTCTGTTCGGGGAGCAAATCTTCATCCACCCTCACATTCTCGCATAATAAAATGTTATTGAAGTCACTTCTTCGGTTTTTATCCGTTAACTTATTTTTAATGTTTAAAATGGCACGCTAAAGTTTTAAGTTCATGAGATGGAGTTTTGTTGTACATTTATGTTCTAATCACGGTGTTAATTTGATTTTAAAATTATGAAATACCTACCTCCAATAAATGCATTCAATGTCCCGAATCAAGTACTTTACGGTTACAAAAAATGTATTTTCCCCTTAACCGGCAAGATACTTAATCTAGCTGCTAATAAATAATTATAATTTATTGTGTCTGCATTAAATATTCTCGTTACTGAATGACTTAAAACCAATATTTTTATTTATCTTATTAATATTATCGAAGTAAATCAAATAACATCTTATTATTATAAGCATATGAATAATAAACATTTTTTGCACTACGTTTAAACTATTCAAATGTAATTTACATTAAATTAGACTGTTTTAAGCTGACAATTAGAAGGCCAAGTTTCTACGGATCCACCTAATTAATTCGTTTTAGTGGCGTAAATCACGTCAGCCTCGGAAATGTTCCTAAGTTCAAAATTTGCAAACTGTCAGCACAGAAAAACATGACTGCGAATTAAAAATAAATTGGACAAATAATTATAGAAAAAAACACAGTGCCTGTTTGCCATGAAAGGTATACTAAATCTAGCCTCTTTATTGATAAACGTCAGAAAAGTTTCTAATGCGGTTTGTTAAATGTTCCAATATGGAATGGCTTTAAAGATTTGGCATCGATAATGACGTCTCAATGCTATTAAATACAAAAAAAATAAAGCTTTTTCATCACGTAGGTTAAGAAAGTAAAAAAATGTATAGGAAATATGTAGGTACATATTGTGATATTCCGCATTCGATTGCGTTTCCGACCTTTTGGCAAAACCACATAATCACTCATTTAGTATGTATGTATTTGTGTTTATAAGTTTTACTTTTTTTAAATTGTTCTGTGGTAAAGAAACTCGTTCCCTTATGCTAGACAAATATTACATGTATTGCATTGAAGAATCTCTTCAAAAATGTATCTATTGTGTGAATAAGAGATTATTCACAAACTTCTAAATCGAGTTTGATTCTCAAAGCCTATCTTTTGTCTATGTCTATTCGTTTAATTTAAGAAATAATCGAAGCATTATTTTCGAATTTATTTCCAACTTTTCTAAAGTTGTTTTAAATAGAAGAATTAACTACTTAGGGCTTACACGTGTTGCATGATAAAATGGAATCATTGAGCCAAATAAGTCACAACGAACTCTAGATCCTTGACATTTGCAAATACCAAGTTACATATCGGTCTCATCATTTTACATTATTATAATTATTGATACTAGTTTTGGCATTGCGAATTACCGTTACCGTCGCAGTTTATAGCAACATCTCTACATTTGTTGCTCCCAAGGACATATTTAATTTACATTAACTTTACTTGAAAGATAGGTTTTTACGTTTATTGAAAGTTTGAACTTTTGGGACAGTCATATTACAAAAACGTATAAGATACATAATTTGTTATCGCTTAAACAACAATTTACTACATCAGCAATTCGCCAGTTGTAACATTTTTCATTGAGTTTTGGAACTTACTGATGTTTAATGTGGAAATATATTTCTTTACCGGTTAGGTCATCCATTGTATTGGTTAAATCGCCACGTTTTGCGTGTTTATGCTCACCAGCCCAAGCTGTTCGAATACTCCAAAACGAACCAGAAGAATCTGAAGAGAAGCTCAGTACAACAACAGGACCACAGATAACTTAAATACGAATATATGGTCTTAGAATTCGAGCGAGACAGAGCAGACAGACATACTTTACTCAAATCAGGACTCAAACCCACGATCCCAAAATCGTGACCCGGTAAACGGTAGTAGTAGGTATTTGCAAACCAATGCTTATACATATGAACCATTATTAAATCACACATAATAGTTACATTTAAACAAGAGTTCATAATTTTAAAACGTTGCAACTGTCAAGGTACAATATCAATCATGGCTGACCTTCTGTTTAGCATTTATTTGGTGCGCTACGTGTGCCTTTTATGATTCCTACTCAATTAATAAGTAGGTATTAGGTATCCTAATGCGTTTGTTGTTATTGTAACAAGTCTGAATGAGCGGATCATGTCCGGTTGTTTTAATTGTTTTAGCAAAAAAACAGATGACCGATTCTTACTGCGGTCTGGGTGTTCTGGGCATCTATTAACTAAAAATGGCTGTTCAAGTCTTGTACCATGCAATTGTTTACCTTTCTGATAGCTGGAACTTGCCGATATTTTACGTCCGGAAAAAAGCACTCAGCTGATTACCACAGTCCGAAGGCGCGACTCAAAAAGAAAATATTTTATTTCTTACACTTCTTTATCGCCCCGAAGCCTCTTAACCTCTAAATCCGTCATTGATTAAACCAATACGCATTAGTAACGATAACATGATCAATAAAAGAGGCCATATCTCTACAGTGGGGCATCTTATAGGCTTAGTGTCCTCCTCTTACTTTACTTCTGATTTTGTATTGCGCAGGCGGCGCCGCGGCCGGCGGTGAACAGCAGTACTCGCTGCGGTGGAATGACTTCCACTCGGCGATGGTCTCCTCGTTCCGGCGGCTCCGAGACGAGGAGGACTTCGTCGACGTCACGCTCGCATGCGCCGGAGCCACCTTCACCGCTCACAAGGTAAGACAAGACTCACGTTACTCCAATTCCTTGACTACACCAAGCGGCTAATATCTCGATATAATCCAAACATAAGCGATTTGGCGGCTTGAGAACATCTGCCAGTAAGACCCCTCAACCAAAATGCACTTAGTTCACGCGGTGGAGTTAGGCCCCTTGTAGGCGAGGTCCGATCTTACTCATAGTTGAGATGAGGCCTGTGCCCAGCAGTGAAATATAAATAGCTGATCCATTATTTGACCACCATTGAATAAGCCTTGAAGTAACAGTTACTATTAGAATCACGTTAATTTGATATTTTCCAGTTTAAAAAAAAAGTATTTGCACATTTAACAGTTTTCTATATTTAGTTATAGAAGGAAATAATTGCATTTGATTTAAATTTTAGGCACCAAAAACTCGATTATTGTATTTTTAAAAACTACGACATCCAGTTTTAAATAACCGAGTAATGGATCTACGATATTACGTATCTATTTTGATTGAGGAAAAGTATTAGCCAACAACATCGTGTATTCAAACGACCCGTTTGTCCACAGGTGGTGTTGTCAGCGTGCAGTCCATACTTCCGGAGGCTGTTAAAAGCGAATCCCTGTCAACACCCAATTGTCATTCTACGAGATGTTCATGATAAAGACATGGAAAGCTTACTCAGGTACGTTAAAGAGTGGCTATATACTTAGAGACTGATATATCGAACGGCGGGCTGGTTTAACTTAAAATCCACATTCTGTTTTTAACCACATTCCATAACGGGTTATTACGAGTGACTTTGTTCGTGTTTTGTGCGTGGAATTTATTTTAGTAATAAAACAAGACATAATTACTCCTTAATACATCAGCTATCTTACAGCGAAAGTTTCGTCATAATAGGTCCAGCAGTTTCAGATATTAGCCGAAACAGACAGTACAAAAGTTGTAGAATATACTTTTTTTTAATTTTAGCGTGTTATTTTCACCAAATGCATTTCGCAAAAAGCAGTGATATGACAAAAAAATACTCCATTTTTATGTCTTCAATATCTATGTATTCTAACGTAATCTTTAATTAGGTTCATGTACCAAGGGGAGGTACACATTGGTCAGGAGCAACTCAAAGAGTTCCTAAGAGCTGCCCAGCTCCTACAAGTGCGAGGTCTGACCGACGTGCCCGCACCAGCACCGATCCCAACACTGGACCAGAAGGCTTCGCCGGTAAATGTAATAGAGAAGTTAACCCACCTATTTCCGCATGCATCTAATTATAATACTCATGCAACCACATGTTGGGCGCCAAAATAGATTTCAGTTGTTTTATAACGATTGCGAAGTAAAATGTAAATTTTTAATTTAAAATAAATGGCACTTGTAAATCAAGTGATGAGCATGATTTACATTGAATATAAATTGACAACATTTAATACTCTTCCGAAATCGTGACGAAGTATTTAATAGTGCAAATTGGATGCTAATTTAGTTAAATTATCATACCACTTACTTGTAGCATGTTATTCATATAACATTCAAGTATTATACAATGTTGAGCTGAGATTTCGCGCTACCACACAGAATTAGTAGCAAATAAGACGCTTATGCCTATGGAGTAAGCCCTATTATATAATCAGTTGCAAGCACTCTCAAATGAATTATTTCCTTATCATTTGTATGCAAATGTGAAACAAAAAAGGGGCTATGCTTGTTTCTTTCAAGTAGTAGATGTCCAGCTGTTGCCCGTTTTATTGTAGGGAAAAAGTAACCTAAATGCTATTCTAGTATCTAATCTGTCAAGCTACAAGCTACTAAATTGCATCCAAACCTATTTAGTTAGCTTGGCGTGAAAGAATAGGTATCATATTTGCATATCTTTATTTCAAAATTTGTACGTTTATAATTTCTAGTAGGATATCCAAATTATGGCACCCAACGTGGTACTGGCAAATCAGGCTGTAACTGTATTTTTTTTGTTAGTCTGCTTCATCATGGACGGAGACCGGCAGCGGAGGGTCCAGGGAAGGGCGCGAGTCCCAGCAGCGCGAGGGCCGCAGATCCCGGAGGCCGGAAGAGGGCTCCACTAGCACTCCTCCGCCAAAACGCGCCAGGTCCTCCGATTTATATCAGGCACAAATGAAGTCCAGGTAACTGGCAATTTGTTTTCTCTTCTTGGTTCGTTTGGCTCCGAGGCAGCATCGACCATTATCATCTTCATTGCACGTACAGAAGTGGTGACGGATTATGTTTCCGCAAGTAGCCAGCCATGTGCTTTGAGCAGATTATTCCGATGCTTTCATGTTATTTTAATTCACCAAACACCAAGCATGCTTTTCTCTATTTCACATTCGCTTCTTCACAGCTCGTGATCCCATTTAAAAACATTGGCACAGTGACCGGGTCATACCGCGATAAACAAGACCTCAATAGATTCGTCCAGTAACATTTAACATTAATTAGCAAATGGTACTATGCATGCAACACCAGAAGATTGTAAACATAATGAACCGTTAGATATAATTAACATTATTGGCAATTCTATTGGCACAAACTAAACATTTTTTTTCAGTTCTCTACAAAACTAAATTACCAGAGTCAAAATAAAGATTCGTCAAAATAAAACAGTTAATTCTGTTGCTCGAGTTCTACAACGAATAGAAAACTCAAAAAAATTGCACAAAACGTTAGTTTAATTTGTGCTAACAGAATTGACACCATTTTAAAATATAAACGTCGGTCAAAACGCGACACCATTTTTATATAGTAGTTAATACGAACTACGAATCACGGTTGGTGCAACCTAACCGAAACGTCGGGCAGTAAGTAATTCGTATTAACTACTAAATAAAAATGGTGTCGCGTTTTGACCCGTTAAATTATTTTAGATGTTTAAAATGGAACGCGAAAGTCTTAAAATTTATATAAACGTCGGTGTTGCTTAAATTGTATAACTAATTAACGCAATGTAAAAGCATAAAAATAAATAGTTAAATAGTTTAGTTTGTGCTTTCAGAATCGACATAATTGTTACATATAGATATCCCTGGCAAGCGATTCTATTTTATTATTAAACAACGTAATCAAATCACGTGCTTGTTAAATCGCGCGCGAGGAAAATTTCTCATTCATACAAATTAATTACTTGGGCATCTTCATCGATTGCTGGGGCGGTTGTTCGTCATATTAACAATTAACTGTTTCTGCAGGACGGAACAACTGTTGGCAGCGCAAGGGTCCAGTCCAGAACGCTTAGGAACCAACGGCCATGAGCTAGCTCTCTTCGGACAAACGCTAGACAACACACCAAACACGCACTTATCTGGAGTCTCTAACAACCTGGTAAGCTCAATAGCGAGGTTGACTGACTAGCCAGCTGATATACTTTTATATACATACCTGTCAATACACGATTCCTTTATAGATTTTCCATGAATGTAGCAGTATATGACGCCAGAATTTTTGCTTTTCATCACATTGACTGTTAAATAGTTTCGGAGCATGCGAAAAATAAATTTGGCCGATGAATATAAACTCCTCTTTAAACAACGGGTCGTTAATTTATTTTAAATGTTTGAAATGGAACGCGTAAGTCTTAAAGTTTATATAAATCTTAAAATGTATTTGTAATTATGACCAATTTTATTGGTTTCAAATCAGTATACACAGCGTGTGTACACGAACATGGTTAAAGGTGAAGGTGAACAAGTAGTTCGGTGCCTATTAGCAAACTCACTTGCAAAAATCATACCGTTATAGATTACGGCACGGCAATGGGTTACCTATGTCCTGCTGTACGGTTTACTAGTACAAACGGCCTGTTTCTAAAGGATTGAACACTGTTAAAATTATTTTCTTAAAAGCCTTTTCCATTATTCCACTACGGAGCTGGTAAACCCGTATTTTAACTGACTTTAGAAAGAAAGAAACATTTATTACTTTATACCGATATCTTAGTCGTTCATAGACCGATTTTTTATGTTTATTTTTAAAGATACTAAGTGTGATACAATAATCATGAAATTAGGATATGATGATGATACAATTATCAGCATGGCAATGTTCGATATTAGTTCTTACGCTCCCGACATAAGGAGGGTGCAAAGTCTGACGTGCTTTCGATCGTACCTAAAGAAATGAAGAGGAAGTCAGTTTTTTTATTGCCCTCAATTTTATCTATTGTACGCGTTTACCGTCAACTTCGCGTTCCAGTCTGGCGACGGAGAGGAGTCATCATCAGACGCAGGCGCAAGTGACACAGAGGGGGAGACTCGCGCGAAGCAGGAGCCCCTCGACTACGACGACCCCGCCACCATGGCCAACACCAACGGATCGCTGCCCCACAATTTCCCAGGACTCCTTAATCTGCCAGGTAACAAACATAACAGGTCTCGTTGGAGCAGTGATGCAGGATGCACGCGTAATTAAAATCTTTTTAAAAGGATTTTTTCATTGCTTCTAAAATAAATGTCGCCTATTTGAATATTTTCCACCGGCTTTTTTTTTTCAATTGTAATGCAAACAATTTATTATTATTTTTACTTCTTCTGAGTTTTGGTACCTGATACTTAGACTGCCTTTTTAATTGCATTGCAAATTTCAATTTAAAATATCAGGAACTAAAATAGTCTTATTAGATTCCCTGAATTTCCCGGTAAAACCGATGACATACCTACTTAATTGTTGGATTTTATACACGACTAGCTGTGCCCGCGACTTCGTTCGCGTGGACTACATCCTTTCATGGTCGGTTTTACCTCTTTCTCCCCTAATATTCGAAACAAAAAGTAGTCTAATTTTAATCCAAGTTTCGAGCTTTAGTTGTGCCAAATTTCATATCTCTAACTTCAAAAATGTTTTTTTTCCATATAAACTTCCAAAGGTGGTATTACCCCCCTCCCCCCTTTATTTTCTAATAAAAAGTAGCCTATGTCCGTTCTTGAGATTCAACGTATACCTATACCAAATTTCATCAAAATCGGTTGAGAGGTTTAAGCAGGAAAGCGTAACAGACACACAGACAGACAGACAGACAGAGTTACTTTCGCATTTATAATATTAGTAGGGATGACACTTTTGACACGTTTGAGCGGAGAAAAAACCAAGTTAGAGTAATTTACTAATTTAAATGATCAACCCACAGGCTTCCCCGGACTCCCAGGACCGTCCGGAATGGGAGACAACACCTACGGTGAGTACGCTATCAATCTAATCACTAATGATCTTACACATGACTCAATGATATCAACAAACCAACGCCCACGTCACAAGTCAAGGCGCGCAACAATGAAAAAGCAATTAAAAATTACCAGAATTAATAAATACTAATCTAATATTTAATAATGACGGTGAAACAAACAAAGAAGCGTATTGTATCATTAATTGTACATTATTGAGTCATGTAGCGCATGTTGTCAACAACACTAACAATTAAATAACGAGAACAGTACCTAAGCACTTAATTACTCTATTAAACCGTTAGATAAACTCCACGTTCTGGCCCAATAAGTAATGCGCAATTAGGCATGTCAGCAACAATGGAAGTTACGTTAGAGTAGGAAGGAGTAGGTCGCGAGCGTAGGTAGGCGTAGGGTTGAAGAGCTCGAAGCGAGCACTGAACGCGACGTCTCGTCTGCCCCAGGAGCGACCTGGCCGGCCGGCGGCGAGTGCAAGCCCGAGGAGCGGTTCCAGGGCTACCCGGGCGCCGGCTACGCTAACGGTGAGGCCCTGAAGCCGGCCTGCCCCGAGTGCGGCAAGCTCTACAGCAACAACAGCAACCTGAAGCAGCACCTGCTCAACGTGCACTCCGCGCACGGCCTCGCGCACTCCTGCCCCGTCTGCGGCAAGGGCTTCAAGACGCGCCAGTACATGCAGATACACATGAACTCCATACATGGCGTCAAACAGAGGAGGCGCGACCCCGCCCCGTCCGCCGAATACTGCGAACGATACACTCACAATAGCGCTTAACGACCTTTATCGGATGACTGTGTCTAACCGCCGCCTCTGTGTTACAGGGGCGGCTCTCGCGGGCGGGGCGGCGATGGGCTACCGGCCGCAGTGTCCCCTGTGCGGCCGCGTGTACTCCTCCACCTCCAACCTGCGCCAGCATATGCTCAATGTGCATTCGCAGACGGACCGCGACCAGTGGTTCCCTTGCCAGCACTGCGGCAAGAAGTGCAAAACCAAGCACTACCTCATCAACCACCAGCTCCAAGCGCACGGCATCCGCCAGCGACAGAACTCTTAGAGACGCGACGCCGAGCGACCCCCGCCCCCCGCGCACCCGCCGCTCGGCGCCTGGTGGTGATGCCCAGCCGCACCCGACTCGCCGCGTACTATAAAATACGAATACTCGTGCCAATGGACGTACGTAAACGAAGACGTAACGGAACCGTATATCGATATATTATATTTATAATTAATATGACGTATTTTTAGAGAGTTTATTGAGGGTTAGGAGCCGCCGGGTTTGCCAACGCGCGTTCAGTTAAGTAATAGTGGTGTCGGCGTTGCAGATGGCGCGTTGGCATTCCCGGCGGTAAGCGATAGCGGCGCGGGGGAGGGGGAGGCGCGCGGGTGTGAGGCGGGGGGGGCGGGGGAGGCGGGGCAGGAGCTGCGATGCCCGCTGTGCTCGGCGGCGCTGGAGTCGCCGTCGCTGGCGCGGCGTCACCTGGCGAGGCACTACCCGCGCGACAGTCCGTTCTGCCCGGTGGCCTCGTGCGCGCGGTACTTCGCGCACCCCAACTCGGTGCGCAACCACATGCGCATCAAGCACCGCTCGCAGTGGGAGCGCATGAAGACGCTCAAGTGGAGCTGCGGCTGGGCCAACTGAGCCGCCCGGCCGCTCGCCCGCGCTCGCCAATATTAAATTGTTGAAGAAAAACGGCTGTGAAACGGAACTATAAGTGGGGCTTATAATTTACCGTAACGAAAATCAGAGATGATCTCCTGGATGCATTTTCATATTTCGGTGTCATGTTCATAAGTATTGTATAAAGCGATAGGATAAATCGACTGAAAATTATTTTTGTAGTAGAATAGACTGATATTGTTTAAGTAAGGATATTAATGTAAGCGCATTATGACATGTGATGATTGGTGCCATTGATAGATTACGAAGTGCGAGTAAGAATGTCGATCATTCTGTGACTTCCTGAATGTCTTAACTTCCATTGTTGCTGCGACTCCGCGTCGCGAAGCTTACTTTCCTCGGTCCGGGGTGTCCTGGCAAGATGTACAGTTGGAGGCGTTTAGTGACGATGAGCTTTAATACGACGAATGTGTTCAGTAGCCGCCAGGACATCCGCGCTCGTCCCTTCTACTTCACTAACCTTCGGTGCAATGGTTTTCATTATTTTATCGTGTAGAATACCGGCTCTTTCGTTTATCCATTCAGTAGATGTGTCGTTTTTAGAATTGCACTCTATGCACATATTTAATCTAAAGAAAGCCATAGTACCGTTTCTTTCCATCTATTCTTTCGACCATAGATAAGACAATACGAAATAGAATAACAAATTCGAATGCCTTGTAACGCAATAGTTAAGGATGTGTTTCTTCCAATAGAGTATTTATTTTGGAGAGTTGTTCATGACGCCATTTACGCAAGTGCACAATCTAAAACATATCTAGTCAACGTAGACAAACATACGAAAATACAAGATGGATTTATTTAAATTTTTATGTACATAACAATATTCCATTCGCATATATTTTCGTATTAATAAACACCAAGCGAAAAGTATATTTTAGTGTATAGTACGTTTTGTTGTAAACAACGATATAAGAATTAATATTAGATATTAAATAGACTGGACTCGGTTTTTAAACATTTATATTTATTGTAATAAGTATATAGAAATATATTTAAGTAGGCGATTCCGATGCAATAATTTATTATTTAAGTATTTATACTTAGCCGTATAAAACTACTCCCCTAAAACTACAGAAGTAGTTTATAGAGCCTCGATGATGTTAATAAAGTTAATTATATCGAATACTGTGAAAAAGAAATACCAATGAATCGATAATAGTGGTATTGTAAATTCCGAAATGCAAGCGATTTAGGAGGCGGGCTACATCTGACAGTTTCGTCTAAAATAATTAAAATAAACAATTTGTCGGTAGGTTTAGTAGTTACACAAAGTTTATTATTCTAAAATCCTTTATTGTAAATCCACTTGCAGAAATAAATCATTTCATTTCATTTCATTTCAATCATAGTTATGTTTCATATTCCGCAGTTCCATGCAAAATACAAACAACTTATTGGCCTCGCGTAATTACGCGAGCAGTCGTTAAGATACCTGTGTGTTCGTGCACACACATATTGCAAAATATGTCTAAAGTGCTAGAAAATTCAATCTTATTAAAAATACGAATGAGATCGAAAGTGGCACAATCCTGTTTCATGTCTTGTTTTACCGGTGCTATTATTTAGGTAACTGTGGGTGCATCTATGGCATTTTTGATCGAAACTAAAAACAGTAGCATAACATTAAAATTAAAAAAGTAGGTTTTTAAAGACAGATGGCAGGTGTAGCCTCTCCAAATTAAAGCAAGTAGTCTACAGAAGTTGCCTTTAAAAATATATGCGATAGGAACCGCGATGCATAGATCTCGAAAATATTAATGATATTGGTTAATTATTATCTTAGCGAGTAGTTGAAATTGTTCCTGACGCCTGAGAGGCAAGCGTATATCTTACTATAAATAAGTTAAGGTACAATATGTAATTAGTCTTCAATAACCAAATGTTCAATGTGAGTAAACGATACTAGTTGCGATTGTATTAGTGATACGATATATACGTAATAATTTAATTTTTACCCGAAGAAAAGTGTCTGCTTATATAAATACATAAACAAATAAAACTACCAAGTAGAACAACTTGTTTGTATTCATTTGATACGCTTATTTGACGTTAGGTGCTTTGGAATCAAAAGCTCTACAAATGATGTCTAAACTTTGGATATCATCAGACATTTCAATAGGTTGACATGCCCAGTACCTAATATGATTTATTTTCCATATTTTATGAACAAACAAAAGTGATGCTCAAATTTACTTATTTGGAATCGTGAAGTTTACATACGGTAACTATTTTTGGAACCTTAGGCCTAACTACACATTGAAATCTCTGAAAAAAATTACTACAACTTGCCTTGCGCCTTAACACTTTAGATACACAAAAAAGGTAAGCAATTATCACCGCTCAATTTCAGAATAATGTCTCTATATTCAGATATTTAAAAGGGTCCTTCTTCCACAGGGTGCCGACGGACGCAAGACCTACTTCGCGTCAGAGCTACGGACCCCCGGCCGTGTCCTAAGTGCGGCAAGATCTACCGGTCTGCGCACACGCTGCGGACGCATCTCGAGGATAAGCACACCGTCTGCCCTGGATACCGGTAAGTTCTTAATACTTCTTAAGATAACTAGCTAACTGTACGCCAAAGAGAAGAGTAAGGCACTTACCGGAGGCAACGGGTTGATACAGCAGAAAAATTCATCGTCTACGATAACTTGCGGTTAGCTCAGTTGGAAGAAAGCACGCGCGACACGTGATGTATCTATGTAGGTAGGTACACAAAAGCGAAATACCTCTCAGTGATTAATCAAAAAATCTCCTTACCTACAAACTTGATATTTGACAAGAAGGTTCCTTAAGAGGGGTCAATATCCACTCACAATGAAACTGATTTAACGAAATTTCATCATTACGGCGGTAAAGCGAGGATTTTAATGAAAGCCGTATGATTTAAAAGTAAGAGACGTGAAATCTGAAATGTCTCCCTTATAGATGGTGTGGAGATGTATGACTGTTTAACTTTTTCGATTGCTTACACAGATAACAGCTTTAAAACTCCTCACGTACGAAGTCCTGGACGGCCGCTAGTAATTATAAATATCGCCTGATGTCTTACATCTAGCCCGGAGAACAACTCCCAACTCATTATAATCAAATTAAACAAAAAATACTCATATCTCATCGCCTCTACCATAACTCTTCAACAAAAGTGCGATGTCTATATGCTGTATCAATATAAAATATAGTTGCACGGTCTATTATCAAAGACGTTTCAAAGACATGTCCTATTTAACTTTTTTTTTTATATAACACTTCAAGATTGACCTCATCCCACCTGATGTTAAGTGGTAATGAGGTCCTAGCTTAAGAGTGACAAGTACAGCATAATAAATCTGTTACTGGACTTGTCGCCCTTACCTTGAAGAACTGACCCCTGCTACTAATGTAGCACCCCCCAAGAGCCCTGGAAACCTTACTCACACACAGGAACACCACAATACAGAAGTGATTGTGATTTGGCTGCGGTCTTCTGTAAGGTGGAGGTATTTCACCAGTCGGGCTGCTCCAGTTCGAGCGACAAATCACTATGCCCTACCTCTCTTAATATTTGTCCAAATCAACCAATTTCCACTCCCTCATCATTCCCTATAGCAAAGCTTGAAAGGGAAAGCTTTCTCTTAGCCTTTCCTGAGCAAGCTTTCTCTTAGCCTTTCTTGAGCCTACCTGGTTACCTACTTATATTGTTTTACACGTATCCAGTATTAATTGACTTACCTTCCAGATGCGTTCTCTGCGGCACCGTGGCCAAGTCTCGCAACTCTCTGCACTCGCACATGTCTCGGCAACACCGCGGAATATCCACCAAAGACTTGCCGGTGCTACAGATGCCGACACGCTTCGACCCTGAGCTGGCCAGCCAGTAAGTAGAAAAAAAATATTGACACAAATTATCAGACAAACACAACGTAAGGCAATCGACATGAAATATAAGGTACCTTGTGATGCTTAGTTGAGTTCCACCTCAGCAAATTCTGCTACGGCATTTTAACACCGCAGCAGCGCTGATATTCTGTTAGAAATACCTACTAGGAAGTAAGCAGTACCATAGAAGTTCCTTTACATTGACATTAAGGAAACAAATTTTGAGATTAATCAGCTCTCCTGTGGACTCCTGCTATTTTACAATTACGCAAGCTACGCACAATGAGCATGGCTATGTCAAGCTGACATCCTGTTTAGAAAAATGGTTTATTTAGGTTATGTTTTCATGCAAATAGTTCGCTTGATGCCCGGTGATGACTCTGTAAATTATGATGTTGCCTTTTAGTAGATCAGATTTATTTTTAAATGTATTTTTGCCGCAACATATAAATTAAAATGGATTATGATTTTTGCGATCGAATCCCTCCGGGTGTGTTTATATCACTAATTCGTAAAAACTGCGCGACGTAGGGACGACGCCCTAAATAAAAAAATATGCAGGTCCTATTTTGGAACTCTAGCTGTTTAAACAGAAATGTTTAGTCATATTCCCTAGGCAGTTTTACGCCTAGACTATAAGCAGCAATGTGCCTCACGTAAAGTGTTAACCCTCAGGCTGCTAGCGAAGGCGGGCGTGAAGGTGTCCCCGGAGCAGCTGCGTGCGCGAGCGTCGCCCACGGGCCCGCGCCGCTCCGACATCAAGCTGGACGCCAAGAGCGCCGCCTCCGAGACCAGCTCCGTCTGCGGCGACGCCGACCACGACGACCTCAGCCAGCCGCGCTACCAGGACGGCGTGCCCGTCTCGCCGCCACGTAAGCACTGTTGCTATTTACTACTCTATAGGCTACAAAACAGGATGAGAAGAGTTGCAATAAAGACAAGGGACAGACAGTGTAACTGTTAGAGAGTCAAGAATTGCGACGTGGTGGAGTGCAGAGTGCCTAGCCATATTTGCAACGCAATACCTATACGTGCCTAGATTCAGCTAATGGTAGGCAGGTTATGTTGGCGCGTATTGTGTTATGAAAGCCAGAACCACCTGACACGCTCCAAACGCGTGCGTTTTGGCGCGAGAAGTGCCGTTAGCGGCAGACGTCTTACTTGTCATTGAAGAGCCGACAATGAATACCAGCTACAATTTAAACCTAACAATAGGTATATACTACGTGAAGTAAAAATGTGATCGTTTTCTTTACAGACATCAACAACCTAGCTAACACCACAATCACTAAAGTTCCCGCGGTGCGCGCGGTGACCGCAAAGGCAGTGGAAAACCATCCTCACGTGCTCGCCGGACTCAAACACGACGACTACCCGCCACCCTACGGAAACTCGGCCATACTCGACACCTACATGCAGTATTTTGGAGAAAACTTATTTGGTAAGCATGTCTTACCCGTTAATGTCTCCATGATCTAGACTTTTGTGGTTTAAGTACCAAATCATGATCTCGGAATCGTAAGTTCGATTGCCAGGTAGTGTAAAAAATAAACATAGGATTTTTTTGAAACTAGGGTTTGCAAATCAATAATGAAGGCCGTAATAGGCTGATAGGTACCACATAATTTTTGGAATTTCTGAATTGTTGTTTTTTCCGTCAAATATATTGTCAAATAATATGGAAAAGTCTATACAAGACTGTCGCAATCTTATGAATCACATTACTCAAAAATCCACGTTTTAAACATATCTATCTTTCTTTTTAGGAATGAACGCAGCAAAACTCGCACAAATGACAGCTATAAACATGGACAGGAAAACTTACGACGAGCCCTCCCCCCAAATGGGCTCCCTCCCTCCCACGCACACACACACGCTCGCCCACCAACGCTTCCTGAAGCAGATGCAGCGGCAATACACAGAGAACATGAGCAAACCCGACATCATGAGACATAACGACGAACCCCTCGACCTTGGCAAAGAACGGCAAAGGAACGACAGCATCAGCGAGTTAGACAACGAGAAAAACGACATGACTGACAGAGAAATGAGCAAAGATTACAACGATGAGGACAGAAACAGAGTGAACAATACAGAACAGGACCACGACAACAGCGGACAAGACGAAGATTACTCTGAGGAGGAGAACAAGAACGGCTCCTCATGAAATACTGACGCTGGAGTAGGCGTGTTGAATTAGTCAGACGACTACGTGTAACACAGATAGGACAATGTTTTGTTGAAGGTATTTCAAACGGTGCTTGAGTGTTATGTTTTGTGGTCATTAGCTGATTCGTTTTGCGGTTTAATTGTTGACCCGTGGAATGTCGTTGGTGCCATTTCCAATAGTAATGTAAATTAAAGCTTAGGATAAAACGGTTTGAGCCCGCGCCAAAAGTCGGTTCCATTAGGTTCTCAGTCATAATGTTTTGCTGGGCGTGCAGATGTCACTTTGGGAAGGTACAGCTGTCGACGATGCTTTTTTGTTATATCAATGTTGTTTCAAAATGAATAGCCCCGTGGATTTAGGACTCACTCAGCCTCCTGTGACGTCACGCCACCCATCGCGTAGATCCGAACACCGTAGCTAGTATCGTCGACTCGCCACTCGTTCGTGAGATTGTTTAGTAGTTAAAGAGACTAGTGAGTAGTGTTTTGTATGTGAATGTAAGGTCCCTGTCACATAGTAGGGCCTCTTACATAGTAATTCCATCCATCTACCTCAGCATTTGGGCCAATGCGGCGACGTTATAAATAAATAAAAAATATCCACACAAATTGTGAAATTCCATCCATCTACCTCACTTCAATAGATTTTATTTAATATTTTATACAATTTATAGATATAAATAACTGTTGTTTTATGCATTTTGCAGATTGCATTTATATATATACTATATAGAGTATATCGTAGGTAAATATATGCAAGTCATTAGGTCATTGTTAGTGCTGCCCGTAGCCACTTGTTAACCATTACTTTGTATAGAAGCGCACTCACTAGGGGACGGTAGACTGCCGCCGCACCACTGTAGCGAGTAATGAACATACCCTCTCTATATCAATGAGCACACTAACTATATAATAAATATCTTTGTATACGAAAGAACATGACAGAGCTTAAATGTTAATATTATTAAATTAAAATTGCGTCTATTGTTACGCATTACAAATTATACCAAGATAATAATTTTAACGATAATAAATGGAGGAAAAAAATAAATTTTTAGATCGCGTTTTAACATCTACAAAACGTTTTGTTTAACTGCCTTGAGACTGATAATTAATTCCAAGGGGTGTATGCAGTAACGTGCGCGTGCGCACCTCTGCGTGAAAATTCAAATTTGACAGTTGAGAAGAAATATTAAAACATGTATGACAATGTATATAAATGAGGTGATATGTATAGTACATAATAATATAAAAAATAGAAACAAAAGCAATAAATAAAGTATACCTTGATGTTGCCTTCGGATATGTGTAAATAGATGTGGGTAGTGAACGGTTTGTGTTGGTTTGCGGACAAATATGAACCTTGTAATAGTAACCAGAAGGTTTATTTTGTGGTAATGATGTGGGCTCGTTACTTAAATAACAATTACTGTGATTACAATCTCATGTTAGCCTTCAATACTTATACATATTTTTTAGAGTACAATGTTATAGTTATTTAGTATATTGTAAGATTATGTGTAAGTGAGTCACAAGATTATATTTACTTCCCTAAGCATTAGAATTCACATTATTTAAGCATTAGAGCAATAGGAGAAGCATTTAACCTTTTATAAGAGAGATATCGGATGCCTATGGATTTTTTTAAATCGGCCACAGTACGTCGTGCATTTTCACAGATAAAGCACAATATGAATAAGATCGGTACGCAGTAATATTTATTTTGAATTCTTACCTGTAGATAATTGTCGGTCGTATCGCGCCAGTATTATCTTTCATCAGGATTAAAAACATACAAGCACATTTCATCACAATATATTAGTATTGTTCTAATGATACAGTTAAATGAAACTGTCAAAATATATAAAGTGTTCAGTCACAAGTGAACAGCCAATTTGAACAAATCCATAGAGCCACTAGTGTAAGTGCTACGGGTTGATTGACAAAATTATTTTGTTTAGTGTGTTAGTGAGATTTGTCGAATTAAGTCGTTTGGTTTGCGTATACTTATAACCTTGTTGACAGTTGACAGTGTTGCCATAGTGATTTTTGACTGTATATAAGTTTTGATTGTTTAGAGGCGAGTGTTTAATTGTTTAATTGGTTAGAATACAGTCTTTTATTTAGATTGCTCTGTGAGTATGATACATTAAGAGTAACATGCGTCTACTTTGGCGGTGCGTGTAATAGTTGCAACGCCAACTAACCAATGAGGTGATGTTGACAAAATAAAGAACTTGCAAACGTTGAACTCTATTCGTGTAGCCAAATTAGTAGTATGGAACCACAGATTTTACAAATTACGAATCTTACAAATACATAGTTACTTGCACGATTTAAATAATATTAACCAATAGTCAGTTACCAGAATGTGATTAAGAAATAAATGCATATATATTTTTTCAGAACACTCTCATTGTCACAGATAAAGTAAGCTACAGTGCCAAACCTCTGAAGTTACATCGATGGATTCGTGAATTTTGAGGCCATATTATATTAACTATAATTAGACATTAATCCGACAAGGCTTTACCTAATTTAAGGGACGCCACATTCATGCAAATGTTCTTTGAAAATTATATACACTTCACATCAGCATTTAAAGTATTGTCGAATTATCGCCAAAATAGTTGGCTAATGTCAATATGTACAAGTTATACTTACCTACTGAATTCACAAAACTATTTTGATCGAATCTCACCCCTGATGTAACTTGATCAAGTACTGCACTGTACAATTGTTGAATATACAAGATATTATTATACCAGTGAAAATATAATAACTAGGACTTTAAGTCAATCATTATGATGGTCTTTGTATAATACTTATATTTAGTTACCTTTTGAACTTCGGAAGTTCACTTTTAGTGTTTTTCTTTATTTTTACGTGCAACTATACCTCATTATTAGTATGACCGCTCATGTAAAACTCATTATTATTATTCTTTCTTATTATAGTTATCTTTAATGTTTAATTACCGTCAAATGTAATGTAGTAGCTTTGTTCGAAACACAAGCATGACAGATTATAAAAATGTAATAAACATTTGATAAGAAAATTTATATTAAGTATCCTCATTTTGACTTCCTAACGTATCGTCGCGATATGTCAATACAATGTATGTTTAATTTAAATTATTTTTATTTAATTTAATATCAGAAAACTGTAGAATTAAAAGTTGTTCTCTAATTTATCTGTATTCCAATTATTTTAACGTTTTCCTATAGTTCAATGCTCATATTGGCAGCCAACAGCTTATTTATAAAGCCATGCAAAGGTTCAACAAAGGTACTCCAGCGATGACAAACAATGGTTAGCGTTTTATTAGCACAAAATATTATTAAAACTAAACTCTGGTTGGTGTATTTGAGTAGTTGTTAGTTGATTTGAGAAATTTATTTCACTTAATATTAACCACCGGTAATGTGTAAGCGCCTTTCGGTTTATTTTTTATTTCGCAAAATTTGATTGAAGACGACTAAATTAAGAAGTCGCAGCACATCTCTAAGTTTAGTCTATCTTCAGGATCTCGTTGTTTTGGTATTTGTTGTGTTGTCTAAATTGGTTTTAGGGCGGCCTTGTGTATACGACTGCCGGTGTGCGCCGCCTGCGAACGTTCTCCAACTCTTAGTTATTACTCGGTTTTGTGTCGACGCCACAAAGAGGCGCCAACATTATTTATTTAGGGTAGTCGACTATTTGTATGCAGTTTTGATCAAAGATGTTAAAGTCGGTAGGGCCCTTGTGCAATACAAAAAGGTATTAAAAATAAAAGTTCATTCAAACTTTTAGTCGCCTCTTGAGAATTTACTTGTTTGTTTACTTCAAGATTTGATTGAGGAATGTGTAATTAAAACTCTAAAATGTGTAGTGGCACTGTGCCGTCACCATACGCTACACGTGTACCTTCAGAACCTAAAGATACAAGTACATTTGTAGCTACTACCGTTAAACCCCACGTCTCGCTTTTTTGCTCCGACATAGGTTAAAATTTCGGAGAACATGTTATTTGTTTTAATATTAAATTATATTTAATTTTTATTAATTTATGAAAAACTGTCGACTACCCTAGTGACCATTGCAAAGTGTCAAAGGTAATTTTACGTTGCTCTGAGTTGCCATTTAAATATAAAATCTCCCGTTGTTTCTTAGCACCGTAAAAACGACCTTAGACCTCACGCAGAAGGTAGAAAGTGTTTAGTTAAATTGTTTTACGAACACGCCTTCGCCATTTTGTACATTAGTGTACTAGCTGTACGCCGCTTCACTTCATTATTATATACAAGAATAATAAAAATAATTGTTTTGAACTTGTGTTGTTTGATTTTAGAAAAAAACCTGTCTTTATCATTTTTACTTTATTTTCACGACGACCTCGGTGGCGCAGTGGCTTAGGCAGGCGGCCAAAGCGCGAAAGGTCTATTACCGGTTAGGTCAATTTGTAAAACTAACTTTTCTTAATTGACTTGGGTCTGGACGTGCTGGGATGACGCCCCCGTTTAGTATTCGTCGTCTGGTGCTCAGAGTACAAGGGGAACCTTAGTTCGAGACCAGGTGATTGGTGTGCTTGTCTGGTGCATAAATTATTTATTTATTTTATTATTAATTGGTTTTCATCTTGTATTTCCTTTTTAAATTACAAAAAAAAATAAAAATCGAATCAATACTAGGATGTATAAAGTTAGTAAATATCTTTAATGATTCGGTCATTAGAAATTGATTAAAAAATATGATATGGAAGAATTTGAATTCTTCAATAAATTTTTGTTATAGTTAATTTATATTTAAAGCTAACAGTGGGTCTTGTTCACCGCTTATAAAAAAACTATCTAAAACAAAAAACAATTTTATTTAATGGAATTCTTTTGACATTGTCTCTGCATATAATTTAATTGATCATGCTCTTAAATTATAGAGTAGTGCCTAAAGCTAAAGGAATAAATACATTTCACAATACCACGTAAATATCATCTATAATTAATTTTAGAAATCACTATACTACACTTATAGAAACACGAGTGTTTTGTGGAGTTGTTTTATGTTACGTTCTTTGGAGCTTATGTGATATTTGTACAAGATGCGTAATTCGCTATACAATGGAAGCGGTGAGGTGCGGGTAGTTATCGCCCCTACTCCGGATCGGTGCCCTTCCTCCTAGCGAGCCAGCAATGAACGCCCATTAATGCGTTCACTCTGTAACAGTAGATAAATAAATATAAGACAACATCACAATGACTTGATCGCAAAGTAATTACCTTAAGCGCTTAGCTATACAACGTTGGTACTACCATCATATTAAATAGTAAAAAAACAATAATTAATTCCCGGTTTCAATATTTTACGATTCGTAATGTATCAAAAATTACCATCCGTTTTACGGCGGTGTTTAGAGGCGAGCGGGCCATTTGCTTGAGATTCCAGATTCGATCCCCGGACGGGTCAATAGGTATGAGAAATGAACTTGGGCTTCTCGAGTCTGGGTACCGCCGTTGTTTTTTTTATTTCTGTAACACAGGTGCTGTAACACTGTTATCACAGATCAGAACGATGTATGCGATGTTGTCCAATATTTTTATTGAAATATTATTATTACGACCGATATTCTTGGTCGATAGTAAAAGCTATCGGTAGTAGGTATAAATAAATTCCAGATAAGTAAAATAACTTGGGCGTGCGTAATTTATCACTTGAAGTCGTTATAAACTGTTGCTATACCATTGGGGCAGGAAAATCTAACTCCCAAAATTAAAATGTAGTTAGCATTGCCGCCTACAATTTTATATTAAATTCTTGGTAATCACTGGGTTTTTATTCCATTATCGTGTTTAATACTTTGGGGGTTATCGCGTAAGAAAAATCCGCTAGGCTTTAATACGTTTGCCAGTGGTATAGTGGCGTGTCAGTTTGACCCGATTTCCCACAACACCACCAAAATTCGGTCCATTTTAGTGAGTAGTCCTGCCCTTTATAGGGCAAGGAGTCACACGCACGTCGTTATCTCTCACGGGTGAAACGTGAGGTACTACATCCAAACGATTGGTGAAGTTTGGCCTTTTTCTCTGCCTTGTTTTAATGTTACATAGTAACTTAAGTCCCTGTAACGAAGTCTAGCCTGTCAGTGGCACGTGAGAATTGAGACGTGTTCCTTCTTATGGCGAATAGCAAGACTTATAAAACGAATGGCAATGCTTCTGCTGCAGTGAAGGAAAAAAAACATAGGAGATTTCAAACGCTTAAAAAAGGCACCACAAAAAGTAAGGCACAGTGGGCGTGGCTCACAAAACTAAGCTAGCGCTTGCTTCCAAGGACGCAGCAAGTCACAGGCGCGGGCCAATAACAGCGCGTGTTCCATCCTATTCTATGAAATGATGTAACTAACGAACTGTCTATTTATCGACCTAAACTCGTTAGACTTAAAGTTTTTTCAAGTATTGATACTTTATTACTATATTGCGTATCTTTTGCTTGTGTGCTTTACAATTGTGTGTGTTTTGGTGCAGACATTCGAATGAAGTTAGTATGACAGAAATTTTTCCATGTTTTTGCGTACTGTTCTGCTATTGGTCAATGTAATTGATGCTGTTGGTCAATGTAATTGAGTTTATCAACAGAATTCATTGTACCTCAACCGTTTGGCAGAAATTACCATTAAGTTCCCGCAGGCGTACTCCCAAAAACGAAACGAACAAACACATGGCTCTGTTCTGGATGATTAATCGAAAATTCGGGAGTTAAAAAAGTGATTTTTGATTTGCTTAAATAATATTTTTTTAACGCTTTATTCGCATTTTCTTATCGAATTTGTAGAAGGCATCTTAGTACGGTTCACAGAATACATCTACATACAAAGTTTCGTCAGTATAGGGTCTTATAGTTTTGGAAAAAAGTGGTTGTGACATACAGACGGACAGACAGACATGACGAATCCTTAAGGGTGCCGTTTTTAGCCATTTGGATACGGAACCCTAAAAATGGTGTCCTGTTTAGACCCGTTAAGTTATTTGTAATGTTTGAATGAGCGTGTACTCACAGGAGGAGCGCGTGCTATTTCTTGCTGGCGAGCGCGATGCCGAGGCCCACGAGCCCGCCCAGCGCCAGGACCGCGCCGCCCGCCACCGCCATGCCGATCAGGCCCTCCTTCTCCATGCGCTTGTTGATCTGACGCTGGAACGCACACAAAACATGAAACAACCACCCACAGCCGCACGAGACACACGTCAGGTACATATTTTAAAAGCATGTCCCTTTGGACTTTGCAACGCGCTTATGTCGTGGCCATAAGATTTAAAATCGAGCTGCACGTGTTTAGTTTGATGTGCTATCGTTCGTACAAGCAAGGCTCAACAGTAACGTGCTTTTTTATGATTTGTATAGTGCTTTACGCCGCACTAGCGAACTTTAAATATTTAACGTTGGAATTGCAGCACGCACGATACGTGAAAGTCGTGGGATCGATTCCCGCACCGCAAGGGGAGATGAAATTTTTCTGGTTATTTTTTTAATAACGTACGTATTCTGCGCAACTATGTACATAGATAGATATACTTTATTGCACAAAAACTATGCAGAAATAGGTTTTACAGATTAATTATGGTACAATTTGGGCGGTCTTATCGCTAGGAAGCGATCTTTTCCAGACAACCTTGAGGTAGAGGAAATAGTAGATGGCGAGAAATGTAACTGCGTATATTAATTAAAAAACTATATAAATCACAAAACTTGAGACGTGCCAAGGGACATCGGGAAAAAACGAAGCTCCTTTCGATTAATTAGTGAAACAATTTTTTTATTATTTATTATGTACAAAAAACCTCAACAAAAATAATCGGCGCAACACCGTGCTTGTATTTTCTGCTAATCAGCAACTGATGCATCAATCGTGACACTTGTTAAGAGCGCGATTAAATTTACTCTAGTGGCGCATATTAAGCGTCAATACCAGCAGTTTTTGTCGTAGCCGAAAAATAATTACGAATAAAAATGTTTTAATAAGGAAATTACCCACATTCCCTTATTACGTTAAATTAATATTTATTTTATCATACGGTTCATTTAAACAAAAAAACTTAAACAAGCAAATCTAATCTATTAAAAACTAGCGGTCCACCGCGTCTGCGCACGATACATCCCTAACCATTTTTACAAAACTCCAATATTGTTGATGAATAAACGCATAGAACTCTCGGTTCACAATTTGAAATCAAACTTTTCTATTTTTCTTTTCCATCATGTCATCAGAATTTAGCCTTTTCGGTTTATTTTTAAACATTATGACGAAAAAGAATTTTTTCGTCGTAATGTTTGGACTACACGAAAACATCGTGTCTAATTTTATGAATGACCGACGAGCTTTTCAGGACAAATAGCATTTTATTTGTGCCAACGCGCATTCAAAATATTATTTACGTACAGTGAAGAAAGTAAACACACCGTGACCTTCATCCGTGACGCGTCAAATATTAATTATATTTGGCACGTAAGTTTTGTTGCTGTTGGCAATGCAGCGGTTATCAGGTAACACAGATAAAGTATCGCATTAGTATACGACGAGGAGACGTTAACCTCATTACGTATTTGTTATTTTATTCAATAAAAATATTAACATGTGCTGATTACATTTTAAAATACGGTCAAAAGCACATCAGACTACACATTTTGGACTTTGTACCGCGCTTATGTCGTAAGCATACGAAATAAAATTGAACTGCAAGTGTTTACTTGATTTGCTGTTGACTGTACATCACATTAAAATAATTAACCGATATTAAATCGGTATTTTAATGTGATGTATTTTATTTGAAAAAATATTTTACAATATAAGATTTGAGTTATCATTACACAACTAGCGGCCACACCATTTAAACAGCATTTTGAATTTTAAGTAAGTAGGATACTTAAAAACAGTATTTCATATAAACTTCCAACCCCATTTCACCCCCTTACGAGTGAAGTTTCGTAAAATCTAGATCTTAACGGATGTCTAAGCCCAATAAGGAACTAACCTACTAAATTTCAAGTTTGTAGATGTTATATTTTCTGAGATTCCATGATTAATCGATTAGTTAGTGTGTTACTAATTCTTTAAAACCATACTGTGGGCTACATAATCCCCAGACATTTAACTATTAACGGATTTCCCAGTTGTTACTTACGAAATTCGGTAGTAGCCTCTGATACAAAGTATTTGGCTGCCTAATTACTTTTCATAAATTAAACTGTACAAAATTAACGACGTAATAACCTCCAGACAAGTGACTGAACAATAGTAAGAACATCTTTATCTTAAATTGCATATGACCTGTGCTTGACTCCCAAAGTTCAAATCCAAGAATAGTTTATTTATTAACTGTTTATTTTACATATTCTTGAAAATGTCTAAACTGATAGACAGTCAGATAATAATAGTTTCCCTTATTTTTAGGGATAGATTATAATAGTTAAAAATTCTGTAATAAATGCGATATGCAAGAAGGTTTTAAATTTGATAAATTCAGTTTAAAATATACAGTCATCAGTTTTTACTTCTTTGTGCAATGTTATAAAATTTTTTGATGATCGTTTTTTTAAAGAATACACGAAAACTGCTGATTCTAAATTCCACATGTATAAAGCTGTAGGCAAAGACTAGTAGTTAAAAAATAATTAATGTATTTACACAAAAAAATTGTAAGGGATGTAAATAGATTAATCAAAAATTAATTTTTAATCAGTGCTGATTTTTCAGACATTATGAAAATTCTGGTAAATACTCAATAATTATATGAAAGTTATTTTCATAAAAATATTGAACCGTAATTAAATAGCGATAGCAAAACATAGACAACAACAAAATGTTTGTTGTAACAAAATGTTCACTTACCTTAGCAGACCTATATCAAGCAACGCACCAAGCTAAAGTTATTTATAAACCAAACTAAACAAGAAGGAACTTGCTCCAAATAAATGGCTACATCGAATCTAACAAAATGAAGACTTATTTAATATATACTACTTACTTCCAATGCCAGAACCTGCTGGTTCGCTGGCTCAATCTCAAGGAATGCTTTGACGTAGTGCAAAGCCTTGTTGTACTCCTTAATTCTTGCATTGCCAATGGCAAGGTAGAAAAGATAGTCACGCTTGCCTTCTGGGTGTGAGTTGAATAACTCTTTCAAAAGGAGAATACCCTGAAATGTAAAGTGTATCCAATTATATTCACAACTGTCATTATACATTAGTAACCAAATCATCAACTTGAATCTATTCTAATATTAAAAACAGAAATAATTATTATGTTATTTTGTATCATTTTTAAACACAACTACTAGATCAATTTATGACTCCCGAGTGAGTTATTTGTATATGGATGATATGATCAAGCAGAGCAATGTATGTGGTGTTGTCTTATATTTATTTTCTTTATTCATATGTACCTATAAATAGGATGATACTTATATAGATAAATTATAATAGTTTTAACAAAAGTATCATGCCAACACATCCTCACCTCATCCTATCCTTAATAATTGAATTTTCAAAATGGATATTGAACTCTATGTGTCCATAAATATTGTTAAAATTAATTGAATAAAATTTTACAAAGTTAGATAGATCTTGTGTAGGTATATTCATTTTAATGACGTTATTATTACCAAACAAGACAATATCCATATACATTATCATCTACAGGACTACATCAGCATACAAAGTAGTTTATGTAATATATTTAGTCAATAAAGTACAATAGTATGTTTATCCTCAAATATAATTATAATGAAATTATCTTTCCATTTTTGTTAAAATTATAGTACATTGCCCAATGAGTGTAAATTACATTTAGATTCACTGCCACATTTTTTATTTATCTACCACACTCAAAGGTAGTAACTGCTTAGAAACAAGTCATTTTTCTTCCACGTTCTTATGTCTCAGGAAAACACGTAAGCAATTTCTTACAAGAGCAATACGCGCAATAAGATGACAATATTGAGTCAGACCTTTCTTATATCTGTAGGGTACTTGCTTCGCACCAGACACCACGCATATTCAAACTGTGCCTTGTGGGACACGTTCCCTGCGTGTAGTTGCTCATGGAACACCTTCTCGAACTTCTACATAACAAAAACATCAAGGAAAGTCACAACAACAAACTCACATTGTAAAAGATGACTCACAAAACAATTCAATGCTTACTTGCAAATCTTCCGACGACACAACCTCATCCAGAACGTCCTCCATTGCAGGAAAATGTGGCAAGAATAATTGTTTATATAAATTTAAAGCTTCAAATTCAAAGAGCGGCAGCAGATTGTATCATATTTTTTGTACAAAATGAAATCATGAAAATCGAAATCTTTTTAGAAAATTGACATCACATAAAGTCATTAAAACACAATGACGTTGACAGTGACAGTTAATGGCATATTCCACTATTGATCCGATTCGACGATTCGGTGGAGGGTAGTAGGAAAAAAGGCTTGTTTGATCTGATTCATTGTGTAAAATAAGATCTTTATTTGAATGTACAATAATTTTCAGAGTTACTGAGTTATGCATGATAATCATTTCCGCATTTTTCTATTTTAAAAATAAAAATAATAGTTAATTATACCAATAACTCTTTTTACAAATTTGAAAAAGACCTATTAGATATCTATAAGATCACTCTTTGATGATTGTATGTAAAGATCTTTTGCACAATAAAAAAAATCAAAAGTTACCTAGCTGAAGTCTATCAAGCAAGTTTAAAATCAAGAGCAGAACACGTTTCCCTTGAATATTTTACAAGAAACCATGGACTTAATATAATAAATATACTATGTCCATGCATGAAACAGCAACATGTCATGTATTTTTAATTTGGGAGTCTTATGTATCGCGCGTGCTATCATTTAATCGGCTGGTATCTTTTTCCAGATGAGTTTTCAAATACTTAATTATTATACTTATTTTGTAGCTCAAGTAATAATTAAAATTTATATAGCCGTTTAAGCATGTCACTGTCACTCTGTCAAATCATTGGATGTCAGCTATTGTCTTGTCTTTCTTTCGTCAATCTGACACAAGTTGTCAGTTTGTCATCTAACGTTATTCGGCGAGTTTAGTTTTAATAAATTTCTTTGTGAATAAAGTGTTTTCCGAAAACGTTTGTGGTTTATTTTTATTGCCAAAACAGGGACACTTTGTTTTTGTTCTGTAGCCTTATACAGATACGATGCAGAGTGTGATAAACACGGTTAAGGGTACAGCGCTGGGAGTTGCGGGATACCTGACTCCTGTCCTCAAGGTACGTGTAATTTGAGCTGACTCTCTCAAAAACACGAAGAATAGAGGAACCAAAAGCGTTCCAAAATGTTTTTTTCTAAGAGACATTGACTGGGCGGCCAATACCGCAATATTAATTCTGGCCATATAATGTCTTTTGTTTCTCATATTATTTCTTTATCAACCAAGGCAATAGCGGGCTCACGGCCAAGGTTGTGAACACTGTGTATGGTTCTGCTCCTTTGTTATCTCTGTTTTGTCAACTGGTTGAGGATAGGCTAATTATGTCATGTTATCACAACAAGCTGTTTATTTACTCATGCTGATATTTTCCGTTACGAAGTTTATGAGCTGATAACACTTACCTCTGTGTAAAGAGTACCTAGTGTGTTTTGTATGTAAATGCAATAGTATAAGAATGCAGATTTTTGTGAGATAAGCCATATTATTTACATTTTAAATTGCTATGTAAAGCAGACTAAATTAGATCTAATCAAAAATATATGTATTTGTGCTGCTATGGTATATTAACACTAACAGCCATATATACCTATGCTAAATTAATGCATTACTTGAAATAGATATGTTAATTAATTAAATTACTGACCCATAAATATTTTTAATTTATAAGGAAGTAAAGTGTGCTCATGAATAAGAGAATGAATTAAATCAGAGTAATGGCCTAATATTATCATCAAAATTAGTAATTAGGTATAATGATTTTATTATTTTTATAGTACTATACGCCATACTAGCGAACTTTAAATATTAGAAACAGAAAATTTTTATCTCCCCTTGTGGTGCGGGAATTGAATTTTTTTTTCTGTTTCTAATATTTTAAGATGCCAAGGTGTCTTCAATTCCGTGGTTTTCAAACATTTCTGCAACGAATGTACCACTGGCTGATAAGTATGTAGTTCTAAACATATTCGGCAGAGGGCACTTACCGGAAGGCTAATGGTTGATACAGCAGAAAAATTTCATCGCCTACGATAACTTGCGGTTAGCTCAGTTGGTAAGAGCAGCACACGCGATACGTGAAGGTCGTGGGTTCAATTCCCGCACCGCAAGGGGAGATAACATTTTTCTGTTTCTAATATTAAGGTATAATGATGTATAGAGACATTCATGAAGTGAATATTCAGTACAAGTAAGATAAGACATTTAGCATATTTTTTTTGTACAACAACCTAAGTATTTGGTTTGAAATTATATTTTCTAATTGGTCTACATCTTATGGTTGTAAATGTAACTGAGATACCAATGTTTAAACTCTTTGCTCCTCTCTTACATTTTTGTAAATTTTGTAAAAGTGTATGAATTTGGAAGAAATTTAAGTACTAGCATATTTCATAGGATATTTTATCTAGAAATAACAAAAATATTTTTGTCAGGAAGCATACTTTTTTTCAGGAATCTAAGTTCCACGAGACAGGAGTGCTGACTCCTGAAGAGTTTGTGGCAGCAGGAGACCACTTAGTTCACCACTGCCCGACCTGGCAGTGGGCGAAGGGCGAAGAGGCAAAGATAAGGCCTTACCTGCCGGCTGACAAACAGTTCCTTATCACAAGGAATGTACCTTGCTATAGGAGATGCAAACAAGTGAGCTCACTGTATTATTATTTACTTGACGCCAGGTTTCTATGTGACAATTATTTTATTGATAAAAATATACCTTGCTCATTATTTACCACAACTATAAATTTTTGTTTTTATTAAGATATAGTTGTGGCGTCTGTGCGTCAAGCACTGTAAAAAAAGAAATGTAACTTTAAAGTTGATCTGTAAGGTTGACTCTTCACTCTTGTTTGGAATGTACTCATACCATACTTGTTTGATTATTATCATGATATTAAAAAAAACTCCTTAGAGTTTCAAACCCTGCTAGCGGCCTACATTGGACTGGCTTGGGTATAATTTAAAATAATGCATCTATATAACACCTATCTTAAAAAAATATGTCTGAGCCGATGTAATTAAATAAAATTTCTATGCTTTTGCAGATAGAATACTGTGATGATAAAGAGAAGATAATAGAAGATGAGCATGATGCAGATGGAGGATGGGTAGACACTCACCACTATGATAGTGCTGGATCACCGATGTTGGAAGAGAAGGTATACACACATTGTTTACATCATACATTAACATAAGCAATAAATACTGTTGTATTATGCTATGTGGTTTTAGTAGGTGTCCAAAGTCAGGGATTTTAATTTACTTATTTACTGTACTTATACATGTCTATGACTTTGATAAAAAATGATCTATTATCAAAAACGAAGAGGCGTTCTGTTTAAAATAGTTTTTGTATGCAGTTTTATGGACTTTTATTGATAAAAATAAAAAATTGATAAAAATTACTTATGTTACTAAAGAGTAATACAGCATTCTAATGATGAAAAAATGTTCAACACTGTCTAATGCTTTTTGTATATTGGTTACATCATTACTCTAATATTACTGTTGATAGTATAGATAGATACTAAATACATGTTTAGTATTACTGAAATCTATGCTGGGCTGCTTTATATAATCTATATTCCATTGCCAATGAGAGGGGCAGGGAGGGTTTTAGTGGGTAGTCTTCGCTCTTCTTAGAGCAGGCGAGTCCCGCACACTCCACTGCTTTTCCTAACACTTGTAAAGTGCTTATAAAGTAACTGCCGATAAACTGTTTTTCAATTTGATAGATAGGGTAATGAAGTAATGTATAGTTGTTGAATAAATACATAGAATGAATAAAAACACAGCGGTACTTGTACTTTTTTTGTCGTGGGAATAGAACTATCGAATGAGGGTGTTCGCATACGAAACATCCACTAGATGTCTGCTATGTGATTGGTTACATGACATTGACAGACATGACACCATAACATTTAAATAACCAATCAAATAATAGTTAGACCCCTGAACGGGGCTCCGCTTAGTAGACCACGAAACGCCGTACAGGATTGTAGTAGTAAGAAGTAGTTGTAGTAGTTAGATTAGCACATCGAAGAGAAAGACCGCCGTGGTTGAAATAGTATATCGAAGAGTTAGTTACAAGTTAATAGGGTGGCAAATCTTTCCTTGAGTAGTGTCTGGTCTGACAGTTAGTGGCGTACTAGTTATAAAAATAATTTTAGTTATAATGTTAAAACAAATAAGTTATCTGCTTGCGCCTAAATGTAGGTCGCAGCGTAAGCAAAACCCTATGTACGATGGCTTGCCCGTAGAACCCCACGTCTACCTACCGCCATGTAATGGATATTTCATACGCGAACAACCTCAATGCAAGCGTTGTCTGTGATGTGCTGTTGAAAGTTGATGCTTATCATTCAGGTGTGTGAGATGACATTAGAGGCGGCAGATACGGGCGACAGCGACGGCGAGGGCCCCGCCGGTGACCCTGACGACGATGAAGACGACGACGACGGCGAGGCAGAGGATATGGAGCAGTTCCAGGAGTCTGGCCTGCTGGACGAAGTGGATCCGGTACGTAAGACGCTGACACTACTAGAGCTGGAAATATAGACCTAGAGAGGACTTGTCTGCAACATTAGGAATCAACATTAAAACTTTATTCATTGCGTATGTTACATGTAAATCTTTCAAAGCGTTTGTGTAATTTTTAGGAAACAGTCAATTTTGCCTCTGAAGTACTGCCTAATAAAAAAGTTATCACAGGAGATCTGGTCGCAATTTATGGGAATTTGATTGGTTTTTAAAGTCTTACAAATATTATACTCGCAAATGTTTGTAAGAATGTAAGGCACATCAGACTAGGTAAATATAAATAAATATAAATATTGGACAACATCACATACATTGCTCTGATCCTGTGGTAAGTAGCTTAAGCACTTGTTTTACAGAAATCAGAAACAACGAAAGTACCACAACACCCAGACCCGAGACAATATAGAAAAGTTCGTTTTCCATATTGACCCGACCGGGGATCGAACCCGGAACCTCAGAGATGGCGCTCGCCAAAGTCAGGCCCGCTTGCCTCTCGGCTACGGAGGTCGTCAAGGTACAAGTTGGACTTTGTATGAACCTTATGTTGTGGGCATAAGAGCTAATAACGAACAGTAAGTGTTAATCGTGTTGTGCGTTAGGTTGATTATTAATGAAATGTTTGTGCTTCACAGTCGACTGATCTCGCGAAGGCGAAGGAGCCGAAGGCGGCGGCGGGCGGCGCGGACGGCGACGAGATCGTGCGCACGCGCACCTACGACCTGCACATCTCCTACGACAAGTACTACCAGACGCCGCGCCTCTGGCTCATCGGCTACGACGAGGTCACTACCATATACTATACCTATTGCGCGCAGAAAGAGTCACCTTAACTTGGCAAATAATACATATTTATAAGATTCAGCCATTAACACATATTCTAACATTACGTCGATGCTCTCAAGTGTCACTTCAATCGCCTCTTCCACCGGTGCACTACACACGTATCTCGGGCGGTGACTAGCGCGCAAATGCGCACTATAGAATAATATAATTGTTCCAGAAAGCTCATTTTAACGGGTTATGTCGGTAAATAAGTACACTTGTAATGTATCACGATTTTACTGCATGATAGCACAAATTACAATCTATGAATAGGTAAGTAGAATATACAACGGTCCGCGACAGTTTCTGACGACGTGTTCACTGCTCGGCGATCGTAAGTAAAGTAAGCGATGGGCTTGCCGCTCGCTACGCCGTAGACTCCGTCAGACGGCCCGTAGGTGGCGCTGGCGTCCCGTTGCCCACATTGGCCATTTGGTGGCGCTAGTGTTGCTATTTCCGACATATATAAATATTTTTTTGGTTTCCAGAACCGCACACTCCTGAGCGTGGAGCAGATGTATGAGGACGTGTCGCAGGACCACGCTAAGAAGACGGTCACCATGGAGTCTCACCCGCACCTCTCTGGGCCCAGCATGGCCTCAGTACATCCTTGCCGGTAAGTAAGCCCTCTGACTAATCAATCATTGATTATATCACATGTTGTCGAAGCTCGTGCAAAGCCTCGGAAGAGCGGTATGTTCGTTCATACCGTGTAACTGCAAATGGCACGGCATTGATATATCACGCCCTCTAAACGAATTATGGGTCAATTGACGACCTCCGTAGCCGAGAGGCGAGCGTGCCGGACTTTGGCGTCGCGCCATCTCTGAGGTTCCGGATTCGATCCCCGGTCGGGTCAATATGGAAAACGAACTTTTCTGTATTGTCTCGGGTCTGGGTGTTGTGGTACCGTCGTTGTTTCTGATTTCTGTAACACAAGTGCTTTAGCTACTTACCACAGAATCAAAGCAATGTATGCGATGTTGTCCAATTTACATTATATTCTTAAAAGTAAGTTACAATAACATACTACACAGTTCGGCCCATATAATATATAGTCAAATAACTAATGCCCGGTTCCAATATTTTACGATTCGTAATTTGTCAAAAATGACATTTCGTTTTTATCCAACTGACTACCAGTCGTTAATAACGTTCCATTATTTACTTTCCATACCAGCTGTCATCAGTCGTGCGTCGGTCGTTTTTAGCTTACGCTTCGTATAATTTATTACTATACGTAACTTGAACGTATCGTTTTTCAAATATTGGGCATAAGACCTCAATGATTACTGGAACTTTGTCTTAATTCATTGTATAGTGCGTTAAATAATAAATCAGAAACAATGACTGTCACAGAAACTCCACTTTTACTATATTGACCCGACCGGGAATCGAGCCCGGGTACCAATGATTAACTCATTTTGATTCATTCTTCATACCAGGCATGCAGAAGTGATGAAGAAGATAATCGAGACGGTGACGGAGAGCGGCGGCGAGATGGGTGTGCACGCTTACCTCATAGTGTTCCTCAAGTTCGTGCAGACAGTCATCCCCACCATCGAGTATGACTTCACGCAGAACTTCGCCATCAACTAGTCGTCACCTCATCACATCATCATCATCACCCGTTGGGTGAGCTTTCATCATGTAGCTAGCTTCGGGGCACGGCGGCGGAACGATTAAATGTATTTAAGCCCCTTATTCACGAACGAACGGAACGAAACGATAATGTTCTTCTATCTTTTTAATAGGCAAGCGGATTTAAAATCGTTATCGATTTAAAATTATCCATAAGTATGGGACATGTTTTTTTGCATTTTCCGCCTAGTAAAAAAATAGCGGCTATATACTGGAATTGCCGCGTGACGGCAACGAGCCCACAACATGGCATCGTCTTATTTCATTTTTTTTTAATTTGGCAAATTAAAAGACACGTATCGAATATTTTTTTAATAACTATTTACAGGAATAAAAATAATCTGGTATTTTGAACCCAGTCTGCTTCCCTATTGAGAAAGAGGCAGAGCTATAGTTTCGTATTCGTTTCTTATGCCTCCTCCACACTACTCGCGAAGTTGAACGAAGTTAGACGAATACGATAGTGTAGAGAGGCACTTCGTCTCGCCTCGTGCTCGCCGCGTCAAACTTTGCCTCGCCTCGGGCGAACTTCGCCGAGTAACTTCGCGAGTAGTGTGGAGCAGGCATTACGGTTTGTGATGGGAGCGGCATGCAGATCTAGAATTGCGAATATTTTAGCTATACGGCCTATGCTTGCTGTGCAGTACGTGTAGGTAGGTACGTTGGTATCGTGAGCGGTATTTTAAATACCGCACTCGATATCAACTAGTACTATTCACATATAATCAGGGGACATTCGTACGTAATTCATATTGTCTCTTGAGTTTTATAAACCCCAGAGTTCATTAACATTTTTTATTTGAAGGGAAAAACCAATAAAACGTCATCTTTACGAAAATGTACATACTTTTATTTAAACCAAAATTATAGTGGCTTTATTTGTGTGTAATAAAAAATTGTAAGGGCCACTCTGGAAACCGAATAATCTTGGGATTTTACTTCTCACATTAGAAATCAATATTGAGAATTAGATACATACACACATATGCATATCGTAATTTAAACACTAGTCCTATAGCCTCAAGGTCATAAATTGTTCTACAGAGCGTCGTTATAATAATGAAAGTGCGCCTAGACATTATATATTTTTTGAACGCACCACGTATAAGTTGATTTGTTATGTTTGTGCTAAAGCAGCTGTTGCCCCAATGTCATGATAGCATTTAATACAAAACATTGCCCGCCGTGTTCGCCAAATAGACCAGTCCTTGATGAGCTGTAATTTGCATTCTAGTAGGAATTATAAATAGATAGTGTCATATTTTATTATATTGTGGGGACAGAGCTCTTATGAATAAGCAACGCTGATGATATTATGACTATATATCTAGCTTATGCCGCGGTGATTATCTACGTAATTTTATCTTGATCTAAGACTGTATTGATATTGTAGGACACTAATGTAATGAAATTGCACATCCGCGCTGGATAAATAAAACTTTTTGCACTCGAAACATCCAATAGATATTTTCACATATATAAAATATTGTTAAGAGATATTTTTGTTACTTCTCATTGTGTTAATATTATATAAAATTCTTAAATGTATTTGTCTTGTGATTTATTTTCATATTTGCTCGCAATTTTTTTACTGACAATCTTACAATAAAAAAAATAAACTATTATAATATAGAAAAGGACAAAATATATATTTTTACACCCAGTGCACATGGTTTACATTTATTTGTTGTAAATTTTATTTACCTTGCATTCACATATTACTAAGTATCTATATGCAAATAAAAAATAAGCAGGCACAAAGACAAAGGGTGCTATATTAAGCATTTAACTAAAGCCATTGTTCCAATAGTCATGAAATAAATCATATCTACCGAAAAAAGTCAGTACATTGAGCTCAGATCCAATAAGTAACTTCATTTAAATGTTTAAGATGGCGCCCTCTATTATTTTTATTTAGTGTAAAGACTGCGCAGTACAAGTCGGGAACATTCCTGAATGAAATATCGAATGATGTTTCGCTTTTATTTAGGCTCCCTGTACTAAGTCCTTTTTTAAAGCTGGATTCAGATGAATGCGAGGCGACTACAGGTGGTTTATCTACATAATATCAGAGAATTGAGAATGACTTGAACTACAAGCAATTTCTGCGCATTGTGTGTGTATGTGCAAGTAATTAGGCAGTTATAACTTTGTGACGCGGCGGTCGTCTTATGAGAATAAGTTTCTGCTACACAAAATTACAGGTGTGTAATTGACTTGGAAATCTTTTGAGACATTTGATACTCAAAATATTTTAAAACATATAAATATTTAATCTGTAATTATTAAAATCTACGTAATGTTATATTTTTCGACTAATATTCTCATTTAATCTTGCCGTTAATGTATATTCATGTGAATTAGCAGCAGACATCTGAATCTGGTATGGTGTGTGAGAGTAATCTCTTATTATTTTAATTTTTATTTATTAAGCGTAGTCTACACGTCATGCATGGGCTGTGCGCATAATTAACGATGAAGAGATTACTGGGAACCTTGAACCTCTTCAACTACGTAGGGACGTTGGTTCATTAAGTGTCTTTTATCGGCTTTATCATGGGGAGTGTTCCGAGGAACTATTTTCCCTTATCCCACCCTCTCCTTTCCTACACAGAACCACAAGAGCCGGCCAACGATGTCATCGCTTCACCGTGGAAAATATTCCATCACGAACCAAAAAGTTCGGTAACTCTTATCTTTGCCGGACCATAAAGAAGTGGAACTCGTTGCCGGCTCATGTGTTTCCTCCTTCCTTTGACATGGATTCCTTCAAAAGGAGCGTGAAGAAACATCTTGCGGGCCAGTATGGCGATGCTAACGGATAGGATATTTTGATATCAAATCCGTTGTCATCGCGATGTGGGTTCCTCTCTTGCTTACCATCAGGCTGGGAGGAGCCAATATACTGCGCTACTATAAAAAAAAAAAAAAAAAAAAAAAATGTATGTGGTCTCAAAAAGTTGAGTCATATATTTAATTATAATTTCTTGTGTCAACTTTGTCTATTTACCTAAATTATACATAATGCTTATGAATTTTATATTTAGATTGTTATCCGGTTCGTATATAATAATATATTCATTTAAATTAATACTCTAAAATGTGAATCACGATAACTTGGTGTTACAAATAATTGTTATTTTATTTTGTTTTACGTTTAATTTGATATAAAGTATTTTGCTAAAAAGAAATAAGTATTTTATTTATTACAAGGTTTCCTATTTTCTTTTGCATAATTATCTTAACTACCCTTATTACAAAATATCTGTGAATAGTTCTGTGGATTCTGTATTAGTTAGATTTGTATGTTTTAAGTTTTGTTAATAAAATACAAAAACAATTTCTAATATTCCTTTAATCATATACATATCACTTTCATTATGTACAAATCATCATTTTCATAATAAAATATAAGAATATAATCAGTACACGTATAAGAAAGCCCACTACAATATAAATACAATCATCTCATTTTACATAGCAATGTACAAAATAATACTCGACAGTTGCAACACAACTGTAATTACATTAATCATTATAAATTTCACTATTTATCGCCAACAAGTCAATACAGGACAAATATTTATTAATTTATTTTTCAGTGAGATTATCTATACAAGAATTGAACTACTTATTTAACGAATTAGTCAATTAATACAAACAATGGTACACTTCTGGGAGGAATGTAGGCTAATTTGTAAACTACTCGATTTAGTACATATTTTTTTTTATAAAACGGAGGTGTGTCGAGTGATACAAGACTGTATTGGTAGCACCGTTCACTTGTAATAAAGCTGCCTCAAACATGTACTTCTACACTTTGGAACAATGTGAAATACAGTTATCGCAATCAACAAATATTCATACCTATGTGATAAAAACGAAACCCATAATTTTCGAGTGAACATTAAATCTAGCAGTAATCACAGAATATCTAAGGTAAAATACTCGTATAACTAATATCTATAATCTCTATATTATCATCGATGCTGATGTGGTAAATGCATCTTGAGTAAGTTACATATGTCGGTAACAAAATTGACAGACATCGTTACAATAGCGACGACACATTCACTGATTTACACAAGTAGTATATCGTCGAGGCGCTTGCATTACCGCGTAAGTAGATTTTTCAATAAGTTCTAATTTGGATTTAAATTATATGAAAAAACAGACAAAATTAATCTTTATGGCAAACGGTAGATAGGTACGCGGTATTGCACGCGCGTCGTGTCAGCTTGCGGCGTGACGTGACACTGCATGATAACCACAGAAAATCGATCTCCTACAACTGGCCGTATATCAATGTTGATAATAATCATTCGTGTATAGAACCTATACAAATTAAATCATACTGTTTAAACAAGTAAATTGCGTGAATACTTCGGAAGCGCATGCTTTCGTGAATTGTACTTATCTTTCAAATTTTTGCACGGTTATGCTCATTTGTAGACTTCCTTAGCTCCTTTAATTGAGGTCTAATAATGTTTGGTATTCATAATTCCAGTATTTATATTGCATTTTTGTCTGTTAGTTTGTTACTCACATATTGTCAATCTTTGACGCATAAGTGGGAGACTTGCTCCATTCAACCGACCCAACAATTAACCAATTTATTTATTGATGCAAAAACCAGTAAAGTTGAAACAGAACCAGCGAATTATGACATTTATTTTCGCCCAAGTGAGTTAAACCTTTGAGTCATACATAACCTAATTAGAGCTCAAAAAACTTTATCTTGGATGGAAGCGAAACGTTCGAATAAAACTAGAAGAAAGATATAAGTCATGACACAAACACACTTGTGGCCCAGATAATAATAATTATTTTTCTTTTGCATGCTTGCATATGAACAGCGGTCATGAACGAATGAATAAAGAATGTCAAATAGTATTCAATAAAAAAAATATAGAATCAAAAAGAACTACATACCACTTAACACCGAATCCAAATTGAATTTTATAATAATACTATATTATTTTTATTGTATGATTAAAAGTTTCGTTATACAAATTGAAAACAATGAGTTTCCAAACGTTGTACCTACCTGTTACAACAAAACAAACTACAAAAATATAACAATTCATTGAGTATACTTTATCTTGAGTGAAGGCACTCTTTGACAGAATTTTGTTTGTCTCGAATTTAATTCTAATAATATCAATTAACCGTTAATTTTGTGACTTTCTGCTTCATAAATAAATGAATAACTAGAATTATTACCTGTAAAAACACGCTTGTATAAAACTTACATAGACAAAACTACTAGAACAGTTCTGCAAGAGTCGATGTCACTCTTTGGCTATTAAAAATAAATTTTACTTAGCTAATTTTGGTGATGCATTAGTCTGATTTGTTTAATATCGGTCATAAACATTATATTTTATTAATTATTATTAAATTTGAACCTCGCAAACCAGTTGAATTTTTACTTTATATGAAATATAATAGACAAGGTTTTATAACAATGTATGTGTCGCACGCATTTTGAGTGGATCCGCCGTTTACAAATGGTCTGTTTAAAAACGATCGCTGATATGTAATATGCCGAATGCAATATCAGACAAAATGACAACAGTTGGTTGTAGTTTTGGGGTCACCATCAAACACGGTTTGGACAAATTGGACTTTTCAGTTTTCGGTTCTATTTTGATTCTTCATTAAAATATTCCAGTAACAAAAATGAGTTTTATTCAACATCAATTACTTAACCTAAGATTAATTGAAGTAATTAACGATTCCATTTGTTGGTTAGTGACTAAAGTGAAGCGCAAACCGAGCGTGCCGCGGCAGCGGCCGGCGAAGCGCCACGTTTAGCTCGTTTGTAATAATATTATTTTCAGTAAAAAAATAAAACAGTCATTTACTAGGTATTTCATAGATGTTTGAAACATTCTATATTGTTTAACACTATTAAATTGACAGTTCGTTAGTGTTATAAATTTCTATATTACTGTCCTTTGCAAACCAATTGTTATAGTCACCCTAGCTTTGTCAAGCTATACTTCAATTTGCCGCGGCATTATACATAATGATATTTCGTCTTCGGCATTTTACAAACCAGCATTTGTTTTTAAACTGACGACGCCGTATGTAAACGGCGGATTTATTCAAAATGCCTGCGACATATGCACAGCAATCTTAACTCGCTCTGTTCTTCTTGCCAAAAAGGTAGTACTTATGATCCGCTTCCTCTAGAAGAACAAAGAAGCTAACGCGATAATAGCGCCTTCAAAAGTAATTTAGCTGCCTTTGCTCATACATCAACAATTAAAGTAACATAAGACATGCAGATTATATAAAATACAGTTACTTTTTTCGGGCTGGTAAATATAATTTATTAAATCTAAAATAAATTACAACTGTCCCTTAAACCTAAGTGAATAATATTAATAAAGCTAAAATAGGCAAAGACAGTTATTGTTTTTGAATAAAACATTTAACCATAAATTAAACAGCACACAGAACAACAACAGTGATCGACACAACGTTTTGGTATCAGTAAAACCATGATCAACGTGACTCCATTATTTCGTAATTTTTTTGTCTTCGGAATGCGATTTTTGGTGAATTGTTGCAATTAAAAATCCACTAGATGGCGATACGTAGACGTGAGGTTCAACCGTTATTTGATTGGTGATTTAAATGTCATAGTGACATGCCCCTCAATGTGATGTCAACCATAACCAAACACGTAGCAGTATAACCCCTCGCCTAAGTATCGCCATCTAGTGGATTTTTCTTTTGGATGTTAAAGGCTTCTTATTATTGGACTACTTTGAAATATGAAAATCAGTAAGTCAGTAATCAGTTTCTGCGTTACTTCCAGAGCACTATCCTTGGGGCAGTGAGTGCTGGATATCTACACAGCCTAAAACTCTCTTTAGGATGTTATATCCAATTCGGTGTGCTTCTATAATTTCTATGCGGTTCTAAAACCGACCGTAAGGTTTAGCATGCTCTTTATAAGCATTTATACACATGTGGATCTATGTAATACAACTGGTAAATTTTTAAACTAGATCTATTAGAATTTCAATCATAAATCCACAAGTGATGTTGGGTAGATGACAAAAAAATATGTGCGTCCTGCAATTAGGTTACTAAAACATTGCCTTAAAATTTAGTGTGACGTCACTGGTTAGTATAGTTACGAAATAGTGATCTAAACACATCGACTAAATTTTGATGCGCTGTATCATCAATTTTTATTTATTTGTTGAAGCACATAATATTTTGCCTAATAATTTAACTCATGTTAATTTCAGCATCTTGCCTCGGTGACGTTAGACAGTAGTGTTTAAATATTGTAACATTACACTACCCTCCATCACACTTGATTCCAAATTGCAGTCTGATCTGATTCGTATGTGTTTGAAATTAAGGTAGTCACTAGCTTCGCTCTTATGAAGCAATTAATCCAAGCCGTATCGCTCACTAGATGGCTAGCCTGCTGGCGAGGGGCAGCCTGATTTGACTGGTATATGGTCGTAAGAAGGTCGCTAATTGCTAGGTATCAGCGCCATGAGGCGGCTGAGACAGTCAGAGTCGCCTTGGCCCAGCGCTCATTCATAACAATGAAGTCGTACGTAACCATGGTGCAGCCTTGATTTGTATGTATGGTCGCTACTCGCGGAGCACGAGCGCCAATAAGCGGCCAAGATAGTCGGAATCGCCTGGGCGTGGGTCATATGCAAGGTGCAGCCTTGATTCGTATACTTTGGGTATAAGGTCGCTACTTGTTCGAACGCTACGAGGCTACCGACAGTCGCAGCCGCCTTGGTGTGCAGCTGTGAGTCGTATACTTTGGGTATAAGGTCGCTACTTGTTCGAACGCTACGAGGCTACCGACAGTCGCAGCCGCCTTGGTGTGCAGCTGTGAGTCGTATACTTTGGGTATAAGGTCGCTACTTGTTCGAACGCTACGAGGCTACCGACAGTCGCAGCCGCCTTGGTGTGCAGCTGTGAGTCGTATGCGTTGGGTATAAGATCACTACTTGCCGAGTACGAGCGCGATGAGTTCGCCTTGGCAAGGTGCAACCATGACTCGTATACTTTGGGTATAAGGTCGCTATTTGCTGGGCACGACCGCGGCGAGGTTGCCCAAGCGCAGTGCAGCCGTGAATCGTACGCTTTGGGTATAAAGTAGCTACTTGCAGGGCTCGAGGTCGCCTCGGCGCGGTGCAGGTGTGAGTCGTATGCTGTGGGCACAAGGTCGCTACTTGCTGGGCACGAGCGCGACGAGGTCGCCTCGGCGCGGTGCAGGTGTGAGTCGTATGCTGTGGGCACAAGGTCGCTACTTGCTGGGCACGAGCGCGACGAGGTCGCCTCGGCGCGGTGCAGGTGTGAGTCGTATGCTGTGGGCACAAGGTCGCTACTTGCTGGGCACGAGCGCGACGAGGTCGCCTCGGCGCGGTGCAGGTGTGAGTCGTATGCTGTGGGCACAAGGTCGCTACTTGCTGGGCACGAGCGCGACGAGGTCGCCTCGGCGCGGTGCAGGTGTGAGTCGTATGCTGTGGGCACAAGGTCGCTACTTGCTGGGCACGAGCGCGACGAGGTCGCCTCGGCGCGGTGCAGGTGTGAGTCGTATGCAGTGGGCACAAGGTCGCTACTTGCTGGGCACGAGCGCGACGAGGTCGCCTCGGCGCGGTGCAGGTGTGAGTCGTATGCTGTGGGCACAAGGTCGCTACTTGCTGGGCACGAGCGCGACGAGGTCGCCTCGGCGCGGTGCAGGTGTGAGTCGTATGCTGTGGGCACAAGGTCGCTACTTGCTGGGCACGAGCGCGACGAGGTCGCCTCGGCGCGGTGCAGGTGTGAGTCGTATGCTGTGGGCACAAGGTCGCTACTTGCTGGGCACGAGCGCGACGAGGACGCCTCGGCGCGGTGCAGGTGTGAGTCGTATGCTGTGGGCACAAGGTCGCTACTTGCTGGGCACGAGCGCGACGAGGTCGCCTCGGCGCGGTGCAGGTGTGAGTCGTATGCTGTGGGCACAAGGTCGCTACTTGCTGGGCACGAGCGCGACGAGGACGCCTCGGCGCGGTGCAGGTGTGAGTCGTATGCTGTGGGCACAAGGTCGCTACTTGCTGGGCACGAGCGCGACGAGGACGCCTCGGCGCGGTGCAGGTGTGAGTCGTATGCTGTGGGCACAAGGTCGCTACTTGCTGGGCACGAGCGCGACGAGGTCGCCTCGGCGCGGTGCAGGTGTGAGTCGTATGCTGTGGGCACAAGGTCGCTACTTGCTGGGCACGAGCGCGACGAGGCGGCTGAGTGCGAGCGCGAGCAGCTTGTCGAGCGGGTCGAGCGCGCCCCGCTGCAGCCACTTGGGGATGGTGGTGCGCGCGTGACGGAACCCCAGCTTCTGCAGGATGTAGTCCACACCGTACGGCTCGATGGACTTGCCCGCCCACGAGAGTAGCCTGCAGACAGTATAATTTATGTTATTCAATTGTAAATTATCAATACAAGGAAAAATAAGCGATATTTAACAAAAAAAACGAGAAATGCACACTTTAAAATGCAGCATGATCTGTTACACCAATGTTACGCTGGTATTACATACTGGTGTTAAAAAGTTTTTAAAACATCTGACCATCATCAGTTTCATAATTTTATGTTAACGCTAAAATACAAGAGATAATTGAACATTTGGTCCATAAACTAATTTTTACACATTCTGTTTGGTTTGTAAGTTAAGATAGTAAATGTTTTCTTTGTTCAATCTACGTCTGTTAACATGTAATAAGAGTGAAGTATGAGGTAGCCAGTGCAATGCTGACCTGACGGTGGGCTCCAGATGCCAGGTGACGCAGCGGTAGTCCCTGTAGTCCAGCGGCGGGCCGTCGCCGCGCGGCCGCGGGCCCGCCTCGCCCCAGGCGCCGCGCGACCCGCCCAGGCCCATCTGGGTACGAGACACACGTTACTTTAATGACTTCATCTTTAGTCGGATAGGAAAATAGATTAGGTTCCTCCTCCGTTATAAAGGCTCATTTGACAGTCAGTGCGTAAACCCGGTGCGGCACTCGAATGCCGAGTACCCAAAACCACAGACTACCAAAACCGTACAGTTCAATCTTGGCTGTATCAGTTCACGTCCTTGCGCGCTTTGCGGTTTTCGAACTATTAACAGTAGTACTCGAATACCACAAAAAATGGCATTAGTAGAACTAGCTAACTTACAAAATGTATTAACCGACAAATAAAAGAAAAAAACAAATATAAATTTAGTTTGGTACGTTTTTGTTGACCCAGCGACCCGCGCCAAAATTTAGTCATAAAAAAAAACATAAAGGTAATTAGTTCAAACAACAAAACAAAGTTTTAGATAAAGGTGAAATTCCGTCGTAAAGCAAATAAGCGGAAGACGTTTGAGTTGTGATCATAGCCTAAACGTTTTATCTTCTGCCAATCCTATACCATCAAATAGATGATACAACCTCATATATTTTTTACTGGGACACAGATTCATCTTCCTTCTTTTGAAGATACATTGAGTTCATTCCGATTTTTTTTATTTTTAACTAGAGGCCGCGCCGGTATTGTTACTTATTATTTGTAGCGCCTTACTCACACGCAGGAACACAACAACACCGAAGTGATTTTTATTTGGCTGCGGTCTCATGTAAGGTAGAGGTATTTCACCAGTCGGGCTACTCCAGTTCAAGCGATAAATCGTTTAACTGAAAGTCGGACGAATGAACAAAATTATACTCACGACGCGGTCCTTTTCCTTGATGTAGGACGAGATCAGGTCGTGGAGGAACAGGAACGCTTCCGCGTCTACAGACACGAATATGTGGTCCTCGAACTCGGTGATGAAACTGCACTCCACCACCGGCATCTCGTCTGGAGGTCAAACAACCATTGTTAAATACTAGTGTAAAGAACGTATGTCCTTTACTAAAAGTGGAAGTACTTCCGATGACTTAGGTTTTTTCTGCTCGGGGACCAAGGCCCAACTACCAATCTCGGTTGTTTATTATGTCAATTCTGCTGACGCCGTATTTGTGTCGACTTGTAGGTCGGCACACTAGTGACTCGCCCCGGCTTCGCACAGGTGCAATGTTTTTTCGGATTTTCTTTACAATAATATGTATGTATAGCAGTTGACCCGGCGAACTCCGTTTCGCCTTAGAGACAATAAAAAATCCGCTTTTGGATTGTTTTCGAATGGGATAAAAAGTATCCCAAGTCCCTTTCCTGGGTTTCAAGCTACCTCCTAGCCGATTTTCAGCCAAATCCGTACAGCCGTTCTTAAGTTATAAATAGTGTAATTAATATGACTATTAATGTATGTATTTACTTTGGTAGTGTAAAGAGATGAGGCCTGCGCCCTACAGCAGAGATTACTGTACTTTTTGTTTAATCGTTCATTGTTTATTTTCTTTGGGATGATTGGTACAGGTGAGAGGACGAACGATTTGGCTTCGCGGTAGAACTACATATACACCACCCTTAGTTGAAAACTCCAGAAACATGTCTGTCCATATGCAGCCGATGGTACCGAATTCGATCACTAATAATACATAATCAACATATCAACATGGATTTATATTAAGGGGCAGGAAAAGACTTCGGGTGCTATTATCACGAATATTGGCCCTTTTGGCTGACGCAGGACGCTCATACATAATGATACGACCGCGCGCACGTGCTTTCCGGCGTCACTGTGTGACGTCACTAAGGTATGGCGACGGTTGTTTTTCGACAAGCCTGCTAGGACAAGAGCGTGCCGTGGTATGAGTCAGGTAGGGTATAGTGACCGTGCTCGGTGGGCGGCAGGGGCCGCTGCAGGTGCTGCGTGCGCAGGTGCAGCTGCAGCGAGGGCAGCGCGAAGATGACCTCGCGCACGTGCTTGTCGGCGGGCTTGCTGCGGTCGCGGTCGCGGTCCCGCTCGGTGCTGCTCGTGTTGCCGCCGCCGCCTGTCTCGCGCTCCAGGGACGGGAACATCTCAATCGCTGAAACATTCGTTATTTCCATGATTGATCATAAAGTAAAAACAGTTTGTTATGTGTCGATTAAGTAGACAAAAATTTTAAATTTTAAAAACCCACAATAGTTCGATATCGTCGCATCCACGGTTTGTAACTTATCAAAATCAGCTTTACTCTTTAATTGAATACCGAAACAATATAGACTTTTACAATTTTTAAAATTTTTATAGTGCGCCGTCATGCCGCACTAGCGAACTTTGAATTTTAAAGAAACAGAAAAATTACATCAGTGATTTGGGTTCGAACCCAGACATTAATGTATCGCGTGTGCTGCTCTTCCGACTGAACCAACCGCAAGTTAACGTTGGCGATGAATTTTTTGTTGTATAAACCACTTAGCCACCGGTCGGTGTCCTTTGCCGAATATGTTTAGTACTTACATACTTGGTACATTCATCTACGATCGAGTGAGCAACAAGCCACACATGGCAAGGGGAGATGATATCTTTCTGTTTCTTTAACATATCAAAATAATATGTTATCCTACATTTTGTGGACATCTTGGATTTCCACCATACAAAGGTATACATGTATCTAAAGGTTACTGACCGTCAATCTCGCTGTTGGCGAAGGCGTACTGGAACCACTCGCGCAGCGTCTTGAACTGCGGCGGGAACAGCATGGCGCGCGTCATGCGACACACCGTGCCCATGGACTGGTGCCCGCCCGCGCCCGGCGCGCCCTCGGGAGACGCGCCCAGGCTCGCCGTCAGGCTCTGCACTATGTGCACCTCCATCTCACCTGGGGAGGACCGACCGATCAGACATCGGCACCTAACACCAACTTATTGTGATACACATAGACATATACTGACACAACAATGTCAAGTGCAATGTCTGATACTTGACTTTTTTTCAAGAGTTTAAAGGTTCCTAATAAACTGAGAGCTACAAAAATGTTCCGTTCGGAGATTGTCCGACTGAAAAAAGTCATAGGTCGCTGGTTCATATCCCGCTCGAAGGACCAATGTCAGGTATGAAGAGAGTGAACTGTATTTAATAAAAAGCACGGGTCGGTCATCATCGTTGAAGTTATCTTTCCTTTTAAGTTTACACGCCACACCCATACCGTCCTCGTAGAAGCAAAAACAAAATTCAAAGGAAGAATGACACTTAAAAGTTCTGTGTAGCAAACATTAGTAAATCTTACCGTCGTCGGCGGCGCTCTGCTGCGCCTCGGTGGCGAAGCTGATGCAGGGGTCCTTGAGGCTGAAGAGCGCCCAGGACTTCGCCTTGAAGCTGTTCCCGTGGAAGCACGCGAGCGACACGTTCGTGCCATGCAGCTCCATTGTTCCGCCGAGCACCGTGCCTTAACAAACATAGTTAATAAAGCTTTTTAAAGTATTTTATTTATAAAACATACACACATATTCTTTATAGGCAATACCTAATACAATGAGGGTGTTCCCGCATAAAAATCCTTTAGATGGCGATACGTAGACATGAGGTCTAACTGCTACGTGGCTGGTTATGGTTTACGGTATGGTACGCGAACATATTCAAAATATTCAATATTCAAAAAAATCGGATTACTCCGCCATGGCATTGAGTAGTCGAAGCGCAAAATACATTTATACGATTCTGTGGCAAATGAATAGATTACGCGCTTGTGTTACAGAGATCAGAATCAACAACTGTACCCGGAATCGAGACAAATATAAATGTTAGTTTTTTATTGCCGCGACCGGGACTCGAAACCGGAAACTTGCTACGGCGCCTTTGCCGGACACCTGCCGCAGCACGCGCTGCCAGTGCCGGTGGTGGCGCCTCTGTGTTGTAAGGGCATGTCTAGTGCAGTTACCGTTGTCTGGCAGCGGCGCGGGCAGCGTGGAGGGGTGCATGCCGGACACCTGCCGCAGCACGCGCTGCCAGTGCCGGTGGTGGCGCCTCTGTGTTGTAAGGGCATGTCTAGTGCAGTTACCGTTGTCTGGCAGCGGCGCGGGCAGCGTGGAGGGGTGCATGCCGGACACCTGCCGCAGCACGCGCTGCCAGTGCCGGTGGTGGCGCCTCTGTGTTGTAAGGGCATGTCTAGTGCAGTTACCGTTGTCTGGCAGCGGCGCGGGCAGCGTGGAGGGGTGCATGCCGGACACCTGCCGCAGCACGCGCTGCCAGTGCCGGTGGTGGCGCCTCTGTGTTGTAAGGGCATGTCTAGTGCAGTTACCGTTGTCTGGCAGCGGCGCGGGCAGCGTGGAGGGGTGCATGCCGGACACCTGCCGCAGCACGCGCTGCCAGTGCCGGTGGTGGCGCCTCTGTGTTGTAAGGGCATGTCTAGTGCAGTTACCGTTGTCTGGCAGCGGCGCGGGCAGCGTGGAGGGGTGCATGCCGGACACCTGCCGCAGCACGCGCTGCCAGTGCCGGTGGTGGCGCCTCTGTGTTGTAAGGGCATGTCTAGTGCAGTTACCGTTGTCTGGCAGCGGCGCGGGCAGCGTGGAGGGGTGCATGCCGGACACCTGCCGCAGCACGCGCTGCCAGTGCCGGTGGTGGCGCCTCTGTGTTGTAAGGGCATGTCTAGTGCAGTTACCGTTGTCTGGCAGCGGCGCGGGCAGCGTGGAGGGGTGCATGCCGGACACCTGCCGCAGCACGCGCTGCCAGTGCCGGTGGTGGCGCAGCTCACTTTGCTGTGGCACCTCTGTAGCACCACTCGCGTTGGCCGCAGTTGCCGGACCATTTAGCGTCGCACCTGCTGCAAAGATTCAAGAACAAATTATAAGATTGTGTGCAGATTCTGCGATTGGAAACTTTATTTGTCACGGTACAAAAGGAAGTAGTGCTCTTAGGCTCTTTGGGGTAAACAGAAAAGCAACTCACGCTCCCTTCTCTCCCTCCTGGTATAATTCGGGTGCAGCGAGCTGAATACGCGCTTGCTCGACTTGAACTGCTGCGTGAAGAACTCCTCAAGTTTCAGCTGCATCTTGAGGAGATCTGGTGTCGTGCTGCGACTCATCAGGATCTGGAGCTGGTGCCAGCTCAGCGTGCCGTGCGTCAAGATTATTGCCGGTCTGATGAACATTATATATGTCAAAAATATATGTCAGTTTTGAAATATTTTTCACTACGTCGCTTTTTATACTTACTTAAGTCTATCATCTTTTCATCAAAATAGAATGAGCACGCGTGGGAAGCTCAAAAACTTTTTTATTATATTTTTAAGTTTTTTACTTGTCGAGTAGTACGTACTTCGCGACGGGCGCGGCGGCCCGCTGCTGGTGGTGCCGCTCGTGCCACTCGTCCTTGAGCGCGGCCCGCAGCCGGGACACGCGCGCGAGCAGCACCGGCGTGCCCATGTACTCCAGCCGCAGCTCCAGGGCCGCCAGCCGCACGCCGCACACGTGCCCGGGGCTGCTGCCCGGCTCCTCCTCGATGTGCACTGCAATCACAACACGCGTCACGGGGAGCGACCTGTGTACGGAGACGATGCCGCCGCGGCGAGCGATGCGGCGAGTGACGTAGGCGGTGTACGGTACCGTACGTGTGTATGGAGGAGAGCGAGATGGCGCGATACGGCGAGTGACGTAGGCGGTGTACGGTACCGTACGTGTGTATGGAGGAGAGCGAGATGGCGCGATACGGCGAGTGACGTAGGCGGTGTACGGTACCGTACGTGTGTATGGAGGAGAGCGAGATGGCGCGATACGGCGAGTGACGTAGGCGGTGTACGGTACCGTACGTGTGTATGGAGGAGAGCGAGATGGCGCGATACGGCGAGTGACGTAGGCGGTGTACGGTACCGTACGTGTGTATGGAGGAGAGCGAGATGGCGCGATACGGCGAGTGACGTAGGCGGTGTACGGTACCGTACGTGTGTATGGAGGAGAGCGAGATGGCGCGATACGGCGAGTGACGTAGGCGGTGTACGGTACCGTACGTGTGTATGGAGGAGAGCGAGATGGCGCGATACGGCGAGTGACGTAGGCGGTGTACGGTACCGTAGGTGTGTATGGAGGAGAGCGAGATGGCGCGATACGGCGAGTGACGTAGGCGGTGTACGGTACCGTAGGTGTGTATGGAGGAGAGCGAGATGGCGCGATACGGCGAGTGACGTAGGCGGTGTACGGTACCGTAGGTGTGTATGGAGGAGAGCGAGATGGCGCGATACGGCGAGTGACGTAGGCGGTGTACGGTACCGTAGGTGTGTATGGAGGAGAGCGAGATGGCGCGATACGGCGAGTGACGTAGGCGGTGTACGGTACCGTAGGTGTGTATGGAGGAGAGCGAGATGGCTCCTCCGACGATGCCGCCGCGCGCGTCCAGGGCGGAGCCGGCGAGCGCGACGCCGAGCAGCATGTTGCGCCGCCCCGTGCTGCCGATGCTGAGCCGCCCCGAGCACCGGAAGTCGCGGCTCTGCCAACTGGAACGTTATTTATTTATTTATTACAGATTCGGATGACTATGGGAGAGCCCCAAATAATAAAAACATACACAACACCGTTCTGGTAAGAGTACCAGAACGGCGCTGTTCATGTTAGTATTCAAGAGTACGAGTATTTGTGTGTGTGTCTGTGTATGTTAGCACGTTATTTTCAAAAGAAGACAGTTGCTAATATGAATCTAGATACTACTTTTTACATGGACTCATCACCAGTACCTTTTTGCCAAACACTGTGAGATTCGGTAGTCAAAGATTTAGTCATCATTCAATCATGAATCTATTGTTTATGATTTTACGTATACGTCACCTGACATTCCCCATAACGTTGCCCATGTTCATGTGAACGTTCAGCCTTGTGAAGTTGACGGCGAACAGCACCAGCGTCTCCCACGCCGCGCCCATCGCCGGTGCCGACGTTTTACTATCTGTGGGAATAAATGCATTGTTTTATAAGAATACTAATAGACTTCTTAAGCTAAGTGATCCTTATGATTTTATTGGCGAAAACTGGCTATTATTAAATTACGCACGCATTTCAAATCTGCTTGATAGTAATACGTAGACATGAGGTCATCCTGCACGTCATTAAATAAATAAATATTGGACAACATCACATACATTGCTCTGATTCTGTGGTAAGTAGCTAAAGCACTTGTGTTACAGAAATCAGAAACAACGAAGGTACCACAACACCCAGACCCGAGACAATATAGAAAAGTTTGTTTCCCATTTTGACCCGACCGGGGATCGAACCCGGAGCCTCAGAGATAGCGCGACGCCAAAGTCCGGCACGCTTGCCTCTCGGCTACGGAGGTCGACAAAAGAGGCGGTGTATCAATGTTATTTAAACAATAACCAAGGACTCGGTGGAAAAAACATAGTAAATCTGTTTTCTAAGTTATCCATACTAATATTACAAGTGGAAGGACCTAATTGTTTATTTATTCGTTTTCAAAGGCTACTACAAAGTAGAAGAGTATTTGAATGACAAGAACGTGTGGATCAGTGACTAGTGTGCTCGCCTATACTTACGTGTATTATATTATTTTAAAAATATATATGTAACGCATTTTCTCAATCAATGTCAGAATTGGGCCTCGATGACGCATGTAAGTCATACAGTTAATTTAATTTAATTTACAAATACCTTTGTTTTATTATTATTATTTTTTAATAATTCATTTTAAATTTTTATTTTACAATTGACAAACTAACTGTGTGTCTTAGTGCATAATTAGTAATAATTGTAGCTTTCATTTGTAAAAAAAAACTACTGAGTGTCTTGCCGGTATCTTCTCTCCAGTTTTAGGTTCCGAACCGGAGGTAGCTTCATTTGCTTTATATAGAGACTATTCATAAGTATTACTAATGTAATCTATGTGAATAAAAAATATTGACTTTGATTGACTTTGACTTTGCATTAAATAGGCTCTGAAAATACTGAACCGATTTAAAATTACTGACAGGAAGCTACTATCCTCAGGTGACATAGACCACACGTAACTTAAATTTAAAAAAAAATTAAGCATCCTTACTAAAATTCCAATGTGTAAATTTGATGTTGGATTTCATGTTTATAATATTAGCAACCGGGTAACAGTTAGACCTAACGCCTAAGTATTACCATATAGCGGGTTTTTATTGCGCAAATTGTCACATATGGGGCCTATAACAATAATAATAAGTCCGTTTATAAATCCTACATTTGCTCACAATTAATTGTTCTAATAGATTAATAACAGTTTTAGAATGAGACAAAATATCCTGTATATCTTGTATATCTTATCCTGCAAAACTAGTTTTAAGTTCAGCTTTTGTTTGTAGTTTGAAGAGTTTCTTGTCGGTATTAGAAACATATTTTTTTTATCTCTCCTTGCGGTGCGGGAATCGAACCTACGCGCGGTTCACGTATCGCGCGTGCTGCTCTTCCAACTGAGCTAACCGCAAGTTATCGTAGGCGATGAAATTTTTCTGCTGTATCAACCGTTAGCCTCCGGTAAGTGCCCTCTGCCGAATATGTTTAGAACTACATACCAATCGGTATCTGCTCTATGGTTATAGGTTCCGAACCGGAGGTAGCTTCATTTGTTTTATAGACCATTCATAAATATTACTGAATTACTGGTGTAATTGGAACTTGGGGCGGTCCTTGATCTGGGACGCTACATGTGGTGATAGCCTGGCACAGTCTCATGCTCACGGTGTGCTCTTATGACGCACTATGAAATTGCGGCGCTTCCGGTAGAGACCATGGGACCATAGTCGAGTGACATGGAGGCTTTCGTGAAGGATTTGTCTTCACGGTTGATCCTCGCCTCGGGTGACCCAAGGGCCGGCGGCTATTTTGCCCAAAAACTGTCCATTATTGTACAGAGGGGCAATGCCGCCAGCGTACTGGGCACAATGCCGCAAGACGGTGAGCTAGACGACGTGTATATTTTGTAAGTTTTTATGCTTGTTTTATTTTATTTTATTTTGTATATTTGTACATATAATGTACTTTTTATTTAGTTTTGAAGGGGTGTGATAGAAACGCCAATAATGTCTGACTGATGTTTATTACAACTTCTTACATACATGTGTTTCTTATGTCCAAAACCTAACAGGTATCAGAGTGGTCTGCAGGAAGCTGTCCGACTCTTAACCTATAAGTGAGCTAATGAGAGAACCTAACTTGGCTCAGGAGTGGTTTGCAGGAAGCTATCCGGCTCCTTTACCAGACTGACTGTACTGAATGACTATGGGACATTATCGCTCCAGTACGGTCGCTAGCTGTATGGCTATCTGAATCTGAGGCGGTGCGCATCAGCTTATATAGGGGCGGGCGGCTGGTGCCGTGCGCAAAACTTGAGCGAGACAGAAGCTTGTGTGAGAGGGAAAGTATTCGAGCTTGCGCGCGGCGCGCGCGTCATATACGTTTGTTTCAAATAATGTTTTGCTACAGTTTTAATTATTACTGTGCAAAGCTATCAACTCATGTGGTGATTTGGTTGATTTGCATAATGACTCATATGGCAAGTTCTACAAGGTAACTGTACAATTTCTAAAATCCAAAAAATTTTAACCGAATTTGATTTTCTTTTTTTCTTTTTGCCACTCTGCAATTTGGAGAGCGCCGTTTGTTTATTTCTTACTTTTTAAGATTAATTAATATTGCATGTGGAGCTAACCTGTAATTGTCTGTTACATTTAGTTATAGTATGCTGATGTATTACCTATATTTAAGTATTATTGTAAACATCTGTTTATATTTTTTTGGTTTGTAAATGTTCACAAATTTTTTAAATATATTGTCAACAAGTAACGATTACACATTCTCATTATAACAGTTATTTATACAGACAATAGATCTAGAGAAAAAAGCCTTTTCGAATAACTTACCTTTTGATTTTTGTTGTTCAACAGTCTTTGTTTTCTCTCTCTGCGGTAGTACCGGGGACACAGGCGCATTACTACTTGTACTGCAAATAATAAACATGAACATTTAATTTTATAAATTTACCAGACTTAACGGCGGTCTGTAAATAAAATCGAAAATAAAGCGTAAATGTATGTCACTGTTGTTGTAATATGAAGCAAAAATGATTTGACTGACCCAATTTTGATTATTATGGTTTCATTAGATCAGCTTCTCTAAGGTAGCACTGACTCATTGTGGGAATAAGCAATAATTTTATTGGACTAATGAAGATGTTTATGGATTTAGATATTTTTTAACGGTGAGATTAAGTTTAAAAATAGCTTTTTTTAATTTTTTAATTTCTGTCGCCTACACTCAGATTGCGGTTCGGCCAGAATTTTCTTCAGTATAAAAGAGTTACAAACTTCAAAAACGAATTAAATCGGATAGTATATGTTTTGTTTTAGTCCAATCGTTTAAGGTAAGAATTTAATAAATAAATTAAATAATGTATAAAATAAATTTAATTAATTTCCATACGCGAATGCCATCCCGACGTTTTGTAAATGGTATGCGGTATCGGCTTTCTAGTAGCCGATAGCAAGGTTAAGGCGTTAGTTTTATCTAAAAAACCGATGAATACTTAGTTACAAAAAAAAACGTCATATGAGTAAAGAAAATACGTTTTTACAACACAGACTAAAGCCTTATTTGTCGGAATCAGAATTCAGAAAAAGCGCCCGCCACTTTTTACACACTGCTATTCGCAGTATATATCCGAACGATTTTCTGTTAGTTTTTTTTTTTATATTGTACTTCAAGATTGACCTCATCCCACCTGATGTTAAGTGGTAATGTGGTCCGGAGACAAGTACAGCATAATAAAGCTGTTACTGGACGTGTCGCTCTTACCTTGAAGGCTTGCCCTCGGCTACTAATGTAGCACCCCCTCAAGAGCTCTGGAAACCTTACTCACTAGGAACACAACAACACCGAAGTAATTGTTATTTGGCTGCGGTCTTCTGTAAGGCAGAGGTATTTCACCAGTCGAGCTGCTCCAGTTCGAGCGATAAATTGTTAGTTATACCTGGGTGGGGGATGCGATGGGTTGTTGACGCTGAGGTCGCCGAGGAACATGCGTCGCACGATGGTGCGGCGGTACCAGGCCTTCGGGAACGCGAGGATCTCGCTCAGCCGCCGCATGTCGTACTTGAACCACGCCGAGCCCACGTCCACGATCGCTGTTAACACGACAAAACAACAAGTGTTCAAAAATAACTAAACTTAGGTGGGAATTAAATAATTCAAATTTTATACTTTAAGTAAATTACTTTTATTATAATATTATACAACTGATTGATCTTCATTTGAATATCATCGAACTTGTGGGCTTATAAAACAATTAATAATGTAAAATCCATGACAGTTCGATCTACATATGTTGACGACTGGGTATACAACTGAGATATTCTTTATTTTCTTTCAAAACACGTGACAAAGTTTACTGATCAAATCAATTACTTTAATAATTATTAGAGGTTTCGGTGGCGTTTCAAATAATTTTTTAATAATTTTTTGCAAAAAATAATATTGCCGACTTTACGTAAAGCCTTATATTATGATATCGTCATCATCCCAATCCCTCAACCTCATCCCCTGTTAAGACAGTTTTCACGCAACTCTATAGATATAGCACAATGCAATAACCATATCCCCAATGTGCGGATATGGTCAAAATATAAGGCGCTTCATGAGACAAATCACAAATATACTCACTGGAGAAGCGCACTGTGGCTTTCGATTGGTCTTGGTCGGCGTGGAAGTCTAGCTTCCTTGAGCGCGACAGATGGAACTTGACGAACTCCACGTTGATGCTCAGCGAGTCCTACAATTAGTAGGAAATATACAATTTAAAGGACTGTAAGAAAGAAAGAAATGCATTTATTGACCATCACTATTATTTAAATACAAGACATAAAACATAAGGTTATTGTGAGGCCAATTTGGGGTCCACCTCAGCAAATGCTGATACGGGCTTTTCAACACCGCAGCAGCGGTGGTATTCTGGTTCTTGCTAGTAATGAGTGTTTCATCGCCTACGATAACTTGCGGTTAGTTCAGTTGGAAGAGCAGTACGCACGATACGTGAAGGTCGTGCGTTCGAGCCCCAAACCGCAAGGGGAGATGTTTTTTTTCTATTTAAAGTTAGCTAGTGCGGCGTAATGCACTATAAAAATTGTAAAATGCCATTATTTATTTAGATAATGAATTTGTTCGAACCTTTCGCTCCGAGTCCGACAGCGGCGACCATTGCGCTTCTTTCAAGCTAGATTTCTTCCCGCCGTACGGGTGGAACACATACACGGAGAAGTCTGCGAGGCAGCCGGTGACTGAGAGGCCACCCATCGCGACCGCTGGCTCTGACATCTCTCTGTAAGCATTTTATTAGACGGAATTAGCTAGTTAGGTCCTATGTGTGCAACTTTTGACGTGACAACGTCTAATAACTCGGTACTACAGGCTGCATGCACAAAAAATATGACGTCATTGTCCCGTTACGCTCATTGTCGCGTTCCGCAAGTAGAGCGCGGCACGAACGAGAGAGAGGCATGATTGGCTCAGGGTTGTCAAGTCAAACTACCATCCGTAAACAGGCTTTATTTCTTGTTTTTGGCAACAATACTTTCAGCAAAGTCTATTCACGCGAGAATTGTAATAATTCTACAAAAGAATACTGACTAGCGATTGCGACTGACTACTATTCCACCTCACCTGATAGTAAGCAAGGATGCAAACGTGGCAACTCAGCATTATATTATTGACGACTTCGGTGGAGCGGTGGCTTAGATAGAAGATCAAATCACGAAAAATCCTGGTTTCGGATCAGGCCAGTTTGGGAAATAAACTCTAAATTGGAGGAGTTTGGTCCGTCGTCTGGTAGGCATTTTGTAAAGCGACCCGCTGCAGCTTCACACGCGTACTATCGTCATTTTTTCCACATTTTCCATTGAATATTCACGGCTATTGGTCGCAGCGTGATTTTAACACTTATTGTGACTATAATAGTTAGATGTATGCTGTCGCGATATATTTAGTAGATAATAATTGTATAATCTGCAACGACGTAGTACATTATTTTGTTCTATATTTTGGTGCCACATTAGTAACATGTGTCGAGCCTTTAAAGACCTTTATTATGCTGTACTTGTCGCCCTTAAGCAAGGACCTTATTACCACTAAACATCAGGTGGGATGAGGTCAAACTTGAAATGCAATATAAAAAGAAATACACACTCGTCGCCAGCTCGCTTGGAGCTGAAGACAATTTGCAGGCTAGGCAGCTTGAGCAGGCACTCGACGCGCGAGGCGGGCAGGCAGCTGAAGCGGAACGTGGACGGCTGCATGTGGAAGTGCACGATCACGTCGACCGGGAACGAGGCGTACACGTACTGTCCGTACGACGCGCCCTCTACCGACCGGGACCGCTCGCCGCTCTCCGCTTCTATTGGATATAACACGTACACTCATTACGGCGGAAAAAAAAACTTAAACGTTTTTTTTCCTCTTTTTATTGCTAGTTTTATTTGAATTTTTTACTACTTAGTTGCGTTACATAGGGGTCAATGACTTTTAATGCACGGTTATCTGGCATAAACGCGTAGTTTGTTAGGCATAAACGCGTAGTAGTTGTAACATAATGACTTTTTTACACTTTTCTTTTGTTCTAAAATAACTTTCATCACCTAACAAATAATGTAAAAATTGGCTTGCACTCTCTATATCTGACCTGGCGTGGGCGTGGAGAAGGATGCTTTAGTGGGTATCGGCTCTAACGTCTGCTCCAGAAACTCTAGTATGTGTGGGCTGATGATGGTCTCCTCGGGGATGCTCTGCAGCGTGATCCACGCGAACAGCGCTGCCTTCTTGCTGGCCATCTTGCGCGGCAGGCCCGACGTGAGTGGCGACGACGCTTCCTCCGGTAGGGTTTTTGACTCGTAGTGCACCTGTCAGAGAAATTGGTTAACGTAAGTACGACTTTTGAGGTTTTCATCGTAAGCGTGACCTTATACAAGGTGACGCTAAGAATTAGGACTAATTAATTTCTTATTACCTAGAACTCATAAAAAAATGGATTAGTCATTGGACTGGTACCATTTCAGGACCTATTTTAATTATACGTATAGTTTCTAGCTAAATGCCATATTGCAAAATACTATAAAAAAATTGGAAGTACCGTATTAACTAGTACTTCTCTGGTTTAATAGCGGCCACGATCAGAGTGGGGTTACACCAAGGAACGAGTGCAAGAGCGACAGGCACTATTGAAATACTACCGTTCGTGCTATACGGATTCTTGTAGACCTCGAAATTGGGACCAAGCTTTGGCTAGAGCCAGTCGCACTATGTACCAATATAAACAAATTGGCATGTAGAGGTAATAAAGAGCGTTTTTCATTTTATAACTGACTAAACTTAACATCAAAGGTAAAGCACATGTTTCGAGCCAAATGGCGATAATAATGGATAGGATACTACGGTATCAAATCCTTTGTCATCGCGTATACCATAAGGTTGGCAGGAGCTAATATACTGAGTTACTATGACCATTTTTTGATTACCGAAACAGCGCTGACAATGTTGGAACATCATGTCAGTAATAGTTACAACTAACTAACCTTCAAGTCCAGGCCGGGCACTCTGAAGACGGTCAGGTCGAGGCTGGGCTGGTGGCGCGGCACGTGCACGGCCGCCTTGCGCCGCGCGCCGGGGGGCGAGCCGCCCGCCCCCGCGCCCCCCGCGCCCCCCGCGCCCCCCGCGCCCCCCGCGCCCCCCGCGCACGCCGGCTCCGACAGCCCCCCCGACGCCGACCGCCCCACGCGCATACGGGATCCCCTAATACATTGTTTATTTACTTCAAAGATATGTTCATCATATGAAACCATGTTGTTAAGAGCAGGACTACAAATAGCGCCACAGCAGACGTCACATCTTCTTGTCATTGATTATTAGTGAAAATAATATAACTACGTAAAAACTTAGACCGTACGGTGCCTTCATTTATACATTACTAGCTGTGCCCGCGACTTCGTTCGCATGGACTACAGGAGTTTATTTCGAAATAAAAGGTAGCCTATGTTCTTTCTCAGGGTCTAAAGATTGTATGTGCCAAATTTCATCAAAATAAAGGTTTAAGCAGGAAAGCGTAACAGACAGACAGAGTTACTTTCGCATTTATAATATAAGTAGGGATAAACACATGTAGTAACACATACAATATCATTATAAGATACATGTTAAGCTTAACGGCATAAGAAATCAAGTGTTACCATTTTATTGCTCTTAACTGTACGAATTAAATTTGGAATATAAAATAAATGAGATCTAGTTTTAATCGGTTCGAATAACCATTAAATAAGTAGGGAAAAACAAATATTTACTGGAGCTTAAAAATTTAAGTATGAAAAAAATGTATCAAGTTAGACCTACATATGTACTTATCATAAGGCTTGAAGAACTATAAAAATTGTAAAGATCATATAATACTCACATGTTATGGTCATCTCGCTCCGTATGCGGTTCCTTGGTGTGCAGCACACACTTGCCGCTGTTGATATGCACCTTCACGTCCAACTCGAAGTCAATGTTCGGTTCTGCAGTCATCGACTTGTTCGGTTTACCCTCTGTACCGTCCGAAGACATGCTGCAGTAAAAACGGCTGATGAGCTCCCGTCACACGAAAATTATTTTAGTATTTACCATATCTGCGGAATCAAAAGTCTACAGGACACTTATTCATAAAACTTCGGAATCGGATCCGACTACAGAAAGTATGTACGGTCTTTCTAAATATAAACGGTTGTTCTGACAGAGACTACACATTAAGTTTCCGTATCGGTATCGTTTCTGACGTTTGTGGATCACCCTCCAGGAGTGCTTGCGACTGGGTCACAATCAGAGGGTTGGTTCTTGTTCTGTTAGGCGAATGCGAGAGGTTCATCTGCTGAATTAGGTATCTATGCACGGATTTGAGAATCATATCATAAATTGTCTCGCGAAAAAATTTAATTATAAAATTCTTTGCGGCTGGAACGACACCGAGCGTGCGCCCGCCCCGCGCAGCGACGATATAGTTAGAGGTAAACGAGTGTCTCACTTGTCTGTCTTCCGTCTCAGCTGCACGGCGTCGAGGTCGCAGGGCCAGTGGTCGGGGTGCGCGGGCAGCGAGCTCTGCCGCTGCACGGGCGGCGGCTGGAACGACACCGAGCGTGCGCCCGCCCCGCGCAGCGACGATATAGCTAGAGGTAAACGAGTGTCTCACTTGTCTGTCTTCCGTCTCAGCTGCACGGCGTCGAGGTCGCAGGGCCAGTGGTCGGGGTGCGCGGGCAGCGAGCTCTGCCGCTGCACGGGCGGCGGCTGGAACGACACCGAGCGTGCGCCCGCCCCGCGCAGCGACGATATAGCTAGAGGTAAACGAGTGTCTCACTTGTCTGTCTTCCGTCTCAGCTGCACGGCGTCGAGGTCGCAGGGCCAGTGGTCGGGGTGCGCGGGCAGCGAGCTCTGCCGCTGCACGGGCGGCGGCTGGAACGACACCGAGCGTGCGCCCGCCCCGCGCAGCGACGATATAGCTAGAGGTAAACGAGTGTCTCACTTGTCTGTCTTCCGTCTCAGCTGCACGGCGTCGAGGTCGCAGGGCCAGTGGTCGGGGTGCGCGGGCAGCGAGCTCTGCCGCTGCACGGGCGGCGGCTGGAACGACACCGAGCGTGCGCCCGCCCCGCGCAGCGACGATATAGCTAGAGGTAAACGAGTGTCTCACTTGTCTGTCTTCCGTCTCAGCTGCACGGCGTCGAGGTCGCTGGGCCAGTGGTCGGGGTGCGCGGGCAGCGAGCTCTGCCGCTGCACGGGCGGCGGCTGGAACGACACCGAGCGTGCGCCCGCCCCGCGCAGCGACGATATAGCTAGAGGTAAACGAGTGTCTCACTTGTCTGTCTTCCGTCTCAGCTGCACGGCGTCGAGGTCGCAGGGCCAGTGGTCGGGGTGCGCGGGCAGCGAGCTCTGCCGCTGCACGGGCGGCGGCTGGAACGACACCGAGCGTGCGCCCGCCCCGCGCAGCGACGATATAGCTAGAGGTAAACGAGTGTCTCACTTGTCTGTCTTCCGTCTCAGCTGCACGGCGTCGAGGTCGCAGGGCCAGTGGTCGGGGTGCGCGGGCAGCGAGCTCTGCCGCTGCACGGGCGGCGGCTGGAACGACACCGAGCGTGCGCCCGCCCCGCGCAGCGACGATATAGCTAGAGGTAAACGAGTGTCTCACTTGTCTGTCTTCCGTCTCAGCTGCACGGCGTCGAGGTCGCAGGGCCAGTGGTCGGGGTGCGCGGGCAGCGAGCTCTGCCGCTGCACGGGCGGCGGCTGGAACGACACCGAGCGTGCGCCCGCCCCGCGCAGCGACGATATAGCTAGAGGTAAACGAGTGTCTCACTTGTCTGTCTTCCGTCTCAGCTGCACGGCGTCGAGGTCGCAGGGCCAGTGGTCGGGGTGCGCGGGCAGCGAGCTCTGCCGCTGCACGGGCGGCGGCTGGAACGACACCGAGCGTGCGCCCGCCCCGCGCAGCGACGATATAGCTAGAGGTAAACGAGTGTCTCACTTGTCTGTCTTCCGTCTCAGCTGCACGGCGTCGAGGTCGCAGGGCCAGTGGTCGGGGTGCGCGGGCAGCGAGCTCTGCCGCTGCACGGGCGGCGGCTGGAACGACACCGAGCGTGCGCCCGCCCCGCGCAGCGACGATATAGCTAGAGGTAAACGAGTGTCTCACTTGTCTGTCTTCCGTCTCAGCTGCACGGCGTCGAGGTCGCAGGGCCAGTGGTCGGGGTGCGCGGGCAGCGAGCTCTGCCGCTGCACGGGCGGCGGCTGGAACGACACCGAGCGTGCGCCCGCCCCGCGCAGCGACGATATAGCTAGAGGTAAACGAGTGTCTCACTTGTCTGTCTTCCGTCTCAGCTGCACGGCGTCGAGGTCGCAGGGCCAGTGGTCGGGGTGCGCGGGCAGCGAGCTCTGCCGCTGCACGGGCGGCGGCTGGAACGACACCGAGCGTGCGCCCGCCCCGCGCAGCGACGATATAGCTAGAGGTAAACGAGTGTCTCACTTGTCTGTCTTCCGTCTCAGCTGCACGGCGTCGAGGTCGCAGGGCCAGTGGTCGGGGTGCGCGGGCAGCGAGCTCTGCCGCTGCACGGGCGGCGGCTGGAACGACACCGAGCGTGCGCCCGCCCCGCGCAGCGACGATATAGCTAGAGGTAAACGAGTGTCTCACTTGTCTGTCTTCCGTCTCAGCTGCACGGCGTCGAGGTCGCAGGGCCAGTGGTCGGGGTGCGCGGGCAGCGAGCTCTGCCGCTGCACGGGCGGCGGCTGGAACGACACCGAGCGTGCGCCCGCCCCGCGCAGCGACGATATAGCTAGAGGTAAACGAGTGTCTCACTTGTCTGTCTTCCGTCTCAGCTGCACGGCGTCGAGGTCGCAGGGCCAGTGGTCGGGGTGCGCGGGCAGCGAGCTCTGCCGCTGCACGGGCGGCGGCTGGAACGACACCGAGCGTGCGCCCGCCCCGCGCAGCGACGATATAGCTAGAGGTAAACGAGTGTCTCACTTGTCTGTCTTCCGTCTCAGCTGCACGGCGTCGAGGTCGCAGGGCCAGTGGTCGGGGTGCGCGGGCAGCGAGCTCTGCCGCTGCACGGGCGGCGGCTGGAACGACACCGAGCGTGCGCCCGCCCCGCGCAGCGACGATATAGCTAGAGGTAAACGAGTGTCTCACTTGTCTGTCTTCCGTCTCAGCTGCACGGCGTCGAGGTCGCAGGGCCAGTGGTCGGGGTGCGCGGGCAGCGAGCTCTGCCGCTGCACGGGCGGCGGCTGGAACGACACCGAGCGTGCGCCCGCCCCGCGCAGCGACGATATAGCTAGAGGTAAACGAGTGTCTCACTTGTCTGTCTTCCGTCTCAGCTGCACGGCGTCGAGGTCGCAGGGCCAGTGGTCGGGGTGCGCGGGCAGCGAGCTCTGCCGCTGCACGGGCGGCGGCTGGAACGACACCGAGCGTGCGCCCGCCCCGCGCAGCGACGATATAGCTAGAGGTAAACGAGTGTCTCACTTGTCTGTCTTCCGTCTCAGCTGCACGGCGTCGAGGTCGCAGGGCCAGTGGTCGGGGTGCGCGGGCAGCGAGCTCTGCCGCTGCACGGGCGGCGGCTGGAACGACACCGAGCGTGCGCCCGCCCCGCGCAGCGACGATATAGCTAGAGGTAAACGAGTGTCTCACTTGTCTGTCTTCCGTCTCAGCTGCACGGCGTCGAGGTCGCAGGGCCAGTGGTCGGGGTGCGCGGGCAGCGAGCTCTGCCGCTGCACGGGCGGCGGCTGGAACGACACCGAGCGTGCGCCCGCCCCGCGCAGCGACGATATAGCTAGAGGTAAACGAGTGTCTCACTTGTCTGTCTTCCGTCTCAGCTGCACGGCGTCGAGGTCGCAGGGCCAGTGGTCGGGGTGCGCGGGCAGCGAGCTCTGCCGCTGCACGGGCGGCGGCTGGAACGACACCGAGCGTGCGCCCGCCCCGCGCAGCGACGATATAGCTAGAGGTAAACGAGTGTCTCACTTGTCTGTCTTCCGTCTCAGCTGCACGGCGTCGAGGTCGCAGGGCCAGTGGTCGGGGTGCGCGGGCAGCGAGCTCTGCCGCTGCACGGGCGGCGGCTGGAACGACACCGAGCGTGCGCCCGCCCCGCGCAGCGACGCCGACCGCGACGGGCCCAGCGCGCACGTAGCGCTCGATGCGCACGCCTTCAGCTCTGTAACACGACACGATCAATCATGTTAGTGTTTTATGAAGAAAAAGGACTCTGCTCCAGTCAAACAACACATAACGAGTCATCCCTGCTAGGCTACGACCGCTCGAAGAGGTATGGCTTCCTAGGAAATGTGTTCTAAGGAGCAGAACACACTTGAACTTTAGCGCATTACAAAAAAAGCACGCGGTTTTCATTGCAAACGACTAAAACTAGATCTGGGCCAGTTTCCCAATCTAATGAAATTTAGTAAAATCACACCCCTTTTTAAGTTAGGGGTAAAAAGTGACCCATCTATCTTTCGACCCATCTCCGTACTGCCAGCACTTAGATTTTTGAAAAAATTATATGCAATCAATTAATAACACATTTTAATGAAAACGATCCACTACATCATAAAGAATTTGGCTTCACCAAAGGTAGATCGACCACTGATGCTGGAGTGGCACTCATCAAACATATATTGGATGCGTGAGAGAAAGCAAGATGTCATTGGTATTTTTTTATTGGTACTTTTCAAAAGCATTTGATTGTGTCAATCATGAAACCTTGCTTTCGAAATTGCAACATTATGGTGTCTCAAGTCCTGCAATATCTTTAATTCAATCTTATTAACTGGCAGAATACAAAAAGTTAATGTTAACGGAATCAATCAGCACTGACGCACCACTACTCATGGGAGTACCCCAGGGCTCTATATTAGGACCTCTTCTCTTTTAGTTTAGATTTATATAAATGATCTTCCTCACTTTACCAGAAGCCGTAGTACGTAAATCTAATTTTTGTAATTAGTTTGATGTGTCCGTCTGTCTATCTGTGACTTAATAAGCTCACAAACGGATAAACACATTTTGACATACGTTTTACATAGCCACGTTTGATGTAAACTAGTCAAAATGGTGGTCGCCATAAAATGACAAATTTAAAATTTTGATATAACTGCCTAAATACAGGTACATACCTGTCATGTCAAATTTTAAATCTAACATGGCGGCTTTCACAAAATGGCGAAATTATAGATATAATGGCTATAGACAACATAGCAGTTTGGACTTTGCATACTTTTATGTTGTAGATAGAAGCGCACAAATAGTTTTTTTTGTAATTTTTTTCACCATAAAAAGCTACAGCTAATTCGCCGTATGTAGGCACCGTTGCTAGTGTTAAAACGATCACTGTGGAAGCTTGTTGACATGAAATGGATCCAAATCATTCCTATCATATTTGACGTTACGCCAAGTTACTTTAATATGGATGTGGCTTTTACAACATACCGTTAAGCGGCTCACTCTCCATGGAACTCCAGCTGCCGCCTTCAATGATGTCAGCAAGCTTGTTGTCTTCGTCGGCCAGCAGTAGCGTCTCACCAGAGTCGCCCACAGCACCACACAGCACTAAGTTCGGTTCCATGCCACTGAAGGAACAATACATTTGATACTTTCAATATTTAATTACATTACATACATTGTCCATAAAATACATTTTATCCGACTTTTAGAATAACTGATAGAAATGGAACGCATTCTAGTTAGTACACAGTTTAGCCGCTGCCCCTTCGACGGCGCTTTTTTCACTTCTTCCTTTGCCTATTGCCACTTAAAACGTTTAGTTACAAACTACTTATCAGGATTAAATAACTTAATTTCAATAAAACCGACTAATTATTTGCTCTATAATCCTACAAAAACAACACATTGATACAAAAACTCTGTTTCCCGCCTAATTGTTTTAGCCGCTAAATCAAGGGCAAAAAGGTTCAATTCTAGGTGGGAACTATTTTCCATTCCCTGATTAATAGATAAGCGACAGGTTTGACAATTTTTCGTATAAACATTAATATCGTAAGGATGATAATTGAATGACGAAAAACTATTGCTGATTTGAGCGTCTATCTACATAATCAAGCAGATCCGCTATCGCTTTAGCACTCACTTGTCAAAGTCTCTCCGATCAGGTTCCACCGGTTCTATAGCTTCAGGGAACTCCACGGGTCCCGTGGAGGGCGCCATGAATGTCCGCGGTCGCCCGCCCAAGCCTAGCTTGCCCTTTGTGATGGAGCTTGCTCGGACACTCTGCCGACGTAGTTTCTGGATCATGTCTCTGTAAAACAAAAATAAAGTTTAAATACGATACGTGATTAACTAAATCAGTCAAATTCAATACGTTCTACTTCAGGACGCAGTGTAAGTCCATTTCCATCTGAGATAAAAAGGCTGTGATGGGGATGTGTGTAATGGGAAGATATTTTTTTCCGTTTCTTTAAACATAGATTAATTAACATTACATGCATTGCTCTGATTCTGCGATAGTTGCTAAAACTCTTGTGTCATATAAATTAAAAAAAAACGACGGAACCACAACACTCAGACCCGAGACAATATTGATCCGACTGGGAACTGAACCAGGGACCTTAAAGATACAGATGGCGCGTCGCCTCTCGGCTATGGAGATCGTCTGACGATGTGGTCATAACTGATAATGTGGTCATAACAGACGATGTGGTCATAACAGACGTTGTGGCCATAACAGATGATATGGTCAAAACAGATGATGTGGTCATAACTGATAATGTGGTCATAACAGACGATGTGGTCATAACAGACGATGTGGTCATAACAGACGATGTGATCATAACAGACGATGTGGTCATAACCGATGATGTGGTCATAACAGATGTGGCGGTGAGCCCTGCGGAACGGGGCCAAAGAATACTGTTTCTTTAAAATAGCCTGTAACTGAATCTGCACTTAGCATGTTCTTATAAATATAAGGTACTTACTGTCATTTGGTGTAAGATTAATTGGCTGTCCTCATAAAATAAATATTTAAGAAAAAATGAATGCGTCGTCTTACCTGCGGAAGTCCTTGAAGAGCAGCGCCTCGAGGTCGTGCAGGCGGCGCATCTCGAGGTCGACGGTGGCGTGGCTGGCGCCCAGCGCGCGCAGGTCGTTGATGATCTTGGCCTGCTCGTTCAGCTCCTTCTCGATCAGCTTCGACCGCTTCTTACCTGCGGAAGTCCTTGAAGAGCAGCGCCTCGAGGTCGTGCAGGCGGCGCATCTCGAGGTCGACGGTGGCGTGGCTGGCGCCCAGCGCGCGCAGGTCGTTGATGATCTTGGCCTGCTCGTTCAGCTCCTTCTCGATCAGCTTCGACCGCTTCTTGGCGTCCAGGCTCGTGTCGAACACGAACGCCGGCAAGTGGTCCGTCTTGCGCCTGAGGACTATGCTCTCCTGGAAAATATTTAGAATACTTTATTGCACAGGAAAATAAAAACTACTTAACACTAAGATAATTTTTCTTGTGCCGGAGAACTATGGTCTCCTGGAATATTTAAAATACTTGCATAAAAAATATAAAAAAAGATGGACTTAACGCTAAGAGAATTGTCTTACGCTGGATTATGCTATCCTGGAATAATTAGAATACTTAATGCACAAGAAATTAAAAAAAGGGGTCCTTAGCGTTTAGAGAATTGTCTGGAATATTTAGCATACTTTATTGCACAAGAAGAGAGCCAACCCTTGGGTCATGCAGATTGTTAATTTTTGAGTGCGGTAACAGTAAGGATGTGTGTATGGATAACAAAAAAAATATATGTATTATTTGATAAAAAATATACTAGTAATCGTACTTACTTGTGAATCTTTACTATTATCAGCTTCATCGTCAAAATCACTTTCGTAATCCATTTTCAAAGGATCCTCCTCTTCGAAACCTAAAAAAGAATTAAATCATATTAACACTTTAATTTTAATTTAACTTATTATTTTAATTTAATAAAACGAATTTATTTTAAAGTGAAATTAACAGAAGTCGTCTAAAGTTCGCGTCAAACCACTTGCAGATCACTTTGGAGGCTGCTGCGCCATATCAATATATCATTTATGCGCCATAGCAATCTAATAGCCGCAACAGATAACAAAATTTAAGCACGCCTCCCCAATTTAGTCACGAGCTTCTCCGTGCTTAGGAAGTCACGTTAAGCTATTGATCTCGGCTGATATCTCGATAGTTAGTCGTTAGGTCTAGTCAGAGGCGACTTGAGAGCTGACAATAGTTTAGTCGATTGCCATATAGGTACTCGCTTCTTTTCAATGTATGAGATGTGTAAGTATTGCCCTTGCATAAATTTAAGTTTTGTATAAAAAAATGTTTACTAAAAAGGACTACAACAAAATAGATGGTTATTTGAATGACAAAAACGTATGGATGTAAAATAACTAATTAAAATTTTCATATTTATTACATTGTACCTAAATTAACTATAAGTACCTAGTTTAACAAATATTATTTTTTTGAAAAGAGTAATTGTTGAGCTTCTTGCCGGTTATTCTCGACATGATCAACATTCCGAACACGCCGGTAGAATACTGTACTGACGATTCATAAGTGCTTTTGTAAAGCTTACATGAATAAAGATAATTTATATTGTATATTGGAACGAGTCAAACCTGTAAGCATGGTGAGCGTGTGCCCGAGCGCGGACAGCTGCTTCCCAACGTTCACGTCTAGGTGGATGTCTACGCCCTCCATCTGCCACGACACGTTCAGGAACCACTTCGCGTTTTCTACAAAACAATGTCCAATGATAAGATGCGGGCTTGTTTGTTTCGGTACTTGACATGGAAAGACAAAATTGGTCACCCGTTGGGTGGTAACGTCTCGAAAGACATGTTCTTTTTTCGGAACACAGGGAACTTATCATTCATGACTAAAAAAAGAACACTCGATTATCAGATTATTTGCATTTTTCCCATGCGTCCTTCACCTTTCCTATGACACAATAATAGATAGCAGTAGTCCGCAACTTCACCCGCGTTATTTCGGGACAAAAAGTAGAATATTTTTTATGTTGATATACTGTCTCTTCTCTTTTTCTACCAAATTTTATCCAAATCTGAATTCGAACCGCAATAGTTTCTGACGTTTGTGAATTATCATTTTGAATTAGTGGGTAGTCATAGTAATGCCTTTTTCAGGAATTTTCCTCATCTAGGTAAAAGAAAATCTGGTTACCCAAAAAATTAATCGAATCGGCAATACCAATCCTTTTGTAGTCTTCAGATGCTCAAACAAGATCGCGTGTAAGACGAAAAAGTTTTTTTTTTCTTTTCTTCTTCACTGAGCTTTCGGCGGTGCGTATTACATTACTGCGAAGAGAGAACGCGGTGCAGGCCTCACCGGCTGGGGCGGAATAGCCAACAACCCGTAGTGTTGGATTGTAACACGAGTTGTACGTGTGTTGTCATGGCGACAGTGAAGGCGTCGTCGGAGTCCAGGAGTGCGTGCCGACGTTTCCTACGGGGAACTACGAAAAACTCACCGTTCCTCTTAGCGGCAGCTGTCCTGCTGCAGACCTCGTAGGTCCCTTCGGACACGCAGCAGACGTTGACGCTGGCCTCGTCCGGGTCGGGCTTCCAGTCGTCGAGCGAGGCCTCGAAGTCGTCGGCGAAGCGCAGACACAGGCCCACGAACTTGCCCTTGGACACGAGCGCGCCCGAGCTGCAGGCGCCGATCATGGTGCTCTCCAGCGTCACCACCACCGCCCCGCGGCCCTCCTCGCCGAAGCGGCCGCCCCACCCCGCCTGCCCCACACACCAACACATCACACACGCGCTCGGATTCTATGGTAAGCAGCTAAACCACTTGTACAACAGAAATAGAAAAAAAAACGACGGTAACATAAGACTGTACAAAAGTTCGTTTTCCATATTTCCCTGACCAGGAATTGAACCCGGATCCTCAGAGATGACGAGACACCAAAGTCCGGCCATATAGTCTATCGGCTACAGAGATCGTTATTGAACTTAAAACCAGTATCAGTATAACACTTTTAGTATATCATGAATTTTTAACGAGGCTTAATTAAAAAAAAGACCTAATTTTCACAAAACATTAACGTCTTTACTACTAAATATTGAATTGATTAGTTAAGGTTCAAAAAAATTACCATAGGCGGTTGGTTCAATGGCAAGCAAATGCCAATATCATCGACATTCAATTGTAAAAACAGCGTGCTTAGGTGAGGCGTCGTTATTTGAGACGTCAATGTGACCTGAAACAAAAGTCAGATGAAGATAATTATGTCAACGGATATGTATAAAAAGTATCAGCCTAGTGCAGTGATAAGACCTCCGTCATTTAATGAAGTCATCGTTACAGCAAAACATACTGGCTTTATCACCAAGCTAACGAAATGCGAGTAGGTGATCACTAACTCGAGTTACGTGCGAAAATACCAAACCATACCTTAGGGGCCGTCCATAAATCACGTGAGGCTTAAAACAGGGGGGGAGGGGTTTGACGTGGGGATCACGTGATCATTTTTAAAAAATGATCACTACGGTTGCGACGTAGTATACGTCGCTATACAACATTACCTGTGTGTCCTGTAGTTGAACGAGTGCGTAGAGTCACACTTCGGACTTTGCCGGAGTTTGCCGAGGTACTTCGCGAGTAGTGTGCAGGAGGCATAATAGACGTACCTTCTCGAAGACCTGCTGCGTGGCAGTGAGCACCTCCTTGTTCAGGTTGAGTCTCTTCTCGTTCCAGTACTCGTACGCGTTTTTGTAGTTCAGCCACACGAGGATAGCCTTGTCTATAGCCACCGGCTGGATGTAGATCAGCGGCCGCTTCAGAGTGATCAGAACTACCTCCTTGTCCTCACCGGCCACCATCTCGTCTTGGAACGCGTTGCGCATTGCTGGAATGAGGTGACATTATGAGATTTGACATAGGTCAAATCGGGAATAACTCAGCGGCGTAATTAGTTAAGTCACTTTGACATTACCATTACCGACATTGCCATAATATGTTGAAGCGATAATTACTCCACGGCTTGACTTAGTAACATATAAACATTCATACTCGATTTTATTATTTTTATAGTACTATACGTTACGATTCTGTGGTTTTCAAACATTTCTGCAACGAATGTACCACGGGCCGTTAAGTATGTAGATATAAACATATTCGGCAGAGGGCACTTACCGAAAGGCTAACGGTTGATACAGCAGAAAAATTTCATCGCCTACAATAACTTGCGGTTAGCTCAGTTGGTAAGAGCAGCACGCGCGATACGTGAAGGCCGTGGGTTCAATTCCCGCACCGCAAGGGGAGATAAAATTTTTCTGTTTCTAATATTTAAAGTTCGCTAGTACGGCGTATAGTACTATAAAAATAATAAAATCGATTAAGATGCCAGGTGTCTTCGATTCTGTGGTTTTCAAACATTTCTGCAACGAATGTACCACGGGCCGTTAAGTATGTAGATATAAACATATTCGGCAGAGGGCACTTACCGAAAGGCTAACGGTTGATACAGCAGAAAAATTTCATCGCCTACAATAACTTGCGGTTAGCTCAGTTGGTAAGAGCAGCACGCGCGATACGTGAAGATCGTGGGTTCAATTCCCGCACCGCAAGGGGAGATAAAATTTTTCTGTTTCTAATATTTAAACATTCATACATCCATAATTGGCTACTTGACAGTGTTAACAATAAAATATAAAAAGTGTTTGATATGTTAGCTTATTAGTTAAGTAATCATTTTACATTTTTACTTTTTAATTAAAAGCATAGTTAGTATTTTATTTTTGCAAAATAAATTTTAGTTTTTTTTATCTGTGGAACAAAAGAACCGAAACGGAAACCACGATTGCAATTCGGAAATGACAGCTGTCGGCGAAAATTGTTTATTTTAATGTGGCGAAGCAATGATTATTTTACCGATTAAATTGAATTATTGTGTCTCTAATCGTATAAAGAATTTATTGAAACATTTTCCGTTTATCTTAATTAAGTCGTTCCTATGCGTATCGGTTCGTTGTCTAGGACGTTGACGTCATAATTGCAACAGTGAAGCGACTAGGCGTTTTCGCGCGCTTTTTAAATGTGTTACACAAAATCTTATTTTTCTCTGGTTATTTAGATTATTTCCAGATAAATCGGATTGCTTGGGATATAAAATGAACGGGCGCACATTTTACAATACTTTTTCAAAAACTGTCAAGTAGCCAATTATACGTCCTACTAAAATTGCAAACGCAAAAGGTTGTCAAATTGTATGGTTGTGCAGGTATCTAGATGTATGAATGTATTTTATTATTCTTTCACGCAAAAACTACCGAACGGATTTTGATGAAATTTGGTAGGTAGAGAGATGATATACAAGATTAACTATAAAATATTATTTTTATAACGCAAATGTAGTTGTGGCCAACAGCTTATACAAAAAACATTGTTGTACTTTGTACATTTGCGAAAATATAATTTGTGGTAGAATTAATATTGAGTCATTTTGATCAGTCTTACAACAAAAGTGACATTCGTAATTTAAGGCCCAATACGAAGCAATTGACATTACCCGTTTCGCGGCGAACCGCGCGCCATCTATTGAACGCATTTGGCATTAGCTCGTGCTAGCGCAGCACGAGTGTGCGGTGCTAGTACGAACGAATGCCATGTAGTACTAATACAATAGAGACAGCATTGCGTACGTATTAATTTATTAAATCTTACTACTTTGTAATATTAGTAAGTACCAATAGATTATCAATTTTGTACTTTATTCGTTACATACATACAAACATATCGATGGCTCCAACGAATAAACGTGCAAACGAAAAACTACAACTTTTCAGGAAACCATAAAAACGTTTGAAATCACATTACTTTAATGACGTAATGAATAGATATATTTAATGTATAAATTATATTAAAGGTTAAACATATTTCAGCTCATATATTTTTTAAGAAAATAAATCTATCGATTTTCTCAGTATTCAAGAAAAAACATAATTTTATTATTCTAGTGAAAAATTTGTGACTTGTTAACAGAACTGTATCACTGCACGTTTATTCGTGTCATAAATGAAGCATAAACAAGTGTAGTAAAACGGTGCACGGTTATTCTACAGATTAGTAAAAGATAATAATTCTATATTAGGATAGCTGTATTAAAATTTTTGCGGTTTGCAATGAAGCATAACTAATAAAAGTAGCTTCCATTTTTACACGAATAATCGTCTTTTTTTTTTAAAGGAGTTATTACCCAGAGGAAAGGTTAGACACAAGCGGCAGATTGATTTAACACGTTTATTTTGGTGTACTCAAAGAAACAAATATATTCAATAGTATAGCTGGGCATTAACTTGTTAATCCGTTAATCGTTAATTAACGAAGTTAACATTTTGAGTAACGGATTAACTTTTAAGTTAACTTTAAAAACCGTTAACGGACTCATTAACTTCCGTTAATAATCAGGAAGTCCGTTAATCGTTCATCCAATGCCTACTATTCACTGCATGGCAGCGAGTGCGAGTGAGAAAGCTGCGAATAGATTCATTTTGTTAATTTGATTTCAACATGTCGGATCGGGAAGGTTTCTCCGGAAACCGTACGGTTTGGCTTAAGTTTTTATTGGACCGCTTCGTAACGTTTTACATAGTCCCCCCTCCCCCCCCCCCCCAAATCACGTTACGTAATACTCGAACGCTCCATAAATTACTGACAGTGATCATTTGCGTGTGGATAATCTAGACTAATATTATAGAGATGAAAACTTTGTTTGTTTGTAATGAATAGGCTCAAAAACTACTGGACCGTTTTTAAAAACTCTTTCACCATTCAAAAGCGACATTATTCAAGAGTAATATAGGCTAAATTTTATTTTGGAAAAAATTTGGTTTCATAAAGTATTTGGGTTTTTCGGAGACAAGGTGGAAAAAATCAACCAGAAAAGTTACTTATTTCGCTGCCTAAACTATAAAAGAACCATAAAATGTTCTAATTAATTGTAGATTTATGGAAAAGTTTATGGAAAAGAAGGAAAAAGTATGTAATAACATTTAAAGTAAAGAAAAAGAGATGAAATAGGAAGTAATGCATTTTCAAAGTTTTATTATATTAATGCAGAATGTTTATGAGATAAACAACAAATCCTTTAATTAAAAATCACTATACTTACCAAGTTAAAATCTAGACTAATATTATAAATGAGAAAGTAACTCAGTCTGTCTGTTTGTCTGTCCGGCTTTGACGCCTAAACCACTGAACAGATTTTGATGATTTTTGGTATGAGTAGGTAACCGTTGAACCTCTAGAACGGATATAGGCTACTTTTTGTTTTGAAAATGAGGGGGAAAGAGGTAATACCGCCCGTAAAAGTTAATATGGAAAAATAATTACTTTTTAAATTAGGGATATGAAATTTGGCACAAAACTCAACATTCAAAACATAGCTCAAAACTTGGCTTAAATATGGACTACTTTGGTTTTGAATATTAGGGGAGACGGGGAGGGCTAACAGCGAACATGAAAATAGATACATATATGTCGCAGTCATCTGGTTTAATCAGCTATTTGATTGGATCACTAGCGCGTTCATTGAATCACGACGTTTAATTGAATGACTAAAGGACAACTTAAAGAGATATTTCTTGACAAGCTTGAGCGTCTTCAAAACTTTTGTATCCGCATCATCTTCGGCCTACGCAAGTATGACCATGTCTCTGAATTTCGAGCTCAGCTTAAATGGCTTCCTATACGTCAACGCCGTGACCTTCACGTTTTATCTCTCCTATTTAATGTTCTATTTATTCCTCTTGCTCCTCCCTATCTTAAAGAACGATTCCGTTTCTTGCAGCTCAACCAGGAACGTGACATGCGGTCCTCCCGTAAACTTCTCCTTACTTTTCCTACTCCTTCTTCTGAATATTATTCCCAATCCTTCACTATCCAATCAATTCGCTTATGGAATTCTTTACCTTTATCTATCAGATTATCTGAGACCCTTCCCATTTTTTAACTCAGGGTTAAATCGTACTTCCTCTCACTTAATGAATGTTAATTTATGTCCTCTATCTATAATTCCAGCTGGGCATGTTGGTTGTCAGTAATTTTCATACACTTATCCTACTTATTAACATTATTATTGTTATTATTATTATTTTTTTTTTGAGTCAAAACTTTACTTGATTTTATATATGTTAAATATGTTTATTTGTATATATATATATATATATATTTGTATATATTTATAATGTTATATATTTATGAGTTTATGTATGTTTATCATGTTAAACTACGAAATAATTCTAAAATAAAAACTGTATTTATGTTGCACGGCCGTACCCATTTCTCGCCATCTACTATTTCCTCTACCTTAAGGTTGTCTGGAAGAGATCGCTTTCTAGCGATAAGACCGCCTAAATTGTACTATAATTTTTCTGTAAAACCTATTTCTGTAAAGATTTTGTGCAATAAAGTATATCTATCTATCTATCTAACTCGTCAAATTGTTTAATATAACGTTCAACTTCTTGACTGAACGTCATTTAGCATAGTCGTTGAATGGGACATAGCTGACTTTTTAATGTTTGATTAAGGTGACCATAAGTTCACCACTTAAAAGATAACTAAATTTAGATAAAAAAAATGAAGACATGACATAACACACCCTAATAAGATTTTTAATGTATTAACAATTTTAAGTCTTAAGACAATTAGGCTAAAAAAATATTTTTTTACGAATAAATCACTTTATATCTCAATTTCACTCTAAAAATTATCAACACAGTGCTATTCGATTATATCTGTACCAGCTGTTTGACGCCATCTTTGTTTTGATGAGCACTAACGCCGCAGTGGAAAAAAAATAAACTAAATTACAATCACCTGACTGATTACGTCCGCTATGTTCAAAGGGCTATGTTACAATCCGCTAACTTGTTAGACGTTCAGTGAGTCTTATTCATTCAACGTTCGGCCTAGTCATTCAATTAAATGTCGTCATTTAATAAACACGCTAGTGATTGAATCAAATAGCTGTTTCAACCAGATGACTGCGACATATATATGGAAAACCCTGTAGTCCACGCGAACGTAGTCGTAACAGCTAGTACCTATTAGGTAAATTTAAAAAATGTACTGAGCAGTGCAGTGAACAAACCCCATGGATTTGGATAATCAAAGACATGGAATCGGATTCCAGGTCCTGGTGAGAATCGATAACCATTCATTCATCTATTTGGATTATATTTTAACGGATTAACGATTAACGTTAACTTGCGTTAATTCTTCAGAAATGTAACGTTTTAACGATTAACGAAGCTAACTTTTTTATTAACGGATTAACGATTAACGAAGTTAACTATTTGATTAACGGTGCCCAGCTATGTTCAATAGACGCGTGTTTTGTTATTCATGTGATATGAAGGTATTTAATTTACCTACAATAAACGAATTTTGTGCTATAAAAGTCTTATTTTAAGTCCAAAATTTACAAAAAAAAATGTGTAGGCGTATCATAGGCCATTAAAACGAAAAAAACGAAAAAAAAATTTATGGGCAAGAGCTCTTACGTACGAAAAATAACTTTACGTACTTTGAAATTATTGTTCTTGTGAGTCTTACAAAATGTCGTTGTAAAAATTACAAAAATAAAAAATTAAAAACTTCATTCTGTTTTCTCCATAGTGGGGGTTAGGTCCTGAGTGTGTTAATTCTTACTAGACAATTCCAAGCAGTCAATCATACCCCTATGACAATATATGACATTATTTGCCGTCTCTGTGTTTGCACTTCCTCTGTTCATTATTTTCCGATATGTGAATTTCGTCGACTCGCGTGCAATACCGTGTAATGACATTTACCCGTAAGTTCTAATTTGGATTGAAATAATATGAAATAACAGACAAATTTAATCTTTATGGCAAATGCTACATACGCGGTATTGCACGCGCGTCGACGATTTGCATTTTTGAGTTTCTCACTTGCCTAGAAACGTATAAATGATCAGTTTGGCTATTGTAAATAAGTAAAACCGGCCAAAAGTGTGTCGGTCCACGCTCAGTGTAGGGTTCCGTAGTTTTTAAAGCATCACAATATTTAAGTATCCTTAAATTACAACTTTAGTTAAAAAAATATTTTTTCAAAAATTTCAAAAACGATTAAACCCTATCTTGAACCTGATGTTCAAAATAATTTTCCTAGAAAGCCTTTATGCAGTTCTATATTCCAGATTTTTTTCTTACTTTTTGACTTATGGTTCAAAAGTTAGAGGGGGGGGGGGACACAATTTTATTTTCTTTTGCAGCGATTATTTCCCAAAATATTAAAAATATAAAAAAATGATCTTATTAAACCCCTGTTCATTTTTAAATACCTATCCAACGATACATCACATGTTGGGATTGAAATTTTTAAATACCTATCCAACGATACATCACATGTTGGGATTGAAATAAAAAAAAATCACACCCCAATTTACGTGTAGAGGGGGTACCCTTTTTTTTTGTGCGGGGGGAAATGCTTGGCGCACCGTACCGTCACCCGAGGGAGGTGACGGCGTGTGTGGGACTCTCCTGCCCTAAAAAGGACAGGCCTACCCACTAAATTTCATCTTTCTAGTGCAAACGGTTTCTGAGAGTATCCTCGGACGGACAGACAGATAGACAGACATGGCGAAACTATAAGGGTTCCTAGTCGACTACGGAACCCTAAAAATGCAGCCTAAGCAGCCTCCCAACAAAAAAGTATTTTACAAAAAATATAATCTCAAAATGGAATTTTCGCAATTCGAGCTGCGTTGTTGTAATAAACTCTTTTTATTTTAGCCCTTAGGTAATATTTATTTCTTTTCCTAACATTATTTCACCGTTATAGTAAAGACTACGCGTGTAAACCAATTTATTTACTATTTTCAAAACAGACAACTAACTGCCGTCACCTGTCAACACTACACATCGAAGCACCTGAACGGCAAACTTTCATATCTAAGAATTATGCAATTCAGTGCAATTCAATCAGGCGTTTGTGTTTAAAATGAATTATTTTAATAACTAATAGATTATATAAAAAATTAAGAAGGCGGCGACCTTTGGAATCACAATCCTAACATTTTTTAGTAAAAATATTTTTTTCTAAGTATATATTTACAGAGCTTTGGAAGAAAAATAATTTGAAGAAATCATTTTTTTACATTTTTTAAAAACGGTATAATTTTTATATATTCATTTATTTTAAAATTTCAAGAAGGCGGCGACCTTGTAAAATATTTGAATAAACGTACAAAAAGTGATTTAATGCTTAGAATTACTTGAGGTCATCGTTGTAGTGAACAGAAATACATGAAGTTTCGCTAATTCTCTTCGTATTGGGCCTTAAGTGGCTAAACTTACCAATTCTAGTGTTGAAGAAGGCATACTGCTGGAATTCTGGCTCCGCCTCATCGAACATTGCATTGCGAATCAGTTGACCGAGACTTAGATTTACGTCCACCTAAAAATATAAATACATTTTTAGCGTAATTTAATGATTTTATAGCTGACGTTGTATTCGATTTTGGGTGCCTGGTATAATAAAAGTATGTACTAAAAGTGGAACTACTTTCTCTTAGCCAGGAGTTTTGTGCTGGAGGATCACGATCTTCAAGTAAAAAGATCTTATAATAGTAATATAGCGTTGATTTTTTTTAATTTGATCGGCGACGTCTTGGTGCTCATAATAATTTTGACCTTCACGGTGCAGGACTGGACAACTTTTGTAGAGAGTATCGACAATTTTACGAAGGTGTTTAGTCTGTGCCAAAAGAAGGGATTTGCTGAAAAAATTGTTGGACAGCGCATAGTTAGTTGTGTTGTGGGTGTCTGTAGATGTCGGTTCAGACGGTTGTCGTGCAAGGCGCGGTACCTGTGCCCTCGCGAAGAGGCGCAGGTCGTGCGGCTGCGAGGCCTGCGGCACGTTCTGTACGCGGTTGGACAGCTCGAACTCTGAGTTAGTTGTGTTGTGGGTGTCTGTAGATGTCGGTTCAGACGGTTGTCGTGCAAGGCGCGGTACCTGTGCCCTCGCGAAGAGGCGCAGGTCGTGCGGCTGCGAGGCCTGCGGCACGTTCTGTACGCGGTTGGACAGCTCGAACTCTGAGTTAGTTGTGTTGTGGGTGTCTGTAGATGTCGGTTCAGACGGTTGTCGTGCAAGGCGCGGTACCTGTGCCCTCGCGAAGAGGCGCAGGTCGTGCGGCTGCGAGGCCTGCGGCACGTTCTGTACGCGGTTGGACAGCTCGAACTCTGAGTTAGTTGTGTTGTGGGTGTCTGTAGATGTCGGTTCAGACGGTTGTCGTGCAAGGCGCGGTACCTGTGCCCTCGCGAAGAGGCGCAGGTCGTGCGGCTGCGAGGCCTGCGGCACGTTCTGTACGCGGTTGGACAGCTCGAACTCTGAGTTAGTTGTGTTGTGGGTGTCTGTAGATGTCGGTTCAGACGGTTGTCGTGCAAGGCGCGGTACCTGTGCCCTCGCGAAGAGGCGCAGGTCGTGCGGCTGCGAGGCCTGCGGCACGTTCTGTACGCGGTTGGACAGCTCGAACTCTGAGTTAGTTGTGTTGTGGGTGTCTGTAGATGTCGGTTCAGACGGTTGTCGTGCAAGGCGCGGTACCTGTGCCCTCGCGAAGAGGCGCAGGTCGTGCGGCTGCGAGGCCTGCGGCACGTTCTGTACGCGGTTGGACAGCTCGAACTCTGAGTTAGTTGTGTTGTGGGTGTCTGTAGATGTCGGTTCAGACGGTTGTCGTGCAAGGCGCGGTACCTGTGCCCTCGCGAAGAGGCGCAGGTCGTGCGGCTGCGAGGCCTGCGGCACGTTCTGTACGCGGTTGGACAGCTCGAACTCTGAGTTAGTTGTGTTGTGGGTGTCTGTAGATGTCGGTTCAGACGGTTGTCGTGCAAGGCGCGGTACCTGTGCCCTCGCGAAGAGGCGCAGGTCGTGCGGCTGCGAGGCCTGCGGCACGTTCTGTACGCGGTTGGACAGCTCGAACTCGACGGCGCCCGTCTCCAGGCGCACGGCGCTGTTGCTCGGCGTCGTCGCCGTCAGCTGGATGCGCTGCACACACACTAATACGTCAGCCATATATACAGCGCTCCTGAGCACAGCCTATTTATTCACAAAACGTCGAAATCTGATCAGAATTCGGTATATTTTTCTTTTTGACCGCTCCAATCTGGTTTAAAGAATATTGTTGTTGTATTGTTATTTTTATTACTGAGTTTGTTATGTGTCAGGGCATTTATAGAAATGTATTTAAGTATGTATTATTTTTAAAACACATAAAGTTACGCCGAAGTAAAAGTTTTACTTACTTTAATTCTAATGATGAGTGAGAACAATATTCTGCTGAGCGCTGACGTAGAGGCTTCTTCTTCGTTCCACAACGGGACTGGTTTCTCACCACCGTATACTTTTTGTACTACTTCATTCACCTCCTAAACAACGGACATTACAAGATATTTATACATGTTTACTAAACATTTTTACAAACAACACGAATTTTTTCCCTAATTACAAATGTTAATAATTACGTTGGTAATATTTATAAAAGAATTATTTATATAAACCGAACGAAGCTATCTTGTCTTAGGTTACAACGATGTAACATATGGTAAATTCAATATCACTCATAAGATTTATATTACTGATCTTATTATATTATAAGGCATGTATGTTCTTTATTAAAATTGATTAAAGGGTTACCTTCATGAAGACCTTCTGCACGAAGACCAAATGGTTGAGCAGGTCGGTGGAGAGCGTGTGCTCGAAGAGGCCGATGTCTGCGGTGGCGGCCAGGTACCTGCCGGCGCGCAGCACGACGCCCTCGCTCGCCAGAGGCGTGGCGGCGGGCGTGGCCGGCGTGGCGGGGGCGGGGCCGGGGGCGGGGCCGGGGCAGGGGGCGGGGCAGGGGGCGGGGCCGGGGGCGGGGCCAGCCCCGGCGTGCTCGGCCACGCGCGCGCGCACCTGCACGGCGGGCAGCGCCACCGACGCCGCCGCGGGGAGCTTCGCCTCGCTCACCTGTGAATAGTACTTATTTACTGACCAATCAAACACACGGAAAATATTTCCAATCATAGACATCAACATAGACGTTTTAATTTTAACGTTTATGAATAAGGGGGCAGGTCACCCAAATAAGCGTCAAATGAGGTAAACTTCATTTCCCTTAAGAATTTCCGCCTTGCTCACACAAATATGACATGGTTTCTTGCTTACCCTTACGAGAAGCAAACTTTAACTTTCACGGCCCAAAATAACCATTAGTTATTGGTTTGAACATGAAAACTAAATTATCTACGCGACTTGACCAACAAAAAAAGAAACGGTTTCTATAAAACAACCAATATTTAAAACCTTAAATTTACTATTATTATTTTAAGACCGCAGCCAAATAACAATCACTTACATTAGTAGCAGGGGTCAAGCCTTCAAGGCAAGGGTGACAAGTCCAGTAACTAATTATGTCGTACTTGTCACCCTTAAGCTAGCACTTAACATCAGGTGGGATGAGGTCAATCTTGAAGTGCAATAAAAAAAAATATCATCTAATAACTTTGGCATTAAAGTACTCTAATATATTTTTCCATAAACGTTCCGTAAATGTTTTATTAAAAAAAAATAAAAAAAAGGCCCAAAACCTTGATTATAACCCAAAAATCAGGTTTTACGGAAATATTTACCATTAAAATGTACATACCTGTAGCTTTGTGACGAAGCTGAGCGAGTGCTGCGGCAGGTCGACGGTGAAGTGCGCCTTGAGGCCGGTCACGCCCGAGCTGTGCACGTGCTCCATCTTGTACTGCGCCTGCAGCGACGGCAGCAGCGCCGCCGTGATGCTGAGGCTCTGGAACACGCGCAAAAAATTCAGCTTTATTTGTTATTAAAAGTTGAGTTTCTTGCCAGGATCTTCTCTGTAAGTTACAGTTTCCGAAGCGGAAGTAGTGTCATTTGCATGATATAGACAATTCATAAATATTACTGATGTAGTTAACAAAAAAAATGAACCCAATAATCTCCTAGACACTAGCCAATTAAAAAAGTTTTCTAGTCGGTAAGTTACTAGAAAAAATGTTTTTGGTACTTATTAGAAAAAACCTCGGTAGGTTAGGTGGGCGTCCAAAGCACGAAAAGCCAGAGTTTTAAGTGGGGGCTACCGCGCGTATAAAATTCGCTAGATGAAACTACGGGGGCGTGAGATCCAACTGCTTCGTGATTGGTGATTAACATGTCATGGTGACACATCTGTCAATGTCATGTCAAAAGTAACCCATCGTGTAGCAGTTGGACCTCACGTCCCCATTGCCTTAATTTTTTTTTAACTGGCTAGCGTCAACGAGATTGCTGGATTCGATGACTTTTTTTAATAGTGTTTGTTGGTTAGATTATATCGATAGTCTGATGCATATATCCTTTCATTAGTATGTTAATCTGGCGCATTAATTTATTTAACTAATGCCGCAATAACCAATATAACTTCAGCGTCTACACCTGCCATGATATAATTATGCTACGCAGAACACGCTGTCGCACTCGCAAGTCTGTATATAGAATAGGGACTACTGCGCATATAAAATCCGTTAGATGACACTAAGTGGGCGTGCGGTTCAACTGTTACATGATTGGTTATTTTCGACATGATATTGACAGATGTGTCACCATGCGATGATAATCACCAATCACGAAGTAGTTGGCAAGCACGCCCACGTAGTGACATCTAGCGAATTTTAAATGCGCGTTAGTCTGCATTCAAGCGTTTATCAAGGTCAAATGTGTAAAGGAACCTGCAACACGATGGAGAACTGCAGATGCAGCGGCTGCAGCAGCGGGTCGGCGACGCGGTGGGGCGGAGGCGGGCGCGGGGGCGGCACGCGCGGGGCGGCCTCGTCCTCGCCGGGCGCCGGGGGGGGCGCCGGGGGGGCCGGGGTCGGCGCCAGGGGGGGGCCTCCGCCTTCGCGCGACAGCCGCGACGACGTGCGGGTCACGCCTAGTTCCTGATAACAATCAAATTGATCAAGTGTCAACGTCTGCCACTGCCTACTTTAGCGCTTATGGAGCACCGACATTTTTATTTGGTTTTCTCCCGTAAGTCAAGATCATAAGGTTTAATTTGAGGTAGTAATAAGTCGACGCGCACGCTGCCGATGCTGACGAGCCCGGTGGCGCCCTGCCGCCCCGCCTCCCACGAGTACAGCGCCTGCGACTTGTACCTGCAGAGTGGAGGAGAGCTGGCGGCTGGAGCGCGTCATGACGCCGTGCAGCGCGACCGGGTGCTGCGGCAGGTCGACGCGCACGCTGCCGATGCTGACGAGCCCGGTGGCGCCCTGCCGCCCCGCCTCCCACGAGTACAGCGCCTGCGACTTGTACCTGCAGAGTGGAGGAGAGCTGGCGGCTGGAGCGCGTCATGACGCCGTGCAGCGCGACCGGGTGCTGCGGCAGGTCGACGCGCACGCTGCCGATGCTGACGAGCCCGGTGGCGCCCTGCCGCCCCGCCTCCCACGAGTACAGCGCCTGCGACTTGTACCTGCAGAGTGGAGGAGAGCTGGCGGCTGGAGCGCGTCATGACGCCGTGCAGCGCGACCGGGTGCTGCGGCAGGTCGACGCGCACGCTGCCGATGCTGACGAGCCCGGTGGCGCCCTGCCGCCCCGCCTCCCACGAGTACAGCGCCTGCGACTTGTACCTGCAGAGTGGAGGAGAGCTGGCGGCTGGAGCGCGTCATGACGCCGTGCAGCGCGACCGGGTGCTGCGGCAGGTCGACGCGCACGCTGCCGATGCTGACGAGCCCGGTGGCGCCCTGCCGCCCCGCCTCCCACGAGTACAGCGCCTGCGACTTGTACCTGCAGAGTGGAGGAGAGCTGGCGGCTGGAGCGCGTCATGACGCCGTGCAGCGCGACCGGGTGCTGCGGCAGGTCGACGCGCACGCTGCCGATGCTGACGAGCCCGGTGGCGCCCTGCCGCCCCGCCTCCCACGAGTACAGCGCCTGCGACTTGTACCTGCAGAGTGGAGGAGAGCTGGCGGCTGGAGCGCGTCATGACGCCGTGCAGCGCGACCGGGTGCTGCGGCAGGTCGACGCGCACGCTGCCGATGCTGACGAGCCCGGTGGCGCCCTGCCGCCCCGCCTCCCACGAGTACAGCGCCTGCGACTTGTACCTGCAGAGTGGAGGAGAGCTGGCGGCTGGAGCGCGTCATGACGCCGTGCAGCGCGACCGGGTGCTGCGGCAGGTCGACGCGCACGCTGCCGATGCTGACGAGCCCGGTGGCGCCCTGCCGCCCCGCCTCCCACGAGTACAGCGCCTGCGACTTGTACCTGCAGAGTGGAGGAGAGCTGGCGGCTGGAGCGCGTCATGACGCCGTGCAGCGCGACCGGGTGCTGCGGCAGGTCGACGCGCACGCTGCCGATGCTGACGAGCCCGGTGGCGCCCTGCCGCCCCGCCTCCCACGAGTACAGCGCCTGCGACTTGTACCTGCAGAGTGGAGGAGAGCTGGCGGCTGGAGCGCGTCATGACGCCGTGCAGCGCGACCGGGTGCTGCGGCAGGTCGACGCGCACGCTGCCGATGCTGACGAGCCCGGTGGCGCCCTGCCGCCCCGCCTCCCACGAGTACAGCGCCTGCGACTTGTACCTGCAGAGTGGAGGAGAGCTGGCGGCTGGAGCGCGTCATGACGCCGTGCAGCGCGACCGGGTGCTGCGGCAGGTCGACGCGCACGCTGCCGATGCTGACGAGCCCGGTGGCGCCCTGCCGCCCCGCCTCCCACGAGTACAGCGCCTGCGACTTGTACCTGCAGAGTGGAGGAGAGCTGGCGGCTGGAGCGCGTCATGACGCCGTGCAGCGCGACCGGGTGCTGCGGCAGGTCGACGCGCACGCTGCCGATGCTGACGAGCCCGGTGGCGCCCTGCCGCCCCGCCTCCCACGAGTACAGCGCCTGCGACTTGTACCTGCAGAGTGGAGGAGAGCTGGCGGCTGGAGCGCGTCATGACGCCGTGCAGCGCGACCGGGTGCTGCGGCAGGTCGACGCGCACGCTGCCGATGCTGACGAGCCCGGTGGCGCCCTGCCGCCCCGCCTCCCACGAGTACAGCGCCTGCGACTTGTACCTGCAGAGTGGAGGAGAGCTGGCGGCTGGAGCGCGTCATGACGCCGTGCAGCGCGACCGGGTGCTGCGGCAGGTCGACGCGCACGCTGCCGATGCTGACGAGCCCGGTGGCGCCCTGCCGCCCCGCCTCCCACGAGTACAGCGCCTGCGACTTGTACCTGCAGAGTGGAGGAGAGCTGGCGGCTGGAGCGCGTCATGACGCCGTGCAGCGCGACCGGGTGCTGCGGCAGGTCGACGCGCACGCTGCCGATGCTGACGAGCCCGGTGGCGCCCTGCCGCCCCGCCTCCCACGAGTACAGCGCCTGCGACTTGTACCTGCAGAGTGGAGGAGAGCTGGCGGCTGGAGCGCGTCATGACGCCGTGCAGCGCGACCGGGTGCTGCGGCAGGTCGACGCGCACGCTGCCGATGCTGACGAGCCCGGTGGCGCCCTGCCGCCCCGCCTCCCACGAGTACAGCGCCTGCGACTTGCCCACGTTCACCCGGACCACGGTCCTGTTAGACACCACGTGCATTCATTACAGATACTAAGCGAGTTCACGAAACAGAGTAAATGGAGTTAATGTTCCACCCAACCGTCACTATACAGTTACCTACTTAAAAATAATATTTAAGAGGTAGGTCGGAAAATTGAAAATTCATGGGGAAGCCACTAGTTTATTATATAAATAGATAAAAAATATTAAATCCTAATCAAAATTTGTAAATTGATGATGATGATAAAGCAAATATAAAGTCTCGCTCATAAAAAAAGGATTTTCCATAGTATAATATTGGTGGTAACTGATGATAAAATTTTAAGGCGAATAACTTAATTATTCACATCAAAAGTTTGTCACATTCGTTTATCTGTGCTATGTAAGATTATGAATTAACTAGTTGCTGACCCTAACATCATTTGCGAAATTTATACACGTTAATAACGTTAGTGAATTTTATTCGATATCTTGACTACTGAACAGCGGCATCATACTGACTGGTGGTTGGGGGCGACTCCCTCGAGCAGCACGATGCAGGTGCGGCCGAGGTTGCCGGTGAGCGACCACTGCCTGGACCGCGACGCGGACAGCGACGCCTGCAGCGACGTGATCTCCGCCTCTAGTTTTAGTCCGGACAGGGACGCGAGAAGACGCGTGCGGTGGATCCTGGATATATACACACGTAACAGTTTCTAAGTTTGTATGAAATACTAACTGTGCCTGCGATATCGTTGACGTGGATATACTTTCATGGACGGTATATATGTATTTTAGTATCTTATAAGTAATTTAAAGGTATTAAAATCGTAAAAGGGGATTTTATGTTACATCGGTCACATAGACTTTTTGCAAATTATCATTAAAATGCTATTTTATAATGCGTTGAAACTATTTCACAGTCAGTGACCACACTGAGTGGAAATTTAATTTTTACTGATCACCAGATCAGTAAAATTGAGACGTCCCAATGTGCAATGTTTACTAAAAATCAATGAAGTAATCATGATTTGGTAGGTATTTACAAAACATCTCAATTGCCTAGCCAGTGCACATCGGTATTAGTATATCCTACAGACGTAGGAGGAGGACGCGTCGTGCACGCACCTGGCCCGGCCGACGAGCACGAGCGCGAGGTGCGCGAGCTGGTCGCGCGACGACCCCCGCGCGCGGCCGCGGCACGCCTCCGGCAGCTCGCGGGACACGGAGAACCTGCACACGACCAAACACACACATACCAGCTTCACTTAACTTGCCCATAAACTAGCCGAAGCGCGGACTGGAAACTAAATCCAACAATTCAAGACATTTTGAAAAAATATATAATTCAGTAAAACAATTATTCCACTTAATCCGTCAGTTAAATTTAAAAAAAAGCGTCACCGTACAGTGTCGCTCACCTGTGCGTGATAGTCTCGGCGTCGGGCATGTTCGCGTACAGCTCCAGCAGCAGGTACACCGTCCGCCAGCAGCGCGGTGCGAGCACCTTGTCGCCGGTGACCGTACAGTGTCGCTCACCTGTGCGTGATAGTCTCGGCGTCGGGCATGTTCGCGTACAGCTCCAGCAGCAGGTACACCGTCCGCCAGCAGCGCGGTGCGAGCACCTTGTCGCCGGTGACCGTACAGTGTCGCTCACCTGTGCGTGATAGTCTCGGCGTCGGGCATGTTCGCGTACAGCTCCAGCAGCAGGTACACCGTCCGCCAGCAGCGCGGTGCGAGCACCTTGTCCCCGGCACCGGTCACCGCCGGTGTGCTGGGCGCTACTATGGGCACGACGGCCGGGGGGGACACGCCCGCGGGGAACATCGGCGTGTGCGCACCCTCGTTCAGCGAGCTATAACCTGAAAACGAGCATAGCACTTACTTTGCAAGACACAAATCAGTTTTACCTAGATCAACGCGGTAAAGTAATTTGTTTAATTTTCCAACTTTTTAGAAAAGAAAATAATTATAATAGAGATCTATAAACGTGAGCACGACCCTGGTATAAATACCGTAACTTCGTATTGGCTAGGCTTAGTAATCCTGGCCTGTTTTAATAAAAAAAATATCAAAACAGGCCACGATTACTAGGCCCAGCTATATTTATACAAGGAAAAATCAAATACGTATTACATCAACTATGTCCTAAAAAAATAAACCAGGAAAATTATGATTACATCACCTTTACGCTACGTATTATGTAATCCCACTTACCAAGCTTTCCTTTAACACTTTTTCCTGTCGAACGCAATTTTTGCGCGAAGGACTGCGGCCTTGACCGGGTCTGATGCGTCGCGTGGCCCCCGTGACCCACGGTGGCGGCACTCAGCTTGTGCTGGCTCAGCGAGGGGGTCACGGGCCCCAGGTCCGTCACTAGCACGGGGGGCACATCCCACTTCGGATCTAGGGCGCTGTACTGAGATTCTTTGTCTAGCGATGTCACGCTCACTAGGTTCTCTCTGAAGTCTGAAACTAAAATTGATGCATCAGTATCGAGTCACAACCTTCATAGCAGTGAGGTTAGAATGGCGTCGCGCGATCGCTGAGGTCCCGAAATCGATTCAATACAAGCCTTCAAACTGTATTGAAACTCTTTCACTCCCATTCATTTTGTTGCCGCGAGCGTGACATTACGTCAAAAATTATTTTTAAAACTTACTTCAGTTACATAAGGTTAAAATTGGATTAGACTATATGACACTTAGGCCTTGTTCCAATGCTTGAGTTGATATACATACAGAAACCTATGACGTCAGCACAATAATTTGTTTGTATATGCTTAGAACTGTGGAACAAAATTATTGATGGAAGTATTTACCTGAAGAGGAGGTATGTTTGTTCTGCCTGTGCGATATCTTGGTCTGCGTGCGCAGCTCGGTCTGCGCGTCCTTCACGTTCTGGTACATGTTGCTAATCTGATGCAAGAGCCGCAGGAGGGGCATATTCACCTGACACAAACATAAACTTCCTCTGTATCTTGTGAACTATCCTACTACTATTATAAAGGCGAAAGTTTGTAAGTATGGATGTATGGATGTTTGTTACTCTTTCACGCAAAAACTACAAAACGGATTTGGATACAATTTGGTAGGAAGACAGATGACATACTAGATTAACATATAGGATACTTTTTATCCCGAAATAACGCGGGCGAAGTCGCGGGCAACAGCTAGTAAGATATACATTTTAAAAAATATTACCATAGTTCGACCTTTTATAATAGATTTTTCTAATAATTAATAATTATTAGAAAAACTTTTTGTGCGCTTTTATTTACAACATAAGAGCGGTCAAAGTCAAATACTGTTATGTTGACTATATCTATTATGTCTATGATTTCGCCATTTAAATATGAAAATTATATGTTACATGGCCGTACCAATTTGCCGCCATTTACTATTTCCTCATCCTTAAGGTTGTCTGGAAGAGATCGCTTCCTAGCGTTAAGACCGCCTAAATTGTACTATAATTCATCTGTAAAACCTATTTCTGTAAAGTTTTGTGCAATAAAGTATATCTATCTATCTATCACACTGATGTCAATATAAGGCAAATACTGGTTTGAAATTTATTTTTATTGTTGTTTTTTTTATGTCAAGAAATCGCACGCCTAAGCGTCACGTCTGCCCATCGACAGCTGCAGTGCCAAAGTTTCTGGTACAAAAACTTGTTTTTTTTTAATAATAAAACTGATGTCAAAACAGCCAGATGTGTACCTATTGCTTTCAAATTTCGAACATTTTGGCAATTTTTATAAATAATTGTGCATATTGGGCAAAAATATCGATATATTGAAATATGAATATTTCTTGGGTGATTATATCGATATATTGGAAAAATATCGATACGATAAATATCCGATATTTTTTTTCAGCTATTATGATGCTGAGTGCCCTTAAGCTAGGATCTCATTACCACCATAACATCAGGCGTGATGAGGTCAATCTTAAAAAGTAATATAAAAAAAATGATGTATGTTGTTCTGGTTACCTGCTGCGATATGAATCGCACGCTGATGTTGAAGTTGATCATAGTGCTGATGTGCTTCTTGAGCTGGCCGCGCGATATATACAGTACGTTCTGCCGCTGGATTAGGTCGTCTACAGCCATGTCCGCCACCTTCTTCAGGTCCACGTCTATAGACACCTTCTCGCAGAGGAACGCCGGTGTCTCAGAAGGAATGTCGACGTAACTTGGGTTACCTGAATGGTGTCGAAAAGAAAATAGCCATTTAAATAATTATAGTTAAGTATTGTTACCTATTTCAAGTTTATTGCACATAAAGGTACAAAAAGGCGGATTGAATGCTCGGTCTTTGTCCATGACTGGTCCTTGACGCGCGGGAAGCGGCGTGACGTCACACGACGGGTCGGCCGCACGCCGCCAGCGCGCACACTTGCCTTCGGCCCCGGTCAAGCTCGGACCCCTTTCTTACCACCGATCGCGATTTAAACTACCATTGTAACATCGCCGTGGATTTAATTTCAAACTTTGTAAGCACTCAATGAAGCAGCCTATTTATATACAGTCCACTTTTATTGCCACCCTAAGACCATCTTACGCATTGGCGTGTTGAACATATTTTTGCCTTCAAGGTATTTTAACAATTAGTTCGTCATTCGTCGGTACAATTAGTAAGCCGACCCGAGATCGAATTCGAAATCTCAGAGATGGCGCGTCGCCAAAGACCGGCGCGCTCGCCTCACGGCTTCGGAGGTCGTCTTACTACTCAATGTTTAGAATGGGTTGCACCAGCCGTGGCCCGAGCTGACTCGGCTACCTCAGAAGTGTAAATATGCAAGTACCTTTCCCCTTTTGTTGGTGATGGCGGCGGTCCCTGGCGGCGAGGTCGCTGACGACGATGTCGATGCGGAACGTGTCCACCCACGCCAGCAGCGACAGCTTCGAGCCGAGCGACTCTATAGCCGGGGCCGACGCCCCACCCTCGCCGCTCTCCCCGCCGCTCTTCTTCGACTCGCCTGAGGAACCAAGATTTGACATCAACACCACGAAAAAGAACAGAATTGGCTACTTGACAGTGTTAACAATAAAATATGATAAGTGTTGGATTAGCTTATTATTTAAGTAATAATTTATTTATTAAGTTTTATTTTAGTTAAAAAAGCATAGTTAGTATTTTTCTTTTGCAAAATAACTTTTACTTTTTTTTACCTGAGTAACAAAAGAACCGAAACGGAAACACAAATTAAACACCAGAATATAATACAAAGGTACATGGTAAATTAATATAATAATAAAACAAAATAAAATAATATATACATCTAACTAATAACAACATAATAGAAAACAAGTAAATACATAAAGAAAAACAAGTTAAGCAAACAAAATTCTATTTAGAGGGGGATGAACAAAAGAATTCACGGACTCTCATTTTAAAAATACCCTTAGTCAGGGATTGTCGAGTCACGGTGGGCAGAGCGTTCCAAAGCCAACAAAGGTGATGTCGACGATTAACTGACCTTGTGTAACTTGGTGTGGTGAGACACCGAGCGCGGCCAGGAACGGCTGGAACACGAGGTGCGCGTCCAGCAGCATCAGCGAGCCCTGCAGTGGGTACAGGCTGCAGGCGGGCATGGCCGCCGCCATCGTCCTGGGATTCATCTTCGACGCCGGTATTATGGGTTTCTTGCTCTTCGGCTCCTGGGTAACAAGCACGCGAATGAAGGTGTTTGCGTACGAAAAGTCCATCAGATAGCGATACGTAGGCGTGGGGTCCAACTGCTACGTGATTGGTTATAGTTCATATGACATTGACAGACATGTCACCTTAACATTTTAATCACCAATCAATTAACAGGTGGATCCTACGCCTACGTATCGCCATCTAGTGGATTTTTCATGTTAGAACATCCTCATTGATAAATTTTAAAAATTTAGTTTTAAATTTTCATTGGCTAAGACAGAAAATTGGTATTTTAGATTTTTATAGTGCTTCACACTGCACTAAATAACTTCAAATATTTTAAAGAAACAGAAAAAAATAATCTCCCCTTTTGGTGTCGGATTCGAACCCACGTCGTTCACGTATTGCGTGAACTTCGCAATACATCTTTATACATGCAGCACGATAAAACGCGGGAGACGCCGCGGCGGGCCGCTACTAAAATATGGATGTTAGTGCACATTTTGTAACTACAGAATCGACACTTTTAAATCATGACACTGGCTAAGATAACAACAGTGTAGTATTCACCATATATCATCAGTTCGAGTTGAATTACGCTCTCTTCTATCCATCGTGATTGTAATCTGACGACCTCCGTAGTTGAGAGCGAGCGGACCGGACTTTAGCGTCGGGCTATCTCTGAGGCCGCAGTTTCGAATGTAATCGTCTATACTGTTTTCGGACTGAAGAAAATATAGAAAAGTACGTTTTTGAGGTCCCATCACCACTGATTACTGTTACACAAGTGCTTTAGCTGCTTACCATAGAATCTGAGCAATGTATGTATGTTACATCATATCCAATATTTATATGAACATCTCACCACTTTGATGGGCTCCTGCTTGGCCATCCATTGGTAGAGGTCCTCGCGCGCGCGGTCGCTGCGCACGTTCTCGTCGCTGCCGTGTGGGGAGTACAGCGACGGGTTCGAACCCACTGTCGGCAGGTCTTCTTTGAGCGTGCCGTAGTCTGCACGCCATAGTCACATCATACAATTATACGCCTCATAGAATTAAGGCAGATTACTCACATTGAAAGAGATTACTAAACAATTATGTTCGGTCCAACAGTTAGATTAGTTTAATAATAAAAGACACATTATTTATATTAAAGAACCAATACCACCTAACTATCAGTGTCTAAATTAATGAAAATTGGATATATTTTGTAAATAATTAGGTCGTATATCAGTTTCTTTTATACTAATATAGCTCGTTGGAATTGGTACTTCACCGTCGATATTGTCTTATATTATGTAAACAAAAATATACAGACATACATTGCGTAGAAATTTAGCACGACATCACTAATTCGTACGGCTTTTACAAACAAGTAACGTAAACACTTTTCTCCAATGAGCTTTATTGCGCTGTATCAACAATTATTACATTTTTATTTATTTGTCAAAGCTAAATATACTTATTTATTGTATTTTGTAAATCGAACTGTTGGACCAAATAGAATAAATGCTTATTATGGAGTCATCATCCCTATTGCGAGGACTTAGGTACTATTATAGCCCGACCGTTTAACGCGCGTATCGCATGTATTTTCTTGGATATGAACGACGAAAGGCGAGGAATATATTTGGATTCCTTTTGTTTCCCAACCACTAAAAATTTTCCCTTCTTACAGCGCAGGCGATACGCGAGTTCGGGTCGGGGTATAAGCAGGTGGTAATGAAACAGACCTCAAATAATGGTGTAGTGCTACATTTGATATGAACTACCTATGATGTATATTTTTATTTTAAAAAGATCTATAGGCATTCCACAATCACCACACGTTTCCTTGGATATTTTGAGACTTTACTATCTAGTCATCAATGCACCGAAATACTAGTACCAATAGTACATTGTGTTAAATTTTTATAGCGCTTCACGCCCCACCAGCGAACTTTAAATATTTTAAGGGAACAGAAAATAACTCCCCTTGCGGTGTGGGACTCGAACCAACGATCTTCACAGTACAAAATCCCTACTATCCCTACTAATCCCTACTTATATAATATTATAAATGCGAAAGTAACTGTCTGTCTGTCTGTTACGCTTTCCCGCTTAAACCTCTCAACCGATTTTGATGATATTTGGCATAGGTATACGTTGAACCTCAAGAACGGACATAGGCTACTTTTTGTTAGAAAGTAAGGGGGGGGGGGGTAATGCCACCTTTGAAAGTTTATATGGGAAAATGTTTATTTTTTAAGTTAGAGATATGCAAGTTGGCACAAATATAGCTCTATTAAAATAAAGACTACTTTTTGTTTCGAATATTAGGGGAGATAGGGGTAAAACCGACCATGAAAGGATGTAGTCCACGCGAACGAAGTCGCGGGCACAGCTAGTTAGTAATAAGTTTAGCGTTCATTTGTAAAAAATCTACTGAGTTTCTTGCCGGTATCTTCTCTGTAGTTATAGGTTCCGAACCGGAGGTAGCTTCATTTGCTTTATATAGAGACTATTAATAAGTATTACTAATTTAATCTATATGAATAAAAAAGATTGACTTTACGTATCGCGCGTGCTGCACTTCCAACTGAAGAAAGTGGCTTCGAATACCACACCGCAAGGGGAGATGAATATTTTCTATTTCTAACTAGTATGTTGTGTATTCAAGTTTTTTAATTGTAATATCATCATCATGCCATATCATTGTAAAATCATCAAAAATGCAAATTCAACAAATCCCCATTCAGCACAAACATTTGTACACAGAAATATGTAGTACAGAGATTAGTAATCTTGCAAACACCATACTTAATCTCATCGTCGTATTAGTCAATAGATAAAACCAAATGTATTTCATCGGCTTACTTTAGTGTGTCATAGTAGGTATTTTGTTTTGGTAAACATGATATGTTGACTCGAATTGATAAAAATGCAGTAAAAACATTTTCACAGTATCATATTTAGAATAACATTATTCCGCAGTGCTTATTATTCACCTTTTACAGTCAATTAGAAACGTAAAGAAGATAGTCAAGTACAAACCACCAACGTAAACCGATAGCATCATAGAACAGGCAAGAGAAATGGCGGCGGTGAACAAAAATGGATGAACGACGCTAACCCAATAAAAAAAAACTATGAACGTTTCCTAAAACCCGTTTGAAAGGATTTCAGCAACTTTTCTTTCTTAATTCTTCTGATCCTTGTCGGGAATAAATAAAAATTGTCTCAAACTGAGCTAACTAGTATGTTAAAGTACTTTGATAACCAAATTATAAAAAAATCTATGGTTACGAATTCTGTAACTTATAATGAACATTTTTTTAAAAAAGAATGGGAAGGTACCTATGTCATTTTGTACATACTCGCAGTTCCCTTAAGTTTTTGAGTAGGTAAGTGCCGAGCTAACTCGAGAGTTTTGATTGAGTGCCACCTACCAGATATTATTTTATTGCAAGCTTTTAGTATACGATGGAGTACCATTACATATACTTTAACATAATGCGATAGTCTAGTCATCTTTACAATTATATCTTACTTATTTTATGTAACGTAGTACACATTTAACTACATACGAATTAGCTCAGTTTGAAGAGCAACACACTTGTATATTACAAGTTCAGTTCGCATCTCACGCTGGGGAAAGAAGATGTTATTTTCCTGGTCTTTGAGAACCTTATCTAGTTACTTCTAGAGTCTGATGGATGAATAGACTACTCACTAGCAATGGCGTCATCCTGGAAGGCCGGCTTTCTCGTCGAGAACGGCAGCGAGGGGAACACTAAGCTTGCGCGGCTGCTCTGCGCGCCGCGGGCTGTGACCACATAGCAGGTGACACACGGACGGACAAAGTGTGAGGAGGTACAAACGGATTCAAATTACGAACGCTCGTACCGGAAGGAATGAGATTTTTTGACAGACTCAATTCGTGAAAAAAGATTCCTAGAAATAGGAACTATCGCGCTAAGTAAGCCCCAGATGATATATCTGCGACTGATCAAGAACAACAAGACGAGTTTGGATGGGCATAAGATATATTCACGTCTGTTTTTTATAAAAAAAATACAAAAAACATACTGCCATCCAGACGATTTGCATTTATTACGCAATGTCCAATGTTCAGTATGCTGCCTTGAGTTCGGAAAAAAATTGCAAATTATAATGCTAAGATTTATGTTAAATTAAGTAACTCAAGATTAATTCTAAACTAGGAAATATTAGTGAAGGAATAATAAATAGTAAATACGACTACTGAAATGCCATGTTAATGTTCTGATTGTAAGAATTATATTTTTAAAATAGACGAATAGATCTTAAAAGTTTCACACATTTTTAAATTTATATTGAAAAACAAAATTGAGCATTCGAATTAAATTACCGAATATATAAACAAGAACTAGTTGTAAAATAATCTTTATAATTATCTTGTTTCAAAATGTTCTTGTGAGATTATAATAATAATAATTTATTCATTGACTTAAAACCATACCCAATACCATACAGAACAGTTGTACAAAATATTACCGATACAAAAAATATGAATTAATGAGTTCACGTTTGTAATTTTAGAATCGGATATGTTGTTAGGTTCGTTAAAATGTTATCAAAAACGGATTTGAACATTACAATAACGCTAATAGACACAGCATAGACTTTGAAGAATGTATGAATGTTGAAAAAATATAAATCACATTGAGATAAAACATTAAATTTTGAATTTGAAACACAACACGCACACAAACAAACAAGAATAACATAAATTTCTAAGGGATCTAATTCAAGTGCAGGTTAAAAAATATATAGCAAAACAAATTGAAAGAACAAATATGAGGCATGATTTATACGCTTAGAGTTCCGTACTAAAGATTATTTTGTATTTATTTGGATTAAAAACATTGAGCCAACCCAAAATTCGATAAATGCTAACCATTAAGGTTACTATTGTTTTTTGCACGGAACCCGAAAAAAGAAAGCCACACAAAATCTAAAACTAAGCTGAGTAGGATATCTACAATTGCACACGAAAATTCAAACATTTATTCAGACACAAGACAGAAGACATAAAATACACATTGCAATATGCAATCTACTCCTTAAGACCACTCTGAGTACACACTGTGATCACTCAAACATTATTTTTCAGTAGATATCTAAATTTAAGTGCGTTGTCTAGTCTACAAACATTTTCTTATTACAGATTAGTTTTCGATGCAATGTTTATTACATTTAATTCTGACTGTTGAAACTATTAAAAAGATTTCACGTTAAACGAGATATAAAACAAAGACTAAGTAGACCTCAGGCGAAAGACACATACTTTATTTTGGCTACGCGCGGTACCAACTACCACATAAAATCGAATCGGCTAAAGTGTTAAACCTTGTAACTCAATTTTTTATACAAATATAGTTTTGATTGGAGACTTTGGGGCCGTGGGGTCCAGAGGCCCGAACTTTATACAAAGAATTGTCCGCTCGCCTCGTAGAGGTTTTTGGTCACCAGAATGGTGGTAAATACCTCGGCCAACGTTAAGTCTGGCCATTCAAAGAGGAAATGTTGCTAGCATTCTGGGCACCCTAAACACTGGAGCGGACTATCTTTTGTAAATATTTTGTATATAGGTAGGTATTCTCTTTTTTTTTAATATTTTCATGTATAGGTTTGTTCTTGTTTATGGAAATTATTGTAATTACAACACTGTTAATAAAAGTTTTTATATTGTTTTTATTACTTATTAATAAGGAAGTTAGTAGTTGACGTTTTAGCTAAAGATATCAATATGCGTATCAACTTCTGTTCATAGACTTCGTAAAATTATATTCTGCCTCTCATCCTTTTAAATGTCAGTCAGGCCTAGAGAGGTTAGATTAGAGTTGTCTAATATTTATCTAGATCACAGTGCTAAATGCACTCGCAAATACTCAGAGCCGTCATTACGCAATAATATTTCGAATGCAACACACCATGCTTTCAAGCCAATTCAATGTAAACCAAACTTTCACACACGCAGTCGTTTAAAATACTTTTTGCGCTCTCAAAAAGGCGGAGACAATGACAGAGTGGTTAAGAACTTTTGATACTGATTCCTACAGTTACTAAATGCGTTTCCTTTACTTTTGTAAGTATAGAATTTTCTAAAAATATTTGGGTGAGACCGTGGCTTTTGTAGCGATAAAGAAATTCGCTTGCTGCCACTTCGTTTACTCTTAAAGACCTTAGTTGCATAGTAAGATGAATTTAAATAACTGAAAGGCAATTTTTTTTACATATTTTAGACATGTCTCATAATAATATGCACTCAATTTGAACTACAGATAACGTTATCCTTATATACAATAGTATAAAGGCAATATCGCAGTGGATAACGTAGCTGCGTCTCCGCCTTAATTTATAATTGTACAAAGCGCGATTTGAAAGATATTTTAAACGACGTTAATTTTCGCATCTTAGGTATTGTGGATCAAACTTCATTTTCAACAAACGCCATGAATTTACTCCATACAAAATTATTAATTCGTATAAAAAAAACATAACTTTAAGTGAGCTTCACATAAGCGAAGATGTGCGTAAAATGCTTTTTTAATTTGGAAATGAGAATCCAATGTGTCACATCGAAAAAAAAACATGCAGGAAATCGGAACCGTCGTTTACGTTATTACACGAGTGTCAAGCAAAGTTGATATTTATAATGAAGTGTGCACAATCCACAATCCCCAAGCACGCGATACGCGCAGCGCGTGTACTCGTTCTTACGGACCGGAGGGCGGCGTCGAGGGGAAGGAGTGCGGGCGCGGGCAAGCCGCCGCGGCCGCCGCCGCCGCTTCAACACGACACACTGCGTTACATTCGTGTTGCGGACAACAGATTCATACGGCACAGGCAGGAACAGACCCACAACCACCATGAGACTTATCTTAACTATTATTTTTTGTTTATATTGCACTTCAAGATTGGCCTCATCCCACCTGATGTCAAGTGGTAATGAGATCCTAGCTCAAGAGCGACAAGTACAGGACAATAAAAGCTGTTACAGGACTTGTCGCCTTTTCCTTGAAGGCTTGACCCCTGATACTAATGTAGCACCCCCCAGGAGCTCTGGAAACCTTACTCACACGCAGGAACACAACAACACAGAAGTGATTATTATTTGGCTGCGGTGTTACGTAAGGTGGAGGCATTTCACCGGTCAGGCTGTTCGAGTTCGAGCAATAAATCGCTACGCCCTACTTCTCTTAAAATACTTAAAATGTAACTTAAACTACATTCTACGTCGTAATTGGGTAGTTGATATCATTCACAAATATTTGTATGTTATCAATGTTGTAAAAGAGGACTTTATGTTACAACAGCCATGATATTTAGCAAATTATTTTTAAAATGCTCCAAATCTATTTAATAGTCAGTGTGTTGGTAAGTAACATTATGACGTCTCAATGTGCTATATGCATACACAATATTGTTTTTACAGGTATTAAAAAGTATCTCAGGTAACGTTCCAGTCAACATCTCTATTCTAAAGCCGCTCACGCTGATATCGAGACCGCGGCCTTATTAACCTTACAAATATGCCAAACAATTTATTCAAATGCCATTTAGTTATTGAAGACTAATAGTTGTAGATATAAACTCGACTTTATTTTTGTTATTACAGTCATTTCATGTAAATATGCCTCAATACATGGCAAGTGAAGAAGGATCAAGAACAAACACCAGCACGAAAGACGTTTGCGTAAAATCATTACCTTTTTTGTGGCAATAACTGTTTTAATCAAAATAACCCTGTATTTTAATAGCAAACTTTTATTTCCATGTATCCATTACGTATAGCGTAGTGTATTTTAAGATATAAGAAGTCTAAAATAATAGTATGAATATGCGTTGTCCAAAAAAGCGAGAACTCACCAGGAATGCTGATCTTATCGGTGTCCATGTTGAGTAGGAGGCAGTTCTCATCCAGAGCTTCGTTCTCCAGCGGGTACTCCTGCCAGCCTTCCACTGAATCCTAAACATATAAGCACCATAGTACCCATATAAAAAGGAACCATTGTGTAAAGAATTTATCAAAGCACACCTTGAACTACAGGACGAATTGCAGAGAAAGGATTTTCCAATATGAACCCCCTAACGAAATATAAATAGAGTTCAAATTAAACGCAGATGAAGTAGCGGTCGGTAGCTTGTTTAACATTTATCATTATGGCGATCTTCCTATGATAAAATTAATATGGACAGTAAAATTAAAAAAATATAAACCCAAGTTTTGACAGTTCCTATCCGCCATATTTATTATACCGACGTCAGCTAGCCTCACACATTCTGAGAGGATCACGAATCGAATGTTCAGGTTTTGGCGGATAGAAAAGTAAAAAAAAAACAATCAATGAGCAAAGTATGCCTTTGGGACCCGAACTGATATCAAAAATAAAGACTCGGAAAGGCTAGTGTGTGGTGTCTCACATATGGAGTGCCTCTCAGATAGAATAGGTAAAAGAAAGAGTTCAATATACCAAGTTATTGCTTCCCGTAGTTCATTCTATGACTCGTTACTTCAATTGGCTACTCGACAGTGTTAACAATAAAATATGAAAAGTGTTAGATACGTTAGCTTATTAGTTAAGCAATAATTTTACTTTTTTATTTTTTACTTAAAAGCATATTAAGTATTTTATTTTTGCAAAATAAATTTTACTTTTTTTATCTGTGGAACAAAAGAACCGAAACGGAAACCACCATTGCAATTCGGAAATGACAGCTGTCGGCGAAAATTATTTATTTTAATGTGGCGAAACAATTATTATTTTACCGATTAAATTGAATTATTGCGTCTCTAATCGTATTAAGAATTTATTGAAACATTTTCCGTTTATCTAAATTAAGTCGTTCCTATGCGTATCGGTTCGTTGTCTAGGACGTTGACGTCATAATTCCAACAGTGACGAGACTTGGCGTTTTCGCGCGCTTTTTAAATGTGTTACACAAAAGCTTATTTTTCTCTGGTTATTTACATTTTTTCCAGATAAATCGAATTGCTTGGGATATAAAATGAACGTGCGCACATTTTACAATACTTTTTCAAAAACTGTCAAGTAGCCAATTGTCTTACCTCGAGCAGGTCGGGCAACGCGAAGGTGACATTGAGCGGCTTCATCACTTTGCTCTTGTAGTTGTGCTCCAAAAGCAACGGAGTATACAGTATGTTCTTCCACTGCCGACTCAGGACAATCACGCCCTGTTAAACAATAAATTATATTAAAAATATAAAGTCTATATATTGATACTCTTGATTGAAGACAATCATATAGATTAAGGAAGAGATAAAGGATACATACTTAGGTCTGAATCTGAATTTGACTTTGGACTAATTCGGACCGCATTTTGTGCCAAAAACAAAGGGTTTAATTTAATCGAGCATCAAACAAAATATTATCTAACCTAAATAATAGGTTGGGCCTAAATTTAAAAATTGCCACTTGAACTTGGGCGACTTGTGGCACAGTCAGTATTACTATTACTAAAATTAATAAAAAGGATGCCTGTGAAATTTTTTCTCAAAAAAAATAGAATTGAAACGTTCCAAATATTCATCAAGATGCTGTATAGAAGAGAATAGTGGTTAAGTCCGCACCTGTCGCAGGGTGGAGAGCGAGGGCAGGTGCCTGTCGGCGAGGTCGGCCTGCACCGCGGCCGCGTCCGCCTGCAGCGCGTACCGGAGCAGCACCCCGCACAGCTGCAGCGACGGCTCCTCGCGCAGCTGCTTGCCCATCGGCGTGTGCCGCCCGTAACGACTCTGAACATACAACATTCGCTTATCCTTTTTCTCACAAAGATAATATATTAGACATCACATACAAAGCTCTGATTCTGTGGTAAATAGCTCAAGCACTTGTATTGCAGAAATCAAAAATAAGGACAGTACCACAACACCCAGACCCGAGACAATATAAAAAAAATCGTTTCCCATATTGACCCGACCGGGTATCAGGCCCGCTCTCCTCTTGGCTATGGAGATCGTAAAAAAAATGATTGATTAACGTCTTTGTTATTGTTGAACAGACAGCGCCCTCTATGATGTGCAAACCCTATTTCAATCAGCCTATTTTTTCAAACGGAGGGAAATGCTTTGACGCCCGTACCGTAACCTGAAAGGTGACGGCGCACACTGGTCCGGATTTTTAATATGGAAGACTTAGGACCCAATGTCAATATTTCGGGCTGAAAAAAATCATGTGGATAGATAAATGAACGTTCATCAACGTTTGTTCTAGCAGTTTTTATGAAATTGGTTATTTTTGCGAAAAAAAAAACATTGAAAAAAAATTTGTATGGAGAAAAAGTGAAATTTTTTTTTTTTCGAAAAGTTCAAAACTGTTAGCAGTGAAACCTTTTGTGTGTTATTGTATTACACTTATTCGTTAATTCCATATTTTTTTTATTTGCATATACTTGCAGCCTTGGCCAAAATATGCATCGGAACTTTCATTGTATTTATTTCAACTATTTGTGACAATTTAATTTTTTTATTGATTTATAGTCACATAATTTACGCATATTTTCAATATAATAAATTTTAAAATCCATTAATGATTTTGAAAAATAGATTACAATTAAATTTTAAAAATCAAAATAATATTTTACTTCTTAGTGGTTAGCTGTTGCTCAAAGCGCAGTTAGTGATCGAATGAGGCATTGCCTGCTAATATTCCCCTCCCATTCCCTAATATTGCTATCTCTTTCATTTCCTACTATCGCTATCTCTTTCATTCCATACTTCTCTCTCTTTCGCTCCTTGAAACCCTTGCTAGTTGAGCGCTTATGAATCAAATAAAACAGACGGGAGCTCATGTTGGAGCGTCATTAGACATTCAACCCTTGAAGAGTCAACATACCTGGAAATTTTAACGTGAATAATCTAGCAACTTGATCATGGCTGGATTTGGCACTAACCTGGACATTTACGTGTTTCTGCGACAAGAGGACCTCAAGGATTACAAACGACTGCATCAAGCAATTTTGGATTGCGTTTTGCTTGAAATTTCGCAAGAAGATTCAGAAAAATTATTGAATTTTGCAAGATCTTTTACTGTGAACTTAAATCGTCGATGGACCGAGGCACACAGGGTGCAAAAAACATTCATGAAGAAGCATATGAACTGGTTGGAAACAAGAATTAAGTGGCCTGAATGTGAATCAGTAAATCTCACCGAAATTTTTGAAGGGACCGAAAATTTGGATCCTCGTTCTACAGAAGAAGAAGCAGCTGTTCAACCCATTCCATCTACTTCGAAGGCGACTAGTGACATTGGAACATCTACAGACATTGCATCAAGGAAGCCATTTGAAGACTTGGGGAATAAGCAGAAGAAAAGGCGATCGGGTACATTACTCGACTATCCGGAAGAGGAACTGACTTTTGCTTTTGTCACGAAGCTAAAGTCTAATGGGAAAGAAGGTCTTGCTCGCATCATCGATCACCTTGTGAAGAATCCTGAAAAGGTTGAAGCTGTCGAATCACTTTTATCAACAAACGAGAAGACGGACACTATGCAGGAAGATCAAGCGTTGGCCCTTACTGCATCATTGGATCTGTCAAAGTGGAAGTATCTTACTTTACGGTCAGCATTGTCACAGCAATTGAAGCTTCCGTCTTACTACAAGTTGTTGGAAGCTAAGCAGAGGTGTTATCCAGATACCAGAGATATTGAAGTATCAGAACATTTAGTGAAGGTGAAACTACAAGCACTGTTAGACGTGACAACTCGAAGAATACTGCAAGTCGTTGGTGATGATTTAAATATGTGCAGTGAAAACTTGAAGCTTACCTCCAAGTGGGGATTCGATGGATCTTCAGCACAGAGCAACTACAAGCAAAGAAGTGAACTGGCAGAATTCGACGACTCCTCTGTGTTCATGACGAGCCTCGTTCCTTTGAAGCTCGAGAGCGGCAATGTTGTTATTTGGAATAATCCAAACCCATCTTCAACATCTTATTGCAGACCTATTAAATTTCAGTTTGCGAAGGAAACGACCGAATTTGTTAAGCAAGAACAAGCGGCAATGGAGGAAGAAATACGAAATTTGACTATTTCAAGTTGCGGAAACTTGGAAGTTACTCATGAGTTGCACATGACAATGATTGATGGGAAAGTGGCTACAATTATTACAGATACTCCATCTGCAGCTACGTGCAATGTTTGTCTTGCAAAACCTAGTGAGATGAATAATCTTTCAGAAATGTTTTCAAGACCTGTACGGGACGATGTGTATCAATATGGACTATCAACACTCCATATGTGGATTCGAAGCATGGAGTGTCTTTTACATATTTCATATAATTTAGATTTCAAAATGTGGAGTGCACGAGGTGACAACAAAAACCTTAAGAAGTTAAGGAAGGATATGGTGCAATCGGAGTTCAAACAACAAATGGGACTTTTGATTGATGTTGTAAAGCAGGGCTTTGGAACTACTAATGACGGAAACACGGCCAGAAGATTTTTTCGGGAATACAAAAAAAGTGCTCAAATAACGAAGATTGATGCTGATTTGATAAAGCACTTCGCAGTTATATTGCAAGTGTTATCTTGTGGAAAGGCTGTCAATATCGATAGTTTCCGTGAATACTGCAAGGAGACTGCTGAGATCTTTGTACATCACTACCCCTGGTACAATATGCCTTCCAGCATACACAAAATGTTGATACATGGCGCTGACATATGCAAACATTTCTCTTGCCTTCCTATCGGAATTTTGTCAGAAGAAGCAGGAGAAGCAAGAAATAAGGACTTTCGAAATACCAGAGAGCGACACACGAGGAAAACAGGAAGACTGCAAAATAATGAAGACATTATACACAATTTTTTGATATCATCAGATCCATATATATCTCATCTGAAACCTAAATACACCAATTTTAAGTCATCAAGGATGTTTCCAGAAGCTACGCAGTTGATATTATCAGATGAATTAATAGAAGTTGAAGAAGAAATTGAAGTTGATGAAGAAGCTCCAGAAAATGTGCCAGATCCTTTAGAATAAGTTTTAAGTTATTTATAACTATTATTTTGCGTGTTATATATAGATAGTTTTAGTCAATAACTTTAGTTTTAATTTCATTTTAGTTATTTTATTATTATTTCCTATTTACTAAATTAATGAAAAATGTATTAAATTTAATGTAATGTAAACAACCTTCAATTATTTTCTATTGTAGTTTTAAGTTATTTATATTAATTTGTATGTTATGTATAGATAGTTTTAGTTAATTACTTTATTTTTAATTTAATTACTTATTTTATTATTATTTATTATGTACTAAATTGATAAAAAATGTATTAAATTTTATGTAATGAAAACGACCTTCAATTTATTTTTTATTGTACTGCAAGAATTATGCAATAAACAATTTTTAGTTATTTTGTAATACATTTACATACATACCCTATGCTACTTAAAACTTCGTCCGCGTGAATAGCGTCGCGATAACCGACATTAATGCGGACGAAGTCGCGGATGGCCACTAGTTATTCATAAATCAACTTCAAAATGTATAACAAAATAACCAGAAATAGTTTATTGCACAATTCTCGCAGTACAATAAAAAATAATTGAAGGTCGTTTACATTACATTAAATTTACCGCTGCACCACTGAACCGATATAGATGAAATTTGGTATAGATATTCTTTGGGACACTAGATTTATTTAGTAGTTTAGGCGTGATTGAGCGACAGAGAGACAGACAGACAGAGTCACTTTCACATTAATAATATTAGTATGGATTTTATCTTAGTACCGAATTTACTTTCCCGAAACCACTTAAAGAAGCAAAAGTACTGATTTTAAATAAATATATATTAGGATAAACGAAATAAACGCCAAAGCTGCAAGTAAATATTTTGTATTACCAGTAGAGCTCTTGTCTATTTTATCTGATTTATAAGCGTGGAACACCACTTGTCTTAAGAAGAAAAAGAGTGAGCAAAAGAGAATGAAAGAGACAGCAATAGTAGAAAATAAAAGTGATAGCTATATTAGGGAATAGGAGAATATTAGCAGGCAGGCAATGCCTCATTCGATCACTAGCTGTGCTTTAAGCAACAGCTAACCATGAGAAGTAAAATATTATTTTGATTTTTTAAATTAAATTGTAATCTATTTTTCAAAATCATTCATAGTCAACAAATAATGGATTTTAAAATTTATTATATTGAAAATATGCGTAAATTATGTGACTATAAATCAATAAAAAAATTAAATTGTCACAAATAGTTGAAATAAATACAATGAAAGTTCCGATGCATATTTTGGCCAAGGCTGCAAGTATATGCAAATAAAAAAAATATGGAATTAACGAATAAGTGTAATACAATAACACACAAAAGGTTTCACTGCTAACAGTTTTGAACTTTTCGAAAAAAAAAAATATTTCACTTTTTCTCCATACAAATTTTTTTTCAATGTTTTTTTTTTCGCAAAAATAACCAATTTCATAAAAACTGCTAGAACAAACGTTGATGAACGTTCATTTATCTATCCACATGATTTTTTTCAGCCCGAAATATTGACATTGGATCCTAAGTCTTCCATATTAAAAATCCGGACCAGTGTGCGGCGTGCGTAGGACTCCCTGCCCTTAATAGGTATTTCGATCTGCCTGCTACCCTCTCACTAATTCCCGCCTTTTCATTACCTTTCTTCACTGTGATCTCTCAATATTGTTCTTATTGTCATTAAGAAAATTTCTATATAGTTCAAAAGTTTTATCATTTACATCAGTCTTCCTTGTACTAGTTACGAGCTCTTCAAGCTTTTTGAAGCAACGGCGGAACAGTGCACGCGGAAACGCTATAAGATTTAGTCATGCTAATATTTTTTTATCACGATGTGGGCCGCTGTAGGGGAACACAGCGCCTACGGCCTTCTCTATCTTAGCCTGTGTAGAATCTGAGGGGATCTCGGCTCCCACACAATTGCGCAGCGTTGGCCACCGAGGGGGTTTTAGTCGGTGCGAGCCCGACACACCACTCTCTGTTCCCCGCTGAGTGACGGTGCGGTAGGCATTTTCCCCTCGACAAAAAAAAGAATGTAGCGGGTGACGCCGTGCTCAGAAGGTGCATCAGCCAGGAGTGGCGACTATAGAAGTAGCTATCATAGACCAGTTGGACCTGTCGAGGTACGTACCTTGGGCGGCGTGTGGTGCGGCGCGAGGTCGAGTGCGGCGGCCATGAGGCTGGCGGGCGACGCTGTGCTCAGGAGGTTCATAAGCCAGGAGTGGCGACTATTGTAGTAGCTATCATAGACCAGTTGGACCTGTCGAGGTACGTACCTTGGGCGGCGTGTGGTGCGGCGCGAGGTCGAGTGCGGCGGCCATGAGGCTGGCGGGCGACGCTGTGCTCAGGAGGTTCATAAGCCAGGAGTGGCGACTATTGTAGTAGCTATCATAGACCAGTTGGACCTGTCGAGGTACGTACCTTGGGCGGCGTGTGGTGCGGCGCGAGGTCGAGTGCGGCGGCCATGAGGCTGGCGGGCGACGCTGTGCTCAGGAGGTTCATAAGCCAGGAGTGGCGACTATTGTAGTAGCTATCATAGACCAGTTGGACCTGTCGAGGTACGTACCTTGGGCGGCGTGTGGTGCGGCGCGAGGTCGAGTGCGGCGGCCATGAGGCTGGCGGGCGACGCTGTGCTCAGGAGGTTCATAAGCCAGGAGTGGCGACTATTGTAGTAGCTATCATAGACCAGTTGGACCTGTCGAGGTACGTACCTTGGGCGGCGTGTGGTGCGGCGCGAGGTCGAGTGCGGCGGCCATGAGGCTGGCGGCCGTCGCCGTGAGCCGCCGCGCGTGTGCACGGTACAGCGACACCACGCGGATGCCGAGACGGTTGCACGGGTTCATCCACGCGTTGATGGCGGGCGACGCTGTGCTCAGGAGGTTCCAATCCAATCTGACAATACGTTTATACCAGTGAACGAAAAAAACATGGAAGAATTGGCTACTTGACAGTTTTTGAAAAAGTATTGTAAAATGTGCGCCCGTTCATTTTATATCCCAAGCAATTCGATTTATCTGGAAATAATCTTAATAACCAGAGAAAAATAAGATTTTGTGTAACACATTTAAAAAGCGCGCGAAAACGCCTAGTCGCGTCACTGTTGCAAATATGACGTCAACGTCCTGGACAACGAACCGATACGCATAGGAACGACTTTATTAAGATAAACGGAAAATGTTTCAATAAATTCTTTATACGATTAGAGACACAATAATTCAATTTAATCGGTAAAATAATCATTGTTTCGCCACATTAAAATAAATAATGTTCGCCGACAGCTGTCATTTCCGAATTGCAATGGTGGTTTCCGTTTCGGTTCTTTTGTTCCACAGATAAAAAAACTAAAATTTATTTTGCAAAAATAAAATACTAACTATGCTCTTAATTAAAAAGTAAAACTGTAAAATGATTACTTAACTAATAAGCTAACATATCTAACACTTTTCATATTTTATTGTTAACACTGTCAAGTAGCCAATTCCCGTCATACTAACTTCAATCGAATATCGGAACCAAGACATGATATGAGTCCGTATCATTTACCGAATCAACATCGTTTCGCCAATTTATGGAACATTGTATGGTTCGGCGAAACGATATTCAGTGAAGCGTAGTCGGTTGAAAAAGATTCGGTAAAATAATATGAGCCCTCAAAAGATCCACACATGTTAAGCGCCCAAGCAATAGTATCGACACTTGAAAAAAAAACATTGACGCTAATGCGTTCAGATCGATAAATAGACAGGGTTCGTAAGTTACGTCCTTTTATAGAAACGGTTGGAACACGCTCTGTGATTGGTCCGCGCCTGTGACTCGCTGCGTCCTTGGAAATGGTATGTGTACCGTCACTAGCTGACTTTTTAAGCCTTACTTTTCGTGGTGCCACTTTCGGTTAGAAAATATTAAATATGTTTTGTTTTCACTGATTATTTCGCAATCAGTCTTACTGTGCCCTTATTACATCCTACTGATATTATTAACATGGAAGTTTCCATGTGTGATTTTCTTGGTATTAATTATTCTTTCATGCCAAATCTACTGAATATATGAACTTTGTTGCTTTTTCATACAAATACCTGGATGGAAAGTAGTTTTACTAATATAATATATTGAGTTTTTTTTAATCCAGTAATAAAGCGACCGAAGTAGCTTACAATAGCTGCATCAGCTAGTCCAAGCCGAGGTCCGAGCCCCGTTAGGGGGCGTTAATTCATTATAAGGGGTGAGAGCCAGCTGCGCTCCCAAGAAAGCTCGGTGTAGATAATAAGACTTCGTCGATAGTTAGGTAGGAAAAAAAGCTGCATCAACAAAACATGTTACCTGGTATAATCAATCTTCTTCGTGATCGGCGTCCTCGGCGGCGCGGCAAAGTTGAACCACACCACCTTCAAATCAATCGAGCACGAGGAAGTATTCCCATTATCCTTAACCGGCACCATTGCAGTTGCACTTTCATTGTTGGTCGGCTCCTCCGGCCCTGGGGTGGACGGCTCAGGCGGCACGGGCGGCGGCTGAGACGTCCCCAAGTTAGGGGTACTAGGTTTAGAATTCGATTCTCTCTTCCTAAACAAGTCCTCGATGCCAGAAGATCGACTCTTGGCTGTCTTCTCTTTGTCCGGCTTCAACTCTTCGGCGGACTTCACGGAATCCCTGCAGCTCTCGGTGTCGGGTCGCGCTGGTTTCTTGTCTTCGTTCGGTTTGTGGGACTGGGAGTGTTTGGACACTTTTATTGAGGTGCCTTCGAGGCCGCACTCGAACATTATGTAGCCGATCGCGTTCTCCTTCTGATTCGCGTCGGGTCCACCGTTTTGACAGCACTGGAAAATGTACATTTTTAAACTAAAACTCAAACAGACTAACGTCTTTTTTCACCTCAGAACAGTGGTTTATAGACATTTATTCTTATTAGAACTTATTAATGATTAGCGGCTGTTCACGTCTTTGTACACGTGGACTTAAGTATTTTCTAGCAAAAATTATAGCCTATGTTAGGTACTCTAGATGAATGTGGCTTTCAAATGGTGAAAGATTTTTCGGAATTGGTACAGTAGTTTTTGAGTTTAAATAAATAAATGCGCCAGGCAATCACACCAATCATCTGGTCTCAAACTAAGGTTTTCCCTTGTATTATAAGTACCAGACGACGGATTCCAACTGGGGGCGTCATCCCAGCACACCCAGACCCTAGTCAATTTAGAAAAGTTCGTTTTCCAAATTGACCTGACCGGGAATCGAATCCGGGACCTAACGCGCTTTGGCCGCCTACTTTAGCCACTGCGCCACCGAGTAGTTTAGATTGACTGAATTAAGAAAAATTTACAAAATATAAATGTTAACCTCAATAGATATATGTAAGCATTTGTTAGTGTGTCTAATAAAGCCTACTAAAAATACTTTTTCTAAAACATCTTATGTACAGACACAGATCATTTTGAATGTAGATACAGAAGAAACAGGACTTTGCTATTTCACAAAAAAATATGCTAAGGTGTCCTTCCTGAATTCCAACAATATTCCATAAAATTATATTTTGAAGCTATGTTTTATTATTTCTGATTTATTTAACGTAAAATCCACTTAACACGATTTTGACTACGTATGTGGTCGACTACGAATTTACGAATTTGATAAATTGATGAAAATTATTGTAATTACGTACCTATACGTACCTATCCTAATCTGCTGTATTTTTTTTATACAATTAGAAAAGTATTTAACAGCTTTACGTCAAAGATTGATCACGAAGTGAAATGTACTAGTATATTGTCTTATCTGCGTTTGTCCTAAATATAGGCATGACCTTATAAAGTGGTTGAAATTTTTATTCTTACCATCTTAAATCATACTTCATGGATTTGGTTTCACACAAAATAGAAGTAAAATATAGGAGTTTAATGTAATTCAAAATTCGAATGACAGGGAAACAAAGCACATTAATGTTATACGCCTTGATTTTCCGGTATCATTTGTAGGTCGCAACTGTGAATTAGTTCTTACTAATGTTCATCTACAAATGTTTGATCGCAGCTTACCATGGATTCGCATCCTTTATTACACGTGTCGACCCTTATAAATTTGAAGGCCACTTTCGAATGCTGGCAAGGGATGCCAGTTATTGTCGCGTCTTTGAGCTGCGACGACTCGTTACGAATCCGCCGCAACTGACCATGGACTTTGCCTGAAACACGATAAATAATGAGTAATAATACTATATTTGAATACATATTTATAAATGTTTATTACATGTTATGCAAATTAACTTGACACTCACCCACGTTCAAAGTAATAGTTGCATCTTCGCACTGCTGTTGCGAAGTCTCTATGAACACTGGTTCACCCCTCTCAGGGCCTCTCTTCCTTCCCGAACCAGACGACTGAGCAGAAATCAAGGCTCTGGGGCCCTTCATGATCCCGAAGGTCTTCTTACTGCCGAGGGCTCTTAAAGTCGGCCTGTAGTACAGCTGTACCGATTCCAGAGTCTTTTTCGAACTGACGTATTTCGCTATTATGTTTTCAACTGATACTCCAAATAATGATACGCATGTCAAATCCTGTATGTTGTCCAAAGCGGAAAACGATATCATATCCTCCACCACTGAAGACTGAATGAAGATCATGTTCACTTTCGGCACGGTAACCGTCGCCTGGAGTTGTTCACAGATCGTCTCTTCGTAAACGTTCGAATGTGGTATCGTGGCTAGCTTGCATTTGTCGTCCTTATCGGTTACCACATTGGACTGATTCCGCGCTTGCATCTGCGGCAGCCAATTCTGAACATACTGCTTTTGCTTCAAGATGTTCGAACCTTCTACCGATGAAATGCAGAGAAGCCGCAGATGGTTAATCACTGTTATTGGATGTATGTTCGCGAGCACAGGCGTCAAAGATTCGACGAACTTCTGCGTACTCTCTAGAACCAATGGTGTTAGCATTATATCTATTTCACCCTTCAATTTGACGAAGAGACCATCTTTGCTATCGCTTGTCGTCGTTGCCGTAGAGGTGGCACTTTTTTCCGTCGTATTTTCCTGGTTATCTTGAACATTGGTTTGCTGAACATCCCACCAACCTTGAGGGTATGGGTGAGCCTTGACTTGATTGTTGAAATGTGGAGTCAAGTTCGAGTACGGGCCATGTTGATTTTGACTGTTGTGACCTTCTTTCTTGGCAATTAACTTCAGTATATTGGTTTTGCCAAAGGGTTCGAAATTCGGTAGATACTTTTGTCCTACATAAACGAGGGTGCCGTCGTCTGCTCTTTTGAACAGAGGCAGTGTGAACACGTCGCTGCCGCTTGGCAAAGAGCAGGTGTACCAGTTGGAGCATTTGTATTGGGGCAAGTTCTGCATGTAGCTCGCCATGAGTAGAGGCGAGTCCACAATGGGTTTGTTCGTTTGCATGTGCAGGTTAACGAGTGTCATATCTTCTTGGGAAGAAATAGCCGAGATGAAGGAAGTCGATGAGACGGACCCACTCTCCGAGTCAGGCTGGGCTCCAGTGCTCAAGTTACTTATCGTATCTCCAGGTCCATCTGCAATTTCTGACCTGGGTATGGAGTTCGTCCATTTCTCGTTTGTAATGTCGTTGATACCAAAAGAACTCTTGTCCTTGGGATTACTGTGGCGGCTGCCGAAAGAATGCTTCAAGCTCGATGAACGGCTCGGAAACATGTCTTCGTCTGCAGAGAAAAAGGCTTCCGAATGATTTTCGCTAGTAATTGACATTGTCCTCTGCACTTCTTGCTGCACGGTCTCGTCGTGTGGGACCTGGGAGTTAAGGGAGTAATGAGATTCCGATACTGCTACGCTTCGAGCAGGCACTTTGGGCACGGTGAACGCGTCCACCTCAGTTGGGACTGGCTTCTTGAGAGTTACATTCGAGTTATCTTTCACAACACAACTCAGTGCCAGTTTGGAATCGGACACGCTACTCTCCATCTGAGGCACATTCAAGATGCTTTTATTGAGTTTCGAGTCGCTGTCGATTTTCGAACTTCCCAACGGTACCGACGAGTCGACGAGGCGGGCATAAGGAACGTCGCTCTTGGTGCTAGACACCAGAATATTATTACTGCCTTTGCTCATACTCGTGTATGAGAATCTTCTTGTCAAGCTCCGTCGCTCAACACTTTGCGGAGATTTGTTAAGATTCTGCGGCAACGGCGACGGTATCAATGTCGTGACGTTTGTTGGCTGCAGGCAGACATTCAAGCTGTTGTACGGGGGCGTATGAAAAACGAGCTGCCCAGAATGTAGCAAGCTCTGCCCGTAACCATATTCTCCGGGCGTGGTTTCTATCACGTTGAACATAGCCACATTGATACCTTCGTTGAGGTCTGATGTGCTCGGTTTCAAGAAATTGGACCCATTTCTGTTAGATCCAAAGAAGGCGCAACCACCTGTGCAGCCACACTGCGATGATTTACCTTCGTTAGGCCATAAGAACCACAGGCGTTTAGTCTTATCATCGTGAAGTTTCAGAAACTTTTGTTGTACTAAATGGAGATTTTTCGGGCTCTGTGGCAGCGACGAAGCTGCTTCGATCAACAAGGGCCCCAACGATGCGGACCCGACGCCAACCCAGTTATCAGTTTCGGGAACCTTACTCTGGCTGCTATTACTCCCGTTAGAGTGGTGATGAGTATTTGTTTGCATGTTCGTTTGCGTATAGAGAGCGAGTTTTATGTTCGGCAACAAGCCTGTGACGCCGGTGCCGAAGCCTGGTCCATGCAGATTGCAAAAGCTCAATCTGACTGGAGATAACCATGTCTGGAATGTTGTATTCGAATCGGCAATATAGATATCAATCAAATCTATCGCCACTCGTATCATTTTGTACTTTATTTCATTTGGAGTAGGGCATCTATACTTCAACGTCCCATCTGTTTCGGGGCACATGGCAATGTTCAAGCCGTGATGGCATTGTTTAATGGAATTGGGAGGAACCAATTCATTTTCGCTATCACAAATTAGTAACAGGAACGTTTCTAACGATGATATGATTTGGTACAGCTGTGGAAGAGTTAACCGGCCTGTCAGTTGACCGAGTTGTAATTCCATCATCCAAGCGTACTCAATTGTCTCTTCTTCAGCAGAACGATTGGAGTCGCTAAAGAATCCATTTCCTCGGAGTTGGAAAGAGGAAAGCATTAAATGCCCTTGGTAAAGGGCTCCAGAATTGATGGGATTCGTCCTCGACAGATTATTAGAAGATACTAATATTGAGGGACTCAACAAAAGCTGGAGCTTTGTCTCTCTGAAACTTTTGTCCATCTCGAATCCAAATCTCTCAATTAGAACGACGGGACACGGCGGCTCGTTCTCGCTGCAATTTTTGACTAGATGCGCTTGTATGTCATGGATAATTATTGACACTGTCACGTCCAAGGGCCGACATTTACGGGGATCGAAAGGACCCTTGCTTTCTGTAGAATCATCGAATGATATGTCAGTATTCTGATTTATACTACTTTTATCATTCAGTTTTGTTGAGTTCTCACTGGACCAGTGAAATGCGTCCACGTTTGGAGACTTCTGCATATCTGTGAAAGTTTGGTCCTCGCCAAATATGTTCTCCAACAAGTTCATGAAACTTGTGATGATGGTTCCGTACGCGAGCAATATCGACGGCCCAACTTCTAGCTCAACGCTGACTTTGTCAGGAGGCAGTGTAGTTCGGTCGAACTTGTTTCCATCAATGGCCCAGTTGATCTGGGGCTGCTTTCTCATCCTTGGTATCCTCATTGGGGATAACAGTATCTCCTCTTTCTCAGGAGTGGTAATGTCTGCTTGAGGTTCAGGCCCGAGTGGGGGAATCGGGTGGTAATTGTATCTTATACTCAAGGCAACAATGGGGACTGACCAACAGTCGACCCAGCCCTGGGACTTGACACATTTTCTTCGCCATTTTGATGCTTTTAATCTGCAAGGGACTAGTTTCATGTTTTTGTCGATGGACAGCAACAGCAGTCTGGACGTATTGACTTCTGGCAAGTACAGGCTCATATCCACGGCTTCACCTTGTATCCATATTTTAAGAGGTATCACATCAGGCAAGAAATCTATGAACGGCAAATCAAACGACACATCGAGGAGGTCGCCGCAGAACGCCACGTGGTTGTTCTCTTGGTTCGTAGAACTGCAGTCTATCCAGTTATATTGGTTGCTAACTGTCACTACTTCACATTCTTTTAGCAAAAGGGAAATCTTCCAAGTGTATGGTACAAAATGCAGAATATCGGGTCGCGCTTTGCTCGACCAATCGTTTATTAAATCTTGGAAGAAATCTATATGTGTATAAACCAGGTTGACAGTTGCTTTGCATCCTGTCAGACCCAACTGCCAGCACTGATGATGGTTCCATACTAGAGGGTAGTGACATTTAACTGTGTATTCTAGTGTTTCGCTCTCTGCTAAGCTTCTGTACTGAAGGCTCGTGGTTGCCTCGAGATGTAGTAGTTGACCTGTAATTTTCGTTGTATACCCGTCCTGCAACACGATCCAGGGCAGGGTCATTTCTAAATATGATCCCGCACCAATATTGATATGCACCGCATTTGTTTCTTTATTTTTTGTAAACAGAATGTCTATAGTTGCTTCATTTAGTGTCGATAATCTTATATCGAACGACTGCATTTGCCTCCGGTCACCTGGTTTTGGCTGCGGCGTCACTTCCAGGTTTTTGTAATTTGGAGGAAAGAAAAATTTGAACAGATGGTCTCTTTGCCTGTCCGCCCAGGGCCCGTAACTAAAGTCCGTGCCTTTCCCGCATTTAATATCCACGCCCCAGATTGGTGGGGCAGATTCTACAATATCACCATTGGCGAGCTGAAGAAGCACAGGTTGCTCTGGAACTAAACCTGGTTCGTCCATGTAGAAGTACACTTCGATGTAATTAGAGCTCATAACGACAAACCCCTCGCCCATGTATCGTGGAGGCTCGTCGACCATAGCTGTATAGTTTGGACTCGGCGCGAGTATTACTTTGCAGTTTTCAGCTTTGGCTTTGACAAAATGCATGAGATGGTCTAAACTGGATGCGGGCGGTTTAGTGCTGTAAACTAAATGTGCTTCCTCGACGCTTATTGATAATGTGGTAGGAACTAAGCGGTTGCCAAAGACGACGCGGCCGGAACAAATATCGATCTTAATGACCGGTATTAAATCCCGCCAAGTCCTGGCCATGGCCGCTTCAGACCTGACGGTATCCTGAGCGCGCCGTCTTTTTTCATTAGCATCATTCATAGCTTTGTCTCTGTCAGTCGAGTCGTCGTCATTTTGCTGTTTGATCACTGGGTCAAGGCCAAAAGTTTTTTCTAGTTCGTTATAAAGGTCGCATCTATTATAAAAATGTAATTCAAAACCATTCAGCATTATTGACAGACGTGTATCCGAATGGGATAAATCTGCAACAAACAAAACTTCCCTTAACCAAACAAGTATGTATTTCGGGAGCATTTATTTCCTGTGTTTAATTAAACAATTGTTTCCCAAATAGTTCGCTAAGTAAATACGAACTAAAATAGAATCTGACAAAGTTAATTTGTTAATTCACTGCTTAAGCATCTCTATGGAAATGTTAAAAAGTTATTTAATATCTCAGAATAAAAGTTGACATAATTAGGAATATAATGAAATCAACCTGTGAGGATTTCAAAACGATAAAGAAAGTTATTTCAAAACGATACAACTAGCCTGCTGCATACAAATGAAGAATGTTACCTTCAGAGACATCTTTGGGCACATAGGATCGCCACCACCTGAATATCAAGTAACCATCCTGGATACGAAGAGTGTAGTCATAGTTGATATACACAATGTCACGGAACATGATCTTTCCGGACAGAGCATTAAGTGTGAAGGAACCTAAAACAATATGATTGAGTTCAAGTGTTTTGCAAAATAAAAATAGATATGAACGGACCAAACTTAAAATAAAATAAAAAGGTACACTTAATGTATTGTATGTATATATAGTAAAATGTAACAGAAAGATTCACAATAAATTAAAATCAATGTGACTGTTATTATATGTGCTATGATGTCATTGTTTTTATCATTGATAAATATAGTACATAATAACAAAGAAATATATAGCCCTCTTAAATTGAATAAATGATAATTTATATTAAAATTTAGTAGCAACTATTTAGAATAGTTTACACCAGATAAAGTCTTATTAAAATAATAGCAAAATGAAAATAAACTTAGTACCAGAGAGAAAAATTATCATATCAGGTTCTATGATTGAAGTGCTAGAGAATACTTCTAGCATTAAGTCCACCTTTTATACTTTTTATACATGATATGTTGCAAAATCGAGGTATTTGTCATGAATTGTATGACTGTGCCTTATATAGGGATATATTTACCCTTATTTAGATAATTAGACTCATGAACAAGGAAACAACACATTTATATCCGAGCTAACAATATTATAGCTTTACTTACTTAAAAGTATTTCCTAACATTACCACATCTATCAATCTGTTTGCAGTATTAAGTCCAGACCAAATTATGGTTAGGGAGTTATAAAAGTATTGTCAACTAATTTAACCACTACATTACTCAAACAAAAAATTATAAGATTTATGCAAATGAGTCTACAATAATGGAATGTATTTAAAAACTTTATTGCACAAAAAAGTACAACTGGTGGACTTAATGCTAGGGGCATTCTCTAGCAGTCAACCTTTGGGTCATGCGGAGAGTTAGTTTACGGGTGCAGTAATAGTGAAAAAATGCATAAGTAATCTAAAAATAATAAAAATAAACAACAATAGTAACTACTAAGCATTATAAAAGTCATTACGGAACCTCTTTAATAGTATATGGAATAATAAGATATTTAAACTTGTAATGATTTCAAATGGTAAACATTTTTGTTGTTATTTTTTTAGCACACTATGACAAAAACTTTCAACCATATCCAATTACACGGTGTTAAAATTAGGAAATAGAGAAAGAATAGAAAGCTACAATATTTAAAAGCTGAATTTGAAACTGATTTCTTATGCCATAATTATTTAGTATTTATATTTCTATCAAATATTTTATACTAGCTGTGCCTGCGACTTTGTTTGCGTGGACTGCATGTTTTCAAAACAAAAAGTACCAAGCCTATGCCTGTTCTAGATGTTCAACATATACCTGTACCAAATTTCATCAAAATCGGTTGAAAGGTTTAAGAGGGAAAGCGTAACAGACAGAGTTACTTTCGCATTTATAATATTACCTAGTATGGATAAGTATGTTCACAACAGAATTCATTGAAACCTTTATCTAAGACTAAAAAATAACTGATAGGAGATAGGTTTTGATTTATAATCATCGCTCAATATCACACAGATAAACTATTTGCATATGAAATTTGCTCCCAATTTTTATCAAATAACACATGACTATTGTCCAGGTGGTTTTATTTATCAGTCATAATACTATACATCAAAATTTTAAGGTGTGTATAGATGGACAGTATTAGACCTGTCCGTCAAAAACTACTACTACCAATCATAGATAAATTATTTCTCTAGTGTACTTTATAATTTTTTTGATAATTAACTAAATAAGGTTAATTAAATCAAAAAACTTTTTTTGGTATTTTATTAGAAATCTCAAATTTAACCAGGTAATCTATTTTTAATTTGAAACTACTAGCTGATGACCGCATAATTTTGCACATTATTTTGTGAGCATAGATAATGTTTATGTTGTTCAAGTGACTATCTTATCTTTCTAGCTATTTTATTCCAATCTATTTAGTACTTTTTACATGAAAGAGATACAAACTTCACTATATCCAGACTTCCAGGTAACAAGACACTTAAACATGAGATAATAAACAGGTGGTTAAAAATAATAACACCACTCAAGTTTTGTAATAATACCATAGTAATAGAAAATTCTTAGAAAAGGGGTCACTCACCAATTTTGAAATTATCATCTTGAAAATAAAATTTGTTGATAAGCCTTGTAAGTATGTAGCCGAGCACGCGACTATTGTAGTATGTTATGTAAACGATCCAGAGCATCGCCGACACGAGAGACACCAGCAGCAGGGCGAAGCCCTGGTCGATCGCGATGTCTCCGAGGTCCGTGAGCGACGAGCTCGCGTTCCATCTCTGGGCCACCGGGTCGTCCAGAGACCCGGTGCTGTTATCCCTGTGCACACACAAAAAAACTCAACCACACAAAACAACAATAAAACTCTTGTGAGTAATCTACATTCAACATAAACACAATCGTTATACGAAGCTACGCAGCTCGTCATAACTTACATTTCAAAGGATATTGATCACTACAATATTACACATTTTACACAGAAACAGGGATACAACAATCCCTGTCTGAATTGCATTTCAAATCGCTTTTATTGTTTCTTTTCTTATCAATTAATCACTCCCCGTTCATTCGCAACTCTGCCACTTTGCCCACTTTGACAGATATGAATTTTAGAGCGTTCCGTTCCTGGCCATTGGGTTCTTGTTTATCGAATCTTTGGTAAAAAAAGGGTTCAAAATTGAAAATATAGTAAATGCAAAGTAAAATAAGTAAAATTGCATACAATTTACGTTATGTGTTAGCATAGTTAATGTAAATAACGTAGTTGAATTTAGGTCTAACGATTAGAGTTTTTTAGAAGATTTACTAAGGATTTACGTGTAAAGGAATAACACGTCCAATAAAAGGTTTTTTGGGAAGCACAATAAACCAAAATAGTTTATACCATATTTTTTGTTTCTAATTAATAAATAAAAGGGTTATAAAAAACTATAAAACTAAAAAACAGTTACTTTAATTTATGTTTTGTAAAGTAAGACATGACCATGTCAGTGTATCCGTAACATACATTTGGACAATAAAAAATACCTAGTTGTTTTCAAACAAGTTACTGATTTTGTTTACATTGTTGCTATGAGATTGGATTTGACTTGAAATGCAATAAAATAAATTTATCTCATGAGATAATACAAGCAGAAACGTTAATGATAGTTACTTCATACAAATTATTGTTATTCCGTTTCAGGGACTTCGCTCATGATGACTGAAAATAATCTTGATGCTGAAGCTGCGTTTGAACCAAAAGTAAGGTAAGTAAATTATAAATTTCTGTTACCTTATTAGTATCTGATCCACTACTTATGCTTAGATAATAACAATTAACCAAATCACGACATTACTGCATAAAACAATAAGTCTACCTCTTCCTCCTAAAAATATTTGCCTAGCATTATAGAGTAGGCGTTTTCAATTTCTTATAAACTATAAATTGGTCATTGTATGATTACAGATGGGTTATACCAAACAGAGTGGATTTCACCACATTCGTTGGTAGAGATGTGTTTGTAATTGCACACGATATCTACATAGTATTTTTCAACTTCAAGACGCACAGTGAACTCGTGTACGTTGCTAACAGCCACAAGACTGGCGACGGAGTTGATGTGGTGGCAGGTAAAGTTCCACACAATTAATACAGGTTTTATTTATAAATTTTTACTCAGTTGCTAATTTTTGTAGTAAAAAATTGGATGTCTGTAAAGTCGGTTTACGGTAGTTTCATGTGACAACGCTAAGTCGATCGTTCGAGCGGATCATGCCTCTCTTGCGGAACGCGACAATAGAAGTCATTTTTTTCGTGCATGCATGCAGCCTATAGTATCGAGTTATTAGACGTTGTCACGTCAAAGTTTAGTAAATTAATCAAGAGCTTCGTTATTTGTGTACCATAATTATGAGCTCAGTACGGACAAATGCATGTCACGGTAAACACCAGTTCGATACTCGATCTTTAGCACCAGACATAAGAGCGGTAAATAGTCTCACGAGCTATGATTGTAAGTAGGATACGAATTCTACATAGATATTCTTTTAGGGACAAAAAAAATATGACAATTTAGGAAGCCTTAACATTAGGAACCAAGTTCATTCAAGGAGGGGAAATAGTAGAATTCGTTTTGCCTACCTATTTTGAATTGATGAGCTTTCAATATTTATAAAGTAAAGAATTCTACAATTTCGAAAAAAATAAATGTAGTACTAATAGTTTTTAAGTAAATAACAAACACATACATTTTTAATGATACAGGGCATCGAACAAACACATTTGCGTTTGCTGAGAAAGTGAAAAATGGGAGGATCTTTGTACTGAATTATCCTTCTTTCAATATTATCGCAGAACTGAGAGGTAACTTAAATATTTAACAATAACAACTACAACCAACAACCAACTACAGCTAAACATCGATATATCCTACTTCTACTAATTGGCTACTTGACAGTGTTAACTATAAAATATGAAAAGTGTTAGATACGTTAGCTTATTAGTTAAGTAATAATTTTACTTTTTTATTTTTTAATTAAAAGCATACTAAGTATTTTATTTTTGCAAAATAAATTTTACTTTTTTTATCTGTGGAACAAAAGAACCGAAACGGAAACCACCATTGCAATTCGGAAATGACAGCTGTCAGCGAAAATTATTTATTTTAATGTGGCGAAACAATGATTATTTTACCGATTAAATTGAATTATTGTGTCTCTAATCGTATTAAGAATTTATTGAAACATTTTCCATTTATCTAAATTAAGTCGTTCCTATGCGTATCGGTTCGTTGTCTAGGACGTTGACGTCATAATTTCAACAGTGACGAGACTTGGCGTTTTCGCGCGCTTTTTAAATGTGTTACACAAAATCTGGTTATTTACATTGTATCTAGATAAATCCAATTGCTTGGGATATAAAATGAACGGGCACACATTTTACAATACTTTTTCAAAAACTGTCAAGTAGCCAATTGGTATGACAAACGCAGATTTTTTTAAGAATGTTACCTACATTCTATACCTATACCTATTCGTTACTCTTTAATGAAAAAAATACTAAATAAGTGGTTATGGATGAAATATAGGAGAAAGATACTAGACTAACATACCTACAGGATAAGTAGCTTTTTTACTTATTCATTTGAAAAGTTACACGCAATAAAATAATATATCGACAGCCTTTATATGAGGTGAGCGAGCCGTACTTGTGCGTCGCGTAATTCTCGAGGTTCCAGGTTCGATTCCTGGTCAGGTCGATATGGAAAACGAGCTTTTCTGTTTTATCTAAGAAGTGTAGATATGTGATGTTTCCAATATTTATGATTGTATATATTAATGAGATAGCAAAATTGATTTTAAAAAATATAATTACACATTTTAAATTAATTAAATTAGCCCGTCTCGTATTTAACAAAGGTAGGTAGTCCTATGAATAACAAATATATTTTTTTGTAGTCATGAGTGGTTGTTTCCAGATAAAAGCGTAAACAGGTACAAAGGTCTCTGTATGATGGAGTGCGAGCTGGTGGCCGGGTTCAGCGGTTTCCCGGACTACCTGGTGTCGGTGTGGAACTGGCGGACGCAACACCGGCTGCTCTCCGTGCATACCGGCGTAGTGCGCCGGAACCAGATTTATATGTGAGAAAGACGCGTCACCGTATTGATGAGTACCAGGCCTCGATCATTATTAGACAATGCGACCTCTAACGGGACTGCACCGGAAATAATTTTCAGGCTATGTACCAACTTTAAATGATTAGGTTGAAAATTGTAATGTTAATGGATTTAGCATATTGCGGCTTGCTAAAACCATTGCCATTCTTACATAAGTGTAGTAGGTACTAATAAAAGTTACATTACTATTTGTCACTTATAAAAACCCCGTAGATAGGTAACGGGAGCAGTCCTATAACAAAGAGTGTTTTTTCGAAAGCTGTATAAACCATCTCTTCTATCTTACCTTTCTTCATTCCTAAGACCCAGTGATACCTAAATACATGACGCCTAGATGCACATGGTGCCGCCCCCACACTGTTCCGCGTCCATCACACCGCACCCAGACCGCAACCGCCGTGATACTAGATTTTGAAATGGGGACGTGACGTGACGATGATCGGCACGTTACATAAATTTGATTTTTAATCTTGGGGCCTAATGGGCATCCTTTAGCGAAAATATTGAAAAGTTTAGTAAAATTCCTTCATCTTTACAGGGCAAGCCGAACTCACATGTTGATCTGCGAGTGCTGGGGCGAAGGGCTGGTCGTGTGGGAAGTGGCGCAATGTTATAAAAAAAACCTGATGATGAAGCGCGTTAAGCCGGAGGTGTCCAGCTGGGAGGTCTCGGAGCCGCCGCTGGTCGGAGTGTGCTGGACAAACGAGGGTCAACTGTACGCTATTGACCTTAACGCTAATTTGTACAGTGTAAGTTTGTCAAGTCTTAGAATTTAGCTTAGAACTTTCAATGGAGAGTGTAAGGAACGTATGTTCTTTACTAAAAGTGGAAGTACTTCCGCCGAGCTAGGTGTTATCTGCTCGGGGACCAAGGCCCAACTACCATTCTTGGTTTGTTGTATATATACTGCGACGAAAACTCTGATATCGCGATGTAGGATATCGATGTCACGCATTACGTATGGAGCGTTGTTTACTACGCCAATTCTACTGACGCTGTATTTGTGTCGACTTGTAGGTCATGTCGTAGGTCGGCGAGCTAAAAGGAGAAGGTTGAGAAATGTCGACCAGCAATTAAAACTCATCAGTCCATTTTAATGTATGTCTCACTCCTCTATTCTCTAAGGAGTGAGTACTTTAATACTTACTGGCAGAAGTATGTGAGATTTTTATTCCAATATTTAGATTAGCCATTAACCTCACAGTCGCTTACCTTCTAGAGAATGTAACTTTTGTGAGACAAATACTTGGTATGTACTATTCTACCTCCAGTGCCTATTCCCATATCTGTAAAGTCATAGAGTCCGGCGATTAGGATTTTACTAGTATATCATATGATCCACTATGGACATCTATCTTCCTCTCCAAGCTTGGTATCCTCATACCTATTGCATGTTTCAGGTGCTATCAGATGGTATAGGAATGGTGACTAATCTGGAGTGGTCTGATAACTTGCAAGGAAAAGAAAAACCCTGTATCTGTTCATTCGGCTCTGGATTTTTGATCTACGGTCCCGACCAACAACTACGAGTAAGTTTTAGACATTGATGTAGGTAGGAGTAGGTCTACTGCTAAATATAGAGTTTCTACTAAGGTAGGTGTAATGCAAATTCCTAAAACCAAGAATTAAAAACTTAACATTAGTTTAAGGAAACAGATAAGTAGGTACTATTTGTCAAAATTTATATTTTGGAGATAAGTATGTTTAGAAGGTATGCCAAATTTTCAACAAAATTATATCGAAGTCAACTTTCGAAACCTTTGAGGTACCAACCCCCGAAAGGCGAGTTCCGCAAAATGACGAGGTTTTCAGTTAGCTTATCTTGTTTGAAATAAGTACAAAACTACCCTTTTTCACCAGTCTCTGAAGAAAGGTGAGAAGAGTTGGAAAGTTGTGTGGAACTACCATCCGCACGACAATGTAACACGCTTGGTGTCGAACGCGACGAGCGATGCGGCCGCGATGTGGACGTGCACCGGCATCGGCTACAAGATCACCGGCGAGTCTGAAGAGAAGATAGATGTCAAGATCTTCACCTTTAAGCAGAGGTTATTGTCGGTCACTGTAATATAACTGTTCTTATCCATCCATTCTGAAACGGGCTATCGGCACTAGGTACTATGGACGAAAAATAGATTCATCCACTTCCTCCTCTACTGTACTGACTGTAAGAAAGCGGAGCTAATAACGGGATTTAATCGTACTCCACAATGATCAAGGATTGGAATGGTGTACTGGTACCAATGCTGTAGGACTTCAACAAACAATATAACACTGACACACTCATAATCGAACTAAATAATTGGCGCTCATCCAAGTATATATGTATCGAGTGACAGACACCAAGTAAATGCTGCTGTGTAAACTTTGTCATTTATTCAGGAACATCACGAAAGTGCAACTGATCGCACCCGACTACAAATATGTGGCCACCATGAACACCGCGGGCGTACTTTGCCTCTACGAAGCGCTGTCTGCCAAAATCGTAAGTATGAAGCTGGTTTGGCTGTATGTAGAGGTTCACTACTAGAAAGAGTATGAAAAAATTAACGCAGTGCTCTTTTGATCTTCGATACTGAAGTTTTTGTTAGAGAAGGGTACCTAGTTTAGCTACTTATTCTGAGCGACGATTCTGTCACGATGAAGACGCCAGATATACCACGTTTGAAAGACTACAAAACTTAGATTGACATTTACAGGTATTGATAAAGTACATCCATGGCGAAGACATCTCGTTTCAAGCGAGCCCAACGGAGCCAATCCTTGCCATCTTCGGCGCGGTAGGCCAGAATTACGGTCTGATGCTAGCCCTGGTGGAAGAGCACAAAGACAGCGTGGAACTGACTAAAGTCACCAACATGTGCCTCACGCATCAAATCGTGTCACTGGTGGTATTCTCGCCCACTGGCAGGGAAATGGTGGCAGCCGCTATGTCTGCGGGGCATATATTCATTTTAAAGGTGAGGTATTAATTAACCATTACCACACCGAATCACAATTCATCCAAAAACACAACAACACCGAATTGTTACGAACTTTTAAACTCACTGAAATAAGGATCAGTAATGATTTTCATTTGTGTGAAAGATAAAATTGCCTAAAAAAGAATAAACTTCGGACACGTAATAGTGAGGCTGAGTTCGTGACAAAACCAATAATGGTAGCTTGGCTGATGCCCGATTCCAATATTTGAAAAACGATCCGTTTTAGTTACGGGTAATACAAAAATAATTAGAGTCTTAAGCTAAAAACGACCGACAGACGACTAATGACAGCTGATATGGATAGTAAATTATGGAACGTGAGTAACAACTCGTAATTAGTTAAAGAAAAACGGATAGTACATTTTGACACATTACGAATCGTAAAATATTGGAACCGGGCATTTCAAAAGGTGATTTGAACCCAACCCCCATGTTTATTATACAGCAGTTATTTCCGCGTATAAAAATAAAGTATCTATACCTGAAGATACATAGGAAAATGCGAACTAGGTCCGAGAGACATGTAGTACTAAAGTGGTGATGGATAAAGATGTCTTCACTAGGTCGTTAAATGCGTACCTAAATTATAGTTACAAATCGCTTCAGCCCCTCATTTTACCTTATTTACCAACTTCGTAACAAATGTGTATGTTCAGTTATCAGAAGACTACAAGCTTACTCTAGTGCGGTATACGGAACTTGGACGTGGGTTAGCCGACTGTTTCCTGATGAAAGTTGGTGACGCCATGCGCTGCTTCAGCCTCGTCTTGTTCTCTGATAAGTATGCGATTGGTAAGTGTTTCCTTAACTATTACAGACCTAAATACTGATAGGTACACGATTTGGGGCTCTCATAATTATAAATGTAGTTGTGGTCTTTCTTCCTGCAGGACCAGATAATGCCACACAGAACGACAGAGGATAGGATTTAAGTATTTGGGTTTTTTATTGGATGAGATTAGACTTGACGACCTCCGTAGCCGGGGCGAGCGGGCAAGACTTTGGCGTCGCGCCAACTCTGAGGACCTGGGTTCGATCTCCGGCAGGATCAATATGGGAGACGATGTTTTATACATATATTGTCTCGGGTCTGCGTGTTGTGGTACTGTCGTCGTTTCTGATTTCTATAACCTAACCAACCCAACCCAAAATTAATCAGAGTGGTGACTATGAGATGTTATCCATTATCTATATCTATACTAATATTATAAAGAGGAAAGATTTGTACCTATTTTTGTATGTTTGTTGTTTGTAATGAATAGGCTCAAAAAGTACTGGGCCGATTTAAAAAATTATTTCACCAATATAATTCTACATACTTCCAATTTGACATAGGCTACAAAATTAGGGATCATTGGTAAAATTTTAAAAATTTCAACAGAAAAGCGGGAAAAATTCACTAAGGCGAAACGAAGATTAGAAGAATTCGCCGGGACCGCTAGTTTATTTATGTAATGGAAGCGTTGCTGAGAGCGCCTTTTGCCTCTGATCTAAATATTCTGAATGTCACAGGCGAAAGAATAATCTGCATCAACGTGGACTCTGGCAAGGACAACAAGTTTGCAGGCAAGATGCAGGGCCCTTACGCGCGGCTCATGCCGCTTTCGACGCGCGACGGCATGATGGCAATCCCGCACCTCACTACGCAGATACACACTCTGCGCCTGGCTGGTGACGTAAGCACTCTCAAGTACTACAAGCTATTAACGTGATGTAGAGTTTAGGGGTGAGGGCCTTCCGCTCCTCGGTGATGATGAAAAGGCCATCTGAGGCCGTCATCATTTGTCAATGGAAAAAAAGTGATGTAGGGATTAGAGGCTTCTGCGCTCCCCCAAAATTTCGGGAAGATGGTTTCGAAGCCTCACAGAAACGTAGGTATATATGTAATGAAAACTGTACAAGTAAGTCCATTTAATGTCAGATGGTCAAAAATATAAATAATAAATAAATAAATGCGCCAGACAATCACACTTATCACCTGGTCTCAAATTAAGGTTTTCTCTTGTACTATAAGCACCAGACGACGGACTAACTGGGGGCGTCATCCCAGCACACCCAGCAATATGTTTCTCATTTCATCGCGGTTATATTTAATTTATATTTTTTTCAACCTACCTACACGGTTTCATTCCATATTTCGTCCATCCTGCATCGCTCCTTTGCAGTAAATAATTCATTGTGTGTCTGAAGTGTCTGTCTCTTTAACGGTTAACAGAAAGGCGTCACGGTGTCCGTCAAGATGGGCCCCATCGTGGACACCGGCCACGAGTTGAAGCAGTTCAACGCATTCTTTAACACAGGCGCTCTGCTCACCTTCGGGTACGACGGTGCTGTCATCTTGCGACAGCCAGACTGTCCCGAACACTACGGTATTTACCGTTTCATTTCTTTTTTCGGCTCTTATGTATAGGTTCCAGATCTGATGAAATAAAATCATGCAATCATAAGAAAATTTTAATTCAAAGACCCTACTTTGATATTCCTTACCCGCACCCGTTTCTCGATATGTACCTACTAGTGCCTCTACCTAAAGGTTGTCTGGAAGAGATTGCTTTCTAGCAATAAGACCGCCTAAATTGTACTTGATTATGTCTGTAAAACCAAATTTTATATTTTTTTCTGTGCAATAAAGTGTATCTATCTATATTTTTAGAACAAACGTTGGATAAAAGTACCCTTTCCCTATAGACCTATTTAAAACGTGTAGGTATGTTCCGATGAGTACATTACAATATTTACTTTTAGTAATGCAGGCGCCGTCAACCCGGTGAATATTTGTAATAATCATGATAATGAAAAAAAAGACAAAAATCTACATAGGCAGGTACAACTGCATGCGACTTTGATATTTCTCGAGTTATGTTATTTTAATATTTAATATGGCTTTTACCCAAATCCATTCATAAATTTTTGCCTGATTGAAAGAATTCAAACATCCATACCTACATACTACATACACACACTTCCACCTTTAAAAAATATAGGTACTAGTAATATAATAATAAAACAAGAACTAACGAATTTGATAGTGCATACTAATAGGTCTACTAACAGTATTTTTCTAGCCGAGATATGATCGTCAGGATCGTCAGAATCCAGTAGTCGTTCTATACCTAGTTATTTGCGCGGCATTTTTAAATTACTTATAGGTATAGAGATTTGAGCATCTACATGAAAGCTCAACAGTCTCAAATTAAGTTTTTTTGTAAAATCCTTTTGATTAATCCATTCTACAGAACTTAAACTCATTATGAGCCACCGCTACGAGACAGGCATCAGGCAAGCGGTGATCGATGCGGACAACCAGTACATAGTGCACCTCGCCGGCAACCGCACCCTCTCCTGCACCTACCTGCACGGCAGCAGCGAGGAGCTGAAGCATGAACCCCTTCATGAGGAGCTTGACCCAGTCTTCTTTGAGGAGCACCTGTACACGATGACTATCATCTCTGAAACTGACAGTACGGCTTATTGTTCAATTACTTAGCAAAATTAAAAATAAATTATTTCTAGTCTATCTGCACCGTGTTAAACACCTGCACGGTGGTAGCGAAAAACTAACTTCATGACGAGCTGGACCCTATGGGAACGCCTGCTTCATACGATCACTGCCGTCTTTAAACTTGGTACTAGAATTGATATTATTAACAAATCTCCTGTACATCTTTGCACGGTGAAAGCAAACAGCTTAATTGTTTAATTTTAAAATGTCATCAAAATGCAGGTTCTTCTTCAATATTTTCTGTTCCCATGCCATCCCCATCAAGGCGATGAGGTCCATCGGGGGGTTTTAGTGGGTATTCCTGCCTGCATAAGGCAGGAAGTCTCACTCACACCGTCACCTCCCACAAGTGTCGGTACGGTGCGTCATTGCATTCCCCCCGGAAAGAAAAGGTTTTTCTTCAATTCCCAAATGAAGTGAGTATAGGTATTAAGAAGTACTTTGTGCGAATAATATAACCATTAAAAAATCTTTCAGAAAACTACTTAGAATTGCAAGAGGACAAGAAGGTGCGTGAAGAGGCTATGGATAACAAGCGCGCTCGTGAGGAAGTGGTCCGAAGCTTCGAGAGCGTGCGCGCGCGGCTCGTTCTGTTACTGGAGGAGAATATCGCCGAGCGGCCGCTGCACCAGCTGTCACTGTCCGAGTTCAACCTGCACCACGAGCACAGGAAGGAGAGGCTCAAGCAAGTAAGAAACTATCCCACTGCTTTGTGAGCATGTTTTTGTTGCTGAAGAACTTCATCAGGTGGCTGCTGCACTAGCGTTTCTGTCGGAGTTAAATTTAAACCATAAGTACAGGAAGGATAAGGTCAAGCAAGTAAAAAGCTGTGCCGCAGTTTTGTGGTGTTGCTGTTGGAAAATTTCACTAGGTGGTTGGTGTACCCGTTATTGTTGTTCTACAACCTGTAACGGAAAGGGGGTAACAATGTAAAGTAGGTGGATACTATACCTTGTATAGATTCTATATATGGAATCCCGAGTTAAAATAAACACTTTATTGTTTTTATGAAATAAAAAATGATTAACTATAATGACTGACTAAAACGTAAACAAACGCATCACAACACTATTGAGGTCAGCGACCCCAAATCACGTTATCACTTCACGACAATCACTGCGATCCTGAATTTCTCCACCTCCTTCCTCGACATGCGCGCCTAGTACTTTCTTAAAAGATGCGCGAACATTATGCAACATTTGTGGTGTCACTGTACAGAACGCGGCCTTGATGCTTTCTATCATCTCTTCCCTTGACGAGCATGCTACAGCGTACACCTTCCTTTTAAATTAGTCCCACAAGAAGAAGTCCAACGGAGTGAGGTCTGGTGACCGAGCTGGCCATGTGATACGACCTCCTCGCCCAATCCACAGATGGAAACGAGCGTTTTGATGGTTTCGTAAATCTCTTTCTCTAGCTCTCGGTCGGCCATCACGCTGCCGTCGGTTGCTCCGACACAGAGAATCATCTCGAATATTCTTGATTGCTCAAAGACATCACGAAATATCACTAGGCTATCCGTAGTAAGTAGGTAATCCAGAAAGGCAAAAACACAAGATGTTGTCACGGCGACGACAACTCAATGACTTAACTGAATTGTCAAAATGAGAAACGCTAAACCAACAAATTTTAGATGTGATTCAGTAAACACTAAAAGATGAACCACCATTGTGATATTTAAATTAATAGCATAATAGGTAGGTACATCCAAGTCTTTCGGCGATTCCAACAATACTGTGATAGTGTTGTGCAAGCGTGACTTAGTCAAAATTTTGACTTGTATTTGACTGATATTTCAAAAAAAAAATATTGAATCAATAAATGCGTGTACACAGCTACAAATGGTCCCATACAGTTTGTAACCGTTAACTGCTTTGGTATTTTTGATATTGTTATACCCTTTCCGTTACACGTTGTATATTAGGTAGGTACCATGGCACGGTCGAAGGGCGATCAGTGGAGAAAGGAGGAGGGTTTAGGTTCAGCAGTCGAGACTCACGTAATATGAATTGCTATCTAAATTCTTTATTTTTATTCTTTATATACCTATTTTCATTGTGATACATTTTTACCTTATAAGTATGTAACTTAAACTACTGTCTGAGAGAGGGCGCTCTCACTGCGCTACAGTTTATAACTTTTGCAGTTGAGAACACCACATTGTAATTAGAATGTTAAGTTTATGATAAATAAAGAATTTATTTATTTATTTATTTATTTAAGCCTTTACCTTCCCCAAGACAACGGTACTGATGCATACATATGCCGCTGACTTTCACACTTCCTTGTCGTTGACTTTGCAAAAAAAAAGTGGCTCCTGAACCATATTACCTAACAAAGTATGACTACGACATGTTCACCGTAAGTGTTTTGGAAAAGAACAAGGGCCATTTAAGTGATCAAACTACTGAGAGCCTTGCTTATGGCATGAATTGGTAACTTATAACCTTATAGCGAAAAATCATATGATAGACATGGACTCATTTGTTCCATGCTTACAGGCGGAACGCGAAAGGGAGGAGCTCCGGCTGCAGACGGAAGCCCGCATCCGCGCCCAGGACAAGGTGACGCTGTGGATCCGCGAGCGCTGCTGGGATGTTATGCTGACACCGCGGGTCAAGCTTTTTGCCATATTTAGCCACTATCAGGCAAGTCGAAGCAAAATTAAGAATTGTGGTATGGACTTTTTAGTACAAAATAAGTATTTGATAATACCTACTTTGAAAACTCGATCACGAACTAGAGAACAGATTAAAGATGGTGGTTGATTGCAATGTCATTTCGAATCATTTTTACCTACAATTGTAATTGAAGAAGCAAAAATATTAATTTTATATCTATCCACGTTACAAAAAAATTTGTAGAAAAAAGAGTACCTATTCGAATAACTGTCAAAACTTGATCAAAATAGCAACCTTACGAGTTCATTGTCACTAATATACTTATATGGGATCTAGCCTAGTAGTTTTACAATATTCAAGCTATGCCGTTCTTCGAAGTTCGAATCAAGTTTCAATATCAAGATGATCATCACTAGGTGGAGAACTACGCAGTACTGCCGACGCAGCGCGATCTCTGGCCGGAGCTGCAGCAGACGGAGGCGTTACGTAGCGTTGAGATGGAGAACGACCACGACCTCTTCCGGCCCTGGGAGGAACCCGAGCAGCAAGTCAGCGAGGACCAGATACTGCAGTAACTATGAACAACTATTATATTAGACTACCATAGGCGCAATTTTTAAGCACGACTTATGGCTGGAAGTAGTTCGGTTCCATTAGAATTATTGTCATCGGAAGAAAGATAACTTGAGTTTCCTTACTACTGGTTTATTTTCTTTAGAATTATTTTGTCATCGTTATGCACCCATAGCAGTATTGTGTTACGATTATGTTAAAATGTGTGAAGGGGCTTAGTGAATAAACAAATCTAAATGTATAATTCACAGAGTGGCCAACGAATCGATTACATCAATGAAGGAAGCACGTAAGAGTACAGAGAGTCAAGGCGTCGAGCTCATGAGTTCGACGGAGGAAGTGCCCGGGTCGCCGTACGTGCTGTCCGGGTCCAGCGCGCACAAGTTCGTGGCCGTTCCCGAGTTTATGATCCCGCAGACGCTCGCCTTCAGTTTCCTGCAGATGAACTGGCTGCAACACATCGTCAAGGTAAATGATACTACCTACTGCATCCTTTTAATGAAAGTCAGGAGCTGATGACGTCAACAGAATTAAAAGAATAATCTTAATCTTATGTTCCTTAGATTAACTAACCACAGTAATTCTCAAATAATTAGGCAATGCTCTTGCTGTGACAGCAGCTAAAAGTTAAAGCTTCCATCAAGTAGATAGTAGCCACGTTCGGTTTCTTCAAACTGACGAATAGGGATTAATTATGTATAAGGAAAAATTATCCTCACCTTGGTTGTAGTCTTGTAGAAAATGTTTTGATCCTTAAAAATAGATGGAGTTTAACGTCTAGGTAATAAATCTGATCTTTTCGTCATATGAAGTTTTCTAATTTACATTTACTTTCCTCTTATAAATTTACAGTTGAACGTCCAAAACATGCGCCTTTGGTTCAACAAGCAGTTCGATGACCTCATGAACCTCAAGAAGAGGGAAGTCGGTCTAGTTGAAGAGAGGAACGCCAGGCTCAGATTTATCATTGACGGTTTTAACAACATGTGTTTGTAGTCTGTAGATAGGAAACAAGTGTTAAGTTTAACCTTTGAGAATTTAGTAGTACCTAGTAGGTAAAAATCAAAGGTTAATAATCTTATTTGTGTATTAGGTATGTAGGTAGGTACTACCTACCTACATACCTAATGCACAAGATTATTGAATATATATTAAGTTGGCACATGAAAAACCTGCACTTAGCTAAGTTGTGCATCATATTATACACCATTTGGTTTCCAGAGCTTGTAGGTAGATCTTAATGTTTAACACTTACGTTAACCTGTAATCATTATTCGTACCTTAGAAGAAGACAAGAAGGGATACTGCAACTCTTCAGGAAAAAAAATCTTTTAAATTGCACCATCATACAGATTATCTATTTGTGTACAGAACAATTGTATACTCATATCTGTGGGTAAATACAAATTAACTGCCTCCATAGTATTATGGTCAGAGTATGAAGAGTATGTTCGATGAGAGTGATGAGTAAGGAAGCGTGTTTTAAGCCTTTGATAATAACACTGATTCAAAAAGGTCTAAATGACCTTGTAGGCATAGTAAGTAAATTGATCCTATGTGTAACATATTGTCATCTGACTTCCGCACCGACCAGGCCCTTCAAATCAAGAATATAAGTACTCGTAGTATATTAGTGAACCTTTGGCTCCGTAATTAATGCACAATCATGCAAATCCTGATAGGCGATCTTATTTGTCTTTTTGCACATCTAGAGAAGAGATAATATGATTCTAATTCCAATGATTTCTTTTAATAATCAGAACTAAACAAGCTGTCAGATTTACGTGGCAGCTTCCATCACCTCATCATGGAGATAAAGGATCCGGAGTGGCGGCAGGAGGAGCAGCCGCAAAAACTAATTAAAGTTGATCCCGAGGAGGTAAATATTTATTTCTGAAAGCATATCATACTAAAGTTATATAAAGGTAAGCTCTTTTTAGTACGTCTTGACGTGCTCTTGACTGTAGATTTACTCTCTTGTAGGGTTGAGTTGCAACGTCAGACCTTGAATGACAATAGAAAAAAATGATATTTCGCATAGAATTCACATGGTAATTGAGTTTGTACAAACTCGAAGCAATGTTTTGTGTCCTCCAGTGCAGCATAGAGCCGTACATCAGCCCGAGCCAGGTGGTGATCATCCCGCCGGACCCGGGGCCCAAGGACGACTTCCGCGAGCGCGCGCTCATGGACATGATGGACGGCGTGCTCGAGAAGTTGTGGCACGAAGAGATCAAAAAGCCCATCCCGATGCCGCAGTGCATGGTAACAATAACGTCTCAGCGGCTGACAGAGCAACATCGAGCCGTATTTTAACCTTTTATTGCGGTAGGACTCTCTTGCTCTAAGACAGGCAGGTCTGCCCACTAAAATACCTCTGGTGGACGTCATCACCTAAGTGGTGATGCTGTAGGAAACCTCTACTACTCCACCGGTAGAAACTGTGTACCAACCAAATCGCGCTGAACATAAACCTACATCAGCTTGTGATAATATCCAAAGCTAAAGTAAGAATCGTATACATTAAAACAAAAAACAGCAGAAGTTTGTACAACTGACAAAAAAAATAAAAATTTAGACGAGAGATTCATAACTAGAATCCGATCTCTTGTAGATCTCATTTTGATACGAGTACCTATATCGTACTTATTTTAAATCTTAACGCCAGCGCCAAATAAAAATGGCATAACTATGTAAGTAGAACTGCAAAGAGGGTTCAAATCATTTTAAATACGTTAACTAACTTAGTTTGTTAGTGTCTCACAGACTGACTGAAAATTTTTGTCTGTCAACAGTTAGAGAAAGATCCGGAGCATTTCAACGAGGACGACCTGAGACTGGTTTTCGACTACGAAGCGAAGGTCCGGTTCCGGAACGAGGAGCGCGACAAATACCGCAAGATGCTGCACGCCGAGTACGCCAAGCTCTCGCAAGTGCTAAACGAGGGAGTCGTCAAATTTAATCAGCGGGTCTTTATTATGCACTGTTACATATGATACCTATCTATACTTAACTATGAGAATTCCCCTCAGAACCTATTTGCCACCACATGTCTAAGAGAAACGTTCCTCTGGTTTTACCCAAGAGTCAGGTACATAACGTACCTACCTTCTTGGCCTCTCTTCTGCTGTAAATTGTAAGTTCCAATTCTCAGACTAAAGCTATGGTTACTCGGGGAGTTGTGGTAGCATGTTAGGTTTTTCGTAGTAATTGCTATAAAATACTAAACAATTTTGAAAAACACATCAGAACCTCCTTACGTCATTGGATATTTCCGACTTATCAATACAATAGTTTATATTTCATCTAAAGATCTCTCTTTGTTTTCTGTCAGGTAAAAGAAATGTGGCTGACGAAGCTGCAAGTTGACTCCGTTATTGGTCAAGAAAACCTCAACTTGATGCGCCTTCGTCGCGCTAACTTAGATCGCGTGGAAATGGCGGAAAAGCTAGAGGACATAAGGTAACCATATCTAGATAAGTTAGAGATATGAAATTTGGCACAAACATAGCTCGAAACTTGGATTAAAATATATACTACTTTTTGTTTCGAATATTAGGGGAGAAAGGGGTAAAACCGACCATGAAAGGATGTCCACGCGAACGAAGTCGCGGGCACAGCTAGTTTATTATATTTGTTAGAACGCTTAAAAATGTAACACGTTTAATCTTCTGACATGTTTACAAAATTTTACTTAGATAGGTTATTGCGTTAATCATTTAAAATTCAATAAATCCGATGGACCGTGCTTTCCCTTTCACTACTAGCCATCAAATCTAAACTCGCTACCAAAGGCAAATATGTCATTTTAACCCTCCATATTGGAATGAATGGAGCGATGACGTCGCGGCAGCCGGTTGACGCTTTGGTGTTAAATATTTTTTATATCATCACGTCTCACTACAGAGCAGACATAGCCAAGTACGAGAGGGAAGTGGAGATGCTGTCGCAGCAGCTCGCGGACATGCAGGCACAGAGCGAGGACTGCCAGGCCGCGTATGACACGCTCGCCGCCAAGGACAAGCAACTCGAGCGCAGCTTCAAGAACCACTTCGCGGACCTGTCGCCCATCATCGTCGACCAGTGCTACAAGCTCTTCAAGTTAGTGGTCGCTGATCGGGGAGAGTTAATTGATTTTACTTCTTCCACTGACTTCGATTCTTGTGATCTACCAGATCGCCAATTGGAAAGTTGATTCTATTTACAAACAGTGTCAATGCCGCAAAAGAGAACATTAACATCGGCCATGTTGACTTCTGGCGAATTATCTTCAAAATGCTCTAAAACTACGGTCAGTGTGTTGATATAAGAATCGTGACGTCACTGCATGCTATCTTCATAAAAAAATTGTAAAGAAATCATTCTTTCGACAGATATTTCAAAGTATGTCCGTTGACTTGTCAAGGAACGTCTTGTTCGGGACAAGTGAGATCACTCTCTCATAATTCAACCGTCTTCTGTTGAAATTAATACGTTAAATTGAAATCATTATGCACGGTTCACAATCTTTCGACAGTTTACAATCTCGCGAGTTAGATTAAAATCAAAAGTTATTTACAATTTGGTGTCATATAAGTATAATAGGTATATGTACCTACCATGTCTTTTCGCTAGCATGGTTATTGCTCTCCGCGGTCTTCTTACCTACGATTTTCAATACTTCAGAAGTATCTTTTTGTCGCCTGTGTTGTTCTGTGATGTTTTGGCGTTATTGGTCATAGGAAGCGTCCGAAATGGCACCAGCGCGCAACGACGACGGCGGCCGCACTGCACGAGCTGGCGGCCAGCGTGCTCACCTCGCAGCGCCCCGCTAACTTGCACCCCGACTGCGTCGACTACTACAAAGGGTAACTGATCATAGACAATGTCTGAAGTGACACCGGCGTTTTCATCTCGCAGGTCTCATGAACATAGTATTTATGCGGACCAATTTTCTGCACTTTACGCCATTTGATATCCAGATGTATTGAAAATGACACCTCGGTGCACTGTGATCCATTCAAGCATCGAGTCATAATCTCGGTGTTCTGGATTAAATTTATAAGCTAATCTTTAATCTCGGTATTGCTTATGTTTTCAGCGTGGAACAATTGGATCTCATCAGTAACATGCCACCTGTGATGGACGAGGGTCTCTGGGCGACCATGTGTAAACTACGTAGGTCAAAGATTGAAAATGAAATACGAGTAAGTAATAATATTGAAGAACCCAACGTAGTTAGCATTTAGTATATAAATACTCACGCCCTGCAGAATCTGGGCATTTTTATCCTTATTCGACATACCTCGGATATCGTTCTTATTCAGAATAACAAAGTTTTTTGGTTTTAAACCAGCAGCAAGTGCTTTTGGGTAACTATCCTTATGTGTGCAAATATGGGCCATGGAAGGTGTCTGGTCGGTATTCTCCATAGCGTCGCACTCGGCAGATGCGCGGCGTGGCAGTGGAGCTGGGGTTCGCGGAGAGCGCGTGCGCGGGCTGGCTGAAGGGCGTGCAGGCGCGCCGCGCGCACCTCGCGCTCTGCGCCGACACCATCGTGCAGCACCGCGAGACCGTCGAGTTCACCGCGCGCAACAGGACGCTGCAGGTGCCCATGACTTGTAGAAGCATATACCCTGTCACTGCTTTGCCAGGACAGAAAGAGAGAGACTGACGTTTATGTCGCTCTGGCTAAACGCATCCTCCCCTCTTCCTTCAATAATCTGGAGCTGCAGCGACTACACCAAGACAAGGAATTTGTATTTAGCAGATTCAAATCAAAATAAATTGGATGTATTCAATCAAAACAAAACTCCAATAACGTCCCCTTTCACTACTAAATGGTGAACAGCTTGTTACAATTACCACCAGGCTATCTACCACTGCAGAGTATAGATCTCCATAATTTAAATCTAGCCAATGTTACATTTATGGGTAGGTACTGGCTTCATCACCACGATAGTCAAATTCGAGCCTCGAAAAAATTTTACCTAGTAAGTACCTACTTGGATCGAACAACTTGACATTATTCTTGGCTTGAAAACGTTGTTTATTTTAAGCTTTTTATTTATTTTATGATTGCAGTTAGTGCTTCCTGCGGGACAAGTTGAAATCATGACCACCGGCCACATGCACGACTTTGAAGACGCCACTCTCATACTCAGAGAAGATATTGAAAAAATTAACAACGTCATCCTGGTAAATATGCTGTATTTTTTTACCAAAAAGTCTAAGAATTTGTTACTGTAGTCGTTTCAACAATGCTGAGTGGCAATAACCCCTTCCTATCTTTAGGTTCAAAGTAGATTCAAAAGTATTATGATAATGATTTACAGAAAGTAGGCGAGATGAAATTGCGCATGATGCGCGCTCAAATGGACTTCCGCAAAGGCATTCTGTCTAAAGAGTGGGAGCACGCGCAGATGAAGATGAAGCTGCGCCACATGCAGCAGGAGCTCTATTCCTACCAGAGGTTAAAGGTTGGTGCTGTAACTCGAGTTAAAAAAAATAAAAATCTTTATTCAATTACATTTAATTTACAGTCTGGTCCCCCGTATAATTACAATCCATATAGTTTCTGTAGACTTAAAACATGAGGCACCACTCCCTCCGCTGGGTTCTCCGCACCTTGTCGCGATGAGGGGCTCAGTAACCCTGTGGTCCGGTGCATTGCGGCTGGCCTTTCCACCCAGCATCAGATACCGCACAGGGTGACACGAAGACGGATCCCGAGTTGGTCCAAGGAGAACAGGTGGGTTTCTGTTGCAAGCCCGCCAGAGCAGAGGTGGATCGCGGAGGAAGAGGAGGATGCGGTAATGCGTTTGCCGGCCTCCCTATCCTCCTCAGTCGGTGGATCTCGGGACTTCATCTAGCTCTCGGAGGGAGAGTCTCGGGTTTCCGCAATGGCGGTAGGTAGTTGAGACGCCAGGCGTGGGGTAAGCCTGGCGTTAGGGGGGCGCGCGTTTTGCGCGGTGAGGAATGCCATTTAGCGACGACGATAGGCGTTTTGTACGGTAAAAGTTCATTTAGCTTTTCATGTAGCTTAGATTTGATTACAAAAAGTTAGAGATATTTAAAATAAGTATATCTCCTATTGCAGATTCCAAAAGAACTTCAATTGTATTTAAAGAACAAAGAACTTGGCTATACAGAGGAGCAGGAATTTGTTCGCATGGAGAAGGAAATGGAGGCCTCTAAGATGTCTGTCAACAAAGTGCTGGCCGAGCAGATACGCAGGGTAGAAGAGCTTGAGGCAAGAACATAAGTGGTCCTATTTATAGGGTCACGTTTTACAAGCTTTTATTTTTACTTAGAAAATAATAAAATATGAATAGACGCTTCTCAAATTAAACTATCTTCAGACAAGCTACTTAGTGTACCTACTAGCTAAGACTGACCAAACGAAGGTACTTAACCTGCATATTTTGTATTAGGATTTCTATTTCACATTGGTCTGATTCTACGGTAGTAGCTAAAGCACTTGTGTTATAAAAGTTAGACGCAACGGCGGTAGGTACCTCACTACCTAACTATCGTAATAGATTTTTGTAATATTCTTATTGTGTCATCATCGAGCTTGTCAACCATCTGTCAAGCTTTAAATAATTTTGTCTTAATCGATTTTATTAATTTTATAATAATAAAACGCCGTACTAGCGAATTGTTAAAATATAAGAAACAGAAATTGTTTATCTCCACTTGCGGTGCGGGAATCGAACCCACGACCTTCACGTATCGCGCGCAAGGGGAGATGAAATTTTTCTGTTTCTAATAATTTTATCTTGTTAAGCTCCAATAGTAAGAAGACGACTTGCTAAAAGTTGCAAAGTATCTCTTGTGTACCTACTCCGCCTGGTCATTAAAGAACCCAGCTACGCTTCAGCAGACTTATGACACTTGAATATTAGAGTGCTTATGTGCGATGCAGTTGAAAGTGAACAAGGTGACGGCACTGTCTTCGCATCTAGAGAAGCTGATTGTGACGCTGAATGTGAAGGTCTCGGAGAAACGGCTGAACGAGGACCCGCTGGAACCGATTCGCATCAGACGAATATTTAAACGGCGGTAAGGATACCTACCATATCGTCTTTTTAGTCCTTGCAATTCCAAAAAGAAAACAAAACGCATATAACGCACCGCAACGCCATATTGTTGAAGTCCATGCAAATTACTTATTTTTTTTCATTGATAATAAATGTGGGTGCAAAATGATACTACGTGCGACTTAGTTGTAACCATTAAAGGAGTCGACACCGCCACGTATTTATCGCGTCGTGCGACAAAAGTTTTGATACCATTGATTGGCTAATAGCTCACCGTAGTCATATTTTTAACCAGTCAGCAGCTGATGCAACGATTTGACATTTGTTATGAGCGTGATAAAATTTACTCGCGTAGCGCATCCTAAACAAAGTGGTTGCCATTAGTAGGTACGACAGGACATAATCTTGTAGACTAAGCAAACCTAAGTCCATACAATGGAATTACATATATAGATTGTCATATAGATATATTTTTCATCTAGAATGGAAACACTGGTGATGCGCAGCAAGCTGATCCGCGAGGTGCAGACCAACCATACCACGGTGGTGCTGCTGCAGACCGAGCTCGAGCTGCTGCGGCTAAAGACCTACCCCACGCTCGCCAGCTTCCGCACCTTCAACTGACCACCTGCTCACACCACAAAAGTGACTGCTGCACACTATACCTGTATTTAGCAGCAAGTTGGTACAAGTTTAATGCCCGGTTCCAATATACTATATTATGCGATGCGTAATGTGTCAAAAATTACAATTCGTTTTTCTCGACCCGACTAGGAGTCGTTAATTCTAATTTACTTTCCATATCAGTTGTCATCAGTCCGTCAGTCGTTTTTAGCTTACGCCACGTATAATTTATTGCCTACTATCCGTAACTAGAATGTATCGTTTATCAAATATTGGAATCGGGCATAAGGCGACATTTGAGGCGGAAAATGTAGCGAAATCTCATTAGTCTTCACGACTGGGAGACTGCTGTTAATTGGACAACAACAACATCACATACATTGCTCTGATTCTGTGGTAAGTAGCTTAAGCACTTGTGTTACAGAAATCAGAAACAACGACGGTACCACAACACCCAGACCCGACACAATATAGAGAAGTTCGTTTCCTATATTGACCCGACCGGGGATCGAACCCGGGACCTCAGAGATGGCGCGACGCCTAAGTCCGGCACGCTAACCTCTCGGTCGTCAATTAATTATAATTTTTTTTTTTTTTTTTTTTTTTTTTTTTTTTAATTTCCGTACTACAATCTGTCGCCTTTTATGGGACATTCAGCAGTATGTTGGGCGTTTAGTTGGCGCTCTCGGTATGTGACCTGTGTCACATCCTCTTCATAAAGACAGTTCATTTACTGTGGTTGGATTAAGTCCTGCGGTATTTTTCGTTTTAGTCGTCGAGCTTCCTTATGTTCATCCATTAGCGTCTGAGCCAGAGCGTTTGGGTGATGAGAAATGCGTTCCTTATAGGACTTAGTGTATCTTTCAATTTCGTGCCTAACTGTAGGCATATTTAGGTCTTGGTGTAATAGTTCATTGGGCACAAACCAAGGAGCGTTTGTTATCATACGGAGTGCTTTATTTTGGAACCTTTGTATTATTTCAATGTTTGAGTGAGATGCGGTACCCCATAGTTGTATCCCATACGTCCAGATAGGCTTCAGAATAGCTTTGTACAAAATGACCTTATTTTCTAGAGAGAGTTGGGACTTACGACCTATAAGCCAATGTAATTTTCTTGTTTGGATGCCAAGTTGCTTTCTTTTTGTAAAAATATGTTTTTGCCAAGTAAGTCTTTTGTCCAAATGTATTCCTAGGTATTTTACGTGGTCTGTCTGTGGAACTTCTATGCCATTAAGTGTTACTGGGGGACAAGCACCCCTTCTCAATGTGAATGTAACATGTACTGACTTTGCTTCATTTGCTTTTATTCTCCATTTCTTGAGCCATTCCGATATATCGTTAAGTCCGCTTTGCAATGCTTCTGATGCCATAGTTGGGTCGGCGTGTGCAGTAAGAATTGCAGTGTCATCAGCAAAGGTTCCTGTGGTTAGGTATTGAGATGTAGGTAGATCTGCGGTAAAGATTATATAAAGTACGGGACCCAGTACACTTCCTTGGGGAACTCCTGCCTTTATTGGTGATAACATGGATACCGCTTCCCTATTCTCTACGGTAAAGTAACGTTGATCTAAGAATGATTGTAGCAATTTGTACAAGTAGACCGGTAGAATGTTTTTGATTTTAAATAGAAGACCCTTGTGCCAGACGCGATCAAACGCCTGCGATATATCCAAGAAAGCACTAGTGCAATAGGTTTTTGCTTCGAGGGATTCCATAATCTTTTTTGTTAGTCTATGCACTTGGTCAATAGTGGCATGTTTGGTACGAAACCCAAATTGGTGATCAGGAATAACTTTCTTTTCTTTGAGTATTGGTAATATACGTTGCAGTAATAGTGATTCGTATAATTTTGATGGTATTGGTAACAAGCTTATTGGTCTATATGATTTTGGTTCCTCGGGTGTTTTGTCAGGTTTCAAAAGCATGATAATTTTTGCAACTTTCCACTCTGGTGGAAAAAATTGTAATCTTGTCATGGCATTAAATAGGGATGTAAGAAAAGTAATTCCAGATGCAGGCAGTTCTTGTAATAAACGATTGGTTATAAGGTCATATCCTGGAGATTTTTTCGGATTTAAGTTTTTAATCACATTGATAATTTCAGTTTTTGTGAATTTATCCGGAAGTTCGTCTATTTCGTTAGAAGAGTCTAAAAATTGTTTAACGTTTTCTGCATGCTCAGGTGTCCCTTCATAGGTGTGGGGTGTAAAAACATTTGAGAGATGTTCTGAGAAAGTTCTTGCTTTTTCTATATCTGTTCGTGCCCAAGTTCCATCCGCTTTCCTTAATGGAGGAGAAACAGCGACAGGCCGTTTGAGTTTTCTAGTAGCCTTCCACAGGGAGTAGTTTGAGGAAGCGGTAGTGTCGAGACTGGTGAGATAATTACGAAATCTTTCATTCTTTTCGAGGTCTAATGTGTTTTTGAGTTGTCTGATAACATGGTTGAGACGTTTCTTTATGATCGGGCTCCTGGTTTGTTGCCATTGTTTCCGTAGGCTTCTTTTTAGATTTAATTCGTCCAATATGTGCCTGGCTACAAAGTTATCTGTGCCCTTATGTGTCATTAGAGAAGTTGAGGACCATGCTGCTTCTTGCACGCTACGGTTGAAGAACAAGACGGCATCTGATATATCGTTTGTAGACTTTAAGCGGATTGGGTTAGTGAATGCCTTATCTGCTATCTCTCGAAATAGAGTCCAGTTAGTCTTTTTATTATGCAGTACGCACTTTGTGGCGTGTTCTTTGATAACAGTATGCAGTTCCACCAAAATTGGAGTGTGGTCAGAAGATAGGTCTAAGCAGCTTCGGCATGAAATATATTTTTTGGAAATTCCTTTTGTAATACAGAAGTCGATTAGATCCGGGGTTTTCTTTTTATCTGTTGGCCAATAAGTAGGTTGGCCTGTAGATACTATATCCATATTTCTTGTTTGAATACATTTGAGAAGTTCTCGCCCTCTAGGTAGGACAAGCCTGGAGCCCCAGAAGATGTGCTTGGCATTGTAGTCGCCTCCAGCGATAAAACGACTTCCGAGAGTTTGAAAGTAGTCGTTGAATTCTGTTTCTTTAATAGTATACCTCGGAGGACAGTACAGCGCTGACAAGGTAATGTCGCTCATCCAGTCACTTATTACGATACTTGTGGCCTGAATATGGTTCTTACAATAACTTCCAAGTAGATGGTGCTTGATCTTTGATCTAATAAGGATAGCTGATCCACCATGGGCTTTGTTGTCTGGGTGGTTAGTCAAGTATATATCGTAACCTGGTATTTTAAAATAGCTTCTCGATGTGAAGTGTGTTTCAGAGATGAGTAGTGCATCTATATGATTAATTTTTAAAAATATTTTTAACTCTTCTGAGTGATTGGACAAGCCGTTGGCATTCCATACACATAAATTTAGCGTGGTGAATGTATTGGCATTTTTGACATTAGTTCGGTTATCGTTTTTGTCATTATTAACATTTGGTTCATGAGGTCTAACAGTGTCTCCTTAATGGCTTTGAGTTCATCATCTATCCTTTGTTTATCTGGATATGCATCTATTGTTGGCTTTGTTTGATGGTCGTTTCCTCTTGTTACTGCGGCATAAGAGTTTCTGTGGTTGGATGTGGCATTTGTAGATAATTGTTGTACTCTTGGGTTTTCGATCACTCTTTTGTTTTTGAAGTAGGGTGTTGGGTATTTGACTTTCTGTAGCTCTTTGTATACCTGACATCCCTTATAGTTTGCAGGATGGTTCCCATCACACAGGATACATTTGACCTGGTTTGATCTTTCTGTTCTTGTACATTCTGAGGTGTGGTGAGATCCTGCGCATTTAACGCATCTGGCTTGCCTATGGCAGAACTTTTGAGTGTGGCCATATTCTTGACATCTCGTGCATTGCGGGATAATTTTACTTGGTCTAGGTGCTTCAAATTGTATGCGGCAATGTAGTAAATATTGTACATTGTATATGTCTTTATTGTTTTCTCTAGGTTCTAACTCGATATTCCATATTGGAAGGGCCAATTTGGTTTTCCTGTTTTGGATATTCCAAATATTTGTCACCTTATGGTTCAATTCATTAAGGGCTATTTTTATTTCATCTTTATCGGTTGATGGATGAAGATGTTTTAGCACTACCCTGAAGCTACGCTTTTCTTTTAGCTGATACGTGTAAAATTCAGTATTTTTGCATTTCAATTCTTTGTAGATGATGGAGTATGAGTCTGAAGATTTTGGTTGGATTTTAACTCTGTCATCTCGTAATACTTTAATCTCGTACTGTCCTTGTGCAACTTCTTCCAGCATTTTAAGTAAAGGCTGGATGTTGCTAACTCTATCGATAAACATCGGAGGGGGTCTTGCTGGTTTTTGTACTGGTACTGGTGTTTCTGATATTTCTGTATCGAGTTCCTTGAAGCTGTTCGAAGTTGGTACTGCAGATGCTGAAAGCCAGTAATTTAGTTTAGCTTGTTTCAGATTTCGGTTTTCTGCATTCGGACTGGATCTTTGCCTTTTGCCATAATGTACTTCTGTAAATTCTTGTTCCGAGCTCATATTGTAAATTTTATCCGGTTGCATGGTAGATAGGCTTGATTCTGCACTAGTAGATCCATTGAAAGAGTTGGATCTTTGCCTGTTAGTGAACAATCCCTTGTGAAATATTTGTTGGGTCATCGTCTTTGGGTTTCTTAAATCTATTTTTTCTGTTGAAGATGGATTAGAGTTACTCATTATTGTTCCCACGAGTCAGGTCGATGAAAAAGTGGTCACTTGCAGGGTGACGCCTATTCCCGCAAGAAGGCATATATAACAGTGTTTGCCAGGTCCACTGAGATTGGCGCTAGAGGCTGGACTCCTTCCAGTCATTCATCCCTTTGGCACGTTGCCCACCGTGGGATTAGGGTAATTATTATAGAGATGTTCTTTTCTCTTGATCCGGGCGTTGAAGCCAAGATCCCCATTCTCGCAAAACATGACTGCAAGTCTACGGGTTGTGGCAGTCATTTCCTACTGCCACTGATCAGGTGATTTAGGCCTGGTTTGGTCTGGTTATTTACTGCCGCCAGAGACTCGGCATTGTCACTCGTTTTGCACCACCCGGGGGACACGTGTAGGGTGGGTCTAGGATAAGATGGTAAATCCTACGGACGCGAATGACTTCATCCCCCTAAATTTAATTTAATTATAAGTTGAAAGATTAGAGACGTAAGTCTTTAGGTTTTGTTGGGAACAGCGTTTTTCAAAAAGGGGAAATGCATTGGCGTACATTTCTGTTGCTTCGGAATAGGCAGCAGTGTGTTTGGGACTCCTCACTAAGTCTCACTCCTGATCCCATTTTGATGGCACCATGGAAATATCATAGAGCTATAACGTCGTTGGTGGGATCCCCCGAGATCCATAAATTTGACAAAATAATGGAATCCCTAAGATTGATAAGTTCGTAAGTAGATGCATCCTTATAAAAGAACGGAACTAAATGTCTTTCGTCATAAAGGTATTAAATAAAAAATTATGAAATGAATAACAGGGATGTGCAGACCAATCAAAAATGACTTTCAAACATCAATGCCGTATATAAATCTCATTGAGACGTCGAAAAAACGGTTTGGTTCCAAAATAGATTTTAACAGAATTCTCAAATCCTCATTGTGCAAACGTAATGTAATGCCACAAGCCGGTAATGTTTTACAAAATCTAAGGAGAAGTTTAATTGTGACAGCTTTATTCAATATGAGACTGACGTGGGGTCAAAATCCTATGTATTAAATATTTATTAATAAATATAATTATATTAGTAATATGAAGTAAGCAGGATTTTAGGTGGGTACAGTCGTCGTCAGTCATATCAGAGCAGACAAAGTGACCAAATACTTCAATAATATCTGAGCTGATGCCAATAACATCTGAACACTCATAACGTCAATATGTGTCACGCACGTCATGTGTCTCATTTAGCTACCTGTATAGATGAGTGTTCAGATATTATTGGTAAGTTGTGTGTATAGAAATTATTATTATTGAAGTAATGAATGTTCAGATATTAATGGTAACTTGTGGTGTATGGAACTTTTTGACATTTTAACTGTTCAGAAGTATTTGGTCACTTTGTCTGCTCCGATATATCTGACGGCGACTGTACATGCTCATTCTTAATTTTTTGCAGCTGAAGTACCTAAGATACTTAATTAATTATTTTATTATGCTATGCCTACCAATAATTGTGTAGTTCTATTAATGCTACTTTAGAAATGTCTTATTTAATAAAGTATTTCACCACCAATACTTATTTTTGTTAAATAAATACGATCTACACAAAAAAATTATTGCAATTTCCTTGGAATGAAATTAATTCTGTTATATTCTATACACACTTATAGCTTCGATGGGTAGGCAAACTTCTCATAACTATAAATAATAAAAAAAAATAAAACTAGTATAGGAAATAAATGAAAATGTACTGTCGGTTACAAAACTTTTTATTTCCCATAAACAATTGCTACAGTTTATTGATTGATTTTTAAACACACTTGTGGTTGAGTACTATTATTATATTAAGAGTATGACTTAAGGTAACATTATGCATGAGTGGTGAGTGCGGTTTCAGGCTAGATTTTTATTGATTTTAAACTCTTTAATGCTTACTAAATATAAGTACCTACCTACATACATACGTAGGTTCATGCTTTCATTAAATTTCGCGAATTGGATAACGAAAACGCTTTTTTTTCAATGGAACACGCACCTAAATAGAACGCGATATTATTTTTATTGCGGGCAAGAGTCTAGCCTAATATCGCTGAATAGAGATTTAAGTAGACAGCGGTCATAGTGAAATGAGGGAATAGTTAAAAATACATAACACGTAAATAGTAGGTATTACCTACGTTTACAGATCTACGGTGACTAGCAGTCACATAGCTGTAAATTTTGTTTTTAAGTAATACTGAATACATTTTCACCAATTTAGCTTTCCACAATATACCTAGAATCAGGACAGGAAAAGAGCGCAACCGCTATGCACAGTCGCGTACAAACGTATTTCAATAAGTATAATAATAAGTAACATCAATCTACCTTAAAAATAGATAAACATTCTTATATTGGCTAGCGTTCAAGTTTGCCTACTGCCTATTTATTTTAACTGTGGCATTTCGAATCAAGAACCTCGCTGTTATGGTGTATGTAGACATACTACAATACACTGGTTCATAAAATAAATGCACAAACAGTATTTTACCGTCACATTTAGGCATACTGCCTACTGTGGTCTATTTATTTTAACTGTGGCATTTCGAATCAAGAACCTCGCTGTTATGGTGTATGTAGACATACTACAATACACTGGTTCATAAAATAAATGCACAAACAGTATTTTACCGTCACATTTAGGCATACTGCCTACTGTGGTCTATTTATTTTAACTGTGGCATTTCGAATCAAGAACCTCGCTGTTATGTTGTATGTAGACATACTACAATACACTGGTTCATAAAATAAATGCACAAACAGTATTTTACCGTCACATTTAGGCATACTGCCTACTGTGGTCTATTTATTTTAACTGTGGCATTTCGAATCAAGAACCTCGCTGTTATGTTGTATGTAGACATACTACAATACACTGGTTCATAAAATAAATGCACAAACAGTATTTTACCGTCACATTTAGGCATACTGCCTACTGTGGTCTATTTATTTTAACTGTGGCATTTCGAATCAAGAACCTCGCTGTTATGTTGTATGTAGACATACTACAATACACTGGTTCATAAAATAAATGCACAAACAGTATTTTACCGTCACATTTAGGCATACTGCCTACTGTGGTCTATTTATTTTAACTGTGGCATTTCGAATCAAGAACCTCGCTGTTATGTTGTATGTAGACATACTACAATACACTGGTTCATAAAATAAATGCACAAACAGTATTTTACCGTCACATAAATGTGACCTAAAGGCATACTATAAAATTGTTCTAAACTACTTATGTTCTACTTAATCAAACACCACATAATAAAACCACTACATACGTTTGTGCACGACTGTACATATTTTACAAAGTTTAGTTTAGGCCACAATTTCGTTATTTAGTATCACACAATTTGCAATCACAATTTTGCCGATTTTTTAAAAACTCTTTTTTACATTACTTAGCTATCTAAAGCTACATTTCAAAATGGACAACAATTTTAAAAACATTTATTTTATCAACCTTACTTTAGGAGCGCTAAATTGATTTTACTGTGCGTTTCGATAATGAAGTACTTAAGTAGGTAACTATTTTGAAGACTTGAAATAAGTAAATTCTACTTAGCTCCAAAAACTCTGGATACCTCGTACCAAGAAAAGTTCCCCTTAGTATAAGTAGGTAATGGTGATAAGATGATAAAAACTAGCTTATAGCTTAAGACAAGTAAATGCCACTATACTAAACTGTATGAATAAATTGTATTGTTGAGAGAATTGGAAATGGGCTCCTAAGATGTTGTAGGTACACCATGCTATCCCTATCGCTACATACATAACAGACTCGGCCCTGAAACTAACACCTGAATCATTATATCGACTTTACAACGTGGGTTTAAGAACTAATTTCAAACAACAAGTGTTTACTGTGATGTGCTTTTGGCCGTAGCCTAGTTCACATATCTTGAAGACGTACACTCAGCATCGTTAGTTCGTAAACAACTCAGTACCTTTTCACATTAAGCTAACTGTATATTTAAGTAAGTAGGTAACTGCAGTCACTCGGATCTATAATGTGATATGGTACGGAGGTGAATACAAACTAATGATGCTATTAGGATGCGTCAACCCCACACTAGCGTTCTTTGAGCGTCGACGCCCACGCGACGTCGACGCAACGTCGACGCGGCGCCGACGCAACGCTTGCGCAGCGGCGCGGTCGAAATGACGAACGCCAGGACTCCACAGGCGCCGCGCCGGCCCGACGCCTGCCGCAGCGTTTATTTTGACAACAGTACAATGATCAACACAATTGTTTCGGCCCGCCCGTGTTTTAGAATCAGTAGGTAGAAGACTTTTTAGCTGATAGCAAATATGGATGTAGCTTAAAATACTAACTCATATTGCCGAAGAAACCCATTTTCAATTAGGTACTTTTAGTTTTCGAGAAAATAAATGCTAAAGTTGCCTATTCGGGCCATGTGTCAAATAGGTAAAATATATTTTTTCCTTTACAAGTTGAAAGCATTACTTTATCACTGCAATATAAAACATTATATTGTGCGTTATTCAAATCTTACATTTCCATTTTCGAAACAACTGTACATGACGTCAGCGCGGCGCGACGCTCGTACGCGATGTGCAGAGGACGCCCAGCGCAAGCGCCGCTCAAACGCCGCGCCGACGCTGGGCGGGCGCCGCGTCGACGCAACGCCCAACCAACGCTATTGTCGGGAGGTCGCCGGCAAGACGCTGACGCTCGAAAGACGCTAGTGTGGGGTCCCTCTAAAAGTAGGTATAAAAGTTTATAATTTCATATATATATTTTTTTATTTTAGTGGGTACCTAGGTAGGTAGGTACCTACAACTTCTTTGAGCTCACTGATATGTAGGTATTCGAATTTTGAGATGGCACTAACTCATGCTAATGATTATGATAGAATGTACTAGTAAAATTGTCACTTGCTGTGGTTACGTATAAAATCTATATGTTTTAGTTACTTTCTTATCATCTAAACATAACACTTATTGGAACCATCTAAGTAGATGAACTTGGAACACAGATGGTAGGTATTATAATAACTGCAAGGGTAAAACTAAACCTATGTAGTTGACTAAATAGCATTCTTTTTTCGGAGATTAATCAATTCAAACAATAAATGCAATTGAACATTTCCACACACGTCGTTCATAATAAATAGTATATCGTTAACCGAACATAACGCACTATAAGCATTTTCATAAAACAAGATTAGGTGGAACAATTATCATAACTATTGAGCCAGAGAAATGGATATTGTGGATCAATCATTAGCACAAAAGCCACGAAAACTCCCACGTGACAGGTGGTACTTCAAGTACATAAATCCAGCAGAAAATTAACGCAAACTAAAATTGCGTTTCATTACGTCATAGAAAGAGTAATTTCCGATAATTTGACTTTAACGGCAGTATCAGCAAAAGGCTATGGTGTGCGTCTAAAGAGCGGTACGCTGATCGTAGACGATGACCGCGTCTGCGTCAAAGAACTGGCTGTGGGACTTGCTCAGCGCGATGATGGCGGCGTGCTCGCTACGCATGCGGTTCTTGTACTTCTTGCTTAGATTCACCTGCAAAAATGTCAAGGATCTAATTTGTATCTAAGTGTGACGGCCCCATGTTGGGTGCCAAACTAGTGACGTATAAAAATAATACGTTATAGCATGCCCACGTACGGTGGTGATTGGATAATTATTTGTAATGTGTTTTGTGGGACTTTTTTTTCTTTTTAAGTTAAATGATACTTCTTTAGAGAAGTCTATTTCTGCGTGAGAATTTTTCGATACCATACAAGTGTTTTAAGCTGTTTATGGATTCTGTATAGGCCAAATAGCAATTATTAAGTGTATCGAGTTTAAGCTCGTTTCAAGGCATCATATGTCCACCTGGAGAAGTATATTGACTCTCGTTGTGCGTTTAAATATATATATTTATCATAAATTATTTTATTTATCACTTATTACTGAACAAATCATTGCATAATTGAACACTTAATGATACATTAAAACCAAATAAAACGGATGGACCGTGTTTACCCTTCCCTACCCTTCAACGAATCCCATGGAATACGTTTTATCTGCACCACGTCTGATGGGAAACAACTAACCTGCTAAAGGGGGTCCAACTAACAGCCCCACGTCGGGTGCCAAAAGATAACAAATTACTAACCTTCTTCAAAATACTGTAGATCAAACTAAAAACTCCGACAAACACTAGGACTTTTATTTAGTGAAGTTGTAAAACGTTTCTCTTATTTTCATAGCCTTACCTTAGCGTAAAGCTGCTGTAAGTCATCCTCTGTAGAGAGTGGTCGTGGCTTGGGTCGAAGAAAAGCGGGTAGCGATCTTGTTTTTAGAGCATCGATGCTTGCAGCATTATCTATTTCATCTAGCACTGGAAAATTACAAAAAAACACAATTTTGCGAAATTCCTTAGACCTGCATAAGTAGCATCAACAAAGGAGTCAACTTAAAAATAGTCCTTTACCAGACCTTTACATATTTATATATGTAAAGTATATGTAATATATATGTAAGTACAGTCAGCATTTTTACATTAACTTTTTATTCGACTTATTAAGTACACGAAATTGTATGTACCACATATTACTTCCACTTTAAATAGGTATTTTAAAATATAAAAGGCTAAAACTTTGAACTGCATCATTATTCAAAGCTCAAAATTTTGAAGCCCCTGTTTTTAAACGGTTTTTTTTTACCTCGGTTTCGCCCCTTGTCAGCTGTTGACAAAAGAGCTCTAAAATACGAGTGCTCTAGTAACAATTGTATACCGTAACATAGTTAGGAATATAGGTAATATTAATACGAAAATTAATAACAAGTTTAGTCAGATTTTGATATTGGATAAAATTTAGTGTCATATTGTACAGAAAAAATTACAAAACGCCTTTTAAAGGCCAAGATTATTTTAAATGTATCCAAGAAGTACAACTTTTTTTTTAAACCTTTAATTAGGTAATATACATTCTAATGTATTTCTGTCATAGGCAGCGGTAAATGCTATTTATGAAATTCGATAGGAATAGGTAGGCAAGTACTGACTAGTGCTAGACGCGTACTGCGCGGCGTGGTCGCGGGCGGCGGGCGCGGGCGACGGCGGCCGCTTGTGCGCGCCGCCCGGCTGCGGCCGCGTCCGCCGCCACTCGGCGTCGCCCGCGTAGCTGGCCGGCCGGCTGTGGCGTTGCACCTGCACCTGCACATAACATTATTAGGCCTAGCATACGCAATACGACAAATTTCTCGCATGACAAATGTTTTGATACTGTTCTCGTATTTTCAGCCAATCAGCAGCTGACGTACTGACTTCAATCGATTTTGACGTATGTTAAGAGCGCGATAAAATTTAATCGCGGGGTGGATGCTAGGCCTGTATGACAACAAAAGGTTTATATAAAATAAATAATACCTACTTAATAAATAAATGCGCCAGACCACCACACCAATAACCTGATCTCAAACTAAAGTTTCCCCTTGTACTATGAGAAACAGGAGACGGATACTAACTGGGGACGTCATCCCATCATACTCAAACCCAAGTCAATTTAGAAAAGTTCGTTTTCCATAATTGACCTGACCGGGAATTGACCCGGGACCTTTTGCGCTTTGGCCACCTACCTTAGCCACTGCGCCACCACGGTCGTCGAGTTATAAAACCATGACAAAGTACCATAAAAAGGACCTAAAAAAAGAAGAGAAAGCAAGTATGTCCAAAAGTGGTAAGCAGAAATTTTAGATTTAGGTACCTACTACCAGTGCCGGTTCTAGCATTACTGGCGCCCTGGACGAATTTCGGCCAGCGCCCCTGTAAAAGCGTATACCAATACATCGATTTAGGAGAATACATCTGGGTCCGCTTTCTAGCGCCCATTCAAGTCCGAGCGCCCTGGGCTGTTGCCCTACCTCGCGCCACCCTAACGCCGGCCCTGCCTACTACTTATCTCTTTTGGATATTCTTACTTTCTTTTTATTTAAGGCAACATCACATCACATACATTGCTCTGATTCTGAGCTAAGCGGTTGTGTTACAGAAAAAAGAAACAACGACAGTACCACAACACCCAGACCTGAGACAATTATCATATAGTCCGTTTTCCATATTGACCCACCGGGAATCAAACACGGGACCTTAGAGATGGCGCGGCGCGTGACGTCAATGTCCGGCCCGCTCGCATATCCTTACTAATATTATAAATGCGAAAGTAACTCTGTCTGTCTGTTTGTCTGTCCGTTTGTTACTCTTTCACGCCTAAACGGCTGAACGGATTTTGATGAAATTTGGTATAGGTATATGTTGAATCTCAAGAACGGACATAGGCTACTTTTTATTAGAAAATAAGGGGGGGATGGGGGTAATACCACCTTTGAAAGTTTATATGGAAAAATGATTATTTTTGAAGTTAGAGATATGAAATTTGGCACAAATATAGCTCAAAACTTGGATTAAAATATAGACTACTTTTTGTTTCGAATATTAGGGGAGAAAGGGGTAAAACCGACCATGAAAGGATGTAGTCCACGCGAACGAAGTCGCGGGCAAAGCTAGTCTGCTTATATTTACTTTGCATCAACAGTTTGAGGAGAATCACTTTGCATTGTATTCAATCGGAAGTAGAATCACTTTGCATTGTATTCAATGACGATTCAAAAGTGTTATATGTAACCTACTTGAATAAAGAAATATTTGAGTTTGAGTTTTTGAGTTTGAGTTTGAGAAATAGGAACCTAATGCCTAGAAATTACCTACCTCTGTAGATACTAAATTACACTTATATTATAATAAGACACGTCTTTGTTTGAACGCGTTAACCTCAGGAAATAATAGTTACAATTACTTTTTTTGTTTTGTATAGTCCATTACCGAGGGCGGCTTAAGGCTGAGACCGATAAGAGTGTAAAGTCAGTGGAAAATGTTGGAAACAACGGAGATCAGATAGTAGGTACGCGTTCAAAGCCGTGGCTGTATAGTCAGACATCATAAATGTGTACTACGAGAAGTCAATAACTCACAAGAAATATTAAATACGTTCCTTCCTCCAACCTGAATCTTTACTATACCTACCACTTTCATTAAAAGATGGTTTATTTTTACTTACGTACCTCAGTATGTTTCACTCGATAGTTTTCTTGACTGGTATAAGCATGGTTTTCCTTAATAGCATAAGTCTCTTTGAGGTACTGTTCATCTGAAAAAAAAAACTTTTTAGCAAGCAATTATACAGGTTCTGTAAATTTAATGAAATTCACGTACCGAATGATTTCTGATGACGCGGCATGAGGCGACAGTAACAAATAATTATTAATAAAATAACTACGCCGCAAATGCCCCCAATAAGCCAGGACAACCAAACAATTATAACGCGACCCTGGAATTAAGAAATATAATGAAAAACGTTCTAAATAGTTATTGATTTCAGATGTAATACTTACCTGCAGAAACATTTCAATTCCTAAGGAAAAAGCGATACTCGCTCCGTTTTGTTCCCCTTTTACAACGTTTTCCTAACATTTTTATGTTTAATGTAATTATTCACTAGAAATCTACGTCTACTACAGTAAATTGATAACCTATTTAAATGATTAGAAAAAAGAAAAGAATTGAAAGGTGTAATGTGTGGACATTTTTCTTCTTCGAATTTTGCGCGCTTGCGCTGTTCCAAGGACCGTTCAGAAATAAACAATGTTAGTCAAGCCACTGCAACCTCAATCTCGCAAAACATTTATTTTAAATAATGAAAAATGCCTTATTATTCTGATTATATATACTCATCTTTTTTAAAAAATATGGAAAACGATATCTGTGATAAATGTTGCTTGAATTTAATTTTACTTTTATTTTCTATATCGACTAGTACAAAATTCTTAAACGCAAACGTTATGTTCCATGCAGAGCCTGTTAATATAATGTTTTGTTATTATGCTGTTATTTCCTTCTCACTATCATTAATAAAAAACATATCAACTATTTTATAAAACAAACATTGTACAAAACCTGTTTATAAAAAAAACAGGCCCTTCTCTGCACAAGCACAAGTCTTCAACAATCAGTAAGTTAACTCTTTTGCTATCGTACCATCGTACTCCAAAAGGAACGTCATGTTTACTCAATAAAAATAAAATGTCAGACAGTTGCGTTGCGTTTGCTTTTTCGAGCGTGTTGGTGTGTTCATAAAAAGTAAATACCTACGACGCAACATTTTACTCGGACTTGTCGTACCGTAATCACTAAGCGGTCTTCCTAATAACGGTCGCTAGCTGTGTTGCTGTTATCAATCGTACGTTCATCCCCGCCAAGGTCTCCCAGTGAGAAAAACATCGGACGATATTTTACGTCAATCTCGCCTCCTGTGTTATTTTATTTCGGTCAAATGTACATTGCGTAGAAAAGAGGATACATACTACGTCGAGAAAATACTTCTACAAGCAGTGACCGCTAAAACCGCTTGTCTAAAGAAATGAGTGTGAAAATAAACTTTGTTCTAATTTTTATTTACTGTATTCTCGCTCAAGATTCCTTTGGTCTATCACCGGTAATATTAAGTACGTATGTTTTTAATAAAACTTTAATATTGTTAATATAAAAAATAGCCCTTTTTTACGACCAAATACCATCTGAACGAAAATGTTTGAGTATCTAAAATATTTTTTGCTTACGAAAATATTTTAACTGGTTTATGATTTAAACATTCTATCTTTTAGTTCCAGGAGATGGCGGCAGCCAGTTGGAGGCAAAGTTAAATAAATCCTCTGTGGTGCACTACATTTGTGCTAAAACATCGACAGAGTTTTTCAACATCTGGCTGAACCTGGAACTCCTTGTGCCATTTGTGATAGACTGTTTTGTAGACAACACAAAACTGATATATGACAATGTCACTCGGACAACTAGTAGCCCACCAGGGGTGGAAATCAGAGTGCCAGGATGGGGCAACCCAGAGCCTGTGGAATGGCTAGACCCATCACATGATAAGAGTGGTGCCTACTTCAACAGCATAGCAGATGCCCTGGTCAAAATTGGTTATGTCCGAAATGTCTCCATCAAAGGAGCCCCTTATGACTTCAGAAAAGCACCAAGTAAGTTTTTTCATTGTCTTATTTTTAGCAATTATAATTAGGTTACATATTTTTTACAGTTGTAAGACACAAAGGAAAATCAAATTTTTCCTGAATTTTAAATATGGGCCTTACACCTACAAGTACAAAATTATTAAATGAAATACCCCATCAGTTTATTTATGTTAAATTGAAACACAAAGAAGGTAAAGATGATACCTATTTCAACCATGAGAGTTAATGCATTACTTTCATCACAAATATTGTTTGAAATTCGAACCAGAAAAGTTAAATCAACTTAAAACCTTTTTCTTCTTGTAAATTGTATCTACAGTAGTAATAAATGATCTATAAGGACTTATTAAATTGCAGATGAAAATGAGGACTTCTTTGTAAAGTTAAAGAATCTAGTAGAAGAGACATACACCACCAATAACAAGAGTGCAGTGACTCTGATCGTGCACAGCATGGGTGGGTCTATGGCGCTGCACTTCCTGCGCCTGCAGCCACAGAAGTGGAAGGACCAGTACATCAAGCAGCTGATATCTCTGTCAACTCCATGGGCAGGGTCGGTTAAGGCCCTCAAAGTGTTCGCCATTGGTAAGTCAAATGAGAATTATAACATCAGTGTAATAATTTAATTTAACTTATCGAATATGGTTTTGACATTTAGACAGCATTCATGTTTATTTATCTTTATTTTGAAAAGGTACTTAATATTTTGATCTGATCCAGTAGTTGCTACCATAAGTTCATTGACCTCTACAGCAAGGTACTTGAGCATGACATTTCATTTATCTCTGGCAATAAACAATTATCATACTTTCCTAAATAAAACAATAACAAGCATCAATAAAGGCAACTTGTCAATTGTTTTTTTATTAATCTGTTAGCTTTTGCAGTTTTATGCATTTGGCATTTATTTATAGGGGATCAGAAAAGCATGCCATGTAGGTAAATATTATATTTGTTACTCAATTATGTCACTGTCCTCAAATACTTTTACAATTAAATATGCATTATTTATAGCGGACTAAATAAAGGCTTTCAAGCTAGACATACATACATGTTTGCACAGTCCATTGAAAATTTTTTGGCTATCCAACTAATCTTAGGCCCATATGTTGTTTTTTTACTCTTACTTGCATGTTTTATTAAGTAAATAACTTACTAACTACCGAAGTAGGTAACTACCTACTTCATAGTTAAACAGCTAGCTGTTGCCTGCGGCTTCTTTTGTATTATTTTGGGATAAAAAGTATCCTATATTGTGTTAATCTAGTTTGTCATAACCAATCCGTACAGTAGTTTTTTCGTGAAGAAAATATCTATACATTATTTCGCGTTTATTAGTATAAGCTTTCATGTGATAGCATTGTAAAACAATAAATAATTATCTTGCTCTTACTTAACATGGATTCTATTAATTTGTGTCCCACCAATCAATCTAAGTTTAAGGTCTTCTTAAGGGATTTCGGCCCTTTTTAGCTTGACCAGGCGGAATATAAGTGAATTTGGATCCAAAATTCATATTTTATCTTGGAACGAGCACATAGCCTAAATGCGAGCTTAAGTCCGTTGGTTACGTAATAAGTAAAAGTGGTAGGTACTCTGACCTACTAATAGATAGCTATTGAGTGATTTGTTTGTATTCAAAATAGCTGATTGACGGGTTAAAGGAAAAATAAGCAACTTACTAAATGTTTGTATGATTATGGTAACAAAAATAATCAGTTTGGTGAATGTTTGGAATGCTTGATTATTCTTAATATTAATGCTTATATTATTGATACCTGTGTAATCATGATCATGTTCCATAAAATGTGGTGGATATAGACAACAATGGGTTAAATAATACCTACTAATATTTTAAACGCGAAAGTATGTGATAATGTCTGCATGAATGTTTATTCCTATTTTACGCAAAAACTAATGAATGGATTTAAAAGAAATTTGGTAGAAAGATGAGATACTGAATACGAATGAAGAGTCGCGCTCATCAGCGAGTGTCTTAGTTTCTTGGATTCCCCTTAAAGAGACAATGAATGACTTTGGTTTGTTCCGCCTCTCGCCAACAGCACGAATTAGCAAACATCCTGTGTTGATGATCATAAGGCCAATCGATAGCAGCTTGATGGAATACTTGTTTGTAAAACAGTTAATTTATAAATATCCGCCTCTGTTTAAAATATGGTTTTTGATAATAATCACAAACACAGAACGGTAATGTACTGTGGATTGTGTAGTATCTACATTTTCAATTGGCTACTTGACAGTGTTAACAATAAAATATGAAAAGTGTTAGATATGTTAGCTTATTAGTTAAGTAATCATTTTACATTTTTACTTTTTAATTAAAAGCATAGTTAGTATTTTATTTTTGCAAAATAAATTTTAGTTCTTTTATCTGTGGAACAAAAGAACCGAAACGGAAACCACCATTGCAATTCGGAAATGACAGCTGGCGGCGAAAATTATTTATTTTAATGTGGCGAAACAATGATTATTATAACGATTAAATTGAATTATTGTGTATCTAATCGTATAAAGAATTTATTAAAACATTTTCCGTTTATCTTAATTAAGTCGTTCCTATGCGTATCGGTTCGTTGTCTAGGACGTTGACGTCATAATTGCAACAGTGACGCGACTAGGCGTTTTCGCGTGCTTTTTAAATGTGTTACACAAAATCTTATTTTTCTCTGGTTATTTAGATTATTTCCAGATAAATCGAATTGCTTGGGATATAAAATGAACGGGCGCTCATTTTACAATACTTTTTCAAAAACTGTCAAGTAGCCAATTGTAAAACCATTATTGTTTCTTTTTGAAGGACCAAATCATTTTATATCAATGAACACTAATAAGAGCTATCGAAAGATTCTAAGGTTTTTAGGGCTCCTTTTGAACATACAAATATCTTAATATTGTTTTCAGAACTTTTCATTAAATAGCATATTGCCTTGCTGTTTATGACTTTGTGAATTAGGGGGCTGGGATCGGTTGCCAAAACCAGTTTGTACTGGTCAATGAAATTATTCGCCGGCGTCGCATTAATTGCCTTCTTCCGGGTTCTCCACATACGTTGGTACATCATTCGTTGAATTGGCTTCCGGGGTCACTATGCTAAATGTGGCCCTTTTGTGTGCGGGGGGAAATGGATTGACGCACCCTGCCATCACCCGATAGAGGTGACGGCGGGCGTGGGGCTCCCTGCCTATATAAGGGCAGAAATACCCTCTAAAACCTCCGTCGGAACTAATCGGCTTGATGGTAATGCGGAGCAGAAGACCCACAGCATCACCGGAGTATGTGCAGCCCTAATGTTTGACGGTTATCTCTGTTTGCAGGCGACGACCTCGGGTCGCTGATGCTGCGCGAGAGCATAATGCGCGCGCAGCAGATCACGTGCCCGTCGCTGGCGTGGCTGCTGCCGTCCGCGCTCATGTGGAAGCCCTCCGAGGTGCTCGTGCAGACAGACAAGTTCAACTACACCATCGCGCACCTAGAGAAACTGTTCACGTGAGTCACCATCGCACTTTATACTTGGTAACGGATTCGAATTTGGAATCTATGCCTCGTCTCGTCGCTTTCTAACCTAAACGATTGGACAGACTATGACTTTCCGTGTGGGAATGCATTTCCACGTTTGTTTATAGGGGCAAAGGACAGGGGGCCCCTGTCCTTTGCCTTAGATAACACAGGTCAACAATGATTTTGTTGCACGCAAACTAATTGCTGTTTTAAACTAAAACCGGTGTAGGAAAGCCGAATCTGGCTATAAAATACGTCTATCACCTATAGTTTCTGAGATATTTCACTTCAAAATCTTAAAAACTGCCTTTTTGGGTCTACTTCAAACAGATTTAACTATTTTACTAATTATTTTTAGCTATTTTAAATATATGCCAAAGGAAGCAAATACCTTTGCCATGGAATTCATATTAGACTTATTTATAAATTTAGTTTAATTGACAAAATATTTAAGTTGTCCTCAGTGGTGTTATTTTACATACAATTTATTAGTATCATTCTATATGGAAAAAAATGCTGTAGTTAGAATCATGAATTACTTCACAAATAATAATGCTAGACTGATAATTTAAATTATATTTCAAATACGAGAAGTATTTGTTTATTTTGTAATATTCAATTATAAAATTTACTTGCTCGAAACTGTCTACAGACCATGGTAAAATACCTAAAATTATTGAATATCGTTTTTTTTATGCAAGATTACTATAAATTTCGAGGTGTTAGAAAAAAAATAAAACTAGATTCATGTACAGCAGACAAATAGCTACAATAACCGTCGACTCGCTTTAAAGCAGCATGCAAAACATACAATATGGTTGCCTTGTGTAATGTTTCCTAGGAGCCTTTCAAACCCCTACCACAGGGAGAGGTCCCAGTTGCTTAAGGCAGTATTAATTTAAGAAGGATCAATCTCCCAGGAATAATAGAGTAGATGACTCATCATTAATGCTTAGTCCAATAGTTAGATAACTATGTATTATATAAGATACTATATTATTATTTTATCATGAAACAAAAATGTACGTCTATTATGCTATATTACGTTAAAATATAGCGCGATGTCACTTATTCGCACAGTTTTTGCGGAATAGTGACGTAAGCATACCCCATTCGCGGAACTTTAATGCGATGTACTCGTATCATCCTAAAAAAATTATTTACGAATATTTGTTCAAGAAAGAAATACGTTATAATTGTATTTAGAAAATCTGACGAAAAAAGAATCACTGTTTTTTTCCTAGCCGCTAACTCTATTTTGAGAGCGTATAAACCAGCATTCCATTCAAATTTCCAGCTTATCATGAAGACACTGAATTTTCGTGTTAGACGATTCAGATTTTATTAAAATAAGTGATAACTAACTTTCATTTTGTCAGTAAAGTACTTACGATATTTATCAAGGAAACAAAATTGTTTATCTTACTAATAATTAAACTTCCTACGAATGGTAGGTACAACATAATTGTGATAAAATATGTGTTAACAGACAATAAAGTTTAATTCGTTACACGTATTTAAAATTCCTTTAGGTATACGATTACGTCCCATACTTTCGCTCGGTACCTCTCCTCTTATTACTATCATAGTATAGCCGCTTGAAGCCAATGAAGCGTGGAGGTCGCCGCCGTCCAAAGAATGCATATACATATGTACCTACGCTCGCGGAATATGAAATGATGTTATAAAAGTATTTGCGTCTGTTATCAAATCAATTAAAAATAATTTATACCATACCCTACCGTAAATGCTGTAATTATATCGGTGCTAGATATGTACAATAAATAAATCAGAACTAAATTATTCAAAACATAAGTACCTACTTCCATTATTAAGGGCGGTTTCCGACTAGAGTTTTATACGTGCGTATAAGCTCGTTTTTGGAAGCGCATGTCGGTGCGTAGGTATAGGCGAGCCTTTTGACACACGTCAAACTCGTACAAGTATGACGCGACTTCTAAGCTTGTACTATAAATAAACACAAGCCGACATTATGGACTATTTAGTTGCGTCAAATTATTTGTATACCCCGAGCAGTGGCGGCTGTACCTTAAGTGCGCTCGTGCGCTGAACCACCAATTCAAAAGATTTAAAAATTTCAAAATATCACTTCATCTTTATTTCATTCATTTTAATATTTATTTATTAAACATACAAAAGCGTATAAAAAGTTAAATTTCCATTGGTGAAACAGTTTGAGCGCTTTACTAAACTATTGAGACTTATTTTCCTGTAAAGACAAAAAGCGCACGAGGACTGCTAATACAACTTGTATGAGATACGAATTAATACGCCTGACGCGTGAAACAAAAGATAGTTCATAGAAATGTACCGAGTAATGAGTCGGTTTTCGAGCGCCGCACGAGCGAACCGAAGATTACCGAGAGTACCCGATGTTTGACGAATTGGCCGGCCGGCATGAGCACGAGGCGATGGCAGCCATGATTGACAGCTCGTTATCAGTATAGTTTCACTGCATTTGTGACGCGGTTTATTTATACAGACAATACCCGATTTTAATAAAAAGGTGATTGATCATTTCGCTTCAGAAAAATGTCGTCGCATTGATTTAATGTATAAAAAATAAACATATTATATATCAATTGTTGTTTAGTTGCATTTTCTAATTTTTAATATTTTAGTGTAGTGCACCACCATGGGTTATCGAACACCCACCAGCCGCCACTGACCCCGAGTTTCACTAATTACCTACTATCGGTCACAGAGCGTGATGTTATATAGCCTAGGGCCTTCCCTGATCGGGCTGTCCAAATTTTTTTTCAATTCGAACCAGTACTTCCTAAGATTAACGCGTTCAAACAAATATGCTTTTGACCTTTATAATATTAGTATAAGTATAGGTTTATATATCTATATAATTTAACAATGATAATAATAATCACAGTGACATGGACCTACCAAACGCGTGGGAAATGCGCAAGGACACACAGAAATACAGTAACGACTTCAGCTCCCCAGGGGTCGACATACACTGCATCTACGGGTACAACATTTCTACTGTGGAGAAGTAAGTTTGGATGTTTCATTCATTTCGTAATGGCTACGAGTCATCGATCAATCAATGTTATAGCTATGACGTGACGAAGTTTGGAAGGGAGTGAATACAGTGCCCGGTTAAGTATATAGGGCACTTTGGATTTCTCATAGTCTTCGGTGGTGAAATTGGCTACTTGACAGGGTTAACAATATAATATGAAAAGTGTTAGATACGTTAGCTTATTAGTTAAGTAATAATTTTACTTTTTTATTTTTTTATTAAAAGCATATTAAGTATTTTATTTTTGCAAAATAAATTTTACTTTTTTTATCTGTGGAAAAAAAGAACCAAAACGGAAACCACCATTGCAATTCGGAAATGACAGCTGTCGGCGAAAATTATTTATTTTAATGTGGCGAAACAATTATTATTTTACCGATTAAATTGAATTATTGTGTCTCTAATCGTATTAAGAATTTATTGAAACATTTTCCGTTTATCTAAATTAAGTCGTTCCTATGCGTATCGGTTCGTTGTCTAGGACGTTGACGTAATAATTGCAACAGTGACGAGACTTGGCGTTTTCGCGCGCTTTTTAAATGTGTTACACAAAATCTTATTTTTCTCTGGTTATTTACATTTTTTCCAGATAAATCGAATTGCTTGGGATATAAAATGAACGGGCGCACATTTTACAATACTTTTTCAAAAACTGTCAAGTGTCCAATTAGGATTATTCTACTATTTATATTTCGCCTGTGGGTAAAAACTGTTAGCAGCATTTTATTATCTGGCGCATAAGAGCGGTTTTTCGTATTTCTCCCGCCCACGTTAGTAAAAAAGTGCCTGTCGAATTATTTCTATATTTTTTTTTCTCAATCATCTCATCATAACAATGCGTTCCGCAACGTTGTGTTACGCTCGAGAATATGTTTAAAATACTGTTTACAACTGAATGAAACACTTTAAGACGAAAATCGACAGAAATTCGGAACGCATCTGGTCATACTTTCGTCGTTACATTGTTCGTGACTCGGTCCCTCAACCGGATTATGTGTACATCTTAGGTTGGTGTACAAGCCTGGCACGTGGCTGGACGGGTATCCCACGCTGTCGCTAGGCGACGGCGACGGCACCGTGAACCTGCGGTCGCTGAGTGCGTGCGAGGCGTGGCGCAAGCCGTCGGTGCGCGGCGGGCGGCTCGTGAAGGCGCTGAGGCTGCCGCGCGCCGAGCACCTGCAGGTGCTGCACGACCCGCGCGCCCTCAGCTACATCACCACCGTCCTGGCCAACTGAACACCGCGCGCCGAGCACCTGCAGGTGCTGCACGACCCGCGCGCCCTCAGCTACATCACCACCGTCCTGGCCAACTGAACACCGCGCGCCGAGCACCTGCAGGTGCTGCACGACCCGCGCGCCCTCAGCTACATCACCACCGTCCTGGCCAACTGAACACCGCGCGCCGAGCACCTGCAGGTGCTGCACGACCCGCGCGCCCTCAGCTACATCACCACCGTCCTGGCCAACTGAACACCGCGCGCCGAGCACCTGCAGGTGCTGCACGACCCGCGCGCCCTCAGCTACATCACCACCGTCCTGGCCAACTGAACACCGCGCGCCGAGCACCTGCAGGTGCTGCACGACCCGCGCGCCCTCAGCTACATCACCACCGTCCTGGCCAACTGAACACCGCGCGCCGAGCACCTGCAGGTGCTGCACGACCCGCGCGCCCTCAGCTACATCACCACCGTCCTGGCCAACTGAACACCGCGCGCCGAGCACCTGCAGGTGCTGCACGACCCGCGCGCCCTCAGCTACATCACCACCGTCCTGGCCAACTGAACACCGCGCGCCGAGCACCTGCAGGTGCTGCACGACCCGCGCGCCCTCAGCTACATCACCACCGTCCTGGCCAACTGAACACCGCGCGCCGAGCACCTGCAGGTGCTGCACGACCCGCGCGCCCTCAGCTACATCACCACCGTCCTGGCCAACTGAACACCGCGCGCCGAGCACCTGCAGGTGCTGCACGACCCGCGCGCCCTCAGCTACATCACCACCGTCCTGGCCAACTGAACACCGCGCGCCGAGCACCTGCAGGTGCTGCACGACCCGCGCGCCCTCAGCTACATCACCACCGTCCTGGCCAACTGAACACCGCGCGCCGAGCACCTGCAGGTGCTGCACGACCCGCGCGCCCTCAGCTACATCACCACCGTCCTGGCCAACTGAACACCGCGCGCCGAGCACCTGCAGGTGCTGCACGACCCGCGCGCCCTCAGCTACATCACCACCGTCCTGGCCAACTGAACACCGCGCGCCGAGCACCTGCAGGTGCTGCACGACCCGCGCGCCCTCAGCTACATCACCACCGTCCTGGCCAACTGAACACCGCGCGCCGAGCACCTGCAGGTGCTGCACGACCCGCGCGCCCTCAGCTACATCACCACCGTCCTGGCCAACTGAACACCGCGCGCCGAGCACCTGCAGGTGCTGCACGACCCGCGCGCCCTCAGCTACATCACCACCGTCCTGGCCAACTGAACACCGCGCGCCGAGCACCTGCAGGTGCTGCACGACCCGCGCGCCCTCAGCTACATCACCACCGTCCTGGCCAACTGAACACCGCGCGCCGAGCACCTGCAGGTGCTGCACGACCCGCGCGCCCTCAGCTACATCACCACCGTCCTGGCCAACTGAACACCGCGCGCCGAGCACCTGCAGGTGCTGCACGACCCGCGCGCCCTCAGCTACATCACCACCGTCCTGGCCAACTGAACACCGCGCGCCGAGCACCTGCAGGTGCTGCACGACCCGCGCGCCCTCAGCTACATCACCACCGTCCTGGCCAACTGAACACCGCACTTGTCTGGTTCCGTACCCGAAGGGTAAATACGGGACCGCGATACTGAGACTTCGCTGTCAGTCTGTCACCGGGCTGTATCTAAAGAATGCTAGCTAGACAGTTTACATTTTCACAGGTGATGTATTTCTATTGCCGCTATAACAACAAAGTGTAGACGCGCGTGCATTTTCCATAAAGAATAATTTTGTCTGTTATTTCCAGTGAACGAAAAAAACACTGAAGCATTTCTAACGCTTGAAAATGGCACCACGAAAAGTAAGGCACCATTCTATGGAATGACGTAACTAACGAACTGTCTATTTGTCGACCTAAGCGCGTTAGATTTAAAGTTTTTTTTTCAAGTGTTGATACTTTATTACTATATTGCGTATCTTTTGCTTGTGTGCTTTACATTAATTTGTGTGTGTGTTTTGGTGCGGACATTCGAATGAAGCTAGTATGACAGAAATTATTCCATGTTTTTTGCGTTCACTGATTATTTCATATTATTTTAATCCAAATTAGATCTTACGGAAATATCTACTTCCGGTATTGCACGCGCGTTGACAAAATACCTACAATAAAAGAATTAGCTTGGGCTAAATTGGGCTTCCGTTTTAGTTGGACAAATATTTTGCAATTATTGCAAAATATTTGTCCAACTAAAATTAATAAAAAAACTGTTTATTTGCAACCATTATTGTGAGAAGAAGCGTTTTTTTATGTGCGATTCCTACCTAGATTAATCTCGATGGACAGGCAGCTTTAGTCGAGGCCGGTATAACAGGAGCCACTGAAGACGTGGTTTTCAAAATTATTGAACAATTGCCTAATATTATTGTGTTCTAAGGGATGTACTCCTAATTAACTGTCGAGAACCGGATTTTTTTAAACTTGACTGAATGGAGGTGCAATAGCTATAACGATTACGATTCGTCAAAAAAGATGATGCTTGGTAAGAATTAGTAGTCGGAATTTCACATACATATAATTTATTACACGATCGTACACCAGAGTTATTCATGAAATAGTAATAAGACATATGAATCTCCTGAATTAAATTGCTATACTTCCACTCCATTCAATTGTTAAAAAAATCGTCTCGCTACAGTTTATTTGTTAACTACTTAATTTTTTTTTTCTCAATAGGAAAGCGGGCCACAGGTTTTTAGTAAGTCCATCTAACATGTTTTTTATTTTTCACCTAATCAAAAAAAAACGGCGATAAATGAATCGCCATTGAATTGTCACATGACGTCATCAGTGGGTACATTTATAACCGTTTTTTTATTATTTTCCACCTATTCTTTGCTCATATTGGTCACAGATGTTATACCTATAGGCCTAAAACCCTCCTTGATAAAAATATTATATCCAACACAAAATTAATTTTCCAATTCGAACCATTAGTAGAACCTACCTAAGATTAGCGCCTTGAAACAAACAAATTCCTCAGCTAAATAAATTGGTATTGGTATAGATTTATTTTCATTTTATTTGTATGGGGTGTTATTTTATTACTTCACACATATTGTGTACCTTTTTTTTTGATGTTATACTATCATTTAATCTAGGATAAAATTGAGATACGTACTAGGCATTAAACTGTGTTCGAAAAACTGTTCTCATGGTAACAGTATAGATATAAGATAAATTAAGCAAATTTTGCTAGTCGCACTAGTTAAACTTTGCTTCTAATAGAAATTAAGTAGAAATTTTTCGTGTAGCAACGACTTCCATTTTAAAAAAATACGACATGTAATGTAATTGTTGTATGATGTAACACTGTCGCAGGAAGCATTTTCACGATATGAAAAAAAAAATTAAATTCCAGATCAGATTTTTTGCATTTTTCGATTTTGTCTTTTACAATGTAGGTATTTATTTTACTTATAGTTTCATACCGTACTTTGCCCGTCACATTGATATTATTATAATTAGTTTTTTTAACAGATTTATGTAATAAAAACATACATTAAAAATAGGAAAATAATTCGTATATAAATAAACACGACTCACATTTTTCTGTGTTACCTTTATGGTTTCCATATTACCTCCAACAAATACTATACTTTGTAAACTGTTGAAAACATACATAATTATATAAAATAGAATAAGACATGCTTCCTTTCATAGAATGAAAGCTTATTAGAAATGATCGCAGATTGTCAGTGGGCGAAATAACGCTTAGTGTGAACTAAGTCGAAAGAAATCATTCGGTGCAGGTACTTTAGGTTTTATTTAACGCTCTCTCATTTCATAGTCAGAATAATATATTTTTAAGATAAAAATAATTGTAAGTAGTAAATTATACTCACTATGCTCTATTTAATAAATAACAAACTCAAGCTTTTACGGCTGTGATAACTGTGAAATATTAAGATCTTTATTTCGTTTATACAACCCTGAAACAGATCTAGTTTGGAAAAACGTAAAAGAAATGTATCGTTTTAATTTTGCTCAAAAGAAAAAGTCTGTATATTTATGGGGCACAGGATGTTGCAAGAGCCTCTTTAAATATGCCGATGGAGCTTGAAAGGCCTCAACTCGGGGCGAGAATGATAAATAGATATGTATATGATAATTTGCAGTTTTGCCAACACTATGTCATCCCAAAATGATCCCACACGAAATAGCGAATATTACGTCTTGGGTGATCGTTTTGAATAATATTGTTACAAAACAAAACATATTTTATATTTCTTCCTCTCTTAGGCCTAGCATGCGCAAAACGTCAAATTTATCGCACGAGACGACAAAAGTTGCGATACTGTTGATTGGCTAATAGCACACCGTACTCGTATTTTCAGCCAATCAGCAGCTGACTCACTGACTTCAATCGATTTTGACGTTTGTTAAGAGCGCGATAAAATTTAGTCGCGTGGAGCATTCGAGGCCTGTCTATCTTTTTCTCTCTCTCTCTCTCTATTTTGTTAATAGATACATTGTTACTATACTGAGAAGTAATTTTTATTTATGCTCTAAGCATTTATATTATATGCATATGAATTAGCCCTTATAAACTCGGTATTTTTAAAATAATTTGCGTCCTTCTACAAAGAGTGAATGTATTTTCTGTTTTAAAGTTTCGTAGGCAAACCAGTATGCAACATTAATGCCAAATTGTTTTAGCATGTAAACATGAAATAAATATTAAAACCAAACTTTTTAACTTGTTTATTTTTTCAAATACCCTGTACCTATCTACAAATCCCGTACATTTTCATCGTAATTTCTGAAATACAAAAATAAAAAAAGCATTAGGGTGTGTCTACACTCAAACACAAAGCAAGCAAACAAACATACCACACAATCTAATTATCTACACGCCCTAACATGTAGGAGCCTTCCCAAGTATAATGAAACAATGCGCAAATTATTTATTGATTGCTAATGTATGACCAAGTTAGCTCCAACCGTATATAAAAATAACAACAAGTACCAAACCAATATGAATAAAACTCAAAATCGTTATAAACATTTAATCTGCAAGTCGTCCATTTGTTCGATCCAGGCGCCTGGCCATGTCTTACATCGTATAAAAGACGTACAAACATGCAAACGTCCCGTTAATAGTGATTACAATACAGCCCCAACACATAAAGCTTTTATTAATACTAATTTTGAAGCCATTGGCGGCATATATATAAATTCAGTATAAATTTTTACTTCGACTTTGATGAAACTAGATTGCATTTCTATTTGAAAGAAGCACGAATCTTTATATTGTTCACGGACAAGTGTCTATTAAATTGTTAATTATGTATGAGAGTGTATTCGAAAACTGTCCCAAAAATCTGGTTCCATCAAAATCTTACAATAAGGACATTATTAGAAGTACTAACGTTGTGCCCCTCAGTTGTATCGGACCAAAAGCAACAATGTAGCACCTGTATATGTACCTATACCAGAATTAAAGTATCTACTTAAGTTGTGTGAAACAAGTCATCCTAGTAAAGAAACTGAGTTATAAAAAACATTACCTCCTTTTCTTCAGCAGTGGATTAAAAACGCATCTAAATCGGTTCACCAAACAGCGGTAAACAACATTTGCGTGGGGGTTAATAAATCTTTCACTTAATTTATTGATAACATTATAAACTTTGTCAGGCGCATAGATATAAAGGTCAACGACACTTAGGATTTCGTGTCGTTAAAGTTGAGATATTAATGTACCGTCACCCTTATATAATTCCTCGTAATAAATAATATCAATTGCATGCACAGTTTTAGAACTTAAAATCGCAGTCGGGGACAACAATGGTACCTATATATAATTGCATAAAATGACTAAAACCAAAGGCTTTGTAAAAATAATAACTGATATTTTTAAACACAATGTTTTTGTAATAATACAAATAAAAATGTGCCAGTAACATTTTCCTTAAATACAATTTGTTTTAAATAAATACAATTAAACAGTAATACATTAATGAGTCGTGCATTACATTCAAAGATCTATCAATCACATCACGGACACTTCATCAAATTACACTTGTTAACAATGTTTTGTAAGACGAATAGTCCCATAAATTATTTCATGTAACATTCTAATAGGTATTATGAAATTAAACTTAACGATAAATACAGTCTGAAAGTGTGTATAATACAAATTATTATTTTGAATTTAACCCTTAATGTAATTAACTAAGACTGATATTAGTATGACTATAGTAATTAACAGTGCATGAAAAATAACCATTAAAATAATAAATGCTCCATAATTATTCCTCACATTTTTTTGTCCTAACGAAAACTGGTGTTATCTTAATGGCTTGTTCAACAAGCTGCTACAATCAAATATTAAATTACGTCACGACATTAACGTTTCAGAGGAATGAATTAACACATTAACCTAACAACTACATAATAGTAACAAAATTAATATCACATTTTCAACAAAACTAGAACACAATATACAAACGTGAGAAAAAATTTACAGTGACATTAATAAACCAAAATTTTATCAAATATCGTAACAAAAGGAATTACTTGATTATTATAAACATTATGAATATCATAACTACTTAACATTTCCACCTTTAGTCTAGTCTAGTTTTGTCTGTTATTATTAAAAATGTAAGGTATTTCCTATACCTATTTACATAAATCTACAATAAATAAATTTGCATTGTCTTGGTAGCAAGCTAGGATCTTTCGCCTAAAACTAACAGCATTCTGGTATCACACTGATGCGGTTACCTATCACTTTACCGAATTGTATAAGACCGATGTTACGTTTCACCGAAAAACGTTTCGACCAATCATGAAAGTATGATTCGGCGAAACGTCGTTCGGCGAAGCGTAGCATCGGTCAAAAATTATGAAAGTGATCCCACTAGATACCATCATATGCAGATAGGTACTCGCGACTATAACTCTGAGGATCTAACTAGCCTTAATTTACTGCGTAATATATTTATCTCGCAGAATATAAATGTAAGGCATTTGTTATTATTTGCTTACTTCCTACCGTTCCTAAGTTCATAAAACCGCCAGACCAAACTTTTGACAGAGGGTCGTATTTGGCTGAACAGGCCATGATAGTCCCAATAGTTTAGATTGAGCTAATATTGAACGCTCATAAATTTTCACGAGCGAATGCCACTATCAAGGTACAACATTTCATCTGAAATCACCTTTATATCTTGCTCTATTTAAATATTTAAACATTAAATATAATATTGTTTGCAACTGGATGTAAATCATCAATAATTTTAATATTAAAAGATTTAAGGTTCTTTTTAAATAAGGTATCTATTTTTAAGATGTTGCACTCTTAGTTTTGGAAAATATGTTGGGTGTAATTTTTGTATGCGGTCTACCTATTGCTCAACAATTTAGCTCAACCTTACATTTACTAATCTAATTTCACTTAACCGCACAATACCAATCACTTGTAATTCTAGCCGTTATCACTATCGAAGACATCGATACCGCCAAGTGAGGTATCACGCGAAAATGTCCAATACCGGCATTTACATAGAGCCGATTTTACAACTAACTTCACCACATCAGTTTGTCCTTCCGCCCCGGCGATTGGTTAGGCCGATGCGATGCCGGAGATCGGCCTGCGCCGCCCAAGCACCATGTTCCAACGAAAATTGAGCAAATCTTTCATGTAACAACGCACAAACACATTTCAACATTTATCACTCCCGTGGCTTTTTAAGATTTCCGGAATTATTCCGCTTTATAACCTAAGTGTTACTATGGAAATGTGATTTTAAATATTTCAAATAGAAACCTGATCTGTCTATTTAAAGTGAAAATTGAACGAATCGTGTTGAGGAAGAACATAACGGCATCAGAAATAGTTAAAAAGTCCTTGAATGTCACATCTCTATTTTGAATGTCGATGGGGTTTTTTTATTTCTTGGTTTTATACGATGATGAAAAGTTACTAATATTATAACGATAAGGACTGTTTGGACGTATGGATCAGAATCAGAATAAGATTTTTTGAAATCCATATCTACTCAGTTAATATATAGTAATTTTTCAACCGAAAATATCGCGAAGACGTGGAATTTTCATCTGTGTTATATTTAAGATGTAGTCATTTAACAATATGGACATTTTCCAGATGATTTCCGATGATTCACAAACGCCAGAAACGGTTAGACTTGCCGTATCCGATCATACCTAGGTACCTAGGTAAGTTTATTCTCTGTCCAATAGTTTAAGTTAAAAAAGAGATAAAACAAATCTCTCGAATTAGAATTAGATTCTCACTTATTGTAAATAAGAATGCTGGTTGATTTAAAGTGGAAGCTGCTTTTAGCGCTTAAATTACGATACATCTAGATATTGATATTTCTGACGCATCATGACAAAGCAACCATGAAGTAAGTGGTGGAAAATGAGCATTTAACTGGTTCGTCAAACTGCTAGCATTTGACGAGCGTTAAAACTGTTACAATAAGGTTATTTGCGTTGTTATATGAAAGTAAAAATAAAGGAACTTTTTCGTTAACATTTATAAATGTATGATTGTAAGTACAGCAAGATGAATGTCAAATGGAGACTGAAGTAAGCATAAGTTATTTTCGTAGTTAGAATCTAAGTTATAAGGTATATCACGATCTTCTACAGCTCGTTTTTGCTCTCAAAAGTATTTTTTGTAAGGAAAAGGAAAATGTGATAGCAATATACTTTAAGAGCTACAGAACACACACATTTGATTTATTATTATTTTTATTTATATTATTCCCTTATGCTTGCTACAGTTTCCGTGGATATAAAGCATGAATGTTAGCCAAAAGTTAACCCTATCCGACCCATCTCCGTAACACTTATAAGTAACCACTATTGTAGAAAAAGCAGTTCGTAACGAAGTCAGTAAACACTATTCGAAACATGATTTTGGGCTCTTTGGTAATCCATTCGGTTCACAGAGCGAGGATTGGTGTACGAGGGGTTTCTATTTCAATTGTATTAAGTTCTTTTAAGGCTTGTTTTTTGAAAAAGTAAAGTATCTATGTGCAAAGTTTTGAAAACAGTGAGTGAGAAAGGTTGAAAGAGATTTTTAACGAGATATTTTGAGAAATGATAATATGCGCTATCGTAGAACAAAAAGTATCGTTTAAAATTATTATGGGAAATGGACCTTACGGTATTACAGAAACGAGAGTTTGTTCGTTTAATTAATCGATTGTCAATTCAGATTGCAAAATTTAAGAAAAAAAAAATTGACAATTCCTTTTCATTGGTATAATACAAAAACATTACCATACTCACTGATTCATAAACATCAAACATGATTCCAACATAGAAATACTATCTAATCGTGCGAGGTAATAACAATTAGAAAAAGCACAGTTTCCAAACTTGAATTCGTAAATAGAAACCCCCTGAGCCGTCGGCGTCACCGACAGCGGCCACCCTCGCCCGTGCACCGTCGATCACTCAGTAGCGGTGCGCTCAGTAGCGGAAGAAGACAAACTGATATGCGTGGCGCTACCTGTTGAAGAGCAGGTCGGGCCGGTAGTAGACGTACACGCCGAGCAGCACGGTGGCCGTGGCCAGCAGCGTGCGGCGCGACACCAGGGCCGGCCGCAGCCGCTCCAGCCGCCGCGCGAGCCGCGCGCCCAGGGACGGGCTCAGTCGCGCCCGCACCGCCGCCTGCCGGCGCTTCATGCGCTCCTCCTCCAGGCGACGCTGCTCCTGTCTATAGAAGTCAATACTGACTATAGAAGACTGCCAAGCCTTATCATCGACGGCAGCCTTAACCCTCTTGCGGCAGAGCATGTTTAAGTTTTTCATCGGTTTGGACCTTAATTCAAATAGGTAAGGTTCAAATTATGGTGGTCATATTGTCGACAGAGTCCTATTAAGGTTAAAGTTAATTTTTCGAAGTAATACGCGGTCAGAAGTTTGTAATAATGCCCAAATAGGATTGAATAAAGTGACCACATGGCTTAGCGGATATAAACTAACTCTAAATATCAATAAAACCAAATTTATCCCATTTTCCAAAAGAAAACTTGACAAACTGGAACTTCAATCACTGTCCATTAAAACTCACTGTTGTAACTTGTCGAGTAGTGTATGTTCTTGTCCCAACCTTTAAATAACCAAGTCAATAAAATATCTAGGAGTTATTATAGACAGCAAATTAAACTTTCATGATCATATAGACCTTTTAATGACAATAATACGAAAACGAATTTATATTTTTTTAAATCTTCGCCATGTCACAACGTATTAAATTATTACAATGGTATACCTAGCCCTATGTCAGTCCCTCATAACATATTGCATCACAGGGGAGGAGCACCTAAGACAACAATGATACATATAGAAAGGGCACAGAGATCTGTACTAAAAGTAATTAAATCTTTCCTTTTATCTATCCTACAAATGATCTCTACAGGCAATGCGTCCTTACGGTGCGCAAACTATTTATTTTACACATTATTCTCCAAAAACATCTTGAATTGGAATATAATCCTACTATTGTAAATAAAAGAAAAAAATACCAAGTTTGTCCCAGTAAATTCTTTAGAACAAAATTCTAATTTTATTGTTTCCTCAGTGCATATTTATCCTTACTAATATTACAAATCGTGAGTTTGTTTGTTTGTTTGTTCAGCTTTCACGCCGTAACTACTGAACCGATTGCTTTGAAATTTTGCAGACGTAAAGTTAGAAGTCCGAATTAAATAATAGGGTAATTCCCGAGGGAAAACAAAAATAAAGTTTGCTTGATGGATAGATTGGAGATGAGGTATGCGATAGATAGCGCTAGATGATGGTAACGTAACGATGTGCTTTTTAAAATACGTAAGAAGTGGAATGATAGCTTACACTACTTAGTTCTTGAGGGACGCGATAGATGGCGCTGGGTGTTTTTTAAAATACGTAAGAAGTGGAATGATAGCTTACACTACTTAGTTCTTGAGGGACGCGATAGATGGCGCTGGGTGTTTTTTAAAATACGTAAGAAGTGGAATGATAGCTTACACTACTTAGTTCTTGAGGGACGCGATAGATGGCGCTGGGTGTTTTTTAAAATACGTAAGAAGTGGAATGATAGCTTACGTTTTTTTTGGTTCCTACCAATTTACATTGAATTGTGTATGTTGTGCTTTATACCACAATATAAACGAACTCCACGCGGGCAAAGCCGCGGGCGGAAAGCTAGTAATAAACTAAATAAGATTTTTTCTTACTACTCACTAACAAAGCGATCATGTAAAATGGTTCTATGGGAATGGTTACTTAAAATTGATAACGAATCTACAGAAGATTTACTGGCTCATGACTATAGTACAATAATAGCTAACAATAACTCACATGAACCACTAGCATACACACTTTAACTCATATACACATTCTTTCATCATACAACACTCCTAACTTACTAAAGGGCGGGGGCCTGGCGATCAGTACCACAGGGACTACACTAGTATGGACACCAGTCTCTCACAAAAGTAGTGTAAGCCCTATTACTTTTAAATGTTGTGTTTTAATATATTTCTTTATTATTGTAGTTATTATACTTACTCTCTCCTCTCCAACGCCGCCACTTCAGGCTCGAGATCAATGGGGTCGTTTTCTTCGTATAGTTTCTTGGCTGTCACCAAAATGTCTTCGAAAGGTAAGTCATCTGGTAACTGTAACAACATAAGAATATGATAAAACTCGATCAAAAACACTTTCAAATTGACAACGAATTTATTTTCTTTTTAATACCACAACCATTACTGACCATATTACGATAAGATACTTAGTTAGTTTTGGTTGCATATCTAATAAGAATGAATCCCTATTTCCTTTGGTCACGCCATCGCGTGTGAACGGCTGGCAAAATTCAGTCAGGAAAAGGTTCTTATGAAAGAAAAATATATACATATACAGTGTGTAACAAAAAGGTGAAATAAAATTTTAAGGGCGTGTAGGGTAGGTAGTGTGTAGTTCCAATGCGAAACCACAACCTCGTACAGCTATTAATTAGGGAGTAAATCGATGTCAAAGTTTTTACTAAAACTTATCGTTGATAACCCTATTAGATGTAAACAAATCATAAATCAAAATGAAGCAAAAGATTAAGTAGAATACAGATGTGCAACTTTGATAAATTTCAGTTGAGTGTGCAGTGATCGTGATCGTTAAGTACTTATTTAACACTACTTTTTAGGGTTCCTACGTGTGGTGTTTAAAGTAGAAAAATGTATGCAAACTTCTACAGAATGTAGTAGTTTGAACAAGATCTAGTAAGTAATTTTTTACTACGTCATAAATCGTAAACCACAATTTACCTTTAGTAATACAAATATTATGACACTTGCTTTCAATGGAACCCTTCATGGGCGAGTCCGACTCCCACTTGGCCGGTTTTTTAATATGAGATGTTTGGTACATAACATAACCTAACAGAAATAGTCAATATCAGCAAGCACAGTTTTGTAATCGAAAACATGATATTTACATTTATTATTTGTACTGTCCATTCATACTTTTAAATATTACCTAAGGAATATTATTAGATCACAAAAGCAGTAAATTTATTAAATACTCCTACCTACCAATCATTTCAACTTGGTGACCTTCTGCGCTTATTTTATCAATGACTAATCACGCACACAAAGATCACGACAACGGGAGTCCACGTGGACTGCGGCACCTTTACGTCAAAAGTCTAAGCGCCCGCACCAATCAGCGATCATTTCGCACACATTGCAACAATGCGCTTAGCCAATAATATTATCCTGTCGCCTGTGTGACTGTCACCTTCGGACCGCTTTCCGGGTAGGGATCTAGGGATGCTAATCGATTGTGAAATAATCGATATTTTGGTAATTGATTATTTGCGTAGCACCGATATTAATTAATCGATTAATCTTAGAAATGCCGTTACATTAGAACGGTTTCTTCTAAACTTTTTCGTTGAGATCCTGCTAAACATGTTAAAAATGAAACACAGAATTTTCGGTAAAATGAAAAAATCTACAAATAAAAATATTTATTAAGTATAAAAAAGTGAAAGTTTGAGATTACTAAAACTTTAGCTATGTTAGCTTATTAGTTAAGTAATATCTTTACATTTTTATTTTTTTATTTTAAAGTATTTTATTTCTAAAAATTAAATTTTACTTTTTTTGTCTGTGGAACAAAAGAACCGAAACAGAAAGCACCTTTTGTGTGACGTCATTACACACTACAATTCGCAAATGACAACTGTCGGCGGATTTTATTTATTTTAATGTGACGAAACGATGATTTTACCGAGTAAATTGAATTATTGTGTCGCTAACCATATTAAGGATTTATTTGAACAATTTCGATTCATTTAAAATTTGATATTTGCATAGAATTAAGGCGTTCCGACCAGTATCGTTTTGGTGTAAAGTCACGTGACTTGACGTTTACGCGCGCTTTTATAATCTGTTACACAAAATCTTACTATCACTGGTAATTTTTTTTTTTCGAAAATCATAAATCGTGTTGCTTGGGATATAAAACACACATTTTACAATACTTTTTCAAAGACTGTCATTATCCAATTGTTGTTATCAGAAACAAAACCTCAACATTTTTTTTTATCACTGCGTGTGACTGTCGGGCCAACATTTTAAATTGTTGTAAATATTGACTTTAAACATAAACTTAAGATAATTGACTTTCTCGATTTTTTCCATTTTCGATTAATCGATTAAGTTACAAAAATCTCAATTGCGATCGATCGATTTATCAAATCGAAATCGAGCATCCCTACGTACCTACGAGAATAGTGTTTTTTTTAGTTGCTCGTATTCGTTCTCGTTGGGCAGTCGCTATCTACACTTTCAAAATCTCATTCTTCGTCACTATGTCTCGCGAAGATCATTCTTTGTATTCAAATAGTGAATAGTATGAAACGATTTTATGTCGGGGTGCTTCATCCGGGAGCATCAATGGTGCTCGTGATCTGTATCGCCAGCGATTCATCGATGGCAGACCCTTTGCGGAGCAGCGGCTTTTAAGGTCGTACACCTGCTTCAGGAACCTGTGTCTCCGACTGCAGAGCACTGGCTCTTTCCGACCGCCCACAAGTGAAGGTCATCCTAGCACACGGGAGCATCCAGAGCTCGAGACCCCGATCTAGATCAGTTTACGCGAGTTCAAGAATTGATTCCTACGGACTTTGGTCCAAGGGTCACCTTTTGTGAGTGGTATCGAAGCCGAATGAAAGAAGAAAACAGTGTCAGTGAAAATGTTCTTTGGTTTTTAGTGTATCCTTGTGCGCATAAGTGTTGGTGATAAGAAACTTAACAGGTAGCACATACATAAATTAACATTTTCCAAGAAACGAATTTGTTTATTACACAAAAAACAGTAATTGGCAAATCGCGTCAGTTAAGCATATCAAAAAAATAAGGTTAGTAAATGACTGCCATTTCCGATAATTATTTGATACCTACATGTTGATTACATTGTAAGTTGTCCCTATTATGTCTTAATTATCTACTGATTCAAATTACGGGGTGCTGACAATTAATGAGAGATTTTTTCAATTGTAAAGTCATGTAGTTCAGTGGGTAAAGTCATATTTGGGGTATTGTCCTAAAAACTAGACATTAACTTTTACGTGTACCTACATATGTAGTTATAAAAAGAAATGTACCTAACAGATTATTTCTATGTACTGTTTCTAAATAGTATTTTAATAAATGCATTTCGGTAATTATGGTTTGATTATTCAGTCCTATTCCAAGTAAAATTAAGTAATAGTAGTTTCTAGTAGGCGGGTGGGCTGCGCGGGCGCGTAGCGGGGCGGCCGCGCATCAGCTGATCGCGCGGCGCGTCTGTGGTTGAGCGCGAATGACCTCAATCAGGGTTGTCAACATTTTCAGTAAAAAAACAATTTAATTAGTTAGTATGGAAGAAAAAACTTGTTTGTAATTAGCTGATATCAATACAACTGAATGTACACCTGCTATAGATACATACCCTAAAATATTATTTCGCCTTTTTGTTACACCCTGTATAGATGAATAATTCAGAGCTTCTTGTCGGGATCTTCTCTGTAAGTCACAGGTTCAAAACCGGAGTTATTCTCAGTTACTTTATAAAGACTTTGACGACCTTCATAGCCAAGAGGCGAGCGGGCCGGACTTTGGCATCGCGCTATCATTGAGATCCCGGTTTCATTCCCCGGTCGACTCAATATGGAAAACGAACTTTTCTATATTTCGGGTCTGAGTGTTGTGGTACCGTCCTTGTTTCTAATTTCTGTACCACAAGTGCTTAAGCTACTTACCACAGAATCAGAGCAATGTATGTAACGTTGCCCAATAGACGATTCATAAACATTACTAAAAATTATTTTGATTTTTTACCAATTTAAAAAAAGAGGACATTCTCATTTCGTCTGTATATATCATGTATATTTTTTATGAATGTTCACCGATATTTCCGTTCATTTCGCTTGCAATTCTCGGTAAGTTTTTATTATCTTTTTAGTTCACATTTGAAGTCGGTTTTCTGTTAAAAATTTATGAAATCTAGTGTTGACTGACCCTCGAGAGCAGGCAGTGCAGCATGGCCATGTCGCAGTCGCAGGCGAGCACTTGGTCGGCGCGGTGGTGCACGATGGCGGCGGTGACGTACACCGGGAACAGCGGCGGCGCGCACAGGAAGTAGTCGTACAGGCGCACCACGTCCGCGTACCGGTTCAGGCTGTGCCCGAACCACGTCAGGTACCACGGCAGCGCGAACATCGTGCCCACTTGCGCCCTGGACGACAAACAGACACGTTTGTTAAGGCAAGTGGAGCTCGACGACCTCCGTAGCCGAGAGGCGAGCGCGCCGGACTTTGACGTTGCGCCATCTCTGAGGTCCCGGGTTCCATCCCCGGCCAGGTCAATATAGGAACGAGTAGTTGTTGTGGTCGCAAAGCGAGTGAATAACGGGGAGCAAGCGACGGATGTATTTAATTTTAGGAAAAAACCGGAGAAATTATAGCTCCCCGGGAGATCGGGAGGTCTTTTACCGGAGTCTCCGGGGCAATACGGGAGGGTTGGAAACCCTAAGCATAGCCCATGATTAAAGTCCACAAATTAAATAAGAATGAAAAATAAAACTATTATACCCTTTGACCGCCACGGGCGCCTTTAGAGGTCATCCAAAAAAATGCCCAAGACGCCAACGACGCCTTAAGGTGTCATTATTTTTTTCAATCTTTAATTCGGATAAACATAATTTAATCTAATAATTTTAAACAAGTGACATGTTATAATAGATTGTTCGATTAATGAATTACATATTCATTGAACTACAATTCATGAAATTATAATTCTTCCCACAAATTCTTTGTTATAAAAATACCCTCGAATTGTATCAAAATACAATGTCTCCAGAGCGCCAGTGACCCCTTCAAGCGTCAGATAGTGATGTGGCATAATACAATTTAAGCATGTACCCTCTATCCAAATTCATGTATGTCTTCACTCAGTTTGATAACTTAAAAAGTGAAGAAGTGTTCGCAAGTTGTATAAAACTCAGTCTTGTCAAATTCACCTTCATCATGGCTCTAGAAGATAGACCCAGTTCTCCATCGCTTTTAGCAGGGCCGTCAAGAATAAAAGTAAATAAATATATGGAAAAGTTCGCAAAAGCAATATAAAACGGATAAGGAGACACAATCTGAAGGTATCATCACTGATCCTATCCCATTTGCTAAATATCTGCCTAAAATAAATAGTGACTGCCCACTATCGACAAAAGTAAGAACGTTTCTAACTCATTTCTAAATGACCATCTCCTGAACGCCATGGGCGCCTTAAGGAGCCCGCTTGTGACGTCACAAGCGGATGCGTGCTATCGAATAGTGATGGTAGATGTGGGTAGAAAATTTTAAATTAATATGACGCTACCCGTTAATGATTCGTATATCTATGATGTGTACCGTTTTGTATTATATTGCGTGTTGTTTTACAAAACAAAACCGTTATTAAATAATTTTTTTTCGAATCATTTTATGTATACCAAAGTTTAGACAATTTAAAAAAGGAGAAAGAGAAGCTAAATACTGTGGCATTCTAATGGCTTTGAAATGGCGTGACAAGAAAAATATACACATGCTAACAACAATTCATAATAACGAAATGGGACCAACGGAAAAAGTTAATCCAACGACAGGTTTACCTGTTCTAAAGCCATTGACTATAATAAGAATATGGGTGCGGTTGATATATCAGTTATGATGCTAAGCGGTATACAGTGCATTAGAAAAAACGTAAAGTGGTATAAAAACAATTTTTCCACATTGTTGATTTACATTTATTGAATTCTTTTAATATTCATAAAATAATTTTTAGCACTCATTCCTTCCGAAAGTACCAATTGTCATTGATACAGTAAATAATAACAAAATATGGAGAGATAAAAAATCATTGACCATTTATAGCCTGTTAACCGCATTATATGCATTTGCATATTTTAATGATTTTTAGTTCTAATAGCATATTTTCCCAAAACTAGTGTATTTGCATAAATACAAGCTTTATTGTAACAAAGGTTAACTAAATTGTCTTAACATTTTTTATTCGCTTGTAAGATTCGTATCTACTATCTGCACTAAATAGTTTTTGAGATACGACTTGTTCTTGAAACCAATGTTATCAATTAAATACCTATATCGTAAAATATCGATAAATCATGTGTACAACACTAAAAGAGCTCGGACGTAAGCTTAAATAGGTAGCGCATTGACGCCATGGGCGACTTAAGAAGTCAACTAGCGATGCCGGTAAATATGATAATTATCAGAAAAAAACCATTATTTAGGTTTCTATTGGTTTACATTTATTGATTTCACATAAATGTTTGATCAATGAATATATTAAGACTTCTCGTAATAAAAAAAAGGTAAAATATGCAATACAAAAGTATTAAATATTGTTGAAATAATAATTTTCGATAACTTTTTCCCCTCCTTATCCTATATTTGCTTTCTTAGGTCACGCGGCGTCGTGAGCACATCTGCTAAATAATACAATGGCTGTCAAAGGGTTAATAGAATAGACTGTAATCTTACTATACTACTTCATATTCGTATCATATCTCTCTAAGTACTCGAAATTGGTGGCAACCTCAAGACAGAGACTGCCAAAGCCAGATCGAGTCCATTTAAATAAAACCAAGACTCACTTATCAAGACAGTCTGCTATCTCCTGATCCAGGCGCGTGAGCACCGGCAGCATGTAGTTGAGCAGGTGCTGCGTGGGCTGCATCGTGGTCTGCATGAAGGGCGCGAGCGGTGCCTCCGGGCCGTGCGACAGCCGGCACAGCAGCGGGAATGATGACACCGACCCGCACACCAGCAGGAACGTGATCGCTACATCGTGGTAGCCCTGCGGAATAAACTTGCGCTCAACACCAACCGTATCTGAACCCTACCGCTACATGGGGACATGAATCGAATCATTCAATCAATAAAATATTTCTTTATTCAATTAAGATAGTTACTCTCAGCAGATTAAGCATCAAAATATTTAATAAGTTACCGCAAAGCATTATTGACTTGCCCATGCATAGATTTAAGACTTGAATCAAAACATGGCTTATGAAAAAGGCTTATTGCACAGTACAAGTCTTTTTTAATAATAAAAAAATGTTGAAAACTAGGTAGTTAAAATGTCCATCTGCACCTAGATAATCTTTATTATTAATTCAAATATTTTAATGCCATATTCTGATGTTCGTTATTTATTTAAAAGGAGGATATCTGTTGAGTTTGTTGCGGCGCTTCTTTTCAACAGAGCGAACGTCGAGGCGCTAGTGGGAAAAACAAACTGACGCGCAAAATAAGTTATTGTAAATCCACTTGCAGAAATAAATCATTTTATTTCATTAGTTACAGTAGCAGTATCTAACATGTTTAGACAACTTTGGACCAATTCATATAGTTTTGTTTTGATGAGCGAATAAAACATTAATTATTTAATTTTGAGAGGTAAGCTGGAGCAGACCAGTCCACAAAAGCGGCGGCAATTCACAAGCATGACGTATGTGCTAGCCATCGCTTTACTCAACCGTATTGAGGGGAACATAACGACCCGCCAAATACCGCCACCACCCCATTAAATGGATAAACAGTTTTTTTTTTGTAATCAATCGTTTCCCATAATAAAGTCAATGCTTTGGTTCTATCAACTCGTTCTGACCAAGAAAGATAAGTCTTCCCATTTCAAATCAATTTCCAAGGTTTTGAAAATAAACGGGCAGAATTCGGAAAAATCATATTTTTAAATGTTTTGTAAGGATCAAGCAAAATTACATGCGGTTTCTAAATCAACTTTACGGAAGCGCCAAAAGTATACCTTTTTTATATCAGAAACCCATTTCTATATCTAAGTTATGCTTCCTCATTGTGGAGCCATGTTGCTGAAGTGTGTTAAGGGACCTAATTGATATAAAACAGTCTCTTATTTTGGTCCGAGGCTCATAACATGATGCATATAGAAAGTAAAAATATTGTTAATTGAAATGTTTTGTACATTTGTACTCAGTATATAAAAATAGCTTCAATACAAATATGTATGAAAAATATATTAAATCTATCTAGTTTGGTCCACTTTAAAAACAAAGCTAGATAACACAAACTGTATCTTTAGTCATTACTTGATCATATGTTCACATGCTGTTGTTTATTTACCAGGCGTAAATAGAATTTCAATTCCATTTAGATAAGGTGTAACTCAATAAGTAGCATGGTATGTTGATAGTATGTTCTGATAATGTTAGCACACTCAGTCTACCTTACCACATTTTGCATATGCTATTTATAATTGATAGTTAATTTATTATATTTAAAAGTGTGAAAGTAAACATATGAGGACTTATTTATTTTTAACTTAATAATGTACTTACATGTTTAAATTTATAGTAACATTATTATAACACATCATAAAAGACATGGTTTATTACCATTCTCTATAAACCCGATTAATTTATTATTAAGAAATTTAGGCAAGTACAACAAGAAGCACGTCAGATTACCCACCTTCCACCATTCTTATGTAGTGTGCATAAGAACTAAAATTGAACTGAAAGTGTTTACTTGTTTAGCTGTTGACCATACATAGGAAAATTTTATAAAAATATATTAGTGATAAAGCTTGTAAGTAATAAAAATAGAATTAGTTACCTGATAATATTTCAAGTGTGGATACTTGATTATAACCCTCAGTATGAGAACAGTGAGCTGATCCTGAAGTGCAACTCTCTGCTCGTACGGGATACCCGGTGGAAACCGTTTTAGGGAACGATTTACATCTAGCACCACCTTTAGTAACAAAAAAATATTTTGAAATATAAATCGTGTAAATAACATAACTTTCTTTTAACCTACAAGGTCTGATAGTCATAATTATGGTGGGATTTTTTTTATATTACACTTCAAGATTGACCTAATCCCACCGGATGTTACCTGGTGTAAAAGCTGTAAAAACATAACTAATAAATAACAGAGACACTATAATTTATTAATTATCAGACTTTGTCACCTTCCGTAGTAACATTTTGTGGTAACAGCGTGATTCCGTTATTTTAATGAGTCAAAACAGTGGGATCAGTTAAAACCTTTTAAGATTTTCTAGATTACAAAGGTACTTAAATTTTTATTACAAGTAACAAAGGGGCTTAAATGTGTAAATAACAGCAATGGAAAGATTGTTTAAAACCAAAAGTAGATTGTATATTATTCACATTTTTTTCTTTTGGTTTCTCAAATTAGATTATTTTAACTCAATAACAGTTAGTTGTAACAAAATACCTGATTATATTCTCCATGTGTTGAAAGTTCATCTAGTGAAGGAGGCTCTGTCATTTCTTCTTTCGTTACACCAACCAACAAAGGCCATATTATTTTTCTATAGTCATCTATAACAGGAAAATTAACACATTAGTCACCCATAGATTTACACTATTATTGTTTTCTTCAGATGTATATGGTTATTTTTATAAATACATGTTACTCATCACTTGCATGATGTAAACAAATTGCATTTCATACCACTAATTAAACCTCCTTTACTAGTCGCAAATTCCTGCCACTGCTCTAAATTCACGTTGTCAGGATTCGCGAGACATTTTTCAATCTCCCTCCTCTTGTCCGTAATAAATGGATCTTCAAAGTTGATTTCTGCAGACACATAAAATGACAATTAGGCCTAAAACTTTCACTACATTTTTCCACTATATACAGTCAATTCATTGACTTTCAAACTCAGTAGAATTTAATTATGGACCCGCATATAGCAGGAAGTAATTAAATATCATAAAAAATTGTTTACAATACCTTGATCGAATTTCAATTCCGAAGGCGTAGAAATGTCATCGATATTTTTGGCGTGATTCATATCGAAGGAGCGTTTTTTTGGCGGTGATGAACAGTCACCATTCAAGTTACACTTATCACCCACATCGGAGTCTTTATTATTTGTCTCCATTGTAGAAAGTTAAAATTTAATCGAGCGAAAACATTACACCATCCTCTGAACGTGATGACATTTCGCAAAAGTAGCGTACGTTCAAATACACGAGTGCTAAGAGGTACAAATCAAAATCCGTAGTTATGTTGATTTATAAGAAACTTTGTTGTATCTTTTAAACTTAAATCTAAAGAAATAAATATAAAAAAAACTATATTTTTAAAATACTTAATTACTTTGATCTACATTTCTAAATACTTGAAAGCTTCCACCATAAAATTATTTAAATTGATTCCTAAATCGCATTTGGCAGTACAGATTTTGAACGCGCTTGTCAAAACGTTCCGTTAGATGCACAATGCGATTTTTAGTCTTGTAAAAAGTTTTATCATTTCATATCTAACAAGAAATGTGAAAAGTAAAATAATTGAACGTCAATCAACGTCAAAAACTTGTCTGGATAAAAATATTTTATTTTTAATGAATAAAAATTTTAAAACGATAAATTCACCATAAATATAATTTTAATATGGATTTGAACGTTCACTCCCAAGATGAGACTATTAGAAAAATTGAAGATATCATAGACATACAAAAAGCGAAAGGTAACTTCAGCGTCCGCCAGGTGGCTTTCAATCTACCCTCCGAGAGCAACAGCACAGGATCTACGAATTTGACTAAAAGTTTAGAATCAGGACTCTCTAAAGAATCTTGTAAGACAGAGAGCATTCATAAAAAAATGAAGAAACTAAGATCCAAAAGGTCCAAGAGTCCATTGCCAGACGTAGTTTCATGGCCGAGCGACTCGGATATAACGGTATTGAGAATGAAACTCTGTTTAACAAATAGCAACTTGAAAGAAAATGTTGGTAACGTAATCCTTGGGGACGGTTTACACCAGCCCGATAGCTCTTCGATGGTAAATTTGGCTACGCTTATTATTCAATCGCAGACTCCTTCAAAGCACAGTATGAATGTCGAGGAGTATCTGCTGCCACTGACGTCTTGGGAGCACCAGCAGAGTCAGGAAGCTGAGAAGAGATCATTGGTAGAGGAAGAAGCGCACGTGGCTTACGCGACAAAGTTGCAAAGTGACGTAAACGCCATGTGCAGCCACGAAACCGACCACTACCTGAGTTCAAGAGACAGCGACTACTCGAAGAGCACAAGGAAGTCGAAAATGGCAAGATTCTTGCGCCTGTACTTCTGTCCATGTTGCACTTGTCTTTACAGATTGGAGAAGATGCAGGATGAGCCGTCGGCATGCTTCACGAAACGTAAGGAGGCTGCGAATTTTTATTAATGTTTTCATTATCGAAATTCAAATATCTTTCGTTTGCCTTAGTCTTGTCGAAATAAAACTGTTGGTAAAAAACCTATTTAGCACTTGTTTTGACATCAAGACGTAGTTTATCGATATTGCCTGTAATAATAAGGTAGGAGCATGTCGATTCCAAATAGTAGGTACCTACCTTATTATACCCAAGTCTCTACCTATTTAATATACTTAGATACCTATGTTTTTAAATTTGTTTATGTGCTTTATTAATCTGATTTGTCCCAGCCCATGTTCACAAACGTCAGAATCGTTTCCGATTCGGAAAGTTTAAGTATGTAGGTAAGTATACTTCGTCATTGCCCAATGTGTGTATTTTTTTGTTTGTTATTTAGGACTAAGCATAGTTTCCGAATTCGAATATGTTTTCGATGTTTCGTAAAGAGGGGGGTTGGTATTTTTTCTTTTAATACGACTGCCGAAGAAAAAATCCTCGGCTGGCTTACTGGGTAGTTCTTGGATTATCTTGAGTAATGGTCGGGACCATAATATTAGCGTGTAGTTCGTGGTAGTCTGATGGATGCACCATCTATCTGCTATCGCAGTACGAGACTAAGACAAATTCTTAAAATCCTTATTAATTACAAAACGTTGTAATGTAATCTGAAAAGTATGGCATACCACTTTTATATACATGTAGGCGTTAGAACAAATATCAAACTGCAACTGTTTACCATGATTTAAAACCAAATTTAATATGCTTAATTGAAATAGTTATTGAGTTATAGAGGGTCAAAAGTGATTCCAAATGGTTCGTGCATACTGGTTCTCTCGCCAGTTCTGACAACTGGATCTTAGCTGACTCGCGACGTGATCACTTTTTTCCACTAACCGACTGACTGATGATGGCTGCAGATGGCTCTTTCATCTTAACCGCACTGTCGAGGGGGCGGAGGCTCATACCCCTAGAGACGCGACCGCGTGTCCAGATCGTGCATATTTGAAAAATCTTAATAACGTTAGAACTTCGGCTCTTAGGTTTGGCTTTATTAACATTCTTATGTAAGAAAGTAAAACAGGATCAATATGTAGGTATACTTAAATAAGTAGGATTCGTGCAGTTTAAAAATCTGTACCCTTCATATTCACAAATAAACGATGGGACAGAGATTAAAATATAGACTTTCCTTAACGGAATTATTTATGTCGTTTGTGAATAAGGATGAGAAAAAGTAACAGCAATGTTGGCTTATAATATAAAGTTGATCTTAAGCATACCTAGATAGTTTAATTTCTGAAACTAAAGTTTGGTTCTACCCTGTCTATAGGTATGTATATTCGATTATTTTCACATACATAGATATTTATAATTAGACTAAGCGGCCCGCTACAGGAGGGGTACTCTCAAAAACGAAACGAACAAACGAAAGGTTTTGTTTTTGAAGATTATTCAAAAGTTTATTAGGAATAAAGACATGGTTTTTGATTTGCATTCGAAGTGATTTCTTTATGATTAAAAATTGCCATCCGTTGTCGGATCCGACATATTTCGTTTATGGGAGTAGACCCCCTGCTTCGTGTGCATATAATCCCAGCAAATGTCAAGTTTTTTTTTCTCACAAACCTTGTCGTGACTAATATAAAATCTTAATACCTAATCTTATAATTAACATGGATAAATACACACTTAATGACGTCTTGAAATACCATGTAAATTTTTAGAGTCTATGTGGTGATGGTTTCCATACGCAAAGGCTGCTGAGCAGTCAGAATATCTACTATAATTTCACACGGACCTAGGCATATTTTAACACAACTGGTAGAAAACATCATTTAAATTACGTTATCAATTTTAACTTCTGATTTAATATAAAATGCAACATCTTCATTTTATTTGTTAGAGTCAATGACCCTGCCTTTCGGGCCAGGATGTGAGCTCAATCGTATCGGAGGAAAATATTTATGTGAAGTAAATTTTTTTGCGCGTGTTCTTTTTCTGAATGTTTCAAATGTATAATATTAGGTAATATTAGGTATACATACAGAGTGATTCAAGCTCATACTTTGTGATCAGGTCTTCAATGTTCTAATATTGGTGGTTTATGTAGTCCACTACAGACATTTTAGACTACGCATGATGAACACGCAATTGGGTCATTTTAATCTTCTATGGTTTCGTTGCTTGCATCATAGCTAAACATAAGCTACCTATGTTTGAAACCTGAAAAGTATCAAGGAAACTTCTCTAAAAAATTCAATTTGTTTTCAAACATTACAGCGTTATTAATGTTAACTACTGCTAGTGAGCTTGGATCCCACTCTTAAACCAATGTGTCATTGATGGTAAAAAGCATTAATAAAATTACGTAAGGAAGTAGGTATTGTAATATGCACGATACATGTTTCAGTTTTGATACTGAGATGCCAGAGAAAGTTGCTCATTTCGTTTTAATTAAGCAATAGCTCATGACACGAGCTTTCTGAAAAAAGTAGCTGGCTGGTTCGATCTCTGCAAACATTGTATTAGGTAAGAGCACATACAAAAATGAACCTGCATTTTGTGCACTATCACGGAACGATACTTCATTAAATTAAACATTTACGCAATTAGGGAAAAAGTTCGAAAGACAAGAGACATTTATAGTCATAACATCCGTAACACAATAATCTTAGTGTAACCGGTCTCAGGAATCCTTAACGAACTTTCAGTTTCATCGATAAATCGATTCGAGCTCGGGCGTCGCTCGAAGCACTTCCGACGTAAATCAGATTAATACTGATAGCGAAATAAATCGTATTTTACCGAAATTCGTTCGTTTCGCGGGGCATTGCCAAACAGTTTCATTTCTTCGGCCCCCGTCGGGCGCGCGCGCAAGTTATAAAGCGCGGAGAAAGCATGCGTCCGCGCAGTCGCGTACCAACCGCCCTTTTGCCGCGTTTCGGTTTCGCGCGCTTTTAACGCGCCAGTGTTTCAACAGGACATTATTCGGTGACTTTAAAATGGAGATGAGGTAAATATTTTACAAGTGTTTAAGCATGTGGAACATTTAATTACTAGTGTTTTGTTGCGGAAAGTAAATTTTAAACAGGCAATCAAAAATGCAAATAGGTCTTAATCTGTATAATTCATAAAGATTAACTAAAGGTGGGTTAATGTTTTTTAGGATCCAAAAAAGTACTTATTCTGAATTATTTCTTCAAGGTTCAAACAGCAATAGTGTGCTTTCACCATTTTTATAGCAGTTACCAAACCTATGGAAACATTTTATTGATTTTTCCGCAATATCGACTTTATACAATGTATTGAAACAGTAATTACTTAAACTTAGTCGATTAAAATTTCTCATTTTTAATTAACACATCAGCATTGCAATTGCCGACGTCCCGTGCATTTATGGTCGCTCTTTCTCACACACTCTTCAATGAGTGAAACAGTGTACCTATGTATGCTATGGTATTAAATTTCCAAGACTGATATCTGAGGTCTTGCAGATCCCGTTGTAACAGGTAGCTACATCAAGACCTGGGAATTATGTCATAATATAATCTTCATTTCAACAGAGAGCATCTCTAACTTTACCTACTTACGGAAAATGAAACACTTTTCCTATTTCGCCTTATGCAATTTTGTTGCAAGTGTTTAGTATAATTGAATATTTTCATCGTAACTCATCCAACAAGTGGATAGCGAAATGTTGTAATTGAAAAAGTCGTAAATAATATACTTACTTTAATTGGATTCCGAATGAAATAAAAGTAAAGAAAATAATTTCTCAGTGAATCTAGTATTACAAAGTAAATTTTAAACATCAATCAGTAAGTAGTTCTGAGTTGTGTGTCCTAAAACAAAATGTCTTTGATTAATCTTCAAAACTGATCATGAAAATAACGCAGCTTATAATAAGTTGCGGATTGTGAGGTAATGTTTTTTTTTTCCTATCTGACTATTGATGATGGCCGCAGATGGCCTTTTCATCTTCACCGGGCTTGCGGGGTAGCGGAGGGCTCACACCTCTAAAGTGTGAGGTAATTAATGTTTTTATATATAATACTAGCGGCCGCCCGCGACTTCGTCCGCGTGGACATTTTTTTAGATCATTTCAATAGGAATTATTCTTTCATACATATATTTTTGGTATCTTGAACCGTTTTCGCAACGCACGCAACGGAAGCCCTCGAGGATGAATAATTTTCCCCGTTTTTTACACATTTACCGCTCTGTCTTTGCTCCTATTGGTCATAGCGTAATGTTATTTAGCCTATAGCCTTCCTCGATAAATGGACTATCCAACAAAAAAAGAATTATTCAAATCGCACCAGTAGTTTCGGAGATTAGCGCGTTCAAACAAACAAACAAACAAACTCTTCAGCTTTATAATATTAGTATAGATAATTAATGTTATCTATATACCTACCTAAATATTGGTATGTTAGTTCATATTCCTAACATAAACCTCGAAATCATGGAAATTCGGTTACGTTATTTTTAATAGAAATACTAAGAAAGCCTTCTTTTTTTGCACGGTCAGTAAAACTTATCTACCTAACATCAGTCGAGTAGCTAAGAGCTACGATCACGAAACTTAGATTTACCATTACACTTTACACATCCAAAAAAATACGACTTTTTGATAAATGGACGTAAAAAAACACTTCATATGACTTTATATCATTTCTGTTAGGGTAATCTGTGCCATAACTCGCATATAACTTGGGCACTTACTTATCTTAACAACTTAAATGACTTTTGCATAATAATCGATGTCTTTACTTAGCTCCCACTTATTTATCTTATATAAATAAGCTAAGCTTCCAAATGAGTTGGGTTGACGTTGCAAATAAACTTGATTTGAGAAAGGGGTCTTAAGAAGGCATTGCACTTTTGAAAAATAAATAAAGCCTTTTGGTTGTCATCCAAAAAGGTGTAACGAATGGAGCGACCGGTGATAAATATCATCGGAAACCTTTTTGAGATAACGCAGATAAAACGCGAGGTAACAATTTATTTGAATGTGCCCAAAGCTTTTTGTATATGCCAATGCATAAAAAGGCTCTTTTAAAATACATGATACCTACTGATTTTAACAGATTTGAAATTTAATCCAATGGTACATGAACATAACTATTAAACATTTGTTTTTTAGCTGAACTGCATGTTTAATAAGCAGCAAATGTAATATTTTGTTTAATAATGAAATAAACGATCGAATAACTTTATAGTAGATGTGATTAAGATATGAAATTGTTTTATGTCTGATTCAGATAAAACAAATTGCAAAAATTAAACGTGACACAGAAACTTTTATTCTTTTTTTTTAAGAACATTGTATAATTCAGATATTGAAATCTAATCATGGAATCTAATTGACAACAAATGTTGTAAATTAGCCTTTTCAATTTCATGCATTTTTGATGTGGCAAGACGCTAGGAAATTTGTTAAACCTAAAATTGCATCACTCCAAGTTGACACTATTTGTACAATTAGGTAGGTACCTATATTTGTTGTGACTTTGAATAGCGCAGATAGAGAGTGATCAAACCAATTAAAATACGTTTTACTTTATTTGCAATTGCAGCTTAGGACAACACGAGTAGGTTTCGGTATTTAAAATGTAAATGAAGGCAGTGTTCTGGATTTTGTAATCATATCTACTGATGTACTTCAAATGAGGTTACCTAACACCTACCCGTGATCTTACGATTCAGAATCGAATCACATTTATATGCAATTTATTTTAAGTTATCGAGTACAATTATCGGATTAAGTACCTTGCCTAAATTACAAGTGTACCTTAGTAACGCGTCCCGCCACTTTGTTCATGGTATTACGAGATAAAAAGTGGCCAATATGTTATTGTTGAGTCTAATATGATGCTCAATACAATCCAAATTAATTCCGTAGTTTTTGGGTAAAGGAGGAAAACGTCTACCTATGTATACATAGGTAAAGCCAATCTTTTTACGTTTAACATTATTTCGATGATATGATTATACAATGTTTTTTAGCAGATATACCTACTCACTGTCTTAAGTTAGATTAATTAGACCAAATTTTGATAAATTACCGATTCCATAATTTTACCATTCGTAATGTGTCAAACATGACTAATTTTTCTACGAGTCGTAATTCTAATTTCAAATTTACTTTCCATATCAGCTGTCATCAGTCGTCTGTCGATAGTTTTTAACTTACGCCAAGTGTAATTTATTACCATCTGTATCTAGAATATTTCATTTTTCAAATATTGGAACTGGGCATAAGCAGTTCAAAACGAAATTCAATAAATTATCTTGTAAAACATCATCTATCATTCTTCATTAGCATTAATTACCCAGCGTATTGTGAATCACTCAAATTAATTCAGTTAAGCTAAAGTTTAATTATTCTTAAATCCAGAGCTTAACACAATAGAGGTAGGTGCGGTACTGAATGTAGGCGCAGACGCAGATGGATCAGCGATTGAGACACATAACAAAAGATAAACAAAAACAATGGCTGGCTGAACCGCGCGCCGGGTCAAGGGTAGGAAACCCACGTATCGATTTGGATATGTTAGCGTTGGACTTTGCATTTAAATCGAATATAAACTGGGCCGATCTGGCAATATGCTCCATTATTTCTTTACAATTTTATTTAAAAAAAAAGGAGTTTAAGTTTGCAGTGTCGTTCAGTGAAAGTCCTGTCAAAATCGGTCTCACCGTTTTATAGATCGGTTACCCCGAAGAGGCAGATAAAAAATGTTATGCATTTAGTAAAAACTGTTACTTTTTTTATACAGACTCCTATTTTTAGGAGTAAGGTTACAAGTAGGGCTAAGGTTGTATTCATGGAAAATTTAACGGGTTTTAACACCTAATAAGAATCCTTTTCAAAAGACTCATTACTGAAACGATAAATGCAGTAGATATTTAAGATTACCTACATTTTCAAGTCAAGTTACTGCAACAACGTGACCATAAAATAATCAAAATAAAATAAAATTTTGTTAAAACAGCAGCTGATTCGTGTTTAATTTAATAACGAAATATGTAGTTGCTTATGAATGAATGGAATTAGAATAATGTTTATTCATGTACTTGTTAATATTTATAAGTAGGTATATTATAATGGGCGTTTTATACGCCAATTAAGCCTAATATTTACAAGTAGGTGTAATCAAAAGAGACATGTACGCCATCTTTCGAAATTATTGAATAGATAATTTTTCATATGACTAAAAATAATATAAAGCAGAAACAAAATGCAATAAGTAGGTAAATTGTTTATTATCTTTCTCCTTAAACTACGACATTTTTACTTAAACTTTATTAGGCTACACAGGAAGACAAATGGAAGTGGTTAAAAGTAATTTCAAGGTGAAATTAAGCGTATTAATTTAACATGTTCACTGCGTAGTATAAACCTACCTAGATCCCTAATGATGCGGGAGGGTATGATGAAGAACTTGACCTGTGGCATCAGTCTTTAGATGTTAAGTTGGCGAAACCCTTTATAGGGGGGTTATCTGTGATTGCGAATCAGAATGCGAGCGAGAAAGCAAAAAATAGAACCACCGAATACACGGCTTTCTTACCGTCGGAACAATTTAAAAAAGATAAATAATTTCACCAGCACCTTTTTATTAATTTGGGCGATAAAAATACTGAGTGAACCACAAGTCGCTCAAGCCCATGTGGCTCACTTTTAAATTTGTGGCCAACCTCTTATTTAGGTTAGGTAAGGTTAGTATTTATTTGATGCTCGATTAAATAGAACCCTTTTAGCTTTGATGTAACGCCCAATAAAGATAGGAAATAAAACAAGGCTCTGAATTCTAACTGCGGTGAAAATGTATTAAAGGTCTCTAGGTTTGGAGGTTTCACTGCGTGAGGGTAGATCCATATAATTATAGTTGAGGCAACATCCAGTCAAAATCGTGGTCACATTTCTTTCCCTTTAATTCTGCTACTTGTAAACACTCAACCTAATGCCTTGTAAATAAACTCAGTAAGTAATGAATGAAGAAAGCGTCCCACCGTTGTCGACGCGTTGCGCAAACGCATCATAACAAGTTCATTTTGCATATACAGTGGAAGGCCTACGTAGTATGCGGTAGGTCCGTTAACATTTGTCCGATGGGTATTTGCATAGTAATGGACAATGTAATTATTTCTTAATGAGATCCTCTGCTGAATCAGGTGGTGTTACATATGCACTTTATTTTTAGCACCTTGTTTGCATTTAAAACGTTCTGAGCTGATTTAAATGTTAAAGTAAAATATAATATAAATATATCAACATGCTTTTCCACGGTTTTACGGATATCTTGTTAACGGTTATTTTCTCTACCTGAAGGTGGTTTTGAAATATTCGCGATACTAGATTATTCTATTCTTTGGTGGAGATGCAGTAAGTAATAGATTTGGTAGAAAAAATTAAGAAGTAACAGCTAGTAGGTACGAATATTTGTGTTAAACCAATTTCTGTACATTCTTTTGTATGTACATGTATTTTTAAAAACAAATCAAGTATCTTGGTGTATAAATAAAAATAGGCAGAGTTGTGTTTTTGTCTTCCCTGTCGATGAAGGTAGGTAAATGCGTAATTAAATGCGTGACGTACGAGATTTAGTGTCTACTCTTGCGGAAACCTCAGCAAAGGCGACAAACCGAATCAATGCAATTATTCGCTCGTGTGTTACTGCATTACCAATAATTAATGAACCTTGGAAAATCGTGCTAATCTTTCACTAACTCGATTCCACGTAATCGGCAAAAACTTAATCGCCCATATAATGGTAGGCAGTGGTCAATTTATTAGTTCTACTTTACGGAAATGCAAAACGTGATAATAGCATTATTCCGCAGAAAACGAAACTGGGATCGCATGCATGTAAATTGGTCTTCGGTGTTAATATGCCAATTAAAACCACGGTAGCTTTCGCAAATAAATCAATATTCGAGATCCTTCAATGGCAAGTTTCTACTTTTCAGAAAGCTGTTTCAATTGCGTCAGATTCTTTTTTTTTCCCCTAACTGACTAGATGATGGCCGCAGGTGGCCTTTTCATCTCCACCGGACTTGCGGGGGACCGGAAGGGTCTCTTACCCCTAATTGCGTCAGATTCGCAACTGGATCGGACTTAAATACTTTCAAAGCTAAAATAAAATAAATCGCTGTTCATTTGTCCCGCTAAAACTAGATAACAGCGAACCGATATAACTGATTTTGATTTCGAAATGATTGTCGTAGTCCAGGGTATGTTTACACGGTGAGAAAATATGGAGATGCGGTACAAAGTTCGCTGGACAAATAGTAGGCAAATAATAAAAAACAGGGTTATGAAACAACATCAAGTCCAGTTATTACTCGTGAAGTACTTAAGTTTTTCTTAAAATTATCTTAAAGTTTAACTTAAAACGAAAACTGTTCAATTGAAAGTATTGTTCTCATCGTATCTAAAATGTATTTAGTTGGGACATGAGCATTTAACACTACATCTTAAACTTGTCTGTCATTAGAATCTTGCATTACCTTCAAGTTCAACCAGATTACCCAAGTCGACCTACACAAAGCAGTAACTGATTGGCGAGCAAGTGCAAATCAAATTGTCAACCAGGCGATCAATATCGTTGCCCAACTTGTGCACGTGTATTGTCGCCCGTGTGACGAGTACCGCCGCTTTGGCCAGAGGTCGCCAACCTGCTCCGCATTTGCGTCTTACGTGTTAAGTCATAGTATGTCAAGTAAAACCGGGCACCCCAAATGAAAACTCCGAAATGACGAAAACGAATCAAAGCGCCAAAGGCTAGACAGTCCATCTAACCAAAACCATCAATCGCATTTATTTACCTGTCTTACCCAATACCTTATACTGCTTAAAACTGTTAACCCTTAATCCGGCAATGAGAATAGTTACCACCTCAAATTGAACCTTACGACCTTGATTCACGGACCACCAATAAAAATTTCGGTGCTCCATGCCTCATTATGGGTTAATACAAGGATAGTAGTGGCCGGCCGGTTGCAGCTAGCTGATCGTCCTATCTCATCATAGAGAGTATCTCTCCTCACAAAAATTGTGCCCGCGGTGTGCTGGTTCTAGCTCGGCAAGCTGGAATGTCCTTACTGGATTTGGTACATAAATCAATCAAGTTAAAGATAGTTTCCTCTGAAGCTGTCATTTCAATCAAATCTATATATTAAAAAAGTAGTTTTTTTTATATTTATCTTTCATTCTGCCTAACAAAATAAGTTTTGAAACCGGATTGAACATTTAAGATTATCTGACTAAATCTGTAAATTAAAAACTTGGTGTCAGAAAAGGTTGCCTATCTCAGATTAAGGCGGTTGATACATAGGGGTGTAGCCAACCGGTCGCAAACGGTGCCGTAGTGGATGCTGATGACATCTTGACCGGCTTAGGGCAACCTTGGGCCAGTTCAATTGTCCAATCCAAAATTAATTTAATTAGGTGCTTATCTAAACAATCGTTTGATTGTTAATACCTCTGGAAAGCATTGCAACAAATACATTTCAACATATCAATAGTAAATGGACTAAACAAACATGCTTCGTAAACTGATCAGATTGATATGCTATATATTGAGACGGTGTGGATACGCATATTTAAAATAAATAATAAATATTCTCACAGCATTTTTTTACACTCAACTTCAACGTCCTATACTTAGCAGAATTTGACGTTTGTCAAAGCAGTCAATGGCGTATTTTTATAAACTTTCACCAATAGTTTGATGTTTTGTGTAACCATACTCTTCTGTAGCATCAAAATAAAGTATATTAAAAGAAAAGGGTGTTTAGATGCTAAATCAGTACAAAATAAATAAGACGTCGCGAGCGATCTCACGAACTGGATACCTAACTAACTAACTACTGTAGTAGAAATCTATAAAGTTGTAGAATGAATACATAGATAAAAAGCTTAAATAGAACACTACTTAATCGTTGTTCTTTTTTTGTTAATGAATGGAAACTTCAAACTTATGCGAGATGTAAGTAGGTATTTCTGCCAGTATCACGTGAGGTGGTAATTGATACAACTTCATGATAGAACACGGGTATTCGGTGCTCCATAGCTTTCCGAGGATTTTGTGAAGGTCAATATCTAATAAAAACTCGTTTCTAGGCACAATCTGGTCAGAAGCAAGTTATCCGCTTGGTAGCTTGACACTCAATGTGCGTTTCAATGATCCTATTGAGCTTTAGTGTAAAAAAATAACACCAAATGTATACTTACTTTAAAGCTATACTCACGACTTAAGAAACGAAAACCAATAAATCGGACCAACCATAGTTTTGTCTCCATTAAGGTTATGTGGACCACAGACTCCCACTTAATCGTTAATTGCACCAGAAATTACAACTGAGCATCCATAGACAATCGTAAACCTGGCTTAAGTGGTGTTCATTACGTGTTATGGCCTGCAGGCTGCAGGGCGGCCCGTAAATGTGACCTTTGTTACGTAATGGAGCGTAAGATTAATCGCGCCGTCCGCCGTAACGATCATCGTTTAGCGTCGCCATTGAGCGCTCGTGTGCGTCCGCCCTTATCCGAGATTGCAATACGTTTCGAGTTTATTAGTGTCGCTATATTTAAAGGTATTTATGTAACTCACCGAGAAGCATAAACAATCAATATGGAATTCCTATTTAGTCAAGCATAATAGGTAGGTATAAATAATGACTACTCTGTATATGTATATACAGAAAGTCTAAAGTTTGCTTGGTAGTATACCTCAAAGATATAATAAAGGAGGAGGTGGAGATAAAGGTGTGAATCTATATAAACCAAGAGTCAGGTTGGATGAATAATTAGATAACTATGAAACAGTTAGATCCAGTGGCGGATTTACCAGAAGGCTGAGTAGGCTGGAGAAAAAGTTAATACCTACCTAAATCTTATTAGGAATGTAGATATTCGTTTTGGATGCTCACGCGCTTTCAGCAAGTTTGTATAAAATATTGTTCTTGCGAGGGGGGGGGGGAGTGTATAAATGTGAATAGCCTTTTTTTCCCCCTAACTAAATATAAGTGTAAACCCGCCACTTCTGGTTAGATCAAACTTAAACTTAAAGATTATGGAAACAGTGCCTTTTTTATTTCTACTATGATAAAACCTACTTGTTGAGTTAAATATATATTTTTTAATAATCTTATTACCTACTACTTGAAAGGAATACGTACTAGCTAAAACTAAGGTAGGCCTAAAGCTTATTATGAATCATTACAATGGAAGCTGAAGTTTACATTACTGCTGACTAAACCTTTGTCGACACCCGATAGTCGTTTGAATTATTCATCGTCTACCTAATTATACCTGTAAATACCTTCTTACAAGCACTCAAACCTATAATCGAGGTCCTTACCGTTCTATTCAACCATTACTATGATAAAGTAACTAATAACAAGTCATTTGCAAAGATAAACGAGAGAAGGGGTAGATAAACTGTAAAACTTAGCACACGTGGTCGGCGTATGGGTGCGCCTGCGCATAACCGCAATCTAGCGCATATGTGCGGTGAGCGGCTGCACGAACCACCACGTGATATGCGGCACTCTTGGGGAGGGCTGCCAATCACAACTCGGTTTGGAAGTATTATTTTATTTATTTAAAAACTTTATTGCACAAATAGGTACAACAGGTGGACTTAATGCTAGGGGCATTCTCTACCAGTCAACCCTTGGGTCATGCAGATAGTTTGTATATGGGTGCGGTAATAGTAGAGAAAAAAAAAGAAGTCATTATTAACAACAATAAATTAAGCATTTAAAATAACATTACGGTATCTTTTAAATATACGATAATAATACACATACTAGTATAAATTAATTAGAATATAATATATAAAATATGAAGGTATACTTAGATTTACATAATATTGATAATTTATATATAAAAACAAATATCTACATAACTATAAATTCAGAAGATAAATAAATTGGTTCAGCAATTGACAAATTCATGACTATCATTACTTTTTAGCGAGAGAGAAGAAGTATTCACGAACTTTATTTTTAAAAATTCCCTTAGTCAGGGATAAATCTCACACTGGATGTCCTAATCATCGTCTTAAACTTCTCATTGAATGTTTTTACACTGTTGGGTTGGTGGCAATATGGGTAGGTAGGAGAGGTTCCTAAACATTGTTTCTTATGTAAGTATTACTACTGTTATAGTTATATGTACGTTAATTGTCACTGCATAGGTACGCGTAGTATAAAACAAAGTCGCTCTTTCTGTATGCCCCTATATATCTTTAAAACTACGCAACGGATTTTGATGCGGTTTTGTTTATTATATTACTCTTAGTGTGATTCAAGAGGAAGATTTTATTTTCAATATAGAATAGAAAAGCCAACATATCTAAGTATTTACATTGCGTCCGTGCGAAGCCGGAGCGGGTCGCTAGTTACTTACTAAACAATGTCTTGTTATCTTCCTAATATACATACTTTCGTGCACTGCCACTTTCTGGAATGTGTTATTCCAGTATAGTGATGGTTTACATAGGTAAGACAATTTTTATCCTTATTTTTGTGTTGGGTAATCCATTTAGGCTATAGACTAGTAGAAAATGTGCAAAAAACGAGGATAGCACGCTTAGTATTAGAGTAAAATTATGAAGATGAAGTCCCTAATGGTATAATCTACTTGTCTAGTAACTAGGTAGCATAGCTGAGACCCTTACGAAACTATTGGTCACCATCAGATAAGAATGGATTAACGAGCTTTTCCGTACCTCGCTGCTGCCACTAAAAAACCGCCTTGAAACTCGATCTGTTTCAACACCCATCTTCTTACGTTGTGAAGAATTTCATTTTGACCGTCAGTAAAATTAGTTGAAATAACAGAGTTTATTCAACTGGGACCCCTGTAAAATTTCTAGAAGTAGTCGTTTGATAATACTGGTATAAAAAGTAGTTTTATGCACACGATACAACAATTATTATTTATTTATATTTTATACATTTTAATTGTCGAAACGTTATCCAAGTTTAACAACTACCAAAAAGTAAAGATTTACCAAAAATAAGTTTATAAATCAGTCCCCTGGATATGTGATGACAAAGATACGTTCTGATCTTGTCAACAATTTTAATATAAAATGATAAATAACCTATTGATCATAAGTAAGAAGTCTATGATCGGAAAATGCGTGTCTATGATCTGACAACAAACCGCACCGTTTGGCAACAGTGCAGTGTTGGCAACCATGCATGCATATTGCTCATTCACGCAAAGTACTCGTAGACTAGATTAAATACTCGACAGGCGCTTAAATAAATGTGCGTAAAGTTGAATATTCTAATCAATACACATCAGTCTCAGATCTAAAGATGCAGATCACTATCAGAGCTAATGCAATGCAATAATCATTGCATTACGGCTGCACTATGCGTTTAAGAGGGTCGCATTTTGAAATGTGTTCAATATAAGGTTCTCATTTACATTTTTAATTAACTTAAAAAAAAGTAAGATTCTCAAATTAGTGTGTTTTATATTAGCTAGCGGCCCGACGCGTTGCCGCACGCGGACGATTACCGTTTTTTCCATCGGTTCTTCTCTTCTATTACATAGTGGCATAATGTTATATACCTCGCTAAATGGACTATCCAAAAACAAAATATTTTTTCAATTTGAACAAGTACTTTTTTAAGATTTTAAAAAACAAACAAACTCTTCAGCTTCACATTCGTATTTTTTGTGATTAAAAAATATTTTTATCTGTGCCGATATCTTAGCCATTTATTAACCGATTTTGATGTTCTTTATAGTTGAAAAGGAAATGCTCCGACAGTGGTTCCCATCCAAGACAAACATGAGTGTTGGTTCTGTGTCTGGGTGTTTATACGTTACTTCTGTAGATATTATCGTTCCAATGTTGGTTCTGATTTCCATAATACATCTAACTTGCTTTCTTACTTTGGAATTGGGTCAATACATGGTATTGTATGTTATTTATAGGTATATTTCAGTTTTATATAACTCACATAAAACCTTAACCGTGAAAACGTGCTAAATTGTGCCATTGTGAAAAATAAGCCTTGAAAATACTGCGATAGTCATTAAAATGAATTAACCAACTAAGTAGGCGTGCAAAACTGGATAGTTTTATTGCTCTGCAAACGATGGGAAAATCATCCCATTAAAATGTTTCCGACTCTTGACTTACTGTCAGAGAAGTTTCGCTTCGTAGCAAATGGTAAAAGTGCTGGTAGTGTCACGAAAGTTCAAGAACAAAACAGTTAATTTGAATACCCTTCTGACACGAGTTTTGTATACGGAAAGATTACAAAATGTGCCGTCCATCGCATGGAAGTTTGTATTTGCGCAATGTTAACTAGTACCTAAGGGACCGCGACCAGTCACATTGTCTCGACTTTAGTCACAGATAACAGAGCACTACTTAGTGCTTTAGTTGAGATTGTGAACAACAGATTTCACGTCTCGCACCGTCCCTAATGCGTCTACTAACCTGAACGGAACAGCGGTAAACGTAGATCATCTCCGAGCAAAATCTACATAAAACTAGGAGGCTTTTGTGTTACGTAACGAAAGTGAAATCTTGAGATGATGTCTCTTGTCGCTGACGCGCTCCTGTTTGATGAAGCGCTTGATCGAGCGGCCGAACATTTTACGAATATCGTAAAACACGCGTTATAGTATCGGCTGCAGCCGTGACGCAAGAGGTAACCTTTTAATTGCAATTACTATGGCGACGAGAATTGCAGCGGTGTAGGTAATTTGATTCGATGATGGCAAAGTTTATTCACCACATTAACATCAGTGTAGTGTTACTGTAGTGTTGCGTAACATAACATAGTGACTGTTATGAAATTAGGAACAAGATTTTGTAGTAGTAAATGTCATTTCCTGCGTAACACATGAGAAAAATATGAATGAAGGAAATCGGCTCTCATTCATGTTTAACCGACTCATTAGTGTCATTAAGGGAAATAAAACATCTTGCGATTACTTATGTAGGCGAAAGTAAACAGGATTTAGGTATATTTTTATATTGATATACCTACGTGATTTAATCAAGTTTAAGAATTAAAATCTACATAGGCACTAACGGTGTCACTATAAATGTTTCATATTAATAACAGAACAAATGTGTATAGTTCCATAGCCATAAATATAAAAACAAACTAAAAGAAAATTTGTTTATTAAAAAAAATATTTCTCTTAGTACCATTGGTGATTATTCGTTTCGTTAGAAAGAAAAATACTAATCTTGCCTTTTAATAATAATACCTAGTATAAAATAGATATATTAAGAGATATTTATTTATTTATTTAAAAACTTTATTGCACAAAAAAAGTACAACAGGTGGACTTAATGCTATGGGCATTCTCTACCAGTCAACCTTTGGGTCATGCGGAGAGTTAGTTTATGGGTGCGGTAATAGTGAAAAAGTGCATAAGTAATCTAAAAAATAAAATAAAAACATAATACACGAGAATAGTAACTATCAAGCGTTACAAAATTCATAATATAAGATCAATTATGATTACCTATTTCCTTTGATACAGAACAGGTAAAATGATTAGCTAACCTACAACACTACATTATAGACCTACCTATCTATTTGTCCACTCGTTCGCTTTCAGCGGTCTATTGTGATACAATTGTAACATTTCAAGACCATTTTACAACATCAACTTTTGTCGGTTTTATCTATTGGTAGCATTTCAAAATGTTATACTGTTTCATTTAAAAAGATTACTAGTCCAACTTCGTCACGGACCAGAAATCAGATAATATTACCTACTATAGATAGATAGTCTACAGTGGTGGCCTGCAATCAACGGTCAAGTGGCAAATGGCTAATACGCAAGTTTCCATTTCACGATTGGATGATTCTGATGGAGAAAGCCGGGACAACTAGTTAGTCTATTACGAGCAGGCATCAAAATGTTCTAGATATTTCAGTTACGCAAAATGGAGTGTAAAAGGGAATTGTGTGGGATATGACCTGTAGAATACCGCGAAATAGAAATTGCGTAAGTTTTGCTATTGTTCGATTTTACCTACTTAAAATTTATATTTAATTTGAACATGTTTCCTGGAAAACAATATTTACGACTTCCCAATTCGGTGTTGGGAAGTTACTGAATCATGTTAATTGTTAACTTTGCTACTACTTAACCCGTTTCTTGGTATTGTACCTATTGACTTACGCATGAGTGAGTACTCAAGATCAAGACTTGTTGCTTTCCAAATTAGACTTACAGCATATGGTACAAGCGGTATAACGGAACGATCAACAGCACTTCAAGATAAATTCTTTTGAAACTCGATATTAGTTCATATATGCTCGACATAGGGGCAAAGGCTTTCGTTCGAAAGTCTATAGCCTGACGTGTTAGGCATGCGTTATTTTCTGACTTACTAAATGTTGCGCATGAAGAAGTATTTGTAAGTAGCTAGGTACCTATTGGTGCCGTTTTTTCTACAAATTCTGGATCTATTTTTCATCTATTTGTGGTTATTGTGATCGTTGATGTCTTTTACATGCAAACGATGTTATTATCTTAATTATTTTGTAGGTATAGGGGAGACCGGGTACAAAAGTAACATTTTGTACTTTTACCTTGATTTCTGGATGTGTGTTACTGTTATCATAAAATCAATTTATCTATGTATAAATCCAATTTATGTTCTTTACTTTAGTAACTTGTTTTATTAAATTGTGTAGCGTTTTATATGAAAAAAAAATATTTAAAAAAAAATCGCAAGTTGTTACTTTCGACCACATAGGCAGGTCGAAAGTAACACGTTGTGGGTCGAAAGTGACACAGCAAAAGGTTTGTAATGAAACAAAATAATCCATTGTAAATCAACAAATAATTTATTTAACGACTTTGTATTAATAAATCTAACAAAAATAAATTGATTAAAAATATAGGTACTTATTAAGAAAACAAAATTATGAAAAAGTTTTCTTGGTTTAGTTAAGCAATGAGATCACGATAGTTTTTATAATCAGACTTTTATAAACCAGGCATTATAACCTTAATCAGATTCGCAATGATGGCACACATAATTCCTATCATTATTTACGCAATCAATATGGGACCACATTTTGCCCATTCTTCATTTGGTCGACTATAAGTTTCTAAACGGACACGACAGAAGTCATTTTCGTCGTCAAATTATTATTCATTTTCTTTTGGTATCGTTTTCCTTTTTCCTTTCCGTTTTAAATTTTTAATAAATCTTTATACAAACATTTTATTTTATTGCAATCCCTCTAATTTTTGCACCATCCTTAAAATTATTTTCAGCCGGTTTAATTAAACTTCCGTGTCGGCAGTCCTTTTTATGCGTAGTCACAGCATTCTGTTGATATCAACACATATAAAATATGATAGATTTATTATTATCACTACAGTAACTTGTTACTTTTGTACCCATAGGGTTATGGTACTTTTGTACTCGTCCATATTTTTACGAAAACAAGTGATATAACCTTAAATCGGAACGTGCTACACAAAAATGAAATAAGGCATTGTATAATCACTAAAATGAAGAAGACATATGCAAACATTCAGATTATTGTCGTCTTTTTATGACTATGTGAATATTTAATAAGAAAACGCCAAAAAACTTACTTTTCATTAGTGAATACACGTTTTGTCCTGTGACAAAGCCGAACAGCGCGCGATGTACGTGGCAACTGAATGCAGTTAAGGGGGGTGGTTCCCACTATCGCCTTACGGCGGCAAAGCGGTGTTCGCCCATGGGTTCGACTTATGGAGCCTTTGTTACTTTCGACCCGCCGTTACTTTTGTACCCGGTCTCCCCTATTATATATACATAACATCAATGGAAAATAATTAAGATAAATAAAATAAATTGTTCAAGAAATGACAAGCAGAATCCATAAGAAATTGTAGGTACATTTTTGAATTTGTTAAAATGATTATTGAATCCTATACTGAGAGATGATAGTGTTTAAAAATGCTACATAGTATGAATAGAATAGAATAGAAAACATCTTTATTCAGGTAAACTTTACAAATGCACTTATGAATGAATCGTCAGCACAAATTAATGAGAAAAGTGTACGATTGATATACATACGCGCGCAATAGAAAAAAAATAGCGGCAAAATACTGTCCACGGTCATATTATTATGAGCAGCAAAGGCTATGGCTTACATTCGTAAAACATTGAGGAGGCATGTGACATGTGCTCTCACTTACATAACAAGGAAAAACGCAGCTAATTAAGTTCGAGTCCGTTTCTTCATCCTGCGATCTCACTCTGCCCTTGTTTATCAAAAGTTGCAATAATCACACACGTCTGTAGTCCGTACTACTCAGTGATTATGGAACCGGTAAAAATACCAAGGGCCACACCCTTCGGTGTCGCAAAGTAACACATTACGCGTTCTCGATCGACCTCAAAACCTGACAACCTGTACTAATGACGATTAGAGTGCAAGTCTCGCCACAGTGCTTGCGGGATTTACCATAGACGCTGAAAAAGTTAAAACCCAGGGCAGCACAATTGGTGTGAAAAAAATGTAAACAAAGTAAGGCCACGGACACGATTTCGAAAAAAGATCCTTATTGACTATTAAATTTGAAACTTTATGTAAACAATGAATCCTATTTAGACGTCAGTAGGGCAAAAAGCTTTGGGGCGGCGAATGTGTAAATCAAACTGGCCATGTGGATTTAAAGCTTCACCATATGGATTTAAACTTTTTTGTAATTAATAGCAAACTTATTCTTCTTTTTATATTGAATAGCAAGAAAGCTTCTTATGAGAAGTCTACCTCTGTCAGTGTCTTGTAAGATAATTGATGCCAGCTTCAGGATAGAAATTTAAGGCAGGTATTCCCTATTGAACTGTTTTATAATAGAGAAACTCATTATGACAGAAAAATAGTTTAATTAAGTTTGTGCCCACCGAATGCCACCATCAGAATTTACGCTTGATGGCTGCTGGTAAAGCACTGATAATAATTCTAGTCTAGCGTTGCCGATCCTGTAATCAATGTTTGACTAGAAACTAGTTCAACTGAAAGTTAGTGCAGATCAGTTGGCCATGTAAGGGTGACATGTCGATTCGATACAAAATATCCATGCTATCAACGTACTGGGCTGACACACATATATCTTGCGCAGTAGGTAACACCTAAAATTTACTTACTGCTCCGGCTATTTGCAGCAACTATTTATATATTTCTTCAGATGTGAACAGGCTGGCACTCCCAGACTGCCAAAGTAATTATAAGTATAGCATTTGCAGAGATCAAAAACATTTCCAAATATCTTTACTGAACTTCTTAGTCTTTTTTTTGGAATTCGAAAAAAGTCCATCAATGAAACCTAACTGGCATGATGACGATTTTTTTTTTTAAGATTTAGTATTTATATCTCATCCGGACTTTGAGTAAGGTATTAGTTAAATTTCCACATCGCAATGGCCTGTTTCTAGTTATCTTAATAACTTGAGAACTATTGATTTGCATAATAATTTTTAAATGAAATATCTTGCGCACACTGTTAAGGGACGTTGTGACATTTTACAAGATTCCCATGACTGTGGGTTTGTTTGTTTCATTATAGTAATGACGAAACATAACCTTTGCTTAATTTAATAATAGTTTATTTCATTTACACTTTGTCATCTCTGAATCTATGCATAGGTAATACCTATTCAACATCATGGACGTGTTCAAATTAACTCTCTTTATGAATTCACTTTTCAATCCACTGTTGAACGACTTTCAAGAACTCTTATAAACACTGAAACAAGCTCGCATTTATAGAATCGACGAAATTATTTCGAAAAGAATTTCGTTATTTTTTTTAAAGAATGGAAAACCAAATAAGGAGACCGAAATATTGAATCTTTAGGTCAACAAGTATCAAAATAGTAGTTATAATAAAGAAACCATCTGATAAGTAACTCAGGTCAGTCCCAAAGTACCTACTTAGGTATGCAGACCCACAGAGCAGCATCGAGTCTTTCGAAAGTGGCATGTAATGCACTTAATTTATGTTAACACTATACGTAGTAGCCATAATGCAAATTTCATCCCATTTCCACGCGAACACCTTATCAGCACCATTGTATGTCACGCAACCAGTTCCGCTGTCGTCGAATCAAATCTGGCCCGATACAGCATCAATTACCTCAGTTGTGCAAGAGCCCTGCGCACGCGCGTCCATTTCGGTGAAATGCGGCCATTGCGCAATGCCTGGACCCGTTAACTGGATAGTTTTGTTGTTAATTGTCTCGATGATGCTTGCAGAATCAGCTCTTGACGTTTACAATCAAATTAGCTTTGCTATGCGGAAGGTTTGTGGCCACGCTTATTATACAGCCCTCTAACTTCTGATTTAAGCGCTTCAAATTGGTATCCTACGAGAACCGGCTTATTTTAATGGCGGTAGAAATAAATTTACTAAGTAGCCAGAAATTCAAAAGATTATTCGATTTGTTCATTCATCGATACCTAGTTTTTTGGTTTACATTGTAATTTTTCAAGTAGGTACCCCGATATAATATTTGATTTTATTTTGTTAAATTTGATGTAAAAAATATACAACGTTCCCTAGAGGAAACCACGAATAAGTTAGACATGGTCCCTACCATGTCTAACTTATTCGTGGTTTCCTCTAATAAATAAGAGGAAGTTAAATCAATTAATAAGCTCTTCGCAGTTTCACTTTTCTGTCGTAAATTGTCAAACTATTATACTTACTTGGTCAACTAGACATTCAGTCTAATGACAGAAATAATGTGTTTGCGCGAAAAAGGACTAACCTAATCTCAAAGTTCTTCAGTAAAACGAACTTAATTAAATGACCCAGAAGACGACGTTCGCAAAACCAATTCAGTTTGTCTTTTCATTATGAGGTTCATCAATCAAACTGTTTTAAACAAGAGAGTTCACTTATCATCAGTCATTTTACGGACAAGTTAAATTAGGTGAGAATCTATCACGCTGAATCAATCAATAGAGAGATTCGATTTTATAAATCGATGTTCCAGTCATATTTAACATCGCGCTAAATGATGTCGTCTTGACAAATCATCGATTACGAAAAGTTAATTGATTGATCTTCGTAATTTGTATATGACCTAAAGCTGTTAGTGAAAGGTAGTACTGACAGTAGATACAAAATTATATGTGTTAAGAAGTAGTAGTTATATTCCTAATTAAAACAAGACAACATCATGCGTTTGACTATACGAATGTTTGGGTCTATCATTGAAACAAACATATCTTTCAATTGAATTTGTTCATGTGAATAATTTTGATGGAAAAGTAACCAAACGGTTTCGTTTGATTATTATTCCTGCGGTTTCTGTCCTAAAAAAGGCTATTGACATTAAAACAGCACAATTTTCGCATGATATTAATGCCCAATATTATTTGAAAACGATCCGTTCTATTACGGATAGTAACGACCGACGAATGATGACAGCTGATATATAAATTTAAATTTGATATTATAAATAACGACTCGTAGAAAGACGCTTAAGTCTTTTGTTTTTAAATGTACTGTACAATGTAAAGTATTGGAACTGGCATAAATCAATTTTAGGTTTTTCTTGCTACTTTGTGTATGTTGACGGTACGAACGGACGGTTTTGCAAACTGTAGACATTTGTTCCTCGTTCACATGTCTACGTAATAAGTAAATGTAACAATATTAACTGTTTATTAGTTCTTCACGAAGGCTCAATTATACAGTGGATATGGATCATCGAACTAAGAGAGTAGTCCCTGTGTTAGTACTCAATACTCAATATTTTTATTGCATCTTTAGTGTTTACAAGGTGGTAACTTAAAATTAGATCACTAAATACCCTGTAAGGGCACTGCAATTAGAGAGAGGACGCTCACTTTTTAACAAAGCTAACACGATCCTTGATATAAACATAATTAACAGAAAGAAAACGAAAAGAATTTATACATTGGAAGTTATTATAGGTTTAATTATTACATTATTAATTATATTTATGTGTTAATGCTAATCTAGTTTAAATAATATCAGATAGGTATTCACTTATGCTATAATACGATTTTTTAATTAGGAATTGTTTTAATGTGTTTATAATTTTTTTAGTCGTCCCTAGTAAGGTTATTGATTTGTCTACATTAGACTCGTGGTAAGCAAGATGTTTTTTCATTTTTTCCAGGTGGAGATTCTTGTTAGCGGTGTTGCTGGTAGGGTCAGCGCTGGCGGCCGAGGAGGACGATGTGCCTGATGTGGGAGTAGAAGAAGAAGATGAAGAATTAGCACTTGACCAAGAGGTTTGTGGTTTTAGTACTATGCTCGATTATATACCAATTCAGTGTTAAGATATATCTAAGAAGTGGTGGAGGCCGACTTAAGTTAGTAGATAGACCCGAGGTTTGATAGAAAACGACCTCCGGTTGGTGAAGATGATCTTCACCAAGCTTTTACTTGACTTTTGAGTCAAATAGGAAAAAAATAGCCTTTAATAGAGTACCTACTTTATGAATATACCGTGTAATTGTACCAATTTTAAGGTTGAAACTGAAAAACACACTTTGTTGGCAATAGTCAAAGCGATTGCAAGACATTACAGATTATTTTTATGACCACTTTTTAATGGAGATAGCTTTTTATACCGATAACAAGTTTGGCGACATAGAGACCACATCACGTGACACGCATATAGCGATGAAGCTATGCGGTCACGGCTCACACTCAGTAATCTATGTATATCTGGTATTTCAATCACGCGAGCAAATGCAAAAAAAAATTAAACGTTTGGACAGCACTGGTGTTGGATATATTTTGTTCAATTTCAATTATCAGAAACGGCTTATTTAACGAACACTTCGTCACCAAAATGTACCTGGCTATTGATTTTAATGAGAATCTGAGGATTTGAAAAACATCCGTTTGCTGAAGTACCTTTAATGTTTTTAGCAAATTTAATTTGCAGCCAGAGCAAAATTTCAAACAAAACTAAGGGCAAACAAAATTCCAAGAAAATTTAGAAGCAATCATATCAAAATGTGTAATAGGTACGATATCGATCGATTACATTAAGATTCATATGTGATATTCAAAGACATAATTTTTATACATTTTGACCTACATCCTTCTGTGTGGTCTTAATCTGACATTGATTGAGAAAACTTATTAAAATAATATAAGTACAACGCGTAAGTACAGGCCAGCAGACTAGTTAGTGATCCACGCGTTCTTATCATTAATATACTCTTCTACTTTGTAATAGCCTTTTTTTAAGAGACAACTTTTAACATATGTCTTAAATTTATACAAAGTTAACTCAATAATTACTTCAGGAATAGTTAATGGACGACAAAACAAAACAACTCCATCACTCGACAGTAAGCAAGTGGACGTTTTCCTATCTCAGTGGCTATCGTTCTCGGCTCCTTGTAACTGCACTGCGGCACAGCGGTGCAGTCGCCAGGCAAACGCAACTGCTTTCAGATACGCTCCCAGATAGCACTTACTTTCGATTTCAACCGTACGGTTACATTAACTAACCGAGCCTTCCTACTCCAAGCATGACAATCTGTAACAATGTTTATATCTGGCGCTGTGTTTGCGGAAGATTCGTAAACGGTTTGTGGAATTGCAGAAAAGTAGAAGGTAAATTGAAGAGTACATGGGAAATATAAGTCACAAATTGAAAAAATCGACAAATGCAATATAGACTTCAATCTTTCAATCGACTTCAATTAACTTTAGGTTAAGTAATTGATATTCAATAAAAGTCCTTTTTGTTACTTGAATATTTTAATGAAGTAGGTCTAATTTGTCCAAACAGTGTTTTATTCATGGTCACCCCAAAACTACAACAAACTGTTGTCATTTTGCCTGATTTTGCATTCGGCATATTACATATAAGCGAGCGTTTTTAAACTGACGACGCCGTATGTAAACGGCGAATTTATTCAAAATGCCTGCGACATATATATCTTCACACTGCAACCCATAGGAGCGAAGGATCAAAAATGGGGATAGTATGCGTTCAATGTCCCAGGGGGCTGCTAGTTCAAAATATTTGTCTAATATCATTCCGACGGAGCTTATCGCAACTTTTTGTTAAGTCATGTAAGGTAATAAACATAAACAATAAAAAAATAAGTTACGCGAGAGATTCATTTCGCTTTCTTTGTTCTGAAACGTCATTGTCTTAGTTTCTTGAGAAACCACAAAAACAAACAAAGCACTTTACGGGTTCACATAGTCTATGAAATGCCATGTCAGTATGAAGTAATTCTACATACGAGTAATTAATAAACTTTGGAATAAAAATGGTCAGTAGCCGAGTTTTGAAGAAAAAATCTACATCTCATAAGCGCAGATTTATCAGTCGATTCACTTCGCGAAAACACTAAAAAGATGTCAAAAGATAGTATATAAATAAATAAAAATTAAAAAATATGTCAAAAATGAAATTCATACAAACTCTATGCATTGATTCTAAAATAAATTTATTAATGCGAATAGATTTTCGATTGATTTTCAATGTGTACAATTAAATGAACAAGATTTTTTACAAAATGTTGTGTTCCAATGCATTCACAGTACCTCACATCGTGGTGTTTAAATTGTTTGTCTTAATTTCAATCCAAATCCTAATAGGTAGGTACGTCTCCACAACCAACAACATATAGGTACAGAATAAGGTACTAAACTTGATGGCCCCGTTTGAGATAGTTGTTAAAGGTTATTTTACAAAGCAATCCAAAAAATACTTAGTCGAAGTTATTCGTTTTGAGCACTCTAATAATTTTGTCTTAATTGGTAAAATAATAGGTGTTTTTAGTAATTTAAAGTGATCCGGTTTCTTTTTAGACCCGATTTTGTATGTCACTAATAAATTTTATCACGCATGCTCGATACAGAAAGATCAAGGTTAAGTTTGAGTAGTTATATATCACTTTAATTTATTTCATACGTATTTTTATTAGACACTTTGTCGTTTTAATAAAATACTAGTTTGCCGCTTGCACTGACTGATCTCTGAGAACTCGACTCTGGGTGTTAGTTGTTGTTTCTGAATTCTGAAACGCAAGTGCTTTAGCTACTTACAACCGAATCTGAGCGATGTATGTGATATGGTCCAATAATTATTTACATACAAGTTAGCTACAAAGTAGGATTATGCTTGCTAACAACCAACGCATTTCCAAATTACTATCTTGGTAGACAGTACCACCAAACGTGGTAGAACTTACACCAGCCCTAAATGGCTAACAAGAGCAAACAAGTGAGAAATTTGGCTTGGGAGGCTACTCGGCCACAATAAAACTCATCTGTGTCCGAGTTTCCCCTTTTCGAATTTCAGTGTAGGCTTTTCGGCCAATGCTACTGGATATTTGGCCGACTCGTCCACGCAAATAAATTGAGGTAGTATATTCGGCCAAAAATCTGAGCACAATAATCAAGCTATATTTCTAAGTTAATGAGAGAATCTAAAGTAATAAAAGTATTTTTTTTTTGTATTATATGAATGTATTTTAATTTAACATAAACAAAGGGCTATTTTGCCAATACAATGACCTAATGATATTCCATTGTCAATAAATTGTTCTAAAATTGAGTCTACATTGTCATATTAGTAGTTTAAATCATTTATAAAGTTTCTGTGTATGTATGGATGAATGGTTGTTACTTTTTCATTCAAAAACTACATTTTATAAAGATTTCGTGTGAATTATCTAAAGTATTATGTCGATTTTAATAGGTACGCGTTGACAAATGAGCGCACGATACGCGGTGGCGGGCAAAATTTTTTAAGTTAGAGATATGAAATTTGGCACAAATATAGCTCAAAACTTGGATTAAAATATGGACTACTTTTTGTTTTGAATATTAGGGTAAATAAGGGTAAAACCGAACATGAAAGTATGTAGTCAACGTGAACGAAGTCGCGGGCACAGCTAGTTTTGATATATGATTGAAACTACTAATATGACAATGTAGACTCAATTTTAGAACAATTTATTGACAATGGAATATCATTAGGTCATTGTATTGGCAAAATAGCCCTTTGTTTATGTTAAATTAAAGTACATTCATATAATACAAAAAAAAAATACTTTTATTACTTTAGATTCTCTCATTATCTTAGAAATATAGCTTGATTATTGTGCTCAGATTTTTGGCCGAATATACTACCTCAATTTATTTGCGTGGACGAGTCGGCCAAATATCCAGTAGCATTGGCCGAAAAGCCTACACTGAAATTCGAAAAGGGGAAACTCGGACACAGATGAGTTTTATTGTGGCCGAGTAGCCTCCCAAGCCAGAAATTTCCCGCCAGATATCTTATTGCACCATTAGGAACGCAGGAAGCAACTAGATTTCCCGCAAATTGCTGTACATGGATCGTGACCGAAATCGAGAGCGCACCGCCATCTTGCAATTTTTCTTGACCATTAGGTGTCAATGTCCGTGAGCAAGGCCGTCAAGAGTGAAAGTCGAAAGCAAGCCATTATCTTTGTTATCTTCTTCCTTTTTTGATCGATAAACGCGTTTATTGTATAGGCATTTCGATGTTTTGGACAGGAAAGCAAAAAAGCTTTGGGTTTGTTTTTTGTAACAGTCATATTCGTTTTGTTAATACACCGTTTTCTATCGTTGGTTATGGTACTGGCTGCATTTTTTTTACGCTGAGACGCAGTGAAAAAGAAAAATCTGTTCATTGTGACCAAGAGTGGTGTCGTTTCTATTTACTGATGGCGCTGTGAACTACTTGAGTTACCAACAGTCACATGGGACCGACTTTATCCGACCTAGTCGGCATTTATCGTATACCTCATGATACTGTTTTTATAATTAGTCAAACATAATGACAGGCCTGTCAACAGACACGTGTAGCATAGAAACGTCGAGTTTTAGAAACGAGTTCTTCAGAGGTGAACAACTCTTGGAAAGCGTTGCTGGACAGTGCTTGATGGATTAAGATCCGCGAGAAATGGCTAACAACAATTGGCGCAACTAAAAATTTAAATGTTTGCCTTCAAATCATTGGATACAGGTAGGTAAGGATACCTAGTTGATTCAGGAAAGAAAAGAGATTTCGGAAATAGATTTGTAAGAAAAGCTCCTTTCGTTATTATTAAACACTAGCTGTGCCCGCGACTTCGTTCGCGTGGACTACATCCTTTCATGGTCGGTTTTAACCCTATCTTCCCTAATATTCGAAACAAAAAGTAGTCTATATTTTAATAGAGCTATATGTTGAAAGAAAGAAAGAAAATAAATTTATTGACATCACAAAATATACATACAAACACAACACAAGACAATTCAACAGATAAATATCATTATAAAATATCTTGTGAGGCCAATTTGGGTGCCAACTTTCATATCCCTAACTTAAAAAATAAACATTTCCCCATATAAACTTTCAAAGGTGGCATTACCCCCCCCCCCTTACTTTCTAACAAAAAGTAGCCTATGTCCGTTCTTGAGGTTCAACGTATACCTATGCCAAATTTTATCAAAATCGGTTAAGAGGTTTAAGCGGGAAAGCGTAACAGACAGACAGACAGAGTTACTTTCGCATTTATAATATTAGTAGGGATATCACTTACCTACTTAGCTATCGGAAATAGAACCTCAGTAAAAAGGAATATCAAGCTAGAGCTCTTTACAGCAGACGTACAAAGAGACCAGATACCAGCTAAACTGGAAAAAGGGACAAAAAAAGAGTACCTAAACAGTAGATAATTAGACTGTGACGCAACAGCTAGCATGGACCACAACACAAGAGCTGAAGACTGACACTTGCTTGCAAATCAGAAGGTATCTCGTAGGTACATACGTGCTGAAATGAGTTCGTTTTAAAAAAAACCGGCCAAGTGCGAGTCGGACTCGCGCACCGAGGGTTCCGTACAAACCTGCAAGGTTTACAAAGTTCGTTCATTACGACAATCGAGTCATAACTATGGTATTTTTATTGCAAAATGAAATTCATAACATTACAATGGGGAAAGATGGAGGAGCATAAATATTTTGTAATGTAACTAAAAATTTAAGGTTTTCGGAATTTTTCCTTTATGTGTGCTATAAAACGTTGCTTCATGCCAAATTTCAAGATTCTAGGTCGACTGGAAGTACCCTTTAGGTTTTGATTCCCTTGCGAGTACTTGCGAGTTTCAAAATATGCAGCTTAAATTGCTGTTTCTTTTGATTGCGTTGACATAGAAGTTTGATTTTGTTACAGCTTAAAGGTATTATAGACGTGAGTATTTGGTATGAATTTCAATTTAATACCTCTACGCGTTTATGAGGAAATGGGTAGTAAGTTTAAAATTATTAAAAAAATATATATTATGTGATGTAACTAAAAATTTATGGTTTTCGTAATTTTTCCTTTATCTATGCTATAAGACGTTGCTTCGTACCAAATTTCAAGATTCTGAGTTCACGGGAAGCACCCTGTAGGTTTTGATTCCCTTGCAAGTGTCGAAAATTTGCGGCATAAACGGCTGTATCTTTTGATTGCGTTGGCTTAGAAGTTTGATTTTTTCACAGCTTCAAGGGACAGTAGACCTGAGTAATTGATATAAATTTCAGCTTCATACCTCCACGCGTTCCTGAGAAAAAGAGTCTTGACAGACGGACGGACAGACGGACAACAAAGTGATCCTATAAGGGTTCCGTTTTTTCTTTTTGAGGTACGGAACCCTAAAAATACAAACAAAATACTAGCTACAAGTAAGTCAGTGTACCGTAATCTTCTGCCGCACATGCAAAGAAACTCTTGCATCATCGCGTGAGAGAATTTCAATGATCGCATGCACTCTCGGTCAGGCTGCGTTTTGACGTCACAAATGTTATCACGATCCGATCTAATTGAGTTAAATCGCCGCTTCCTGAACTGCTATGTAAATAATTGGAACGAAAGTTATTGCTGTTTTAGTTATTAAACAGACATTGCTCGGACCCGGATCCGCGTATTACCGTCGTTTGTACTATGATATAATTCCACAAAATAACTGCATACGGCAATCAGCAACAGGCGTCGTCTCGCACGAACGCGCTCGGTTGTCCGGATTTTTTTTCAATATTCCCCGTTTCTTTACAAAATTCTTACGTGTGACAGAAAATCGAAGTGTACAAATTACCTGTAATTACGTAGATTACGCAATTCGTACGGCGATGCAGTGTCCGGCACGCCTACAATAACGTAATGAACTTGCACCTCTAATAATAAATCGAAATTAACTTTTTGAATGAGCTTGCGTATTTTACGGACGTAATGACGATAGAAAGCGCGTGTTACGTTGAGTTGTAATCATTTGTAACACAGAAAATAAATGTGGATTCATCCATGATTGCGTTATTTCGTATTCTGCAATCAAAAGTCTAAATAGGACCTCGGACAATTGCCTGCTTTGACTGTTGTTTAACAAATAAACTTAATAGTTAAAATAAGTTGTACTGAGGCTTAGCTAAATATTAATAGATAAGTAGGTACCTACTTATATAATGAAGTAGGTAATAAAATCAATGCAAAATAAAAGAGAACAAAGTAGGTGGTATAACTACCTATTTAGAAAACCTATTGTGATTGCATAACCTAGCATTAGTACCAGACTACAAATGTTCTTGAACTCGTAGATCTGAAAACTGATAGTCAACCTTATTAAAAATACTAGCACCGACGTCCTATAATAGCATTTGAACAATATCTACTTAATCAATCAATTTGGGAACTTAGTAACTGTTGTGTCGTGCCTAATTGCTTCAGAAAGAGAGCGGTTAGCCACTCTCGGGCGGTCGATTAATTGAATAAAATTATATCAATCAACTGCCCCGTGGTATAATAGTTAGAGGCAATAGTTTGCAAGTCGTGGCAGCCTGTAAATAAATCTGCACTTAGACTTTATTTCAAGTTTGTATGTAATGTTATTTTTTAGTGTAAGATTTGTTGGTTGTCCTAAATAAATAAATAGGCTCTAAAATTCGAAGGTCGTTATGGGTACGATAGAAAAGCCGTCAGACAACACACTTTAGGACCATGTACCGCGCTTATGTCGCAGACATAAAAACTAAAATGAAACTGCAAGTGTTCACCTTGATGTGCTGTTCACAGTACAAATTCCGCGGGAAAATATTTTGTATCATTAGAAACAGAATTGTAAATTTAACTCCCACACTGACTTAAGCCCAGTTCCAATATTTTACGATTCGTATATGTGTCAAAAATGACTATCCGTTTTCCAAATCGTATAATCTAATTTCAAATTTACTTTCCATATCAGCTGTCAACAGTCGTCTGTCGGTCGTTTTTAGCTTACGCCTCGTATAATTTAATACAATCCCTAAATAAAACGGATCGTTTTTTCAAATATTGGTACCAGGCATTAATTCTTGAATCTACAACGTTACGTGATCACGGCGTCTTTAAGCATTGATTTCTCATAGACCTATTTTCTTTCTCAGGAAACGCGAAACCTCCGGCCGCGCGCTTACACACCAAACGCGTACAATGCTTTGCCCAGCGGCTTCAGACCCACGCCCTCCCTGGCTGAACTAGCCGGCTACCAGAGACAGCCGCAGCAAGAGCAGCAGCAGGAGTACGTCAGCTTGGTGCCTGCGAGGCCCACGCAGCAGGTCTATGACGACCAGAGGGGGCCTGCCAGAGCGCCGCATAGGAAGGTAAATATTTATTTATTTAATAGGTACACCAACAGAACATATACATAGCATTTTAGGGGTATGTGATACAGAGGTAAGTTCTAGTATATGCTCCAATAAGAGGAGTACACATCATTCAAAATAGGAGCAACACAGAATTAGATAAATTTAATTTAGAAGAAATATAACAAATTTAGTCAGATGACATATTGTGCAATGTGGATAAGAATTTATTTTTTGAAAGGTGGAAAATGTCAAGTTCAGGGTGTTTTTTGCGGAGTAAACTATATTTACAAAAGCATCTGTGTAATGGTGAGTGGTGACCGAGATTCGTTAAATATGAACAATGAAATTGAGATACTAATAATATTATAAACGTGAACGATGTACCTACCTATATATGTTTAGAGAGGTTTTAGACTGGTGTTTTTGGAAGCTCATATGCCTTTTGGCACTCACTCTGTTGGTACGAGTGTTGACGCGCTTCTAAGCTCGTCTATGCACGAGCCACGTTCTGGCTAAAGTGTATTAAATTGACCGGTTCTCAGTCTTGATGTTTCTACCGGTGACACCCAGCACCTTTTTCATCTTCTCAGTCCACAGCGAATAAGTATCGCAAATTGTAATGTTTCTTCGTCAGGATCCATGTTACTATTGACACGACACCACTCTCGGTTAAAGCGAGCACGCCATGACCGTTTACTCGAGTCTGATTTTTTTGTGCGTGTGTTAATATACTAATCTGAAACCTTCCTTAGATATAGGTACTTTTTCATACCAAACTCTGAATAGATTTGGATATATTTTGGAACTAGAAAAACATAGGTACCTACCTACATACTTTTTATCCCAAAATAACGCAAACAAAGAACTCCCCCACGAAAGTCAGTAGCTAAGAAGGAAAAAAGTACAACCGAGACGAAATTAATGACGGGAGATTACCGGTGCTTAACCGGGGAAAGTCCTTAATAATCTAGACTGGAGTTAGTCAACACTTTCTACTATGTAAATTACGTTGAAGGCGTCATATCAAATTTCACACTCCTGCGCACTAAAGACACAAAGCTTATTTACTGTAGATAAACAATCTGAAACTTTTCCTTTCATACTTGTCCTCCGGAACCACAAAATTAGAAAATGGGTATGTACCTTATTATACACGTTTCATCCACACAATGGTCGTGTGTAATTTAAGCTAAGTAATTTTGGTGAATGTTGTAGTCCTACTCTTTGCACACTTTCTCTTTCATATATATCTGCCCGAATAAGCTTGACCGTGGATCTGACATGACTCTTAGGTCCAGCTGTAATATACAACAGCAGTATCACATGTAAGTACCTACGACTGTCAGAGACCACTAATCCTAATCAATAAATATACATTTTCAGCACCAAGACCAGCGTCCAGCGAAGCTCCAGCAACAGCAGCTGCAAGAAGTAGAAGAAGAGCTGGAAGAAGAGAAGGAGGAGCCCGACCGTCTCTCCCAGCTGCTGCAGCAGTCCAAGTTCGACTGCGTGGGCAAGCAGACCGGCTACTACGCCGACCAGGAGCTCAACTGCGAGGTGTTCCACTACTGCCAGGACAGCGTCAAGCACTCTTGGATCTGTCCCGACGGCTTCACTTTCCACCAGGTAAGAACAGATTTACACTGAAATGTTCTGCATTGAAAACTCTTAAAATCGAAAACTGAACTCAAGGTAACTAAAAATCTGATATTTTCTTGCCTTAACGAGTCTACTAGTGTCACCTCTCTCACGATAATTATTGCAGTACCTACATTGCAGCTTATTTAAGTACATATCTACTTATATTATAAACATTTAGTAAAAGAAAATATATATTAACTAAGAGTATCACAATAGGGATAATCCCCGAAACCGATAAATCAATGTTCTATAGGTAATTTATCGGTTACGAAGTTCTAGTTAAATAGCTATGAACAGAGTAGGTACGTCGCAACGGATTAACATTCATTTAGAACAAATCGAGATTTAAAGAAACCAATTCCGCAAGTGGGTTTATAATATGTCAAAAAGGATTTGGATTCCATCAGCTATAAATCAATCTAAAGAGTTGGTTGTTGCTAAAAACTATAGTAATGAAAGGCCCCCTACGAGTAAAAGCAAATCATCTTATTATCTTTAACTGCAAATTACGTACATATGGATAATCTATTTGTTAACAAAAAGCAACAATCAACCGTTCATTGTTACATAGTTTTTGTGATAAATGAGGCAATCACAAACAATCAGTCGTAGAATCGTAGCAGGTTATTATTCATAAATTCATAATGTGGAAACAATAATGTTAAATTTCTCACGTGGTGAGCTATTGTATCAGGCAAATTGCGGGGATAGACAACTTGGCCCCGAAATGATTTTATAATCGGATCTTATTCTTATCTTTTGAAGAGATGCATTATGTAGGTGTGTATGTATTTAGTATATCTATCATATAGTTTCGGTAAAAGTTAAAGCGAAATACCTTTGACAGACTAAGTATTTAATCACAGAAATCTTAGAAACTAGCTTATACTCACTTGAAATTTGGCAGTTAAGTAGGTACCTATCTTAAAGGGTGTAGATGGACTACAAACGGATTTTCCGAAGCTCCACCCCTAAGGGGGTAAAGCGGGGTGTCAGAAGTTTGTAAAAAGGTATATGTTTTTGAAGTCAGATACTTCAAATTTATATAGTCGGCTAAATATCTATACTATAATAATAATAATGATATATATATAATATATTAATAATAAATATTATAAAGAGAAAAGATTTGTTTGTTTATTTGTTTGTAATGAATAGGCTCCGAAACTACTGGACCGATTTCAAAAATTCTTTCACCGGTGGGAAGCTACACTATCTACGGGTGACATAGGCTATATTATATTTTCAAAAAAATTAGGGATCCTTACTAAAACTTCAATAATGTAATTAAAGGTGACCTGAAAAATTCCTTACATCGCGTGCGCTGCGAAAACTATTGATGATAGAACAAAGTCATGCACTACGACTTTGCAGAACTCATCATTATCTACAAAAAGTGTCAGGATAGCATATGACTAAATATTATAGTTATGTCACAATAAGCGGTTTTTTAATCTAAAAAAATTATTAATATGCCGCCTCTTTTAAAGGCTCTTTATTTGTACCTTGGTATTAACCCTTATCAAAATAAATTACTTTATATTCAATACCTTTATACAACTTTTAGAATTATTCAATTCGGACATTTAATTCGAAAGATATCATGAGTTTAATAATGCAAGTATTAGAAAAAAGTCGCTTGGTTGCCGCTCACCGCGCTCAGCTAGCCAGCATGCGATGTAGGCTCCAAGCGTCACTGGGGTAAGGGAGGAGTCAATGTATTAAAATAAATTGCAATATTTATATGTATAATACGTACATATTTTAGTACCTATTGCACCCGTGCGAAGCCGGGGTGGCGTGGAAGTGTAGGTACCTACTTATAATGTATCGTTACAAATTAAACCTTTTGGGGGTGAAACACGGGATGGTAGTTGCCACGCGTACGGTCGCTTAGTATGTAGTCATTCACTGCACTCTGACGTGCGCTTGACTGTACGAGAAAAAGTCTTAGTGTTTAATATCTAACCTGGCTGGAAGACTGAGTTCGGCTGCTTATGCGGTCAGAAAGATAAGGTACCTAACAGATATGGAAACAGCAAGATTGGTTTATTTTAGCTATTTTCACAGCGTCATGTCTTACGGTCTGCTATTATGGGGATCTGCGGCCGATATTCAAACTATATTTGTTTTACAAAAGAGGGCCATCCGAGCCATGTACAAGCTAGGACCACGTGACTCGCTGAGAGAATTGTTTAAGGAAATTAACATCTTAACAGTCGCATCTCAATACATTCTCGACTGTTTAATGCATGTATACAAAAACTTGCATACATTTCCTAAAAAATCAGACAATCATAGCATTAACACCAGAAATAAAAATAAGCTTGCTGTTCCTAAGCGTAGACTTCATAAAATAGGTAATTCATTTGTTGCTTTAAGCATAAAAATGTTTAATAAACTCCCTCAAGTTATTGTTGAGTTACCTTTGTACAAATTTAAGACATTTGTCAAACGTTGTCTTTTGAAAAAAGGCTACTACAAAGTGGAAGAGTATTTGAATGACAGGAACGTGTGGATCAGTGACTAGTGTGCTCGCCTGTACCTACGTGTTTTATATTATTTTACAAATATATATGTAACGCATTTTCTCAATCAATGTCAGAATTGGGCCTCGATGACGCATGTGAGTCATACAGTTAATTTAATTTACAAATACCTTTGCTTTATTATTATTATTATTTTAATAATTGATTTAAAAATTTTATTTTACAATTGACAAACTAACTGTGTGTCTTAGTGCAAAATTAGTAATAAGTGTAGCTTTCATTTGTAAAAAAAACTACTGAGTTTCTTGCCGGTATCTTCTCTTTAGTTATAGGTTCCGAACCGGAGGTAGCTTCATTTGCTTTATATAGAGACTATTCATAAGTATTACTAATGTAATCTATGTGAATAAAAAAATATTGACTTTGACTTTGACTTTGACTTTGAATTTAGTGTCATTGTCAGAATCTTTATTACAACACTTACTTGAACCACATCTAAAACCAACTGCCCGTATCCAGGTGCACCTGATCTGCATGCCGCCGACCCACGACAACATCTGCCAAAAGTCTGCCAAGTACCACTTCGTGAACGAGTACCTGTACCGGCCGATCAACGAGGAGGAGGTGCAGAGGAAGCCCAACGTGTCCCTCAAGTATTCCGACCGGTACTACCCCGCCGAGGTGTACAGGGACGACCGGTATGACGGCGATGAGGAGGAAGAGGTATGTGCTTTTTAACCCTTCAACTCAAAAACGGCGGGACACGAGGTATAATAAGTTTGACGTGTCTGTCTGTCTCCATACGTGCGTGTCTGACTGTGATATCATAGTTCCGGAACGGATTTTGATTTTTTTGTCAGAAAGGTGAATTAGTCGAGTGTTGTATAAAACTATGTTTGATGGAAATCGATCGAAGATGGGCGCCGCCACATAATGTCGGATTACCTACATATTTTTATACAATCCCCTAAGTTAAATTAAGTTGTTCAAGCACTTACATTATCCTTAATTAACCGGAATCAAAGACGGGACCACAATTAATTCAAGAACGTTTGCCAGAAACTATCCAGATGACTTTTTACTGTCAAAAAATATACTTCACGGTGGACTCGTAATTATTTAGTTCTCCTTTTACAGATCAGAAAACTTAAAACTTAACGTATCTCCATGGACTTAGTATAATTCCTACTAATATTATAAATGCGAAAATAACTCTGTCTGTCTGTCTGTCTGTGTGTCTGTTACGCTTTCCTGCTTAAACCTCTCAACCGATTTTGATGAAATTTGGTATAGGTATACGTTGAATCTCAAGAACGGACATAGGCTACTTTTTATTAGAAAATAAGGGGGGGGGGGGTAATACCATCTTTGGAAGTTTATATGGAAAAATGTTTATTTTTTAAGTTAGAGATATGAAATTTGGCACAAATATAGCTCAAAACTTGGATTAAAATATAGACTACTTTTTGTTTTGAATATTAGGGGAGAAAGGGGTAAAATCGACCATAAAAGGATGTAGTCCACGCGAACGAAGTCGCGGGCACAGCTAGTATATTATATATTTATATTAAGTCCATGCGTATCTCACTGTCAGCATGGGTATAGACATCAACATTTATCTTTGTCTGCCAAAACATTAAATAGATTTAATCAAGACAATGAATTTCAGACATCGAATCAAGCTGGTGTACTTACACTATTCTGTTTTGCCATCTCAACTTCCATTAAAGTAATTATTCTTCAGGAGGAAGCCCCTCGCCGGCCGCCACCAGCCCAGATCCAGCAGGCACGTCCTTCCCCCCGGCCGCAGCTGCAGCCCCAGGTCTTCCACTCCGCCGAAGACGTCAACATCCCCCTCTCACAGAGGCGCCCCCAACGCCCACCCTACGACTTCGACTTTTAATTTAGCAATCCAGCCACTACCATCACACTCAAATTACATTCGATCTAAAACAAAGTACCTGGGTACTTTGTTTTATTGTTTCAAATCAAGAAGAAGTCAGATTGTATCTGTTCAAACTGAGTACATACATACATTATTTTTATGAGTCAAATTGTATACAGATACAGTCGACAGCACTTCAAGGTCATCACTTGTAGTTCGATATTCGTTTTCATTCCTAAGACATAAGGGCGGTTCCAAGTCCAAAGTGTGTAGACTCACGTGCTTTTGTCTGTACATTTAAAACAGGAATAGTGAACAGAGTAGTATTAATCTTTTGACTTATATATTGAAACGTAGGTACACTCCATAATATGTATATGAACTTACCAAGAAGATGTGTCTACCCAACACGCGTGAATCGCCTAAAAATATTTATTACAAGTCTAAATATTCTGAAAGATTTACTCTGTTTAATTTTTATGACGTTAATAACATTGTAAATAAAGATTATTATTTTCAAACTCGGTGCTATGTAACCTGTCTATAAATTATTCATACGAACAGTGCCTATTGTACTGATCAGTCTCTTCTATAAGTTTAGTTAAGTTAAAATAAACTTATTTATGCTTTAGGTACAATAAAGTATTCGTTTGTAATAATAAGTCACAAATTAGTTTTAAGCTAGTCTTTGTAAAAATAAAACTGATATAAAAAAATGTGTTTAATTTAAATTTTTTGGGAAAACAATTAAATAAAAATTTCAATGCTTCAGAATTTGGTCTCAAACCAAGGTTTTCTATTCAGTGCCCGATGACGGACTATAACTGGGATCGTTAACCCAGCGCACCCAATTTTAAAAACAACACTAACAGGCCTCTTAACAAACGTCAAAATCGATTTAAGTCAGTGCGTAAGCTGCTGATTGGCTGAAAATACGAGTGCGGTGTGTTATTAACCAATCAACAGTATCGAAAGTTTTGTCGTCTCATGCGATAAATTTGACGTATTGCGTATGCTAGACCTGAAGACTTGCCGGTATCTTCTCGGTAGTTAAGGGTTCCGAACCGGAGGTAGCATCATTTATAAAACGACTATTTCTAAGTGTTACTGATGGAATCTATAATAAAAAATATTTAACTATTGATCCAACCCGTTCGTATTCGAAAACTATGCTTTGTATCCTATTTAATTGGCCATAAGCTTTCGTTTTTTCGTTTGTGATTATGGGCTCTGGTAGGGTAGTCTTGAATACAGAACGAATTCACGAGACCTGACCTGGCGAGACTTATTTTATGGTTAACGTAAAGACTATTTCTTGGCAAAATTTCGTAATTTTTCTGAGCAGTACTCCTTTTTCTTGGCGTAATTTGAATTAAGTATAGTTCATAAATTTTAGTTCAAATTTTCCATGGACTTAATATAATTATTATACTAAGTCCATGAAATTTTCGAACCGATCAGGAGAATGACACACTTGACATAGTAGAAACTCGTTTATCCGGCCCTCAGTTATACGGATTCGCGATTATCCGGACTACCAACCGCGACCATTTTATATGTACCTACAAGTCGATTTTATGGAAGCATGAACGTGTTAGAACTTGCATATTCCGCCCACGCGCCGTGTGGGATCGCTGCGGGTACGGATACGGATGTTTCTATTTTGGATGATATGAATGAGATATTGTCAAAGCTACAAATATGTCAGGATTGTGATGATGATGATATGAAAGAGTGGGTCACTTGCATGGACTTAGTATAATAAACAGGACCGAGCACTCGCAGCCAAAAAACGAGCCGAGCGAGATAGCTACCACAGAGGCGCGTGTCCCTTTCTAATAGGGTGACAACAAGATTTATTTTGATAACGGACATTTGATTAAATAATTAAAATTTAGCCCGTTGTCCCCACTACATCTAGTAAAATAAATAAATAAATAAATATTGGACAACATCACATACATTGCTCAGATTCTGTGGTAAGTAGCTAAAGCACTTGTGTTACATAAATCATAAACAACGACGGTACCACAACATCCAGACCCGAGACAATACAGAAAAGATCGTTTCCCTTATTGACCCGACCGGGTTCGAACCCGGGACCTCAGAGATGGTACAACAACAAAGTCCGGCCCGCTCGCATCTGGCCACGGTGGTCGTCATGTTCCAAAGTTATCGTCTGGACAGATTTGACTGTTGAAAACAACCGGGACAGCATTACTTTTATGTTTATAGGTTTGAAAAAAAATAACTTGAATTATTTCAATAGAATTTATGTATAATTTTACTCCCTTTTACTCCAATGGGGACAATGGCAATAAATTTGAATCATTTATTGAATTTTCCACTGTCCCTACTGCTGGGGACGCGCCTGGTAGGGACAACGAGAATAACCCTAAATTTATTTATTATTATTATTATATTTAGCCATTTACATGCTTTGGTTGATACAGATGACAAGAAAATATAGTTGAAACAATGCTTAAAATAATTGCTAGTAAGTACAATTACAGCCGCTTCGGCTACATGTTTAATGAATGGCTTTTGTAATAATTGTACGCCAGTCTATGTCTACGATTTTTTACCTAACTTCTGATCACGGTGGGCAACAGATGGTTTTCAGTGCCAATATTAATATTAACCAAAAAACATCGTTTGAACATTTTGATCGATTAAACGACTTTTTAAACATGATAATATCTTCAAGAGGTGGCAGGATGTAGGATTTCTTCGTCAGAGTCTGGTAGTGGTCGGTGGCTCAATGTATTACTGAGAACTTATTTTTTTTGGTCTGTAAAATAAACATTACAGTTAACTTAGTGCAACATATTACATCCAGTTTATGACCTACATAATAATACTCATATAAAGAATTAAGTAAAAATAAACCGGGCCAAGTACATAAGTCGTAAAGGTTTTACTATATTTGACTGTAAAACGAATCCTTCTTAAGTATTTATTTTATTTCAATTTAATTATTTGTCTTTAAATAAAGTGTATTCCGTCAATATTTTAAGTGTCCAACTGTAATAGCTATAAAATCACGTATGTTGTATGGGAGCCCTTTACATACGTATATTATCTTGTTTTTTTAGTATTAAGTATTTGATGTTGTTATAAAGGCATCAAAAAATTAAAATTATAACTATCTATCACTGTTCACAAGATACAGCCTGATGGCAGTTAGACGGAAAGCGAAGTCTTAGTAATAGGGTTCCGTTTTACCCCTTGGGTATGGAACCTAAAAGACTATGTATAGTGTATATACAAATAGTGTTTTTTAAAATACTTGATTAGTGTTTAAACAAAGATTCCTATAATTAAATCTTGTTATGTGTTGTTGCGTTGAAGCATGATAAACAATTACTAATGATACTTACCACAGGAGAAATCGTAGGTATAGCAAGTCCCGGCTGCATACGACAGAATTTTTAGTGATTTTTTGCTTTACGTGTATTGCTGAGCCATTTTTGTCGCATTACTTCATTTTTAAGGTAGGTAACTGTAAATAAATGTACAACAGTGAAGAACTAACTCGAGCACACAATTGAAATATTACGAGAATTATGGGTACCCTAGTGGTAAGATTTACAGTAAGATTATTTTAAGCTTACCTGTGGAACGATATATGGCAATCACTATATGATTCACTTGAACAAGTATAAACGCAACATTTTTTCACCATTTTATCTTAAAAGGTGCCTAAGAATTATATTAAGAATAATATTTTGATAAACTCAATCAATGACAGTTTGACTTACTGACACCATGACAGTTCATGGTGATGCTTTAGAGGGTTACCACTAGGAAATTAGAAATAAGCAAATACTATTTTACGTTTTCTTTATAGTTTATGTATAAAATCAAAGAAATAAATTAAAATATAATTTATTATTTTACAATTGTTGAAATAACAATTAAATACAAGTGCATAAACTGAGTTTTTGATCAGGCAAAATTTAGATCAGAAATATTATTTTAGGCTGGCAAGATCTAAGAAAGATCAAAGAACGAGACACACGCCTCCGGCCTGGCTATCTCTGTCGGCTCGGATTTGCATCTGTGTAAAGCGCACAGGAATTAATACTTTATTGCATTGCTATAGTGTTCATTTTTCATAATGAAAATTTTCAGAGTTATCAGTCCTGTTTATTATATTAGGTCCATGGTCACTTGTGACAGTAATGATCAAAGCTTTCAGATTATGTCTAATGACGAAATCGTAGAATACATTTTGCAGATAAAGAACATGCAAGAAGATGAAACAGAAGAAAATATCCAAATTAAACTTATTACCTACTGATATCATCATTACCAAATACATATTGTAAACAAATTATTCGTACATATGTACCTAAATATTTTATTTCATGATTAATGCTGCAGTTTAGTATTATGTAGGTATATGTAATCTAAGAATATATGTATGTACATACATACATAAATAAGTGTTAATTTCTTAATAAACATTGATTTTTGTTGATATCTACATATTTGATTTTTCATACATTCGATTATCCGGATTTTCGATTATCCGAATGCCTATCGACAACAATTAGTCCGGTTAATCGAGTTTCTACTATGTCAAATTTCCGTATTTGAGGTTATATTTGTGTTATTTGAAGAAGCTTGAAGTCTAATACGAAATTTGAAATTTAAGCGCTAACTAATGAAAATGGAAGATAAATAAGCACCATGCATTTCAAGCAAAGTGAAAAAGTATGGAGAATAAGTACTATTGGACATCTAACGCTATCAACGATTTAATAATCTAAGTATTACCAACAACTTTAAAATAAGAAGATAAGATGGATCAAGAACTTCAAGACATGGAAAGAGCGCAGTATAAGAAATATATTGAGGATTTCATGGCTAATAATCCCGGATCTAGCGCAGTACACACCTTCCTGAGCATATTCTTCACAGTACAATGTTCTATATTTTGCAGTTTATCTAATAAAAACAATTTAGGACCTGGGCAATACTTATACGAGTACATCGTCATCGTATTATCTCTAATCCTTGCCCATACTATCTTGGCAGACCATATTTACTTCATGAACTTTGTTTTGTTTGTAATGTTATTAATTAGGCTAATATACTATTGCCCTAGGTTACCCTTAAAACAAACATATGCCGCCAAAAACTGTTTTCGAACTAGTAGAATAAATTCTATAACTTGTTTAAGAGGCTTGACATATTTGATTACAGTATTTGCCATTTTGGCTGTAGATTTTCGCAGTTTTCCAAGATATTTAGCAAAAACAGAAAAACATGGTTACAGTTTCATGGACACGGGAGTTGGACTGTTTGTGGTAATGAGTGGACTAGTCCATAAAGATTTACGTAATGCAGGTTTGTTTGAGATTATTAGAGGCAATATCAAGTTCATACTTATATTGTTTTGTCTTGGTTTTGGAAGATTTGTATCTGTCAAACATTTGGAATACCATGAGCATGTGTCTGAATATGGTGTTCATTGGAATTTCTTCTTTACACTAGCTGTGTGTAAGTTGATTTCAAATATAGTATTATGTTACTGTCCACATCCATTACTAACAAGTATTGCAATTTTGTTCATCCATGAAAGTCTGTTACATGCCGGGCTAGAACAATGGGTTTTTGGAGACACTCCTAGGATAACACTACTAGATGCAAACAAAGAAGGTTTGTCTTCTTGCCTTGGCTATGTATCATTATATTTATTCGCATCTTACATTAAATCTGTGCTTTGTGATAAGACTGTTAGTAGATTTAGGGTTCAAGTTAGACTTATTTTATTATGTGTTATATTGTGTTCTGTTGCATTTATAGGAAATCTACAAAAACCTACATCTAGGACATTAGCAAACGCTGGGTACTGCTTGTACATTAATGCTTTATTTGTCTTGATTTTGACAGTTATGTACTTCCTAGAAATACAATTTCAAAGTAAAGATTTTCAATTTAAAGTACCATTAATTTTGACAGCTGTCAATAATAACGGTTTAATTTATTTTTTGGTATCTAATATTTTAACGGGTATTGTAAATTTATCGATGAGGACATTAACTGTACCTCTTAATGAAACATTAATTATCCTTAATTTGTATATGATATTGACAACAGCCTTAGCTGTGTTTTTACAGACTATTGGATTTAATATGTAAGAAAGGAAACAAAATAATAACATGTTGAATGAAGGTACATAATTTATTAATAGACTTTATAAAAAATAATAACACTACGATTTTATCTTGAACAATATTGAGGACTTAGCTAAACTTTTACTTGAGATCATCAGCTATGTAATATAGGTATATAAATAATATAAACATGGATATCAAACTAACTTGTACTAAATTGTGTATTATTAATAAATATCTATGTATGTTTCATATTATTTTTTCTAGGGGTCCTATGTTTTGTAGAGTCTTAAGAGGTAGCTTATGAATAAATAAGAATATGTGTTAATTTTAACTACCTATCAAAAATATTTAGTTTTATATAAATGTTACATTAACAAAAAAAAATGTCTTATACATTCATTTGTCTATTTATAAATGGAAAATAATAACTACAATGTGCCATTATTCTAAAGCTTTTCACTTATCCAACTCTTTCAAAACCCCCAGTAGACCAAGGCAGTGGACTACCAGTTTTTACAAAACTTTCTGTGGATACCATAAAATATAAGCAACAACTCTTTTAATAAATGCAAGGGAAAATAAACTTGTTACATTAAACTATCGAGTGGTATACAATATTTCCGATTCTTATACCCTTCAACTTTATGGTTGGACTATATGTTAATTAGTAAGTCTACATTACTGATGGGAAGTTGTTTCATTAAATAACAGTTCATCTATCTAGAATTCTAGACCGAGAACATAAATATATTGGTACATTGTTCAAACTAGATTAAGTCTAGACTTGTCTTATTGTGAAAAAGTTTCGTTACCTCTCACTGCTCTGATAAAATATGTTTTTTTTTTACTAAACTTGACGATAAAATCGATACTAATATTTGTAACTACCAATATGATCCCTGTTTTACTTTGTCCAGCTTTTGAATTATATTATGAGGAGTACCCTGATATTGACAAAATTTGGCGAATTGTTCCTATATTAATCACTCGCTTAGAGAATTATTAAAAAAAAACAATATTTTAACACTAGCTTCACAATAAATTTTTGACTGTATTGTTTACGTACGCAAAAACTTACATTCTTTCACTAAGAAATCAGAATGCCATAGTTTCAACACAAGAAATAAACATAAGCTTGCTGTTCCACATCTAAGACTTCATAAAATTAGTAATTATTTTGTGGGGTTAAGTCTGAAGCTTTTCAATAAGCTGCCAGAAAATATCACTGCATTACCTATTCATAGATTTAAGTCTCTGATAAAAAATTGTTTAATGAAAAAAGGCTATTATAAAATAGAGGACTATATTAACGACAAAGATGTTTGGGCTTGATAGCATTAAATATGTACATCAGACATAAGCTATATTGTTATACATTTTTTTTTGCATGATTTATACCTACCATATGTGTCAGTTTTTGAAAAAAGTAACTATTGAGTTTCTTGCCGGTTCTTCTCGATAGAATCAACATTCCGAACACGGTGGTAGTTTACTTGACTTGACGATTCATAAATGCTTTTGTAAAAGTTTACATGAATAAAGACATTTTCTATTCTATTCTATTCTACGTACATAGTACACTACATGAACTTAATTATGTTGGATGTCACATTAGCCAACTCTTTGATAATTAAATACATACTGTCACTATCATTATAAAAATAAAAAGGAAATTAAAGCATTGTCAGTTATTATAATTAGTCTTTCCTACTAATAAATATTTTCTGTATAATTGTATAAGGTTAATCCCTGTAGTAGGTAGGTACCTAGACCTACCTACTTGTTCGATGCTCTGAGTATTTTTTTCTATTGAAAGTAGTATATCTAATATCTAAAGTTGCATATGTGATAGTGCTATTATTGTAATAAGTTTAGATATTGTTCTTTGGATCGCGATTTGTAGCTACGCGTAAATTTCCATACTACGATTCTACTGCCCTTCATCTGCGCGATTATAATACTACAAGAAAGAAAAAAGACAAGATTGTACGTTTACTATGCTTGCCACGGATTGAGATAGATCAGAGATGATGTATGACAAAAAAAGTACTTACTTAAAAAGCGATTTGCAATTTTGGGGCGCCAGAATTTTAATACCGTAAGTTCTGGCCCGACCTGACATGCTATGACTAACAATTTTATTATGTCATGAAATAATGTTAATGGTTTGGCTAATCGTATAAAATTAACCATTAATTTATAGAATTGAGGTGACATGAAAAAAGAAAGGAAAAATAGTGTTTCTACTTTCTTAAAATCCGTTCAAACTAATCTATTCAGTCAATAAAGGGAATGTTGGCCTGATCACAATAAATTTAAATCACTGGAATGCTGCTGACATATGAAAATAGTATGATATTTAAAATCTCCTTACTAACAAGTGACTACTTTGAAGTAATAAACATTACAACTCTTAAAATTGGTAAATCAACAGGACGACCCAAAATATCAATTTTTTTTATAAATTTAGATTACTTTTGACTAATCAATAACCGAATATTTAATAAGATAAACTCTCGTAATGTACAATTCTGAAAAAAAAATCTTTTTTGTAATAGGATTTTGCAAAAACCCCTTACTTTATTTTAGATCGCAAAAAACCGAGAATCATCTAAGTACAATCAATCTGCCTCTTTCTAAGTACTTGGGTACTGATTATTTAATTAATTACTTTTTGATTGGTAACGACTTATGTTTGCCGAGTCGTGATCCATCCTTATGTTTTAACATAAGGAATCACTTGTTTTGACCTCTTCAAATCAGTTAGGTCAAATAATAATTTAAGCATAATCCGATATCGTTATTAAATACAACATTATTATTTGTTCAAAAAGAAATTGTCGTCATATCGTTCTTCGAAGAACCTAGGCCCTAGGTTTAAAAAGGTATATTTTAATTTTTTACAAAATAAATACCTAGTACTCAATTGTGTATATAAATTAAATTTTCCTTTAAGTTAAATTTTTAGTAATAGCCGCTAATAAAGTTTCATGTATGTTATCTCTCTCTTTCTCTCTATCATACAATTTTAAATTACTTATAATAAAGGTTGCTTTTCAATGCTAGGCATAAATTTTTTGGGCCGCCTGTGAAATAATTTTGCTGTACAAAAAATAAAAAAATAGACAATTGTAAGTACCAAAGCTGCTAAGTAGAAAATTAAGATTGGGAACCTTTTTGAAGACCAAAACACGGTGTATCTTATCTGTTGGTTGTTGTTTTCTGTAAATAAAATTAAAATAATGTCATGCATGGATAAACAAACAAAAAATATGTATATGATATGACAAAATGTAATGATACATTAAAAGATTTTGACTCCATATAAGTGCGCGAATAGTGAATCCAGAGCAGTTAGCTTGTGCACTTCTGATGAGGAAATACTTCACTAAAGTCATGAAGAAAACAAATTTACTGGAGGACTAGTGTTAGTTACTGCCACAGTATTTCGTGACCATAGCACTTTATTTACCAGCTGTTGCCCACAACTTCATTCGCATTATTCCAGGATAAAGAGTATCCTACATGTTAATTTAGTATTTCGTTAATCTTTCCTTACTAAATTTTAACCATATCTATTTAGTAGTTGTATCATGAAAGAGTAACAAATCTCTTAAGATTATGTCATGATTTAAACGTCACACTGTTTCATACCCCTGAAAATATTATGTCACAAAATCAAAGACACTTCCTCGTAAAACATGATTTAGATTGATAATATACATACTTAAACTATATATTTTGATACATTTATGTTATCTTTTAAGGATAATATTAAGATGTTTTTGACCTAACTTGAGTTTGGCTAACTAAAAACAAAGAAAACAACCTTCAATGAGAAGGAGGTTGAACAAAATAGTACCTACCCACAATAGCAGCTCCATAACCAATTTTGCTAGTGCCCATTCTGTAAGAACATGTCGGCACATAGACTTCATAAATAGTTCTATTATCCATAGGTATGTCCAGGACTTTTTCATCATATACATATGGAATCACTTCTCTGTGTGTGAAATCTTTGTCTTGTTTTACATATTTTGAAGAATGCTCATGTGCACAAAAGTATATGTTTGGATGCAATTTGCTCACCTGCAATTAGATGAAAATAAATAGAAATAATTAAAAGTTGAGGTTTTCCAAATCTTGCTAAGCTACTAATAATATTGTTTTCAAACATTTTTTCCAGGAATGTTGTTATGCAACACTTTACTTACTCATTTATTATATTAAATTTATAGATTCATTACCTGTTGATTAAAAGCATATCTTATTGTAACAGGATAGTGTGAAATTACAATTCTTAAATTATCATCTTTCGTGCCATCAGGCATTTGTGGGATGGTGTATGTTATTGCATTCACTTTGTAGAATGAAATGTTATTATGGGAAACAACAGACGAATGACTGAAAAACTTATTAAATAATTCAATCTTGTCTTTCTTAACTGGTTCATTTTCGCCACCAATGTCATTATCTCCTGGTATCCAAATAAACTGAAAACATATAATAAATAAATGAAAACTATAAATGTAGTAAAGAAAGCAGTTTTGTAAAAAATAAGTGGGTCTCGAATCAACTCTTTTCTAACAATAAGGCAATTGATTTGATGAAATTTTTAACTTGCCTATTATTGAGAATAGGTATATCGTCGACGCGCGTGCAATACCGCGTATCAACCGTTTGCCATAAAGATTAATTTTGTCGGTTTTTTCATATAATTTCAATCCAAATTAGAACTTACGGAAAAATCTACTTACGCAGTATTGCAAGCGCGTCGACAATATGATATTAAAGAAAATTCTCAAAAGATTTTTTTAAAGCAGGGATTTGATTTACACCTATATATTATTACATCTATTGTTTCATTATACACCAAGAAATAAATAAAAAATTAACTAATAAGAAAAACACTTACCTCAGGTGAATATGGCAATTCAAATATAGAGTCCAGTCTGTTTCTATAACGAGAATATTCTGATGGTGTAGATATTGACCCCTCATCCATCAAGTCACCCATGAATACTATAATATCTGCTTTGAAATGGTTCGCAACCACTGAAAATGTCGCTTTCAAATATCTGAAATTGAAATTTTTATTTGTTTAACTTAAAACCAAAGTAATTCATAATCTTTATTGTGTATTGTGTGAATTTTCTTGTAGTGAATTTTCTTAAGTTAGTAGGTGGGTTGGTAGTTACATTTGAGCTAGGTATTTAAGTTTAAATTAACTTAGATATGGTTTGTAGACTTATTGAGGTCTTCAGACTAATTTATGATCACCATTAAATTTAATGAATTATGAAAATTTTTTAAACAGCAACAGCAAAAGCAAACATAAACAATAAGTGAGGTAAACAAGGTGATTAGTTATTTATGAAGTGTGACCTAATGCAAACCACACATATTAATTTTATTATTTAACCAGCTGTTTCATTTAGAATAAAAAGTATCCTATAAATTAGTCTAGCATCTTGTCATTAATTTTCAATTTATATACAAATGTATTTAGTGAAATCAAATTTTAACAAAGTTTAGAGTTTAAAATACTAGATGGACTTGCCGGTCGCTATCCCAGTTGAATAGATAACTGAGCGGTGGTGGGACAGCCGCCTCTCCCTGTATTTGAGGATCAGCCACAAATAGAATTTTTGTGCATGACATATTATGATCTTGACACTCCAGGTTCTGCCAGTACCATGGTTGAATGATGTACACAAACCATTCGCAATAAAGAGCGGCGCCCGCTAATGCAGCTAAAGCGTATTTCCATATCATGCTGAAGCAATAATAAAACATCATGCAAGGGACAAACTAAACATATTTAGAACAGTAATATTGATCACTGATAAAGTGTAAGACAAAGAGCTAGAGCCTAAGATTGTATAAATCTTGGATAAAAAACACACAATTGTCTTTTGCCAATCTCATCAAAACCAAACCATTCCAGATAATTCAAGTAAAACAGTTATTATTGGGATGTGAAAGTATTTGAAAAATTATAGAGCGCAAAATAAAGTTACCTCCTTCTTAAATACATCACAGGTTAAGTAATCACTGAAATTAATCTAAAATTTAATAAATACCTAATTGAACACAAATAAAATTATGAATGAACTGTTTTTATCTTTGAATTGAATATTATTTTGAATCCACGTTTCATTTTTCACTTAATGACAAACAAAAGAATATTGCCTTTTTTTTTTAGCAGCATTTTTATAACTTTCAGGGATTATTTAAATCATAATATACTTTTAGCAAAAGTAACCAAATAATTCTATTTATTTTGCAAACAAAATCATCATTGATGTAATAATTTTATGGTGTATGTTTTCATTGGAATGTTAAATGCGTTAAATGGAAATTGTATTTTTTTTTTATTTGTTGACATTCTAATGGAAACGATCAGATTTCAGTGAAATTTACCACAACTTAACTGTGTTAAAACATTCTTTTTTCAATAAATCTATTAAACTACAGAAGAGATCCTTATATCCTTAACGTTATCTAAAATCAAATAATTTACCTTTGAATTTATTTGGTTATTAGTTTGCTAAATTTGTTTAAACCTTACTATTTCACAGTTAAAAAACCCGAAAAACAACATTTCTGAACGTTACTTTACTGCGGCGATTTGACAGGTCAGCTTCGAGCCACTTTTTAGCTTTTTGAGTAGCGTATTTTCTTTTTATTTTGTGTTATCCTCTCATTTACGCGTCGTAAATTATGTTTGTGTAGCTCTAATAGTAGATTGATTTGTTTATTAGATTTCTTCCAAGTGCACTTACAGTGTTACATAAACTGTAGAGCACTAATCGTGTCGGCAGACCCGATGTGTATAACTACATAGTACGTCAGTGAACGAATGGTGGCTGTAAGATAATGGATGTGGATGCTCCTAACATATTGAAAAGGTGCAGCAGCGCACCTCTAATCAATGAGGCAGCCGCTACGGGGGTGACGTCGCCCACGACGAATACCGCGCCCAGGTAAAGTGCTAAGGTAATCGACACGCCTAGGGGAGGCTGAGGTGGATGTTGCTACGCTGGGTGCCTATTTTTGACAAGTGTTGTGGTGGCTAGAGCCCGTATTTAGTGCCATGTTAACGCATTTATCAGCCTATGCACATTTGTGTCCTCATTGTTGACTATTTGGTTACATTTTACAAATTGTTGCTTACAATGTGTTTTTAGAGAATTGAATTGCTGTTATTGATAAACATGCAAGCACTGCAGTTTGAAAATTGTCATTTTAATGCAGTATTGGCAGTGTATTGTGTAGTGATTAGTTGATTATCTCTTTTAAAGTAGTATTTTAAAGAAGCCCACATCAAAAGTTTTTGATTAAAATTCCTTTTTTATTTGATATGTTAATTAATTAATTATTTAATGTTTTAGTTTTGCATGCTAATGATAAATCTACCAGTCTATATTGTACATATCAGTTTTCATAAAGCCAATATACTCACCTACATCATCCTACATCAATAATGTAAGTATAAACATGGCAAAGTCATATTCATTTATTCAGGTTGATCCTATCAAATGATTGGGATTGCTAAACAGTACATACCATTTGGCAAATGATTTGAAAGATTTGAGAAGTATTGGAAACTCTAGATATAGGCTAAGTTAGTTACTGGTTGTGGAGACATTTGGTTTTTTGAATTAATTTGTCAAGTGTCTTTTTTTTTAAGAAAGTAAATGAAGAAATACTAAAACTAAAGTAGCTGAGCTATGGGAAAAGTTCGGTGGTGGGAATGAATTGAATGTTGTCTAGTGTTTATTACTTGTTCAATGAACAGCTTTTGAAGAGTAAAACACTTGGTACCCGTTTGTTTTTACAATTTAAGGAGGTCTATTTCAGTTTGTTTTTCGTTCAATGGCAAGTAATTTGATCTAAATCTTAATTTAATAATAATATTGTGTGCCAGTTGTTTTGAATTATCATTCTTATTTATTTTATTAATATTTTATAGCACAAAACATTATAAAGAAGTTGATTTACATAGAGATATATGCATGCCTCTAATCATGACAATAATCTACTTGTGTTTACACCTTGTGGTATTTGTAGTAATAAGCATTCTACTTCACAGAGTAATATTTTATATTGCATGTATTTTTGTCAACTTTTTTGTGTTTTAAGTTCAGTTTTCCTACCAGATTAAAAAATCAGGTGTTTCTATTTGATGTCATTAATACACATTTTTAAACTATGCAATAAATGAACTACGAATTAAGTTTATTACCTAAAGCTTCTATTCTACAATTAAATATATAAAATGGTAATATAGGCCTATAAATTTTGTGCAAATCAAATGAAAGAATGTCGTTACTAAGAAAGCATTCGATAATATCTGCATTGTTATTCTTACTGCTATCAGAGGTGTAGCAATGATAAATAATGAAGTATCTGATAATGGTTGCTTACTTCTTTGGTTTTAAAAACATGTTTGCATGTTCGAGGATGATTTATGAATAATGTTAGTACATGGCAAGGTAAGACAAAAGTGACTTAATAGAACTGTGTCTACGCACAGGTGTGGGTAAATTCAGGCAGATATAATTTTTTACCTTTTGGTCAGATTAATTGTACTATTAACATAATGTTCTACCATCCTATGTAATTTTTTTTGTTCATATCTTGCAATTAGTCCGATTAACTATAGTCTGCGGTCTGCGTTTTGGTGCAGATCTACCTCTATTAATTAAACCATTCTAAATGCCACTTAGCTTATATGCCATTCAGAGGAAGAATTTAATGACCTCTTCAGCCAATGTAGACAGTACGAGCAAGCTGAACCGCTGGTTGATTAGGGTGATTTTTTTTATCATATTTTAATAATATTTGCCTCAAAATGCCTTTATTACATCCTTTACTGTAGGCACAGGTCACACTGTGTTTGATGTACAGGCTGATTGATCCCCATAATTATATCCTGTATGTCTGACCAAGGGGCATTTGATATTCGTTTTATGATGTTGTTTTGAGCTCTTTGAATTATGGAGATGTTTGAGTCACAGGATGATCCCACAATTGTATCCCGTATGTCCAAATCGGTTTCATATTGACTTGTAAATCAGCTATTTAAGAGTCAGTGGACTGCTAAGAGTTTCTACACAGTAGCCAATGTATTTCCGTGGGTTTAATATTTTTTTCGTTCTTTTTATGTTTCGATATGCGCAACTCGATACATTTTGATTCTGTTCTTAACAAATGTCAAAATCAATCAAATACAGTGTGTGAGCTGATAAGCTGAAAGTATGAAGTTAGTTTTCTGGCAGCAGCAGTTTTAAGCGATTAATTTCGGTTCTGGGTTTGCTTAAACACATTTTTAAACTCTGGCACGCACTCAACATTTCTCAGTGTCATATTTTATCATTTTAAAATACTTACATGAATACACAGAAGTTTTTTTTTCAGATCTTTACATTTGTATGCAAACATAATTGTGCTTGATGCATGGAACATTTGTTTACAAAAGTAATACATCAATAATGATTGTTAAAGTTAATAAATGTTTAAAAGCACTGAGAAACTGCTTGGTAAATGTTTACAGTCACTTCCTAATTTTTTTTTAATAATGTATCACATAGGTGTAGTAACTATCATTCAAATTTTTAAGGATATTTAATGGCCAGAATAAATCGAGAGTACTCAATATATCTTTTAATCTTTTAAATTATCTTAAGTGATTAATTTATTGCTGTTTATTATTATTATCATCATTTTGTAATCCATAAACATATTCTTACTGTTTTCATAAACGAACTATTTGCATAATTTAGTAGACCACCTTTATACTTTTTTTTACAATAAAGTTTATAAATAAATAAACATACAAGACTAATATAAGATATTATTTATGCAACTGAATTAATTAAGTAAACCTAAAAATACCCTTAATAATAAGATCTTTGGTGGCTTGTGCCATCAAAACAAAACATGCTGATTAAATACATTTTGCAGCATGGAATTCCAATATATATAAAGATAGTGAAATAAATTGTCATCTAGGTAGGTACATATATCATTGTGTATGTGTGCATGAAGTAATGTTTAGTATATATTTATAAATAATGATTTATCATAACATTTATAAACATGGAACAGTTGTTATTTCAATATACAATTACTTGGATGTTCTGTTATTGTTATGGTTTGTGAAACATAATGGTTGCTAAAACACTTAAGAATTTCATGTAGCTTAAACAATAGCCGAAAGTCGAATACATTTAGCATATAATAAACTCATTGAATTAAATATTTTTAAAATTTATTGGTATGTACAGCTACCAGAACCTTATGTTAAATACTTGCAGTTTTATATTAGTTCTTATACTTAAGGGTGGTACAGTCTTAAGTGTAATCTGACATTATTTTTCCTATAAAAAGTATTATGCAACTAGCTATTGCTCGCGACTTCGCCGGCGTTATTTCGTGATAAAAATTATCGTATAATTAATCTAGTATTTCATTCTCATCTCTTTACAAATGTAGTTTTTGCGTGATATATTAATACGTACATTCTCACAAGCGTTGCATTTTTAATATTAGTATCATTAGTTACTTTTGACACAAAACATTTTTGGGAAATGTTATAGGTAAATTTCGCAATCTAATTATTTTTTTTTGTGATTCTTAATTGACATTTCAACAGATCACTTGACCATTAGATGCTAAAGCAAGATGTTTTTCATTGAGGATGTTGGACACACGAGAATAAAGAAATGTCCACGCTGTAATTAAAAAAATAAGCTATCGTTATCCCAGATTTATACTTCCAGCCAATCAGCAATAATTGAAATAACAGATTTTTACATTGATTTTGACGTACTTATAAATTGACGCTCGATTAAAATAACTTGCGTGCGCATAATATATTGGGTTGGTCAGCGTATTCTCGGTACTTAAGAACGTCTGACTGTGACGGTAAGGGCAGTATATCGTTGGCGTAAAATTAATATCTAGCTGCAAGTGTTGTCTGGTCTACTGTTCTGTTGACCGTACCTACTTTTAAATGCTTAGAGGCTATACTTTGAGCTTAAATTTTGGATTGGTAATTCTTGGTTCCTTTTAAACTGGGAACCGATGTAGAAACCGGAAGAATTCGTATATTTAAAACGATCATGGATCTTATCTACGATAATATGTATCACAGATGCACTAAAACTTCAATTCATATAACTTAACCCTTTCAGATATTTTATTGCATTTACAAGCAGATTAAACATATGTACCTATAATTTGGTATAGGTACATAGTAACGAATGCAAGCAGTGCTGACTGCTGGATTTACGCATTTGTTGCCCCAAAGCTTTAAATTTTTTGCCGCCCCTACGGACCTCTAAACTAAGATAGGTAGGTGCATTGTTTACGTAATATGAATTGAAACGCCATTTGCAAATACTTCAACTTTTTACTGTAGCTCTCTTTTGTCTGTGGCTTTACTTTTTTTTAGGTAAATTTTGCCGCCCTAATCTTTACTCTTTATCTTCTATGGTAAATCCGTCATTAATGCAAGTGACAATAAACGTTAACATAGCGATGATTGGTCCAGTGGGTGTTTAAATATATTGTATACAAGCGTGAGGTGTACTTATGAGGTCATAATATATTATAAGTTCCACGTCCATTTAGGTATGTCATTGCAATAATTATAATTTAAATGTGCAAGCTCGATAGAAGCTGCAATAATTCATTAGCGCAGATAAACATTGACTCGTTCCTAGATAGGTAGGTAATAATAATCCTTTGGAATAGAACTGACGAAAAACTGTAGGTAGGTAAACACAATAGTTCGTCGCTAGGAGTAACAATGGCCAATATTAGCATATTTTTAAATTGCGTAAATTTGTACATAATATTATTTATTTATTCATACCCAATATAATCGAGTACTTATTTATTAAGACACGTAGTAGGTACCTTTTATGGAAATGATAGTAGTATACTGATAATACACAGTAGGTGTTATTGTCATATGAGTGAGTGGGATTGGTGTTAACGAGGATATCATTAGCGTATTCAGACTTTTTTTAAATTCGTGATTTTGTTACTATAACGGGCGCAAGGCCTTATCTTCTTCACCGATATTTACCATCACCTTGATGAGAAGCGTAAACGGTTAATTCATCGTACTCAAGTCAAAAGCAACCGCATTGTCGTCGCCTAAATTAACAATCATTGTTTAAAAAAGTTTGTGTGTTCCGTGTAGACAATTAAATTCGTTACTTGTTCCAGAAGCACGCCGTTCTTCAACATGCTCTCCAACAATAATCTGTCGCGTATGCGTCGCTACAGCGGCAGCAGTTTCAGCCCGCTCTCCGGGCCTGTCAACTCCACTGTAAGTATCGTCATGGAACAAATCGTACTAATATCTGTAGGGATACTAGCTGACTCAGCAAATGTTGTATTGCCATATAAATTATTTCTAGGGAATTTCATTTTTTTATATTGCACTTCAAAATGTTAAGTGTTATTAGCTTAAGGGCGACAAGTACAGCACAATAAAGCTGTTACTGTACTTGTCGCCCTCCTTGAAGGCTTAACCCGTGTTACTAAAGTAGCACCCCTAAAACTATTACTGGACTTGTCGCCCTTACCTTGAAGGCTTGACCCCTGCTACAAGGGGTCAAGAGCTCTGGAAACCTAACTCACACCCAGGAAAATAACAACGTAAAGATATTTCTAGTCTAATATATAAAATTTTCGTGTCACTGTGTTAGTTACCATACTTCATAAAAATAAAAAATGTTTGGGGTTGATAACCCTTATCCCTTACAATTAAGAAAAATAGATAGTAGCCGAATCTCAAACCTACTGAATGCATATTTATAAGATTTCATAAAAAGTAAGCCAAGCCATTTCGGTGGAGTATGATTCCTAACTAACAGTGTGACACGAAAATTTTGTATATTTTTATATTTCTATATTATATAAAGCTATATCTAGATTATAAAGCTGAAGAGTTTATATCATTATATTATACGTATCAGGAACTAGGTACTGGATCGAATGAAACATTTATTTTTTTGTTGGATAGTCTATTCATCGAGGCTTTATAGCATCGCCGTGCGAGGAAAGAACAGAGATAAGACGCGTACGAAGCCGCGAGGGGTCGCTAGTTATAAATAAAATATCAGAATATTCATTGATCTGAGCGCGGGTGACACACGAACGTCAGAAACGATTCTGTTTCGAAGTCAATGTTTTGTCTCTCTCCAATCGTTGATTTTAAGAAGGGACAAACTTGGTTTCCGAATACAAATCCGATTCCGACGTTTTGTGAATAGTTTGGTTAACTGAAAACGAAGTAGATTAAGCACTTGTGTTATGAAAATAAGAACCAACTGTGGTATCTACCACAAATCTATACTAGTATTACAAGGCTAAACAGTTTGAACGCGCAAATCTTGAGAACTACTGGTTCGAATTGAATTATTTTTTATTGAATAATCAATTTATTGAGGAAGACTTTAAGCTATATATAACAGTATGCTGCAACCTAAAAGTGCGAAGAGTTCGTGAAAAATTTGGATAAAACGGGGATTGCACACGTGCGAAGCTAGTTCTTAAATACATTGATCCACTCGTGCAAACACAAGCGTTCACTAGACGAGTGTTGTCTTGGGTGCAATGCCGGTTCTAGCATTACTGGCGCCCTGGACGAATTTCCGCCAGCGCCCCTGTAAAAGCGTATACCAATACATCGATTTAAGGGAATACATCTGTGTACCTCAGGGTAGTTTTCTAGCGCCCGCTCAAGTCCGAACGCCCTGGACTGTTGCCTAACCGCGCGGCACCCTAACGCCTGCACTGCTTGGGTGGGGTCGAACCCACGACCCTTGGTTTAACAGGCAAAAGCGCTAGCCATTGCTCCGGCAAGGATTTATAAACGTGAAATAGATCTAAAATTGTATCTCCTCTTGTAAGAGAGATGAGTTTATCCATTTCTTTAAAATATTAATGTGAAAGTTTGTTTGTATTGATTTTCGTTAATCATTGACGCAAAATAGTAATGAAGAGATTTAGATGAAATTTTAAAGAAAAATTAGGTACTTGAATAATGAATGGGATACATTTTATCCCGAAATAACGGGATGTCGCGTAGTAGTAATTAAATTCAAATTGGTGTCTATCACGTAAGTATGCCAAATACCATGTACCTACTACTTCTTAGTAGTAGTCAGTCGTAGTCAGTAAACCAATGAATTAAAACATTATCTGTTACATTCGTATAATTAATCCACAGATTTGCTTGATTTTCATCAGATTGACTATTGATTGATCGTTTTATCGGATGGATTCCGTAGATCGCTTAAAATCATTTACTTAGTTGGCAGGGTCAAACCTTCAAGTTAAGGGCGACATGTCCAATAACAGATTTATTATGCTGTACTTGTCGCCCTTAAGCGAGGACCTCATTCACCTAACATATGGTAGGATGAGGTCAATCTTGAAGTGTAATTTAAAAAAAAATCTCAATAGAGACTATCTTCTATAGTTTTATAATAAGAAGACCAACGAATTGTTTTTTTGTGTTTTGATGCTTATCTAAAAATTGGTATCCGTAATCGGATCCGACATATTTATTTCGTTTTTTGACGCCCAGACACGTATTTTTGTATTGCCCACCTAATCAAAAAACAATCTGGTGTTTTTGATCCAGACCACTCTCCTATTATGCCAGGGAAAAGAATAAATAATGTGGTTGAGCCGGAAAAGAACCCATTTCACCTTTTCCCCGTCTTATCGCTGGAGTACTTCGTACAGAGGTTATTTCACAACGAGCACACAGTCTCGTTCGCAAATCGCCTCGCTCCAAAAACACTCACGAATGGCTACTGCGATAAGGCTCGTTATTCTCCATATTTCGAATTGCACTCAACTTGCAGCCTTGGAAGTTGTGTACCTGTTGGGCATGAGCGACGATGTTAGATAGTTTGATGGATGGCTAAAATGTCTGTTTGGTCCTTTGATCATGTACAAAAAATACTTAAATTCAATGCTTTTTTTACATACTTGTCTCACTGATGGCCTTTTCATCTTCACCGGACTTTCGGGGAGCGGATTTCCCTAAAAAAATAAACAAAGGCCAGGGGGCGCCCCAAGTAAGAAATCGGGCTTCGGCTCGGGTCGTTGTTGGGAGCTGGTAACCTAACTCGTACCTTGGGGCGGAAAAGCATCCCGACACGTGCCGGTATCGCGTTGGAACTTCGTACGTTACATTGTCAAATGCAGCTTTAAGAATCCGTACCCATATTTAATATTAGTAGGTCTAGAAGGAAAACGTAAAATTTTTACAAACATAAGTTTAAGTGACATCGGCGATTAAGGATTAAATTCTAAGAAAAATCTTTCGTACTAAATAGGAGATTTATATTCCTACACTAACAGGTAGCTACCGACTAAAGAACATTTAGGTGATATCAATCATATGAATCATCTGTCCTTCATAATAAATTTGCTTGTAGGTATTGTAAAAATCGAGTACATGGCTCCGTCTTGCCTTCAAATCAACTGCGTTATGTTTCCTTTTTGACATGTCTAAAGTTCAATGATAACCACATAGAGGAAGTTAGTGGACACGGCGAATATTTCGCTACGTTTTTAGGGTTCCGGCGTCGTTTAAGGATTAAATTCTAAGAAACGAGAACTTTGATACTGAATAGGCGATTTATGTTCTTACACTAGGTACATTATTTAGGCGTTTGCATTACATTTAGGATGATATCATGCTTGTACTAAAAAAATAACAGAAGTAGGGTATAGCGATTTATCGCTCGAACTGGAGTAGCCCGACTGGTGAAATACCTCCACCTTACAGAAGACCGCAGCCAAATAACAATTACTTCTGTGTTGTTGTGTTCCTGCGTGTGAGTAAGGTTTGCAGAGCTCTTGGGGGGTGCTACATTAGTAGCAGGGGTTGACCCCATGAAGGCTTGAGCCTTCAAGGTAAGGGCGACAAGTCCAGTAACAGATTTATTATGTAGATGGCTCGGTCTTGCCTTTAAATCTTCGTGATGTTTCCTTTTTGACACGAGAACCACACAAGAGGAAGGTGAAACCGGAGCTTGATTCGCACCGTCTGGAGAACCTTTTATTTCAAATCTCATTGAGCATTCGTTTGTTCCTTACAGCAGAACTCGTGGGCGCCGCGACTGACGCCGCGTGTTAACCAGCTGCGCGCGGAGGAGTGCGCGGACGTGAGCAACACGCGGGAGGTGGCGCACGAGCGGGAGGTGCACACAGCGATGCACATCGGCCAGTCCTGCGAGGACCTCACCCTCGTCGCTGGCCTGCAGAACTCGCCTACGAGGCTGCATAGGTTAGTGCACATACTACTTATGTGACGATGTGCGTATGCGCGGATATTGTGCTAGGACATCACATATCTTACGGATTTCACACATTACTACAGGTGTCACGCATGAGGAGCAATCCCGCGTGCGTAATGAAATCAGCACGATGTGAAAACAGCCTTAGTCTTGACTTCAAATGAAGAGTACAGGAAAATAACAAGGAATATTGGACAACATAACATACATTGATCTGATTCTGTGCTAAGTAGCTTAAGCACTTGCGTTGCAGAAATCAACAACGACGGTACCACAACACCCAGACACGAGACGTTATAGAAAAGTTCTTTTCCGTTATTAACCCGATCGTGATTCAAACCCGGGACCTGAGATGGCGCAAAGCTAAGTCCGCAAATGAATGTCACATAAAACACGAAAATGATGTTGTGACACCTACAGTTGAATTAACTCTTGTGTCTTTACCTTGCATCAATGATAAATTATGAAATTCGTGATGGTTTTTCTTTTTTTAATTAAAAAAAACATACGCAGTCACACTATAGGGCAATGCCTTAGTGTATCATATTAGGTTGTATATCCAAATGCTCATTTCCCGATTTTTTTAATTTGGGACTTTCCTTGTTTTTTCTGTTTACTCTCCATATTTCCTCGTTTATTTCAAGTCTATCAGGCCTAGCATACGCAATACGTCAAATTTATCGCACGAGACGACAAAAGTTTCGATACTTTTGATTGACTAATAGCACACCGCACTCGTTTTTTTAGCCAATCAACAGCTGACGTTTTGACTTCAATCGATTTTGACGTTTGTTAAGAGCGCGATAAAATTTAGTCGCGTTGCGTATGCTAGGCCTGTTAGTTGTGAGTTGCGATAAGACTATCACTTTATCAGTACATACCAAAGTTCTTTAATATATTTTAGGCATCATGGGCACCTAAAATACAATGTTTTGCAATGATAACAACAACGGTATCTCACATATATAGATTAGAAAATTATTCAATAGTTTATCTTAGAAATGGCGTTTGGATTTATTCATTAGACCATGAGCAAGCCCAATGGCTATCGTTTCTTTTACCTATTCATTCATACTGTTATCGGACAATAGGATAGTATACGATAAAAATGAATAACTTTAAATCGTAATTTCTAATGTATACAGAAAAAGGGCACGGGCCAACTATTGAGAATGTCAATGTTAATAATTTGAACACATCGATGTAGGAAATAGAAATGAAAGGCTTGTGGAAACTTGAGGTATAATTCTTATCCTTACCTACTAATATTATAAATCGGAAAGTGAGTTTGTTTGTTTAGCTTTCACGCCGTAACTACAGAACCGATTGCTTTGAAATTTTGCAGACGTATAGTTATAAGTCCGGATTTAATAATAGGGTACTTTTTATATCGAAAAAAATATGATATTCCCGAAGGAAAACAAAAATATAGTTTGCTTGATAGATGGATTGGAGATGACGCTGTGTGTCGTTTAAAACAAGGTAAAATATTGCAAACGAATATAAACATGTAAATTTAGAAGCCAAATGATACGATAATGAATCCCCGAAAATGAGGAATTCCCTAGGGATGACGTACCTACAATTTGTTTTATCGTCTAAACTGTTTTTTTTAAATATTCTTATATAATAATTAGTGTACTATTCAGTTTTTGTATACTAACAACTACTTAATCGTATCCAGCGTTTGAACGCCCTTCTTACATTTTTCCGTGGAAATAAGAAGTTTTCTTATAGTTGTGCTTTATACCGCAATATAACCGAATTCCACGCGGGCGAAGCCGCGGTCGGAAAGCTATTAATAAATATATTTTAGAGGTAGGTAGCACAGAGTTTAAGGAAAGACATTGACAAAGTGTAAACAACAAGAATAGACATTTTAGGTTTACTTAAATAATGAATATTACCTAGACAGCTTGCCAGTGTTATGATTATAGATACCTAATAAAAATAGGTTTTATTTCCAATCGATGGTCCAGTGGTTCAAGAAACAGATTCCTGGTCCACCGGAATATGTTTTGGATTTATCGAACATAGCTTGAGATCACCAACCCGCATTTGGCAAGTGTTGATTAAGTGTGTAACCATTGTTATAACGATGACTTGATTTGAATGATAAAGGCTTTAGATATGCAGTGGGTGGGTCATTCATAAGTAGATTTAACATACGCAAAAATGTACAGTCAACTACGTGGCACTTCTTAAGCTAGACTTTAAGTTGTATAGGACTTTGTGCTATCGTTAAAATCCTCAATAGAGACGATGATTAGGTAAAGAAACAATGAAACTAATCAATCCGTTAGATAGATTTACAATGAATGCTTCAAAATAAATACAAATTGATAATGATACCGTGCGTCAAAATTCAGTGCGTAAACCCTGCGTTTACGACACTATTTAGAAAAACTGTGTGAAGTGACGTCACTCTACGCAATAAATTTTAGTGGATCTTTATTTATATGATGTTAGAAAACATGTGTTATTGGTTATGTAATTTTGTAGGTATTCATTCGTGTTTCGACGACCTCCCTACTTTGGCGTCGTGCCACCTCTGAGGTCCCGGGTTCGATCCCCGTTTGGGCAATATGGGAAACGAGCTTTTCTGTATTGTCTTGGGTCCGGGTATTGTGGTACTGTCCTTATTACTGATTTCTGTAACACAAGTGCTTATGCTACTTACCACAGAATGAGTGCAATGTATGATTGTGATGTTATCAAATATTTATTTAAGTACTAGCTGTTCCGGCGAACTTCGTAACGCCTATTTTTTTTTAATTTCTTTCTAACCTTTTAAACTTTCACCTCCACAATTATTTCAAGACCAAGATTAGCCAAATCGGTATAGCCGTTCTCGAGTTTTAGCGAGACTAAGCGTAACCCCACACTAGCGTTCTTTGAGCGTCGACGCCCACGCAACGCTGACGTGACGCCGACGCAACTTGCGCATAGGACTGCGCTCCACAGGTGCCGCGCCGGCTTGACGCCTGCGCAGCGTTTATTTTGTCAACAGTACAATGATCAACTCAATTGTTTCGGCCCGCCTGTGTTTTAGAATCAGTAGGTAGAACCCTTTTTAGCTGATAGCAAATATGGATGTAGCTTAAAATACTAACTCATACTGCCGAAGAAACCCCTTGTCAATTAAGTACTTTTAGTTTTCGAGAAAATAAATGCTAAAGTTGCCTATTCGGGCCATATGTCAAATAGGTAAAATATATTTTTTCCTTTACAAGTTGAAAGCATTAATTTATCACTGCAATATAAAACATTATATTGTGCGGTATTCAAATCTTACATTTTCATTTTCGAAATGACTGTACATGGCGTCTGCGCGGCGCGACGGTCGAACGCGATGTGCAGAGGACGCCCAGCGCAAGCGCCGCGTCGACGCAACGCCCAAACAACGCTAGTGTGGGGAGGTCGCCGGCAAGACGCTGACGCTCGAAAGACGCTAGTGTGGGGTCACTCTAACGAACAGCGATTCATTTTTATATATAAGATTATTGATAGATATTTAATAAGTGTAACTGTTGGTGTTGCAGATTCTCCCCGGCAGTGTCGCCGTCGCCGACGCGCAAGTACACGACGCGGCGCAGCCTGTCGCCGATCGCGATCCGCGCGTCGTCGTTCAGTCCGGTGGGGCGGCCCGGCCTGGCGGGCGGCAAGCGGCGCGGCGACGAGGCGGACTCGCCGCTGTCCAAGCGCATGTGCACCTCGGACCGGCTCACGCCCTCCACGCCGGGCACGCCGGGCACGCCCGACTCGGACTCGCTCGAGTGCACCTTCCGGCCGGTGTCGCCGCGGCCGGTGCCCATGAGCGAGTCGCCGGCGCGGGACCTGCCGCCCAACCCCAGCTAATGCTGCGCATGCGCCGGGACGACTGTCCGAGATGTTAGTTACAATTACCCGCTCGGGGCCTCCCACGCGAGCTGAAAATTGATTCGGTAGATCGAGCGCTGCCGTCTTTGAACTGAGGCGGTCGGAGATGTCGAGGCCGGAGTGCTCGGAGTCCCGCGCCGCCGGTTCTTGGTGATTTCCTAAGATGGACTCGGTTTTAGAGATCATGGAGGACCTTCCCCCCGTGGGGCCGCTCCGCACGCTCGTTCCGGACGAGAAAGACGTTCAAGAAATTTGGTTCCTAATAGTGAACACGAAGTTATGACGTAATTTAGGAATGAACGTATGTGAGTGCCCTGTTAATAGCCAAAGCATCCAAAACTTTATTGTAAATATTTAGGTGCGTTCCCATGTATCGGGCGCAGTGTTGTATATAATTTATTAGTAAGAGAATGTAGCCATAGTATTGAGCGCGTCGCGTCGTGTAAGACGGACGTCGCCTGGTTGGGTTGTACCGGTTTTCGTTTGTGCATACGATTGACTTATCCGCCGATTTTATTTATTACTAATCTCCATTGCACCTCGACGCGCATTTTATATTTCATGAATTATAATCTTGAATCTTTTCTTTTGAAAAAGAATGGATCATAAATTGTCAGCATAATAAATTGTTTATTCTACTCAAATGCTGTCGTTCACCGTTGTAAATAAATTGTCTAAAACATACAGATATTTTTTTTGTATAATCACATTAAATAAAAGTGTAATACATTATTTAGATCACTCGTAATCGTCGAGTCGTGATATCGTCGTATAAAAGAATAAAATGATTAGAAATTATAAACATTGACATTGGGAGTTATTTAGGGAGGGGATTTATTTTGTTTTGTTAGCATCTTCCATTGTGTTGTGTTCATTGTCACATAGCGTAGTTCTACCACTATAATATGATACTGATAAATCATAATTCATATGTTATTGAAACTTGATCCAAGTTATGTAGAAATTCATTTATTATTTTTAAGTATGTTCTGATGGAACAAATGGGCGATTTTTTTTGTTGATTCTCACTGCAAGAGTAAATGTCTACCGTGTTTAAATTCTTGGTTGCTAGGGTTCATTTACATTTCATCTGAATGTTACCAAATTATTTTTTTTCTTTATGAGAGGTTGTCACCATAATGTAACACTGGGTCGCTTTCAGATTAGCGTTTAATTCTACGCGTTCGATTCGGCACGAGCTAAAATATGCTGGCTTACTTTGACGCATTCGCTCGAACCATTGCCATGATGAAAAAAGGGTTCGGTAGCATCGTCAATCCGATGTATCGGTGTTATTCGTAAATTTAGGGAATATTCGTTTGTTGATTTGCTTGTTTTAAAGAAATCCGTATTTACAGTGGACCACATTCTTTAGAAAACTAAAGTACACCGAAAACGGTTCTATCAGTTATTATACAAAGAGATGAACTAGCTACGAAATAGTTTATTGCAATTCTCGCTTATACATATATCAACACTCGTAAGAGAAAAAAACGAATTCTAAGTGCTTTAAAAACGCTGGTCTGAAACCGCATTTAATAATATTCTTAATCAAATCAAATTCTAAACATTTATGTTAAAACTTATTATTATTGTTTTAATGGTGCGATTACATGTTGCTTATATTGATTTTAAATGGCTTTATAAATGAAATTAACAATACGAAATGAAGTGAATTTAGTTTTATGTTCGTTAAATACCTCAACCACACAATTTAAGCTGTTGCAATATGCATTTTTACATTAATTTGTATTATTTACTATGCGTCGTTTATCAATTTGAAAGGTTTGAAAGTTGTTATAAATTAATTGCAAATAATTACAATAAATTTTAACGTTGATTGTGCTTGATTATTACGAGCAAGTTGGGATTGTTTCCTATGTATTCAAATTGATGCACCATACATAGTTTATGGCAGATAATAGAAACACGGTACTGGATTACTGGCCGTGTCCCGACCATCCCACTATGTACCTATCGAGTTGTAAGTAGGTATATTTTGTATCTTTTGTATGTTCGGTCTGGGAGTATGATGAATTCTAGAACTACCATTTTGTTTTCAAGTTGTGATTAAATCACATGAATCTTATTTTGTCTTGTTATTTTCCTCAATCTGTATAAAGGTGAACATTTGAAATGATAGGTCGTTGAAATATTAAATCGGTTTCGTATGAATTATTTATTGAACTGTATTTGAGTTTAGCGGCTGGCACATTTGTATGCGTTTTCGTTATTCTTTATCGTTCTTTTTTGCGCAAGTTCGTGAATGCAACTTATTGAAATATAAGACTTAATAGAGTATGTGCGTGTGGATTGAGTGAGGACCTTCTAGAAAAAAAAATGATACGCCTATCATTTAGTAAAAGGTCTAAAACAATTTTTAAAACCAATCTCAGAATTTGTAAAACGATACAAGCCGATATAAATAGGTAAACATATGCTCAAATATTTTCTTTCTTTCTTTCTCAGTCAGGCCTCACAGAGGGGTAGTTAGGCCTCCGTTTATAATAAGTTTAGAAATACCATGTAAGGTTCTATTTGAACAAGGGATTGAATACGCTTCTGTTGTTGGTTCGAAGAATATTGGGGGTCAAATTAGGCTGAGGATTGAGTAAGCATAAGGAATCATTTGTAAATTAAAAATTTACAATGTTTAATAAGGATTCAATGAAGAGTAAACCTAGCTCAGAGAAGTTTTTACAAAAAAATAGAACCAAAAGGTATTTATAAGTTTTAAGGAATCAAATGTTCGAAATTTTCTTAAATTTGTTGACCTACTTATCTACGACACTAACGGCTACACCGATTTTGAAGTGTAATGTATGGAGTAATTAAATACATAAGATGTTTTTCCAAAGAGGGCCCTAAGCCTAAACTGTCCTTAAAAGTATGCAACTCTACGATCAAATATTTTATATTATTTTCCCTCCGTTCACGGGTCTGTATATCACATTCTAAAAAATGCCTTAAGTGTCCTCAATAATTTTTTAAAGTAATGTTTAACGCGCGACCACAGAGGAAAAGAAGGCCTGAAGCCTTGTTACGCCGGTGCTTTTTTTTTTATTTATTTATTTGAATGTTTGAATGTTTTTAGGTCGGGACTTCGTTTCTACAAGCCATCTAAGCAAGAAATTCGGTGCCATGGATTCCAAATTTCCGTAAGCTATTGATCAAATCGAAATTGTACCATCTATACAAAAATAATGCGAATCGAATTTGGACCCTACTGACATTTTTAAATAGGAAAGGATCAAAATAAGAAATCGAAAGAACATTTACAAACCAAAATCACTTTTATTTACATGTCACGAGTTTTACATTAACCTTGTATAATTAGACGACAAATGATATCAAGAAAAACAGTTTTAAAAGTGAAATTAATCTAAAACTTACCATTAATGAACAACATTATAATAACATTCCAATATTTTGTACTCTTTAAAATGTGATAAATTACAAAACATAAGACAATGATGCGAATAATCTCACAATAATTACTATGTAAATTAATTATTAAAACATTACAAAATCCATTAATAATAATATTAATTAAAATTAAAAGAGTATTAGCAAAGCTTGCCAAGTACAATACATATTTTATGTAGGTATATAAAACGATACATGTCGGTATATCCGGGTCAAGTAGATGCTACTTATAATTAGGTCCTAGGGTCTGGATAACCAGTTCATGTCGATACACGAGCGCCACTTAGACGCACATCACGTCGCAGCGACATCATTAACATTGCTTAATATTTTTCGCATTTTATTCAACATATGGCCCGATAATCGAAAATAAATAATGTTATATTATTACACACTCAAAGCGATAAGTAACAATTACCTCGGTTGTATAGAAGCGACTATACAATAATTAAAATGCGACAAATATACAATAACGGATTAAAATAATACACAATACACCTATAATTCACTATAGGAAGACAGTTATTCTAATTTATATCAGCGAGGCGGAAAATAATATTGGAATGCGGATTAGGGCTAGATTTTTGGCAAAGTTCTATTGAGGCTGTGGCTAAGAGGTGACAGTGAGATTTTGGTTTTAATTTTTATTTTGTCAAACAAAACTGGAGATAAATTATGAGGAAACCTAGTTTCAATGGGGTTTAAACTCCATTTAGTTTAGAGGATATAACCTCTGGTCAATGGTAGGATTTGTGCTTTTGGCACTTCCTAGTGAGAGGTAGATCTCACTGGTAAGAGGCAAACGTTTCCTCATAGTCGTCGCGCAGAATTTATCAGTCTTCGTCTTTTGAGAAATATTGTAAATATAATTTGCGTTAAAACGCAAATATTGACACTCTAAAATTTAACAACAATACGCGTTTATGCCAACGCCAAAATTAAAATGTAAATTTTGTCAACGCTAACTCTTAATTGATCTAGTTACATTCCTAGCTTGTTCTAATTCGGCAGTGATAACGTCTACACGCAAGTCACGCGTATGACTTAAGTACATTTAGGGCGTAAATCATAGTGCAGAGTAACACAGAGGACTTAAAAAGTTTCTTGTATTCTCTGGTCAAACCATTAAAATTCATTGATCGCGCCTAAATTACTTCAGTCTTAACATTTTGTCTTACACCACCTTATTCTATCATGCCAAAGTGGCACCTTACTTAGTAAATTTGATATTTTTAACTAATAAATGCTACGCATGCCTCGGAGCACTTTAAAGATCTCGGCTTATTTCAGTTGATTCTGCAGGGGTGTATACATTTGTAATACAGTTTTTCCATCGTCCTTACTTTGAGAAGTCGCTATTGCGATCCGGCGTTTAGTTCGATTGACAAAAGTCCCAGCGATTAGCACGTAACACTTCGGCGCAAACATTCGCGCAAGCCATTTTTCACGTCCACCGATGATCCTCGTCACTGACGGAGTCTTGCACTACACACATATTGTACGATAGATTAAAGAATTTGGACCCACCTTAATAAACTTTTTACAGTACGTAAAGTGCCACCGGGCGTATCTCAGCTGATGAGGACGGAGTCATCGACGAGGGGTACTTTGGCTACTTCGAAGAATATCGTGTGGGAGTACTTATTCCGGACTGTGCTGATCGCCGACTTGGGCTTCTTGCGTAGGTTTGCGTTCTGTGCTAGCGCGATTGGGAGAATTTCCTTTAGTGAATAACCTGAAAGAACAAGAAATCTTATTAAGGTAATCAATATTATCAGGCGCGAAGGACCATTTGTTATTCAGAGATTCGTTACAGATTGGTTACTACGAGTTCCCGATAAGTTTGCTAGTGATCAATCAATAAAATAATCCTTTATTCAAGTAGGTTAGGTAGGTCATTGAATATAATGCAATGTAATTCTACTGCTGGTTCGAAACCTGGCACCAGCTCACAATTCAATATTGAAAGGAATTTAACGACCTGCCACATAGGGGCACCATCCCAGTGATGTAACGTGATAATAAATGCCACGTCGAAGGTCGTCTGTAAGATAAATATCACTTCCTGGCACCACATGTCGCCTGTTGTTGTGGAGAGGAGTATTAGAGGCAGGCGCACCCGTGTAGTACTGCAGCGTGGGCCCCCACGAGCCCAGGGCCTTCATGCGCAGCGCCAGGTACAGCGCGGCGGCGGCCATCTTGCTGTCGGGCAGCGGCGCCAGCGAGTACTCCAGCAGGCTCTGCTCCAGCACGAAGCGCGCCAGCGTCAGCGTCGGCATCGACACGCGCGCGCACTGCAACAAACAACCAGCCGCGTCAGCGACGTGAAGAGAGGCGTCCGCCGGGCGAGGACCAGCGAGCGACGCCCCGCCCCGCCCGCGTCTCTAATACTACTATGTTCAGTTTTCTTTTAAAAATAGGATTTTACCACCAACGCCGTTATCTATTTTTAACAATAATATAATAGCTAATGATGCAGCTATTATATTAATAGAACAAGTGTGGTACGACATCTTCGAAAGTAAATTATCTACTGAACTGTTAGGGATAAAATTGAGTGCGCGCAGCGCACTCACTATGTATCCTACAAAATATGAAGCAAAAATAAGTACTACCTACAATCATTACAATTTAAAAAGTAAATTAACAACTCAGAATCTTCAACTCTTAAAAAAAAAATAGTCTTGGCTATTACTAGGACTGGCAACGCAAAGATCTTTTCTAAGGAAGATTGGACATAGATAAACTCACCCGGGCGTATCTCCTCAGGAAACGGTATGATAACGGGATGCCGAGATCGAAGTCGATAACGCGCAGGATGTTCATCTCCATCTTGAGGAGCTGGCTGAGCGTGTACGCGCCGTCACAGATGTACAGGAAGTCGTCTACTAGGGGAGGGATCCTCTCCTGAAATAAAATACAGTTATCATGAGTAATTTTAAAGCGTCACAATACCTAGACACCAGTTCGCGATCGTCAATGATGGATCATTCCCATTAAAATTTTATTTATAGACCTTGAAAAAATCAACAGTAAGCACGTTGAATTTCAATAGTTTGTAGTCTGCAGCAGTTTTAAAGCGAAGATCATGATAATGACAAATCAATATGCAGCTTTTCTTAATATTGGATTTTACCCATGGGATCTCAGCCAGGAACAGAAATAATTAACATGTAAACACCCAAGCGGCAACTGGCTGCTGCGTATGTCCAATCGTAACCCAATCCAAGGTGTCAATCGAACCGTGCCGAGGGATGCGTGGCCAAGGGGGTGCTTGGTCTCGAACGGTGTCTCTCCAGAAATGGCGATCCTGGGGCAGTAAATAGCCTTACTCGGGTAAGCGGGGCAATGCCCGAGTGGACCTTATATTTCCCTAGCTGCTCGTGGGACCTGCATGGAACCTGATACAAAAGAAAAAATAATAAATACACTTCTGGGCGACATCGAACGACCAGAACCACTAAAACCTTCCGCTTCGTTGCCTGACTTAGCGGAACTAGTTCTTGACTCCGAGGACGACCTTAACGACTTGGACACATCTTCTCACTCCACTCAACCGGCCCTTGGCAGAGACGGCGAGAGTCAGGCTAAAGCTGACTCGAATCGACCGTCGATCGCCAAGAAAAGGGAGAGAAAGGAGAAGAACCTTTCCGGAGCTCTCCGGAAACGCCTTCGTCGGCTTAAGGCAGAGGGAGTGGGCCATGAAGAGGCCTACAAACTCTGTCTTGAGCACAGAGCGAAGGCAAAAGAGCATGGGACTACGGTTGATTCAACCACGGAGAGGGGCACGTGCAAACGAACCCGATCCGAGGATGAATCACCAAAGGACCATGCCAAAAAGACAACCCGGCTAAGCGAGGATTTGACCAAAGGGACGCATAAAACGACCTTAATCAAACCACCCGTGACCCGGATTCCCGAGGCGGGTCCATCGACCCTGCCAAATGAGTCTGGTGCCAGGGTTTCTTTCAAAGAAGCTCTCACTGCTGTTCGTGTGGGTGTCTGCAATCAGACACCTATGTCCAATGAACAGATGGGAGCAGTAAAGTATGGCATTCTCCAGGCCATTATGAATGATACTGGGAATGACAGATGCCCAATACTGAAGAGTTGCACCTTCAGATCCGGCTGGCTGCTGATCACCCTTGGGGATGAAGGCAGTCTAAAATGGCTAGAGAAGAGGGTGGGGAACATCAAGCCCTGGCCAGAGGCAGAGCTATCTCTCATGAGAGAGAGCGAGATGCCCAAGGCTAAGGTTGGTGTATTTTACTTCCCAAACTCCGAAGTAAAAACTCCAAAAGAGGCACTACGTCTTTTGGAGAAACAGAATGGACTGAGGACCAGCCTGTGGAGGATACTGAACGTCGTCGTCGAGAAAGACGGATCTACAGTGGCCGTCTCGATCGACGACGAATCAGTCGGGATCCTGCAGAGGCTGGACTTCAGGCCACAACTTGGCTTCAAGAAGATTCTCGTGCGCATCCGGGGGAAAAATACTTCCCCGGATACACACGAGAAACAAAAGGCAGAGTCTAGTTCCTCTGGAATAAAGAATCTGCCTAAACAGTTGATCCCTACAGGTGGGCCTAAACAGCCCGGCTCGGGTACTTATGCGGGGCGCAAAAACGTTCCGCAAAGGACTAAAGGCCGGGTGGTAAAGGACCACCCTAAGGGAAAGGGAAATAAGGTGGCAGGACCTACCAAGGCATCTAGGGGCGTTCACGACGAACCTAAGCCTAGCACGTCCACCAGTGCCCCTTAGGACCCTTCGCTACACTCTACACCGCACCACACACTAATACAAACACACATTAACACAAATGACACAAACCACATCAACACAAATGACACAAAACACAAATCAAAAAAAAACAAAAAACACTAAAGTGGTACAGATCAACTTGCACCACGCTAGGGCTGCCACAGCAGTCCTGGAAAACCTCTTCAAAGAGAAGAACCTTCACATCGCTCTGATTCAAGAACCGTGGCTGAGTAACAACAACACGGTATCTGGACTTGGATCCGCAGGCAAGGTAATATATAACGCCGACGGAAACAAGCCAAGAGCATGTATCCTATTCAATAATAATGTTGATTTTTTATGCATACCAGGGCTCTGCAGTGATGACCTGATTGCAGCTTTTGTAAATGTCAAGAATGGAAGTGGACGCCTTATAGTCTGCTCCGCATACCTAGACGGTGGGATATGCGATCCAACCCGTGAACTGGCGAAGGTGGTCGAATATGCAAACGAGCACAACGCTGAACTCGTAATTGGATGCGATGCCAACGCACACCACACCTACTGGGGAAGCACTGACATCAATAAAAGGGGTGAGTTATTGTACGATTTCATCTTGTCCAATTGCCTGAATGTGGTCAATAGAGGGTGCAAACCAACCTTTGTAACCAGATCCAGGCAAGAAGTTCTCGACGTGACTCTCTCCACAAATCACACGGCCAGGCTAATAACAGACTGGCATGTTAGCAACGAACCCTCTATGTCCGATCATAGACTTATCAAATTCGCGTTAGACACAACTAACACATGCGATACGACTACGTTTAGGGATGCCAAAGCCACAGATTGGAGTCTATATAAATCAAAGCTCCGAGAAAAGCTCTGGGACATCCCCAAGACGATACGTACTCTTGAAACTTTAGAATACGCTGTAGATCAAACCACCGAAGCTGTTACAAGCTCCTATGAAGAGAGCTGTCCTCCTAAAACCGTGAGGAACAATAGCGTGCCATGGTGGAATGAACGGCTTTCTAAACTAAGAGAGGAAACACGCAGGTTGTTCAATAAGGCTAAATTGACTAAAGACTGGAGTCGATATACCAAAGCCCTAACTACCTATAACAAAGAAATTAGGAAAGCGCGCAGGCTATCGTGGAGAAGGTTCTGTGAAAGCATCGTAAAGACTCCACAAGGAGCCAGAATCCACAAAGTCCTTGCGAAATCGCCCTCCAACCAATTGGGACTATTAAAAAAGCCCGATGGAACCTTCACTGAAACAGCGGAAGAGACACTAGAAATTCTGGCGTCGACCCACTTCCCGGGATCAGTATTAGATGATCAAACACTGAATACTCTACAAAACAGCCTCTCCAGGCCGCGCAACGATGACTGGAACAGAGCTGCGTGGATCTTCAGGCCAACAAAGATCAAATGGGCAATAGACTCATTTAAGCCGTTCAAATCGGCGGGTGAAGATGACATATTCCCCATGCTCTTACAGCAAGGGATGGACATCCTAACCCCCACACTGGTAAAAATATTCAGAGCAAGTTATGCCTGGGGCTACATACCAGATAAATGGACTAAAGTTAAAGTCCGTTTCATTCCAAAGGCTGGTAAAAAGGATTTCTCTCAACCAAAATCCTTTAGACCTATTAGCCTCACCTCATTCCTACTCAAAAGTATGGAAAAACTCATTGATGAATGCATTCGGGATGGGCCTCTACGCGAACAACCACTGCATTCAAAACAACATGCCTACTGCAAAGGAAAGTCTACAGAATCTGCCCTACTTGAACTGACGGACAGAATTGAAAGGGCTCTAGAAGACAAACAAATAGCCCTCTGTGCCTTCCTTGACATCGAAGGAGCATTCGACAATGTCACTATCGATACCCTTTCCAAGGGGATGTGTGCCAAAAATATAGACAGCACCACTGTTCGCTGGATACAAAATATGCTCCTTAACAGAACTGTAAGCATAAGCTTGCATGGGACCAAAAGAGGTTTCAAGACAACAAGAGGCTGCCCTCAAGGGGGAGTACTATCGCCTCTGCTGTGGTCACTTGTTGTCGACCAACTCTTAAATGAAGCCTCAACAAAAGGCTTAGATATACAGGGCTATGCGGATGATGTGGTGGCCTGCGTAATAGGCCCCTGTCAAAGTACCGTGTCCTCTATACTTCAAAGATCGCTCAATGTCATCACAAACTGGTGCACTGAGAACAATCTATCGGTTAACCCGAATAAAACAACTGTAGTGCCCTTCACCAGGAAACGTAAGTTGGATAAACTTATAGCGCCCACTATAAAGGGCTCTACAATACCGTTTTCCACAGAAGCCAAGTATCTGGGAGTCACAATCGACCAAAAGCTAACGTGGAACTCACATATAGACAATACAATCCAAAAGGCCAAAATAGCCTTAGGAATATGCTCTCGTCTAGCAGGCACGAAATGGGGTCTGAAACCTAGCATAGCCCTATGGATGTACACTGTATGGCAGTGTCAGGCCGATGGTAACGTATGCCTGCGTCACATGGTGGAGAAAAACCTCCCAAATGACAATAATCAAAAAACTTGCCAGCCTACAAAGGGTGGCATGCCTTATAGCAACTGGTGCTGTTTCGACTACACCAGGAGCCGCTCTTGATGCTCTTCTCAATCTGCCACCACTACACCTCTTTGTAGCAAAGGAGGCTGAAGCGAGTATCTACAGAGCCACCATCACGGGAAAAGTAACATGGCACTCTCAAGCACTGAGAGCATCACATGCAGCAGTGCTCACACTTAAACCCTTAGAAATGACATCTGATGCCATGCTTCCACACTATAATTTTAATAAAAATTACACTGTGGAATTTCCCTGCAGAGAAAATTGGGCAACGAACCAAAACTCTCTAAAAGCAGGGAGCCTCGTCTGGTACACGGACGGCTCCAAAATGGGACTAGATGTAGGATGTGGAATATATGGTGTGAGTCCAAGAGTCAAACACAGTGTGAATCTTGGTAAAAACGCCACGATATTCCAGGCTGAGGTATACGCCATCATAGAATGTGCAGAAGCCAATCGTCAACGAAACTACAAAAATCAGACCATAATCATCTATTCAGATAGCCAAGCAGCTCTGAATGCCATAAATTCGATTACACTAAAATCGAAGCTGGTTAAAGACTGCGTCGATAAACTGAATGAGCTGGGACAACAGAACAAAGTGCTTCTGAAATGGGTACCAGGACATTCAGGAATCATCGGTAACGAGAAAGCCGATGAACTTGCTAAAGCTGGGGCGCAAAGCCAACAGTTTGGACCAGAACCATTCTGTGGCATTTCAAAGAACCAAGCTATGCAACTACTAAAAGAAAAACTAAAAGTCGAGTCGGAAAAATACTGGATAAATCAACCAGGCTTAGAACACTCAAAAACACTCATAGTTGGCTACTCGCGCAAATGGACCGAAGAACTGCTACAACTCAGCAGGCCTAGGGCCAGTGCGCTAGTTAGAGCCTTGACTGGACACTGCAAACTAAAAAGACACCAGTTTCATATGAAGCTGAGTGACTCTGATGAATGCAGATTCTGCAAGGAGGAAAAGGAAACACCTCTTCACCTCCTGTGCGACTGTGAATCTCTGATCCACAAACGAAGCATCCACCTGGGACGACATATAGCCCAACCGGATGAATTAAAAACCCTGAAAGCTAGGAAAATACTAGACTTCCTAGAATCGACCCGGCTAAAGGAGTTACTCTAACTGGTGGCGAGTCACAATAGATCTAAAAGGTCGCAGTGACCACAGTTCGCTGAACTGCATAGCCCCAAGTACCCCTAATAATAAAATGTCCAATCGTTCTATTAGTTCCAAGGGGTGACTCACATCAAACTTGGAGGCGATAAAGAGAGCGGACGCGCCCAACAGCTGCAGCTCCTCCTTTGTTATGTAGTCCTTCTCCTGCTGCTTCTGCGTGGAGCGCGTCAGGAACAGGTCGACCAGCTTCACGGCCAGGTACAGCGTCTCGTGGTTCAGCTCGAAGGACTCCTGCACCTCCACCATCCAGTCCACGAGCAGCGCGCGCATCCAGGACGTGATGGTGTTCATCCGCTGCAGGTAGTCGTCGATCGGGAACAGCCGCTATAAAGATTGCAAATCGTTTCAAATATAATACAAGAAACTGTACTTAAAACTTGTAGAAAATACAAATGTTAAAATAAATGACTCCTTTCTAATATTTCGTGTTTTGAAGATTAATTATTATATTTTCAAAAAAATAAAACATGCATTTTTTTTATAAAAAAATAAATTTTTTTCTTCTGTTTGTATTAAAAGTATAAACTTGATTTTATAGTGGCTCTTTGTTTACTTTTTAAACTAGGTTATGTTCATAACGGCAAAACAAGGCTTCAGCCTTCTTTCACTCTGTCGCGCGCCAAAGTAACTATATGTGTGTGTGTGTGTGTGTGATCGCTTTCTTCAATTCTGATGGTCGTGTCGCTGAAAGTTTCTCGTAGCTTCGTGCACCTCTACTTGTTCCGGTTCTCGGCTGTCCTAGGGCGGTTACAAAGGGAAGTCCAATGATCGTCGTTACTTGCTAACTAGCTTATGTTTGTAACGGCAAAACAAGACTTCAGCCTTTGTAATTCAACAAATACTTCGGTACCTGCTCTGAAGTACTATTCCGAGACTTAAGGCGTAGTTTTCAGTGTACTAAATACAAACACTTATATTCCTATATATGGCGACCTCGGTGGTGCAGTGGCTAAGGTAGGCGGCCAAAGCGCGAAAGGTCCCGGGTTCGATTCCCGGTCGGGTCAATTTGGAAAACGAACTTTTCTAAATTGACTTGAGTCTGGGTGTGCTGGGATGACGCCCCCAGTTGGTATCCGTCGTCTGATGCTCATAGTACAAGGGAAAACCTTTGTTTGAGACCTGGTGATTGGTGTCATTGTCTGGCGTATTTATTTATTTTATTTTTATTTATTCCTTGCATTGTAACAAAGTGGTGCTCTCCAGTCAGTGAGTGAGGGGGTGACGAGATGTGGGTATTTTAGACTAGTGTTCTACGAACTAAAATGGCTATAACATTTGAAACTTGACAATGAACAATTTCCTTGCCTTTCCAGCACTCTCCGAAAGAATATACAGGGTACAAATTTACGACGAAATACGTATCGAGAAAGGTTGCTAGTAGTACCCTGCACTTCGCTTATGTTACGCCATCACAGGTAACTTTAAGATACCAGTTTTAAACTTATAAATAAAATAAGAATAATTTTATTTCAATAAGAAAAAAATGACGACAATAAGTCAAGAATCCACCCTCCCTTAGGGGAATGTTAGCATTCCCATGCAGAAACCAATTTTCACAATGGGTTTCTCTCCCTATAACACGTTTTCGCACGCCCTATTTGCTGAGGCGTGAACAAACTGCACTCAGCCTATTGTCATACCCATCTGTCTGTCACAAAGTACAGTATCACTGATGGTATTCTGTATCTATGTGAAAAAACTTTGCATCAAGGTTTATACTTTCAAAAGTGTAACATCAAATTTGTCACAATTTTGCTTATTTATCAGGTTCTATCTATTATACTCAATACTCATATTAGAACTCATCCTAATATGGGTATGAAAATATAGCCTGATGAACTATTTATTTATTAGTCTCATATTAAGATATCGTTATTAATATAACAATCTGTTTCCAAACTAACGGCGCCGTATTCACGCACACGGCGAATCCAAAAAAAATGCATGAGACATATCTATATTAAATAATATTTTTACTGATGTTTCAAAATTAGTGTAATGCCATTGGGATATTTTTCTCTAAGAATTATTGGGCGGCCGCGAAAGCGTAATGATTATTAGTTCACGCGTTTATGAGGTCGGGCTCTGGTCTCTAATATAAATATTTCTATCTTCTAGTAAGAAAAAGGTTAACATACTCAAATGGTAGATTAGACTTACCATATCCCACACACAAGGTGAAATATAAAGTTACACATAATAAAGTACAGCAATTAAGAACAACCTCCCCTTGACTAATGGACTGAAATAAAATTATGCTGTTAAAAAAACTTCAGCAATTTATAAAGAGAAAAATCTAGATGACTTTACCCTTTTAGCACTTTCATTAAGTTTCTATGGATCAAGGTCCAAAGTTTTATTTTTGTCCTGGCGAAAAAGGACTATAAATTTTCCCGCCAAAAAATTGTCTGTTCTGATACTAAGATTATGCAGTAGTACAACAATGCAATTGCGAAAAACACTCAAATCAGCTGTTGCGCGTATTAAAAAATATTATAAACGACTTCATTGCTAGAAAATATAGTAAGTATCAATAAGTCTCACCTCTCTGTTTTTCAAATAGTTGAAAATATCCATAGCATAATGAGAGACTTGGAACGGATCGTTCCAGTTCTCCAAGTCAAAGTCTGCGACGCCGTTGGGCGCCTGGTGAGGTGTCTCAGTCTCCTCATCCAGGGACTTGTTAATGGTGTCATCTAGATTCACTTTGTCTAACTTTTCACTAATAGCCTTTTCTTCTTTTGTAGAATCGGAGGGGCTACTGCAAGATTTAATGATTTGTAAACACAAGCATAAAAAACATCATTTTTCATTAACATAAATCAACATACATTGATGTAAAAAAATTAATGATACTATTTTTACAAGAACATGAAATTGCTCAATGCCAAATTTTCATTTAGACAGATTGATTTGGACAAGCGAAATACATTTCCTTACAAACCGGGAAAACCTGCATAATTAACCCTATTAATATACCTACTGGCTTACTAGGCTTTGTTCTGGACCACCATGATTCAGAAAAAAATGTAAAAGAACCTTCTAGCAACATTGTATTATGCTGGCAAGCGACTTCTAATAGTTTAAGAACATATCAATAAAATTATTGAATTCTGCCGGAATCTACTTATGCAGATACTCCATCAACCTAACCATAAAAACTACTTAAATTTATTCTAGGGCATGAAAAAATAGAGACAGGAAATAAAAATAAATAACACTAACATATTCTCCAATGCAGTCATATACAAAGAGGGTTCTCCAGAGATATCACTCCGGCCAGATTTCACAGAAGTCTGGCTGTGATTTTGGTTCTCCTTTCCCAAAGGTTTTCTATCAATATTCTTGAGGATGCCATTCTGTGCCCGGGTCGAAACCGCTTTAGGCGGGTCCTTGGTAAAATGCTTCTGAACAGATTCAAAGGCATTTGTTGCCACCCTCTGTAAGGTCTTTGCTTTGGAAGTCTTGCCATTCAATGTAGTTTGTGGTTTATTGACGCTCTAGAAAAAAAATAAAAATTTTTAAAACTACCTTAAACTACTTAAAGAAAAGTAATGCATGATGATAATGCCCACTCTGCCAAGAGAGTGAAAAATAAAAATTAATTAATATCTCTGCCACAATCTACTAGTAAATAATAAAAGGTCTTATTTTATGGTCATTATGTATTGGGGGAAATGTAGGTATAACCTACACATGTTTGTAAACAAAATAGTATATATTCAGGAAAAAATCTTTAATTTAAAAGCATAGAAGCTTTATTAGGAGTGTAAAAGCAAATTTTACTAGGTATGTTACTAAAATATAATACCATGAGAACCTGAAATATTTTGGAGGGAAAGTTCATTGACCTCACATAAGGTAAGAATAATACCATGTTTTAAGCTATTCATACTAGTGAAGACAATAAATCAGCATGGCAAAATAAATCATTGAAGATTTTTTATGCCATTACCCTCACACTAAACATAAAAATATGGGGTTAAGAACCTTGAGTGTTGGGAGCATTTTACTCTCCACCGTGACTTTCTTTAGCGCCATTCCTTTGTCCTTATCATTATTAGCACATGATTTATTGATGGCATTGGTAATATCCCCAAATGCCGCCCTTTTAGCAGTCATGTCTTTCAAAGGGCTATCTGCTTTTCTTTTATTGGGAACTTTCAAACCATCTTTATGAGTCTTCAGGGCAGCCAACTGCTTACTCCTCGTCGTTATCCCATGGGTCAGGATGCCGTTCAAGTTCTCGTTGACGCCGATTGGCTTCGATGCCAATCGTGTTGGCGCCATTATTTTCCTACTGAAACAATTATGAATTATCACGTGCACCACCCTAACGTGTCACTTTTCACACAAACCAAGTTATCACTTGTAAGGAATAAATGAATATACGTAAACAACAGTTTCAAAATTCTCACTTCTACGACTAAAAATGGAGGCAAAACAAGCGAATGTTGAGACAGCGTCAAACGCTTTTCTATTGACGAATAAATACTCACGGTTTTCAAACGGCAGGCGCCGTTTTAGTTTAGAGTAATTCAAATTCCAAAGATACACAGCTCGAATAAACGTGCCAAATGTAAAATTTTGTGTAATTTACGTAAAAATTAACTCGACACCGGACAGACAAATGTATTCAGAAAACCGTTGGCGTGCTTTGACTTTCTATTGGACGCCGAGTCGGCCAATAGCGGCACAGTTCGTTTTTACGTTCCTGTTCACAGACATTTACTTTTAAGAAAGAAAACGTATTCTGGAAAATAAGGTCTTGCACGCAATATATAAAATATTTTATTTGATTCTTAAAATGTTATTGTTTACTTACAAACGTTAGATTATTTTGCACTTGATAAAAATCCAATTTAAATATTATGTTTTTTCCTCTGTTTAGACTACGTAGAAAGAATTGTTGTTTTAATAAGAAATTCCGTTTTGCATGGTTTTGTAAATTTCCATTAATGTTTATTGCTAAACGTTAAGTTTTTAGTGAAAAGAAAAAATCAGGAATTAATTTTCTTTAGAAGCATTATTGAAACATGAAAAAACCGTTTTTTTCGTGTTGAAAATAGAACGGAAGCCGATGTTCCCAAACGAGATATTTACATAAAATCAAGTATTTCGTAAAATGAAACCCTAAAGGCCTAAAATGTCAAATAATATTGACAGTCTGACATACAAAATCGAAACAAAACAAGATTCCATAGTTCCAATTCTGATAACAATTTTTGATAATTGAATAAATTTTTATGCTGATATATAGTGCTAAACAAATTCGCTTAAGCTTACGGATTGTTTAGATAAAATGTTGGGGGGAGCAAGGCTGAAAGTCACATACACTCATGAAAAAACTTGCTTTGCTTATATTAGTCCAAAGTACAGCACAAACAGCGAAAAGGTAACCCTCAAAATTACCAATTCTATCGTAAATTGTAAAAACTATAGTCTACCTACCAACCAGCCCTTATTTTTCTATTAAAATATTGAGAAAAACAAGGAAATATTTTAGGTTACTTTGTTTATCATGATTTATTGCAGTATGATTTTCTCTTACAGTCACAATGTGTTCAAGTCCTCTCTAAAGATAAACATGTTCTCCTATGGGTTGTGTACAACAGCAGCGTACCAGAAGGGCAGATAGCCTGCAACCCTATTTTTAGTCGCCTAGTTGGGTTGGAAGAGGGTGTGGATGTGTTTGTGTCCCCATATGGGGAAGTCAAAGTATTAGAAGAGTTGTATATAGACACAGATAGTCCTGACGACCAGGAGATTTTGGTAAGTACACAAAATATGTTTAGTTCACAATTAACAGCAGTGGTACCTAGTTGATCTGTTAATTTAATGTTTCGATTATTACTCTTATGACAATATATGTTTTTTGTGGATAACCTATAGTTGAGAACTTATAAGGAAAATTTTTTTTATGAACTGTTGTTTTATACAAAAGTTCTATGTTTGTATATGTTGTAACTATACCTAATTTCATGGTTTTGTACCACTTTAACTAGTTGAGCAATATCTGGCTTCATTTACATATAGTTTTAGATTTTTTGTTCTGGTATAGGTAGCTAAATATTTCTATTACAGTGTTAGGTAAGTATGTACAGAGATTTTAGATAAGTATGCCTATTAGCTGTTGCCCATATCTTTAATTTCAGGATAAAAGTATACTCTCTTTCTATTTATTTTAGTTTGAGAAAGTAACAAACATGCATTCATTAAACTTTAATCTTTTTAATATTCAATCCGAATGCTAGTACATTACATACCAACAAAGACACAGTTGTAAAAAAAATAATCATGTTGCATTAATTTTTCTAATTTTGTACTCACAGAATGTGTACTTGATTATTTGACCTTTTAATTGTTACAGGAACACAATGTAGAGGTGCTTCAGTTGCGCATCCTTGATCAGCTTAGGCTAGTTGTTTCAAACCAAAAGGCTGTTGTATGGATATCTACTTCTTTACCCATAGTTTTTACACCTAAACAAACTGGCTTACTTGTCTCTCAAAGCAGGATAATTGTGAAAATAGATGCTTTCAATACCTTTCATAGTTCACTACCAACTACCTCGGCTGTGCCTAAGTCAGAAGAGAGCACATTTAAAAACATAGGCTTAATAAATAATGGACTGCTTAGACCATATTTAAATGTTTTAGATAGATTAGTTCTAAGAGCTTTGCCAATTGATAGTGATGGCAAGAAAAATCTAATACACCCTTACATAGTTTTTATTCATGAAGATTTATTAGGAGACAAGTACAAGTATTCTACAGTAGTGTTAGCAACAATGCAAAACATTCCTTCAATGCTACAAGAGCGTGAAGAGAATGAAGACAATGAGAGTAATAAAAACAGCAATAAAGTTGATGATTTGTGTGTTGAGATAGTTCCTATAGATAGTATTGTATTTAGAAGCCTATGCCATGAAGTTTATAATAAAAACATACATACTGTACTGATACCTAAATCTTTGAATGCAATAATCAATATTGAAAATGGTATTAAAATTATATTTACAATCATAGGGGATAAAGTGGAGCAGCCAGATCACATAGATGTAGTAACATTTTCAGAGCAAACACAGACAGAAAATGAAGTGATAGAGAAGTTTAAAAACTGTGTGATTGAAAACACACATTCAGGAAAGAAATTCTTGATTAACAATGGTGTGGTAAAGCAAAATCAACAAATTAGTAAAGGCTTTCTTCAATTCAAATTAAAACCAGAAAAGCTTAGGTATACCATGCTAAGTTCCGAGTCTTTTAGACATTGTACAGTATCAGCGAGATGTTCAAGTGATTATTCCGATATACCTAAACTGCCAATGTCTAATTTAGAGTATGACTACAGAAATTATTGCAGAGGAATGAAGTCAATGGAAAAATTGGTACAAAATATTGTTTCACATTTGTACTTTGAAATACACAGAGAGGCAACATTCAAACATGTGTCGGAGATCAAGAGTAATGTTTTAGTTACTGGTGAGTTTTTGATTGTAGTTAAGATTTTAGATAACCTGAATGATGGACTTTTTTGTGATGGTATTCTTTTGTTATCGCTTAGGCATAAGTGGAGTAGGAAAGTCTGCAATATGCCAAATAGTACAAAAGGAGCTGACAGTCTGGTCTCACATTGTTCATTGCCGGTCCCTGAAGGGGCGCAAAGACATCCCTGAGGTGCTGGGCAAGGCCATTCTGATGTGTCAAGAGCACAGCCCAGCAGTCCTCATATGTGACGACGTGGACTCACTTGTGCTACCCAATGTTGAAGGCGCGTCGCCCCAGGACATCGCTTATTACCAAAGGTAAGAAAGTGATATTTCTGAATGAAAACTTGTTATCTTTAGTTTAAAAACAAAAAACAATGTTTTCTGATTATGGGGGCAGGAGCACAGCATTCGCAAGTAAGAGATTTGTAGGGGAGAAGGTTGCGTAGTAAAGTTGCGTGTTCAGATTTGGATGTTGGAATGTCTTTAATTTTGAAACTTACGAATATGTAAAAACACACTCGGATTTTTCCTCCTAACCAACCATAACCTTGCTTCTTACCAAATTGAAAATTGAAGGTTGAATTGTTTTTTTTTTGTAATGGAGACAATTTTTTTTATATCTCCAAAAAGATCTCTTAATAGCTTATCATCATTAGGGATATGTGTAAAAGACCGTAGGTTCAAGTCTATCCTAACCTTCTTCCGAAACAGTATAAAATCGCTAGTGCCTGATGCACTTCAAAAACGATAAATAATCTATGGGAGAGTGCATCTCGACCCTCTCGGTGCGTACAAGTAGCTAGACTGCGGAGCGCGCGAGTTTTGCGCCGATTATATTTATATACAAATTGTAAAAATAAATAAATACACATTCTTATTGCCTAATTACAGAGGACAAATCAAAAGGCTTACATTTACACGAATTGGAACAAAGGAGAAAATATTTACAGAAAGCTAAAACTACGTAATTGGTTATAATTATTTACAATAAAATACACAAATCACAGGGCCTACATTTAAGCCAGTCAGGTGGCGTCTGTGACGTCAGGCGTTACCGGGCAGAGAGCCACGGAATTAGAGCGAGGCGGCATGCTCGGACCTCTCGATGCGAGGTAATAAATATAATCGGCGCAAAACTCGCGCGCTCCGCAGTCTAGCTACTTGTACGCACCGAGAGGGTCGAGATGCACTCTCCCATAGATTATTTATCGTTTTTGAAGTGCATCAGGCACTAGCGATTTTATACTGTTTCGGAAGAAGGTTAGGATAGACTTGAACCTACGGTCTTTTACACATATCCCTAATGATGATAAATTATCAAGAGATCTTTTTGGAGGTATAAAAAAAATTGTCTCCATTACAAAAAAAAAAACAATTCAACCTTCAATTTTCAATTTGGTAAGAAGCAAGGTTATGGTTAGTTAGGAGGAAAAAACCGAATGTGTTTTTACATAACGACATGCCATAGACTGGATCAGTAAAAAATCCAAATACAAATGTTACAAAATCAAAAAATATAAGACACATGTTTTTACCATTTAAACAATAATTTTCTGAGGTACATTGGTACATTGCGTTAAAATTTAGCGTCAGCAATCCGCATAGTTTTGATTTACAAATTTATGACGTAAACACACGCCTCAATTTTTATTCAATTTTTATTTATTTGTTGTTGTTGAAGCAAAAAATACGTTTTCTTTGTATTTTTAATATATATTCGAAAAACCGAAGAAAAGAATCATTGTTTTTTTACCATATTATCATCCTTATTACCTATGCTTTGAGAGAGGTAGGGCGGCGATTTATCGCTCGAACTGGAGCAGCCCGACTGGTGAAATACCTCCACCTTACAGAAGACCGCAGCCAAATAACAATCACTTCTGTGTTGTTGTGTTCCTGCGTGTGAGTAAGGTTTCCAGAGCTCCTGGGGGGTGCAACGTTAGTAGCAGGGGTCAAGCCTTCAAGGTAAGGGCGACAAGTCCAGTAACAGATTTATTATGCTGTACTTGTCACCCTTAAGCTAGGAGCTCATTACCACTTAACACCAGGTGGGATGAGGTCAATCTTGAAGTGCAATAAAAAAAAAATGCTCGATGTTCGAGTCTAATTTTTCCAGTTGTTTATGATACGTAGAGATTGAATGTGTCAGAGTGAACTGAGGAGATAACAGGAACGCCTAAACTGTTGTTTCCAGATTAGCAGTAGTTATAAAACACCTGCTCCAGACGTGCTCCGGGGTGTGCGTGTTGATGACGTCACTCAGCATGAAGGCTCTGCACCCCACGCTGCGTCAGTTCAGCGGGAAACCGCTCTTTACGGCGCACTTTGATATACCGGAATTGGACCAGGTATATTATTGCATCACTTCTTATATTTTATTTTATAAGTCTCATTCCTGTTTCTGTTGCTATGTACAGTCAGGTCACGAGCAATGAAATGTAAACGCTTCAGCTCTTATAACGTTACCATAACGTTCAATATAGAATGAGTTTGAATACATATTAGTGTACAGTCATGTACGCTAATATCTTTAAAAATATGAAACGGATTATGATGGGTTTTTTTTATTTATGAAATAATTTATTTCTGCAAGTGGATTAACAAGAAATTGTTTTGCACGTCAATATGTTTCTGCTACCGCCTTGACGTTGGTCCCGTTGAGAAGAAGCGCCGTAACAAACTCAACAGATATCCTCTTTTAAATAAATTAATGAAAACATTATCTTCACTTATCTTGCAGGATGAAAGGATGGAGCTGTTCAAGCATTTGTTAAACGACAAGGTAAGAGAGCAATTTGAAGTGGAAGACGATGACGTCATCAGACTGGCGATGGACACGGCCGGGAACAGCGTCAGAGACATCACTGACTATCTGAACAAGAAGATATTTAAGGCTGTAAAGAAAAAACGTAAGTGAAATAACAAAACCATTCAAAGAAATAGATGTTTGAACTTGATTGAGTTCTACCATCTTTACTATCCATGGAAAACAGCAAACAGGTATAAATAAAAATATATAAAAAATATACGCAAAAAACACCCTGAACTTGACATTTTCCACCTTTCAAAAAATAAATTCTTATCCACATTGCACAATATGTCATCTGACTAAATTTGTTATATTTCTTCTAAATTAAATTTTCCTTACAAAAATTTATCTAATTCTGTGTTGCTCCTATTTTGAATGCTGTGTACTCCTCTTATTGGAGCATATACTAGAACTTACCTCTGTATCACATACCCCTAAAATGCTATGTATATGTTCTGTTGGTGTACCTATTAAATAAATAAAATAAAAATAAAATAAAATATATATTACAATCCAAGAATGCACCAGACGGTACGACGTTAGCGTCAGGAGGAAAACTAAATATGCCGGATGCGATGATGTATAAACAATTTTTCATTCTTATAATCATGCCTCTTCAAAAATATTTAAATTGTGTTTTGTACAAATCGTTTTAAGTCCCGAATTTTATAATTTTCATTTTAAAAAACGAAACCTTTCGTTTGTTCATTTGGTAGTAGATATACCTGCTAGCCCTAGGTCTAGTTTTGTATGGGTCACATTTAAATAAATAACAGAACACATCACAAACATGTACTTGATTCCAAAGTAAGCTTTAGCACTTGTGATATGAAAACCATAACCAATGGTGGTACCATAATAGGTACTTATAGTCTTATCTCGTAAACCGAATGCCTTTGAAACACAGAAACAATTGGTTTTCTATTACGTCTGGTTTTTTTAGGTTTCACGACCATACACAATGGTCGAGAGAGAATAGTCACACATAAGGTAGCATCATTTAATTTATATAGAAAAGATTCATGACAGCTGATATCTATATGAATAAAAAGATTTGATTATTGATAAGATCCTACTATTTAGTCATAAATGTAATTTACATTAATTCAAATTTACTCATAGTAATCCTAAGTTAATGAATTATTTTATTTGATTTAACATCCATACTTAATTTTTGTAGGAGCAAACCCAGATGAAAAGCCTCGTCTTGTGGAAGATGTTACTAAGGACCAAGAGAAAGCAAACGCTTTCGACATCTGGGGCCCGGTCGGAGGGCTGGAGGAAGTCAAGCAAGAGCTCGCTGAGTGCATCTTTTGGCCTCTCATGGTAAGAACAAGTATTCAACTAGGAGTGTTAATATAGTTAATATTCAAAACCAAAACTATATGACTTGGTCCAAAGTGAGCTACACATAGCAATAAGTTAGATACTGATACTGTAAATGATCTGCTGAGTTTCTTACCGGTGTCTTCTCGGTAGATATAGGTTCCGAACCGGAAGTAGAATCACTTTGCATTGTATTCAATGACGATTCAAAAGTGTTATATGTAACCTACTTGAATAAAGAAATATTTGAGTTTGAGTTTGAGATTCAAAATTGCGATTTGAAAAAAAAAAGTAAAATAAAATAATATTAGAATTTCTATGTACGGTGGTTGCAGTTTGATATTACTTAGTTCTCATGCCCATGATATAAGTGCGGTTTAAGTCCGAATTTTCACTCTGTGCGAAGAAGGAGGTGGATATGTCACCGTAAGATTATAAACATCGTAAGATTACAATCTATATCGTGAGATTATGAACTGTCGAAAGATTTCACAATCTTTAATAACCGTAACATATAATTGCAATTAAATGCATTATTTTTCGTTATATTGTAATCTATCTGTCGCAGGCATTTTGAGTGAATCCGCCGTTTACAAATGGCGTCGTTTGTTTAAAAACGCTCGCTGTTATGTAATATGTCTGCGACATATCGATGGGAATCGGTTATATGTATTGTGAATCGAAGTAGAACAGAATGCATCTCGCGCGCTGATTGCTTGAACGTAATTGCCCCCCGCCGGCATTCGCCATATTTGTATGTTATTTCGTTTATTGCCATTACCGTTACCGTGTTTACCGTTTAAGTATGGAATTGGCTACTTGACAGTGTTAACAATAAAATATGAAATGTGTTAGATATGTTAGATTATTAGTTAAGTAATCATTTTACATTTTTACTTTTTAATTAAAAGCATAGATAGTATTTTATTTTTGCAAAACAAATTTTAGTTTTTTTATCTGTGGAACAAAAGAACCGAAACGGAAACCACCATTGCAATTCGGAATGACAGCTGTCGGCGAAAATTATTTATTTTAATGTGGCGAAACAATGATTATTTTACCGATTAAATTGAATTATTGTGTCTCTAATCGTATTAAGAATTTATTGAAACATTTTCCGTTTATCTAAATTAAGTCGTTCCTATGCGTATCGGTTCGTTGTCTAGGACGTTGACGTCATAATTGTGACAGTGACGTAACTCGGCGTTTTCGCGTGCTTTTTAAATGTGTTACATAAAATCTTATTTTTCTCTGGTTATTTAGATTATTTCCAGGTAAATCGAATTGCTTGGGAAATAAAATGAACGGGCGCACATTTTACAATACTTTTTCAAAAACTGTCAAGTAGCCAATTGTATAAAAATGAATACGATAATAATCGATTTATATTCGCATAATCGAATAGAAGATGTTATGTGTGTCAGTACCCGGCGCTGTTCCCGCCGGCGGCGTGCGGCATGCTGCTGTACGGAGTGCCGGGCGCGGGCAAGTCGCTGCTGGGCTCGTGCCTGGCGCGGCTGGCCGGCGTGACGCTGCTCGCCGTCAAGGGGCCCGAGCTGCTCTCCAAGTACATCGGACAGAGCGAGAAGGCGGTCAGGGATATATTTGACAAGTCAGTACTATACGTAACTATTTTAAAGAAACATCATTTTTTTATATCCCCTTCTTGTTTTTTTGCATTTATAACACTGGACAGATTTCGGGACGCCCTTTAGGATTGGCTACTTGACAAAGTACTTGAAAAAGTATTGTAAAATGTGCACCCGTTCATTTTATATCCCAAGCAATTCGATTTATCTGGAAAAAAATTAAATAATCAGATAAAAATAAGATTTTGTGTAACACATTTAAAAAGCGCGCGAAAACGCCAATTCAAATTATGACGTCAACGTTCTAGACATTGAACCGATACGCAAAGGAAGGACTTAATTTACATAAACGGAAAATGATTAAATAAATCTTAATACGGTTAGCGACACAATAATTTAATTTAATTGGTAAAATAATCATCGTTTCGCCACATTAAAATAAATAATTTTCGTCGACAGCTGTCATTTCTGAATTGCAATGGTGGTTTCCGTTTCGGTTCTTTTGTTCCACAGATAAAAAAAGTAAAATGCAAAAATAAAATACTAACTATGCTTTTAATTAAAAAATAAAAATGTAAAATTATTACTTAACTAATAAGCTTACATACCTAACACTTTTCATATTTTATTGTTAACACTGTCAGGTAGTCAATTAGACCTTTGAACCATCTTATCAGATTTGTTAGTTCAGCTCGTCCACGGCTGTTATAGTATACACACTACACAAAGACACCTACATTTATTAGAACACTAGCTGTGCCCGCGACTTCGTCCGCGTGGACTACATTCTTTCATGGTCGGTTTTACCCCTTTCTCCCCTAATATTCGAAACAAAAAGTAGTCTATATTTTAATCCAAGTTTCGAGCTATATTTGTGCCAAATTTAATACCTCTAACTTCAAAAATAAAAATTTTCCCATATAAACTTTCAAAGGTGATATTACCCCCTTCCCCCCCCCCTTATTTTCTAATAAAAAGTAGCCTATGTCCGTTCTTGAGATTCAACGTATACTTATACCAAATTTAATCAAAATCGGTTGAGAGGTTTAAGCAGGAAAGCGTAACAGACAGACAGACAGACAGACAGACAGACAGACAGACAGACAGACAGACAGACAGACAGACAGAGTTACAGAGTTACTTTCGCATTTATAATATTAGTAGGGATTAGGTTCACTGTGCGGTTTTTTCTAAAGTTAGGCTCCTGCCCTCCCCTGCCATGAGTACGGCAATTAACAAAATATTTACATTGAATAATATTTATGTTTGCACAGAGCTGACATGAAGAGGCCCTGCATATTATTCTTCGATGAGTTCGACAGTCTTGCGCCCAAGTAAGTCCTACCTCGTAAGTCTGTGTGGTCACATTGAGTACTTGTAGTTCTGTAATTGCTTTCTATCTTCTTTTGAAACTAGGAAATATGGTTTGGACAATTATTCGCAAAACTGTCTTAAATACGATAAACATAAGTAAGGCGAAGTTTTTTTTATTAGAAATCTGTATATAATATAAATTAATAAACATTTTGGGTGGTTTCATATCGTATATTTTTTGTGGCTTGTGGTAAATGTTACTTAATTTGTACAATCGAATTTTATTAAAGACTAGCAGCCGCCCGCGACTTTGTCTGTGAGCTTGTATTTTCCAGCAATAAATATAGCCTGCTTATTACTTTTTTTTTACTCAGGGTGAATGTAGCTTTCCAATGGTGAAAGGATTTTTGAAATTGGCACGGTAGGTTTAAATTAACCGAGTTAACCAGCGGCTCGCATTGCTCATAATCTGTAACATTGTTTAACTTCGGTGATCAGACGCGGGCACGACTCGACCGGTGTGACGGACCGAGTGGTGAACCAGCTGCTGGCGCGGCTGGACGGTGCCGAGGGCGGCGTGCGCACGCCCGTCATCGCGGCCACGTCCCGGCCCGACCTCATCGACCCTGCGCTGCTGCGGGCCGGCCGGCTGCAGCGGCACATCTACTGCGCGCTGCCGGACCAGGTACGTGACCGCTACTGTAGGACTCGTGGGCCGGCCGGCTGCAGCGGCACATCTACTGCGCGCTGCCGGACCAGGTACGTGACCGCTACTGTAGGACTCGTGGGCCGGCCGGCTGCAGCGGCACATCTACTGCGCGCTGCCGGACCAGGTACGTGACCGCTACTGTAGGACTCGTGGGCCGGCCGGCTGCAGCGGCACATCTACTGCGCCCTGCCGGACCAGGTACGTGACCGCTACTGTAGGACTCGTGGGCCGGCCGGCTGCAGCGGCACATCTACTGCGCGCTGCCGGACCAGGTACGTGACCGCTACTGTAGGACTCGTGGGCCGGCCGGCTGCAGCGGCACATCTACTGCGCCCTGCCGGACCAGGTACGTGACCGCTACTGTAGGACTCGTGGGCCGGCCGGCTGCAGCGGCACATCTACTGCGCGCTGCCGGACCAGGTACGTGACCGCTACTGTAGGACTCGTGGGCCGGCCGGCTGCAGCGGCACATCTACTGCGCCCTGCCGGACCAGGTACGTGACCGCTACTGTAGGACTCGTGGGCCGGCCGGCTGCAGCGGCACATCTACTGCGCCCTGCCGGACCAGGTACGTGACCGTTACTGTAGGACTCGTGGGCCGGCCGGCTGCAGCGGCACATCTACTGTGCGCTGCCGGACCAGGTACGTGACCGCTACTGTAGGACTCGTGGGCCGGCCGGCTGCAGCGGCACATCTACTGCGCCCTGCCGGACCAGGTACGTGACCGTTACTGTAGGACTCGTGGGCCGGCCGGCTGCAGCGGCACATCTACTGCGCCCTGCCGGACCAGGTACGTGACCGTTACTGTAGGACTCGTGGGCCGGCCGGCTGCAGCGGCACATCTACTGTGCGCTGCCGGACCAGGTACGTGACCGCTACTGTAGGACTCGTGGGCCGGCCGGCTGCAGCGGCACATCTACTGCGCCCTGCCGGACCAGGTACGTGACCGTTACTGTAGGACTCGTGGGCCGGCCGGCTGCAGCGGCACATCTACTGTGCGCTGCCGGACCAGGTACGTGACCGCTACTGTAGGACTCGTGGGCCGGCCGGCTGCAGCGGCACATCTACTGCGCGCTGCCGGACCAGGTACTCCTAACAAACAGAGGATATGAAGATAAAGAAAACTGATTTTAGACTAGATTTTTTATTTTATTTTGATTATTCCTTTGGATGAATAATATTTGTAAAAATGACAAACTATCCTGTATGTCTTGGTGCAAAATTATTAATAAGTTTATTTATTTAAAAACTTTATTGCACAAAAAAGCATTATCTACCAGTCAACCGTTGGGTCATGCAGATAGTTAGTTTATGGGTGGTTTAAGTTTAGCTTTCTTTGCAACTGCAGAGTTTTTATACGATATTCTCTCTGTAGTTTTTGGTTCCGAACAAGAGGTAGGTTCATTTAGTTTATTTAGACTATTGATATATACGATAGCCGAACATCGGCCGACCTTCGAAGTAATGTGTTAAGAAACAAACATATTGTTTGCAAACAGCACGGGCGCCACGAAGTGCTCAAGACCCTGGTGAAGAGCGTGACGGTGGACGAGAAGGTAGACTTGGAGGTGTTGGCCGAGAAGACTGAAGGGTTCTCCCCGGCGGATCTCAAGTCGCTGCTCGTTACTGCTCAGCTTGGCCGCCTGGAGACGCAGCTGGTGAGGATCTGTGACCTTCCCCTCGGCTTTTGTAGAATAGCTTATTTAATTGAAGAAGCAAATGCTTTGTGCAGTCAGCTGTTTTAGTTTGTAATCGTTTTAGTACCTAATCACAATTAGTTAACTGTTTATTTGCGTGAAGGTTTAATGTGACAAGGTACTCAACTAATCATCCTATCGGTACGTCGGTTGGCTGTTAGGCTGTTGGCAAAAATGCATCCATAAAAAATAAACGTTATTTATATTTTTTATACATTTTTTCAAAGATTTGCGTTTATTATGTTGGCAAGTCTTGGAGCCAATTGTGTAGGGTCTGATAAGTGGTAAGTGTATTTGTATCTGTTGTTTATTACAATAAATCAATCGGTTTGACGGCCCCGGCTCTCCGCACGGTATTGCTTCGGACGTCTTACATGCGAACAATTACATTATCTGTCATTTGATTATTATCTCGCGTCCCAAAATCACAAACCTCACGGCCAGTTGGCTCTTGACCTGATTCCATGATCTTTGTAATAGGCCTCATTTACCTTGTAGTAACCCAAAACGTATGACACCAGGTTACAAGTGAGGACCGTAACATGGAGTCTGTGGTGGTGCGGCAAGAGGATCTCCTTGCCGCCTTGGAGGAGACCAAGCCCTCACTCTCCAGTGAACAGAGGCTCTTCTACGACATGATGTAAGTGATCCTTACCCTTTGTAGGGCTCCGTCACCTATATGACCACCATAATTTGAACCTTAGTACTCATTTGAATTAAGGTCCAAAACCAATGAAAAATTTAAACATGTTCTGCCATATAGAGGATTAATAATTAGAAAAGAAAATGTCGTTAATCATGTAAACTTTTACGAAGGCGTTTATAAATCGTCTGATTAAGTTAAACTACCGCTGTGTTCGGAATGTTAATCCTGTCGAGAAGAATGACTTATGGAATTGTCCTGTATCTTACGTAAAAATGTAAGGGCGGTACGACATTTTAAATTATGAAGTTTACCTCGAAAAAAATCCGTTAGATGGCAAAACGTGGGCGTGAAGTGCAACTGCTACGTAATTGGTTATTTTTGACATGTGAATTTTTGACGGATGTCAATGCCATGCCAAAAATTGTACATGCAGAAAGCAATACAAAAGTCGGCTATTTCGCTTGTCTGTCGACTATATTAATAATCATTCAAATTGTTACCAATAAAAAAATATTTGTTAAAATTGATATAATATGAGATTCGGTTCGGAGATTTAGAGTAGTAGCTCATTTATTTATTCAACAATAACTTCATTTTACAGATACAAAAGGTTCAGAGGTGAGAACCTATCCCCAGAGCAGCGGTTGTTGGCGATGCAGATGCAGAAACAGCGAGTCACGTTGGCCTAAAGCATATCATTCGCTTCAGGGCTGTCGCTAGCTTACATCATCATCATTTTTCCTAAACACTTCTACAAGTCTTGACTCTGCGGCAGGCGGCGCCTTCATCGCCTCGGTCGTGACTAGATCGTTTTTCATCTTGTGTTGGGACGTCATACGCTGCTTGTTAGCATACAACGCTGCTTGCGTTGCCTTTATCGCTACCAACATAAGGGACAAATAAAATATATTTTTTGTCAAATAGAGGTTACATAGTGTGAGTAAGAATAAATTGTGTGACTCACCGTTATCCACAGATAAAATGCTCAATATGCGTTAGAAAAACGTGAAACGATCCAATGATGTATTTATACATATACTTTTGATTCACACGACGGAATTGAAAATTGTGTAATATTTTGTCCGACAAAGAGCGGTGTATGGAAAGAATCGCTATTTTTTGCACCGCCCTTATGAAGTGCTTAAAAGACGCAATATTGAACCGTACATGGTAAGAGGATGAATAGAAGTATGAAAAATGTATTTTGTTTTTGATGTATTGCTTAAATTTACATAATAAGATTCCAGTTCTGCGTGTTGGTAATATTTTCATCAACTATACCTATAGATTAAGTTCGAGGATATTGATTTAGGATTACAATATTTTAATCTTTATATACGTACCTACTTTATTTTTAAATTATGTACTTAATATATAAATAAAAAAATTGAGAAAAAAAAATAAGTCACAAATGAAGTGACAGGCAAGTATTTGAATTCTTATTGCATCGGACGCGAAAATTACCAACGCGCATAATTAAATAATCATTGCTTTTTGAAAATGTTTCCAAGCAAATTGTAGTTAAATGGAGCTGTGATTTAGAAGTTTAGAAACGTAATGGAGCTTATATTAATATCACGATCATGTATTGCACTGTCAGCAATAACACGAATAAATAAAATAGCTTTATGCGTACGTCAATAACATTTTATAGTAAAATAGTAATAGCAATATGTTATATTCAATCATGCCGACTCAATCATTGAAAGCAAGTGACTTAGTTCCAGCCCCTTAGGGGTGATGGTTAGGTGCTATCGAGACGGTACGGCAATTAATTTTTAGGTGACGAACGAAAATGTACCTTGCCGTGCCGTCCCGATAGTGGACGCAGTCCCTTATTTACAAACGTCAGAAATTATTTCGAATGTCTATGCTTTGTCACAATCCAATCTTTCAGCGTCCACATTAAACTATCACAAACGGATTTCGGAAACTATGCCTTGTCCCTTTCTTATCTAAACGTTGAAAGAGCGACGAAACATAGACTTTCTGTAAAGGATATTGACGTTTATGAAATAAAAGCGCAGCTTGAGGAAGAAAATAAGAATAGTCTCCATATTCGATCGGATTACGACGTTTTGTGAATAAGGGAAAAAGAGACCGTTCAAATAATTGATTACGTGCATTTTTTATGACCTATCATTGAAATGAATTGGTATTCTGTTGCTTTTACCTTTCTTGAAGAGTTTGCAATGATTACACACCTTCAATATGATCTTCTACTGTGGTTGTTGTATAATTTCGCTATCGTGAAGTGGTACTTTACTGAACCACGCCATTTATTGAAAGTTTCCCGAAAATAATGTTAGAAAAATCATTATTTTGCTTATTTTAGTAAGCTATAATGTAATAAATAGTTATTTTTCATCACAAAACAGTTTCAACAAACTCCAGTATTGATAAACTAATTTTATAGATTTAAATTTCTTTAGACAAAAATTAAAAAATAGAAGGTGCTTGATGTTATCATAAATACATTTATTATTAGTGGTTGTAGTTTTAGGAGCATCGTTATATATTTGTTTGTATATTTTGTTGCTATTTTTATAATAAATCATAATTTTATTTGTTGTTGAATAAAAATGAGTTGGGGTAATTAACTAATTTGTTTAATTTATCCGTACTAACAATATAAATGCGAAAGTAACTTTGACGGTCTGTCTTTCTGTCTGTCCAGCTTTCATGCCTAAACCACTGAACCGATTTTGATGAAATTTGGGATCGTTCAACGTCTAGAACGGATTTAGGCTACTTTTTGTTTTGAAAATAAGGGGGGATGGGGGAAATACCGTCCTTAAAAATCAACAAAGGTCCTTAAATATTGAATATTAGCTGTCCCCGCGACTTCGTTCGCCAGGGTTTTTCCAGTTTTTTCCCGCTAACTCCCGTTCCCGTGGGTTTTTTTTTAAAATACAGCCATAACTAAACTAAGGTGCATGCTAGATTGAAAACATCTATCTTACGTGGTTTAGATTTTTTCATACAAAAGTTTTTTCCCGCTAACTCCCGTTCCCGTGAGAATTTTGCAATATCCTGTTGCAACTAAGCTTTTAGTTTACTAAGGTACCTGTATGCCAAATTTCAAGCGTCTAACTTAAGCGGTTTAATTTTTTCATACAAAAGGATTTTCCCGCTAATTCCCGTTCCCGTGGGAATTTCGGGAATTCCTTTTTTAGTGTACCTCTACGGTCCCTAAGCTACGTCCCTTCCAAATTTTAAGTGCCTCCGTTTAGCCGTTTAGGCTGTGCGTTGATATGTCAGTCAGTACCTAATTTTTTTCCTTTAAGATAATATTGAAAACCGAACTTTAGATTTTGTTCGTCCTCTTTCAAAAAATGACGATACAATTATTTTCTTTTCTCTTAACGTATTGAAAGAGAAGCAAGTGCTAACTCAAACTCAAATATTTCTTTATTCAAGTAGGTTACATGTAACACTTTTGAATCGTCATTGAATACAATGCAAAGTGATTCTACTTCAGGTTCGGAACCTATATCTACCGAGAAGACGCCGGTAAGAAACTCAGCAGATAAGTTACAGTAGCAGTATCTAACTTATAGCTATGTGTAGAGCACTTTGGACCAAGTCATATAGTTTTATTTTGATGATGCAAACACCAATCAAAGTGCTCCCTGCCTCCTTCGCTCTCCGCGCTCTTGATGAGCTAACTTTTATCAGCGAGTTAGCGGCCGCAGGAGATTGGCTGCGACTGTATCTGCGCGTCGAGTTCCGATCGCGCGACTAATGGCGATGCACTGATACCAGGGCGCGAGTAAGTTTTGAGATGAGAGTACAACTTGTACCTGCTGTAATTATGTTAATTATTGGTACTAAGCAAACAGTAGATAATCTATAGGTACATTGCATTTCGTATAAGTTGTCCAAAGCGTGATGATGTGCAAACCCTTAATATACCTATATGTCAATATCCTATTGACGATCTTCATACATATTTTGACGACCTCCGTAGCCGAGAGGCGAGCGTGCCGGACTTTGGCGTCGCGCCATCTCGAGAGGTTCCGGGTTCGATCCCCGGTCGGGTCAATATGGGACACGAACTTTTCTGTATTGTCTCGGGTCTGGGTGTTGTGGTACCGTCGTTGTTTCTGATTTCTGTAACACAAATGCTTTAGCTACTTACCACAGAATCAGAGCAATGTATGTGATGTTGTCCAATATTTATATAGGTAGCTGAGCGGCGAGCAAGCTGGACTTTGGCGTCGCGCCTTGTGAGGCTCCGGGTTCGAATCTAGGTCGGGTCAAAATGGAAAACTATTTGTTTCTGTATTTTCTGGGTGCTGTGATGGGATTCCTGTGCAAGTGCTTTTGCTACATTTTCTTGTTAAAATTCAAACCTAAAATTAATAATATGGTTATAATTTTATACGATCGAATTGAGAAGCCTCCTAAAAAACTATAGTTTACCTAATTAAGTAGTTTCGGAGCATATCAAAGAAAATTTTCAAAAATAAATAAGTACTCGATGAAACGTAGAGAAAGTCCTTTTAAACGGCCTTGATACCTTGAATTATTCGTGTGCTAACATTGTAATCTTCGTTTCTTGTACATAGGCATAGCTTGCTTTCCCTAAAACAAGACTACTTAGCAGTTTCACATTAGCTAGGGGTGCTTCCAGTAATTGATGGTATCTGCCACAAGCAGAAGACGCAGCCGCGATGGCAGTCGCGTCTAATTCGCTAACGACTCCGCGTGTTAGGCTATTACCGCGCTCCCAACTTTGAAGCGCGGCTCATGATCTAGAGCGGCGCTAGATGTGTCCTTAAAAAACGGTAAATGAAGTATAAAGTAAGTACAACTTAAAAGACGTCAGACTACACTTTGGACTTTGTACATTCTATAATACAAATTAAAAGAAACAGAAAAACTTCATGTTCCCTTGCAATGTGAGATTCGAACCCACGACCTGCGTCCTGCTCTTCCAACTGAGCTAACCGCAAGTTATGGTGGGTGACGATATTTTTCTGGTTGGCCCGTCCAGGCCTGTTTTACATAACTAAACTTATTTTTCCTTCTGATATTATAAACGCGAAAGTTTCTAAGAATTTATGGCTTTTTTCCTACTGACTAAAGATGACTCACACCATTAAGATATATGGTTGTCTGGAAACAATTTGGTAGGAAGAGAGATGAGATACTTGCCGACGTTATAAACCCTACTTAAAGGCCTTGTATTAAACCTTCTCACAAGTTGGTTTTTAAGTAGGTTTTATACTCATTTTATATATATTTTTTTAATAACATACGTGTATCTTGATTTATTGTTTAATCGAACTATGAACTAATACTATTGAACTATATACTACGTGAGAGTACGAAGTGGGTCAAGTGTTTTCTATCTTTGAAGTGAATAATTAATTTATAAAATACTATCTAGATTAACATACCTAATGGATACTATTTTCCCCAAATTTCGTGGGTAACTATAGCACTTATAATATATTATAGTTTGTGGACTTATCTTGTCTCTTCCAGCGTGTGTCATCCGCGTGCCGCGATATTTTCCGCGCTCGCGCTCCTCCAATCTAAATTATTGTGCTACTCGTGAACTAACCTTAATCAGCCGCGAGCGAGGCAAGTTTTTCAATAAAACAACCTTATCAGAGAAGTTACAAATAACCAACTCTCAGACGCGCGTAATTATTAAGTTTACTGCTTGACTTCACTCATAAATAACAACATATTGTCGGCGTATTTACATAATTCAGTAATAGGTATGTAGCAGCGTTTTAATAAGCTAAGTACTTAACAGTTTAATAACTCGGTGGTTAATGGCTGTTTAATAAATAAATTGGCGTTTCTTGTAGCCTAAAATCGATTGATCGAACTTGCTCTATTCTGCATCTAATTTTGTGACAAACTTGATTTGAGATTAACGTCGAAGAAGCATTCAATGGATGAACGATAGGTAAAACATTTTTGTAAGACCTATTAATTAGTTTATTTATTAACTTATTACTTATTACAATATTAAATTATTACAATAAAATTTATGTAATTTTGTTATGGTCATGGCTGTCAGGTGTAAACATTATAATGCAACGGCAAATTATTGTTATTATTGATGAAAGCAATAATCCTATTTTGACTTTGACTTTATTCTAATGAGAGCTGGCAACCATTTTGTCTATTACCCATTTAGAACATTTTCATTAAAATGTCGTAAAATTGTTTATAATCATATAGGAAAATTTTACTTTTCTAGGTAACCTATCGCTAATCCATTGGACACTTTCATTTAAAATGAAGTTCGTCAAAAAACAGGTGCCTGCGGAATCGAACTGTGATCTATAATCATTATTAAAGATCTCGGTAACGTAATGCCCTGGCTGGCAGGAAATATAGTTTAGCGTTCATCATAGACTTGGCAATCGGTAGCCTAACAATCTGGGGTGGGCCAAGCCTACCGGAACCCCTTCTTGTGAGTCCCACAAACGCTGTCACCTCCCGGTACGGTGCAATGTGTCAAAGTATTTCCACCGTCTACAAAAAAGGCCGGAACTCCTCGCTATATACACCTATGTAACGAGAAAACCCGACCTTAAAAACGCATATAAAACGTCTTAAATCGCACTTAGAGCCACAATTACATTTACCCTTTTTCTTTCTTAATTATGTGACTAGACCTTGGTCTATTTTTAAAGTAAACTAAACTTTTCAGTCGCAACGACCGGCAACTTGAGCTAGCGTTTTGGCTTCACTCGCCGCGCTGGAAATTCCGCTCAAACGAACTGTATTGAGAATTTAAGTAGCAATTTGAATTTCACAAGCGTCAAGCAAGACTTACTTTTAAGCTGCACGAAATGTTTTGAATAGTATTAAAAATAAAAGTACTAAACTTCAAATGCGTTCTCGTCGGTTTCGCAAAGATTAAAAAAATATTTCTTTTTTTTTAAATATTGCTCTTCAAGACTGACATCATCCCTCCTGGTGTTAAGTGGTGATGAGATCCTAGCTTAAAAGCGACAAGTTCAGCATAATAAAGCTGTTACTGGACTTGTTGCCCTTGCCTTGTAGGCCTGACCCATGCTACATTACTCTGGAACAGACTCTGGAAACCTCTCTCACACACACGCAGGAACACTAAAACACCGAAGTGATTGTTATTAGGCTGCGGTCTTCTGTAAGCTGGAGGTATTTCACCAGTAGGGCTACACCAGTTTGAGCGATTAATCTCTATGCCTACCTCTCTTAAAATTAATATAATATGAATACGTATGTAATATTAATATTCGAAACGCATAGTAGACGGCTTTACATAACCTAAACATAGTAAGTAAATTGAATAATTAACAATAAAAATCGCCAACATTTCCTCGATTTCCTCTTGGATGTCATCAGACCCTGATTTCCGTATCGTCTACGAAAAGATGTCAAAGAAAATTATTAATGTACCGAAAATATATATTTATATACCGAAGACGATTCTCAATTATGCCAAAATGTTTCCTATTTTTAGTAAGATTGTGTGTGATATTTTATGGAAAATATATAAATTTTATATTCCTAGAAATTTCTTGAAATTCCTAATATTCTCAGTACACGGCAACATAACTATATCGTAGACTACGAGTATCCTGCTATCGAATGCTACGCGTTCGTAGTTTTTACTGATGTAATAATAACATCACACATCATAGTGTAAAAAAACTACGGCGTAGCATTTTCCGTAGCCTAACTATTTCATGCGAAAATACACTGTGACACCGGTCATACACAGTTTTTATAAAAACATTTTTTTTCTGTTGGGACATTTTATAATACTTTAAACACAGTAAAGAAATACTAAATGTAGATGTATCAAAATTTAATGAAAGATTTCATAGTAAGTTCACACATATATAATAGGTACTTCTCGTTGTGCGAATTTTTAATCTCAATCATTAACAAGTCACAACACAATTTAACTTTACAAATACATAAATAGTTGCATACAATGTTTGTTAAAATAAGTAATTGACCCTAATAACAATGTCTTATGAAATAACTGTCTCTGGGCACTGGTAAGTTTCAGCTTCAGCCACGTTTCAGCCACTTCTTCTTTGATAAATAGGAGTAACATTTAATACCTCGGTGGCGTAGTAGGTAAGACAGTGACCAGAAGCGCAAACGGAACTGAGTTCGTTTCAAGAATCGACAAGGACAGCTCATTTTTTAAATGAACTTTTTATTGGACCCAAATATCTAAATGCGTTGGGCATTGTTGGGATGAAGTCCTCAGTCGGGGTCCGTAATCTGGTACTCAAAGTATAATTGCAAATCTTAGTTTGAGACCAGTTCCAAGTTGGGCTTGTCATCTGGCCTTTTATTTATTTAAACTGTGTAGGAACGGGTGCTTTACTTATTTTCTCATAGAAGTGGTTAGACTACGGATAATCTACGCCGTAGCATGAATGTGCAACTTCGCTTCGTAGCATAGCTGAAAAAGTTGATGCTACAAACGTTTATAAGATAGTAAACAGTAAACATATTATGTAATTATAAAAGGTTGAGTAAATTATACCATGACTTCTTAAATGACGACCTAGCCGAGCTCCGCAGCTCCGTAGCCGAGAGGCGAGCGGGCCGGACTTTGGCGTCGCGCCATCTCTGAGGTCCCGGGTTTGATCGCCGGTCGGGTCAATATGCGAAACGAACTTATATTGTCTCGGGTCTGGGTGTTATAGTACCGTCGTTTTTTCTGATTTCTGTAACACAAGTTCTACCACAGAATCAGAGCAATGTATGTGATGTTGTTCAGTATGTATGTAAATAAAAATCAATATATTGGACGACCTTCATAGACAAAAGGCGTAAAAAGAAAAAAGTAACTAGGGCAAAAAGTACCGCCAGTTCTTTCTTAAATAAGTAAGTAAAACATGAAGAGCGTTGAACCGCTCCCCACCTAATAAAACTCCTCATTGTCACGAAAAAGGGTCCAGAGAACGTTAAATGCTCACTAAATACTCCATTGGAGTTTTAAAAATGAAATATAAAAGTGCTTTCAATAAACAAGATAATTTCGGGTGGAGTGCGAGGGCGTGGGGGGAGGAGGCGCTGAATGAGCTAATTAAGGCGCCAAACGAAAGAAAACGCGGAGAAAAGATGAGAAAACTCGGGAAAACAAGAATATTCCGGACGGGGGCAGGGGCGGAGTTGGGTTGTTTGATCGAGCAGATTTTCGAACTATTAGGACTATCGCGAGTTCGATTGAAACATTTAAAATGAATAATTGCAAAAATGTGTGATAAGTTTACAAACGAATTGTTAACAAATAGTACCGAGTTTCTTGCCGGTATTTTCTCGGTAGTTATAGGTTCCGAACCAGAGGTATCATTAGTTGATTTAAATTGAACGAGTTTGGTTGGAGAAACCTAACCGAAACGTGAGTAGGTTGCTATGTAAGAAAAACTTCATATGAATCTATTTACTTATCAGTTTTATGCTTTGTTACTGAGCAGGTGTTTGTTAAATTAAATTAAATAAAGAAAATAACTGTAAAGTTTCTACGTGTTTACTAGGTACATTATAAAATCATTTTGTATTTTATTGAAATATTAGAATGGAAAAATTTGGATCCTGACCTGGAGGTCTACTCTTAAAAAACGAAATAATATGTCGAATCCGACATCGGATAGCAATTTTTAATTCTCATTGTCGCAACCAATTCACTTCGAATGCGGCTAAAGCGTTTAAAAAAAACACAATATTATTTATGCAAATCATTAACCACGCTTTAACTCCCGAATTTTTGATAAATCTTCAAAAACGAATCCTTTCATATGTTCGTTTCGTTTTTGAGAGTAGACCCCCTGAACTGAAGAGTTTTTTTTGTAAATTAAGGGCTTTCATGATTATAGTTGGATTATCAAACCAGTACCTATCTATTAATCCGTTGATGACTACATATTCCATTAATTCATTCTAGTCACTGTACTTACTGTAAAAAAATATGTAATGCAATTTATTTTTGATTTGAGGTTATAAAAAGTCGCGTCTGGAGTCCGTCCCTGCGGCTAGAAGGCGCCGTGTCGTCCCTCTGAATGGCCGCTAACAAACTCTTTCACAAAAACACAATAATTACTTTAAGGGCGAATAAAAACCGCTTTCTTGGGCCGGACAAGGGCCCTAATTCCGGCTGCTCTGTGACTTGTGCCTCGGCACGAAGGACAAAGGGCCATTTTGTGCTTTTATGAGCGCTCATTATGGCCGTAATCAGTTCGCCGCTTGATTGACATTTTGTGAACAGCTTTGTTGTAAAATAGAATCGTTACCCGAATCTTTTCATAGGGTCACAATGTGTCAACAATATGTACTTATAGGAAGACTGCAATTAGTTTTACAATGTAGTCAGACCGGAATAAAGGGTAAATGCTTTTAAAGATCTATTTACTGATGAATTTCCATTCTACGGACAGACCAGGGCAGAAAGTTAGGTACCGCAGTGCTTTATAATTTCTGTAATACATGTGCTTTAGCTACTGATCCCGCAATCAAACTCTATCAACACTATTAATAATCTCCAGACAACCTATCTACCCGTATACGATAGACTACCTATAACTAGGTATTACATATTGAGTTTTTCCTTTGTGTATTTTTCTATATCATTTAATATAACTACGAAAAGTAAAAAGATGAATGCTTGATCCTTTTCTTACATATTTGATAGACTAGTTAAACAGAAACTTGTAGTTGAAACTTTAAACAGGACATGACAACTTTTGGCCCTAATCGACCCCATTCATTTTTCGTCGCCAAAGTCCGCTGCCAACAGTCCGATATGGTCCATTTTAAACACAAAACAAAAGCATAACAAGAAGAAGCCTCCGAAGACAGCACGTAGCTCGCTATCGCCACCTGAGGCCCAGACGCCGTAAAAGAGAAAGGGCGAGCGCTCGCCGGATGTCTGATAAGCCGCCATAATGGCGCGGGCCGATAACGCGCCCGCCTTTTTCTCGCGCCAAAAGTACGCCATTGTGGGAACATGGCGGCACAATCTCCATTGTGCCGCCATGTCTCGGCGCCTCCGCGCGCCGAGACATTCACGCTAAACTGTAATAAATTCTTACGCCTTTCTTCGGGCGAGAATACGGTCACAAAGCTTCAGGGACTCTGGTTTTGTACCGAGCTTGCGAAGTACTTATTTTGACAAGGTAATGTGTGGTCTGTGTTTACATTAAAATTTCCATTAGATGTAAAATCATAGATACTTTAATCTATGCTATTCTAATGGAAATATTCAATTAAGTTCAAAAAGTTAATTCTTCTCTATAATATTAAAGGTTTTTTCTAATTTATGATAGAAAATAACTTTATTTACGTAAGTTTTACAAAAAAACTGATATTCTAGCGTAGTGTTTAGGAAGTTGATGATGTCGAGAAAAACCGGCAAGAAATTCGATAATTGCTTTTTTAAAATTACTTTAAACTATAAAGTATATCAGAATGAGAGTCAATCCAAACATGTCTGTTTAATTTATTATGTACTGATCCATTTTATTAGACAATTTTTAATATAAATACGACCTTAATCTATTCAAGGGCCACTGATATCACCTAATTTCAGGCAGCGTGTTAAATAATTTAAGGTTCAATGCGCAATGAAACTTCCAGTATTTATTTCTAGTTAGAAATTTGTCTGAGTCAGATTTTTAGAAAGGATATTATAGTTCTTGCGGACAGATGAATACCGTGCTTTTAAATTTGATCAAATATCACTCAGTTCTTCATAAAAGAAGACCATATTGAAATAAAAATAACTGAAACAAATCAAGCTTGGCGTTTTGATATTATTCAACATACGAATTACGTATAGAGAGGCTTGGTTTACAAATGCCGTACTAAACACCAATTCACTTATTATATCTAATAAGAAAAAGTAATGTAATGAAAATGAAACCACTAACAATATGGGCTAAAGTTCACGCTCTTTTTTCAAATATAGCGGCCAATATTTGCAATGGCGAATGAGAAAGGGTTGTAATTGAAATAACGTTTCATGTCATCTTTTTTATTTACTGGTTACATAGAGAAATAAGTAATTTTAGATAACCAAGATATCCTTTCAAAAACATTTTTTAATCACCAAATAATTATTACAAGAACTCCGTTATTCACCGCCCTACACATTTTCACTTCATTACCACAGATTATGAAGCTAATGAGCCACGAGAATCGTTATTAAATTTTCAATATTAATAAAGGCAACATACGCTAAGAGGGCGCGTAATAAAATTTTAATTGACACGTATAAGGTTTTCGAACTAAATTACAAAGGAGGCGAGCCCAGTTCACCTCCACAAACATTAGCGGGTGGGGGTAGACGACAAAATTTTTGTTTTTCTCCCGCGGCCGAGACGAAGCTCGTGGTTTTCCCGCGTTAGAAAGAGACAAAGGCAGGTGCACACATTGCTTTTGTTAAAGAGCAAAAATAATAGAGAGAACGGTCGTTTATCTCTTTTTATGGCGACGGTGCTATCTCGTCGGTATTATGGAGGACAATTTTGGCGCGAAAGAAAGTGCTTATTACTCCTTATTCTTGGAGCGGTTTGGCAAATTTTCCGCTTTTTTAAGCGACTTGGCTCGCTTGCAGTTCCTTCGTTTCAGCTCCGCTTTATATTGGATGAGTTTGAAGAAGTTTTGGAATTGTCGAGAACAGTTTTGTGAAAAGAATCTTGGGAATTTGTTTTAGTGACCTCAAAAGGTACCATTTGCATAATAGAAGTAAAAAATTAAACTTAACGTGATTTAAGATATAGATTACTGTTATAAAACATGTTTTATCATCACCATTGATTCCAAGAAATCTAATATAAAAAGCATTTTTTTTGGCTAATCAATCAATTTAGTCGCGGAGATGTTATTTATTTTGGACTGAAAAGAGATAAAAAATATTCGGTCTATTGAAATTTCACATTTTGTCAGAACAGTCTCTTAACACCCGTATTTAAATTTAAAGATTTAAAAGTCGTGAACATGTAGACATATGGAAAATATATAACAACCAATGACAGGCTTATATGTCAAAAATAATTCCGATGTGGGAAACGTCATCTTTGGCCAATAATATATGTTTAGAAAGAGACAAAGCATAGTTTGCGGATACGAATCTGGTTCAGACGTTTTGAATTTGGGGGTAACTAGTTTGTTTTAAACATTATCATAAGGTTTCTTCAATTTCTTAATTTACACAAGTCGTTTAAATTGTTCGCATCCTTTGTTTTCCACTTATTGAATTTGTTTAAACTTGTAAGAAAGGAAAACCTACATAATCCTGCAAGAATCGTGGATATGCACAGTTTTGCAATAAAATATCCCGTTTTTATTAAAATACCTTAAAGTTAATCAGAATACCTTCTCACTAAACGCAATAAAACAAAATCCTGTCGTATCAATCAGCGAGGCACATCGCGGTAACGTAAACGCGAGCTTGTGGCGTTTTCTTATAAATTATATTTGATTGGATCGATTCTTCGCACCCCACCGATGCATGGATTAAATCAGCTAACCAAAGGTTTGATATAAAAGTGATGAAAATTTTATTGCGATAGCTAGCTAGAAATATTAAATTCTTTTCATGAGCTTGCGTGCTGTGAATTTTATCACTGTATACTCGTAGGATTTATTATCTTAATTGAAAAGATATTATTTATGGACTCGATTTGATTAGTTGTTAAACAAAAACTGAATGTTACACTATATTATATGAGTAGATGTCAAAAAACAGTTTAGACGATAAAACAAATTGTACGTCATCCCTCGGGAATTCCTCATTTTCGGGGATTCATTATCGTATCATTGAGCTTCTAAATGTACATGTTTATATTCGTTTAGGTCCAGCCGATCACGCGTGATGGCGTGACCGAAGGAAATAGGGATACATTTTTAAATATTAAGATTATTAAGCTATAGATAGATAGCTACAAAGATCGACATCTTAGATAGGTATTTAAGATAAAATATTTAAATCCCTGGTTATTTTCGTAAACAAACGCATCCCACCTCGAGACGCGTTTGATTTTGTCCAAATTAAATTGTCGCGGGGGTCCGCCCCCGCCCGTCAATAATGCGATAAAAAACTCTTTCCATCGCGCCGTTTTATATAATATCCAATTCGATTGTTATGCTACAATAACCTATACAGCGCGCCTTCCTTGGAGCCGGGCCGGATTGGAAATATTTTACGTATGAATGAAGCCGTCTGTAGCTTTATGCTGTCCGTTGTGCACAGAAAATACTTAAGTCGTTTGTTACGAAGAGGAGAGGAAAGATAAAAGATGCTCCGAATAATAAGACTATAACTCATTTAAGACAAAAAAACAACTTTTTACGTAAATCAAATTAAAAATAAAATTTAAAAAGACATTTAACCAGGTTTTTAATTTAGTTTAAAACGTAATTGAAATTGAAAGTTACACATAATATACCACTAGTAGGCATTATATGTTGCCTTTTTAAGTATAGTTTACATATATTATATAATATATTACAGTTAACTTAATCTCTAATTCATATTATAAACTAAAAATTGATTGTTTGTTTATTTGCATTATTGCATTGATCCGAAACTACTGCACCGATTTGAAAAAATATTTGATTGTTGGGAATAGTGTAAATACTACCCTTGTGTGACACAGGATATGTATAAAAAAAATATGCAGGAATCCTTACTAAAACTGCAATAAGTAACTCAAGGTTTAAACCTATTATAGTTTAATAGTTTTTTTTTTAAACTATTAAACTATAATAGGTTTAAAAAAAAACTATTAATCTGTGTAATGCCGGAGCCTCTAGTATCAAATAAAGCTAAGCCAAAAGTATGACAAATTGGCGAAGAAGCGAAAAATTTTGATACTAAACTAATAGGCCTCTCCCTATTTGTAGAAGAGTATTTTATTTTATTTATACATTAAGTTTATGTGTACCTCCCTCTTGGATCACGATCTATTTATTGCTGATAACATTACATTGAAAGCCATTTATTACTTTTAAAGATATCAACAAAAATAGCGACTGCAATTTCATTTTGTACTATATGTAGTATTATTTAGGTATGCCTAAAGATTAATATTTAATAAAATCAATCGATTACCCAATTTCTAATTCAAATAACACTGCGGTGTTATCGCTATAAAAATCAACGCACAATTTACCTAAACATAATTGTACAACTCGTGAATAGGTACACAAGCGCCAACAGAATCAACGCTAATGGTATTAAAAAGTTGATTATCTAACAAATTGGTAGCAAACATCTTGGCTTGATGACACTCGAGCAAGTCAACAGCACGGGCCAAGAAACAAAATTAACGGCGGTTTTGTGGATAAATAGTTGAGGGGACAGAGATGCTATCAGCCGAGGTAAATTGCTGGCGTACTTTTTAATTTCAATCTGCCTCCGTGTTGTCGTTGCTATAGCGTTATGGTAGATTAAAAAAACACACCAGTTTAATAATAGCGCATCTTTTCATCATCGTTTTTGTGGCGGAGGTTAAAACAGCTAGTCGTGGATTCAAATCCTGCGGAGAACACTTTCATTTTGTGATCTTTTCCCAGTTTGGTTAGAGCATTGCCTGATTATTGATGAGATGAAGATGATGATTGTCCGAAAATAATGATTTCGTGCTTGGAGAAGCAGGTTAAGCCGTTGATCTTGGCTATGGGCTAAATAGGGCTAATTCTCCTTGTAAGGGTTGCGGAGTTCAGATAAATAATATCGGAATAATATCAAGGCTCATCAAAGGGAGTTCTACTTTTAATCTCATCATGACTTCACATCAAGTGAGATAGAAGCTAATCGTTGGTCAGTCCTACATAAAAATGAACTTCACATTGATCTGCTCAAGCTTACCTATCAAAAATAATAACATGGTTTAATGTGGTCTACACAGCAATAACTTAGAAACTGATACTGTAACTAATCAACTGAATTTCTTACCTGGTCTTCTCAGTAGATATGGGATCCGAACCGGCAGTAGAATCACGTTGTATTGTATTCAATGGCGATTCAAAGTGTTATATATAATATATAACCTACTTGAATAAAGAAATATTTGACATGATTTTGATTCACAACTGGATACATAGAAGTAACTACGAGAAGGAAGAAGTTTATTAATTTTAAAATGTGCCTCTTTTTTATAAGACTAACAAGGATCATCCCATTTGATAATTAACTATTATTGCACTTCATGTTTAAGAGCTCAAATGGATTACCGTATATTGAGATCATAATAAAACAAAATATTTAATAATGAAAGACGAACTTGGCAGTCATTTTTGTTTGTGTGTTTTTTTTAATTATAAAAAGGCTCACGAATGCTGGTAGGTGTGACCTAAGATGATACACTTTACCATAGAAAGAGTAAGTTTCTAAATTGTCTTGGGCGTGTTGGAATGAACTTCACCCTCAGTTTTAGTCCGTTGTCTTGTACTTATAATACAAGGGTAAACATCAGTTGGATATCAGTTAATTGGTGTAATTGTTTGACGTATTTTTTCCTTCATTTATTTGGGCAGTCGTCGAAATTAAAGGTGGTTTGAGAAAACATTAGCAACTTTTTTATCTTAAAAAATATTTGCATGAAAGCGGTATTGTAGAAAGGCCCTCACCGAGTATTGAATACTAAAAATAATGGTAATGTAGGTGGAATTTAAAAGGCTTGTATATGCCCATGGACAACACAGGTATTATTAAGTGATTTAAGATATATTTTACAATATTGTCTGATAAAAAAAAACAGAAATTAACTATGAGAAATTCCAACCCTACACGGTCAGCAGTTTTATTTTGTATATAGTGTACCTCTAAACCTTGCCACATTAAGTTAACCGTTTAACTGATGTATTATTTAATTTAGAGGCAAATGTGACAAGGCACAGAGGTGTTTAAATAAAAATTGTTTATACTAATGATGTTGACTACAATTTAAAATGTGAAAGTAATACTAAACGGTATAAAAAACCCGACAGAACCCTCATCCCCTGACTCCGCTCGCCCCACTTGCAGCGCTAACAAAGCGTATAATTTTCCCGCTGTCTGTTTGTCTAACCGCCGATCCGAGATTAAGCGCGATAAATAAATACTTAACGCTTTAATCCATTTGTGGCGACGATCTAATTCTCCGATATAAGAAATGTGAAGAAAGGAGCCACAATGGCTGCCCACTCGAATACACGGCGCGAACAAACTTGATACTTTATGTTAAATTATATTTCCACGCAAATTGGTAAATATAATGCTGTAAATATGTTACTTTTTAGATGTAAGTAGGCATATGTATAGGAGTGTAGTAATTTTGAAGTAACTGTCATATGCTACGCATGTATGCATGCCGCGTCATATTTTAATGTCATTGCAATACAGACTGCCAATCACACATAGGCAGGTAAGTGGCATGCAGCGCCACAGTTGTGGCGCACTGAGCTGAGCTTTGAACAACCACAAAGCCTAAGGCCCTTATCTAAGGGCTTTGTGGTTGTACAAAGCTATTTAGATCTTTCAAGCAAAAACGTACTGATACTTTGGTATTTCCTTTCATTTTGAAGATTTATATTAATTACATACTTGAGTATGAAGAATTATCGTTTTATAAAAAAAAATGATTTATTAACTTTATCTTATTGAAATGATATTTTTTCCTGGATATAGTCGTCGGAGTTGACGTTTTTGTCAAAAGTCAAATTTTGTCTTATAAATGGATTAACGTGGTTTCCATCAGATTCTAGCATGGGTTTTCCCATAATACCAGCGGTGAAAAAAACAATGCCAAATCAGCATTTGAAAACGTGGAACCCAATTGACCTTACAATGTTCGGTCAACTGTACGCAAGGTAAACATTTCATTATGGGTAATATTTGCAGTTTGTATTAGTTCATATGCCTACGACATGAGGACTTTGAACTGCCTTTGTCCAAAGTAATTTGTCTATACAATAAGTTGATTGTCTTGTACTTATGTATTTTTATGGTCATTAAATTTATAATATATGACTTTCTTCTTTTGTAATTATAGGTTCCGAACCGGATGTAGCTTCATTTGCATTGTATATGTAGAGACGATTCATAAGTATTACCGAAGTAATCTACATGAATAAAAAATATTGACTTTGACTTTTCCAACGTAGATCAAAACCCTTTACTGATCAAGACTGGTCTGTCCGCGTGCACTTGTCATTGTGCTCGGCACAAAGCGACTTGTAATTAATTCGGATCATCGAGAGCGCGCTGTATCAACTCTCGCGGGAAATGAAACGTGCCGCGTTGTTCCTCGCCTTTGCTTTATGCCGGGGAACAAATGAGTGGCGCCACCGTTTATTTTAGCAATAAAGCGTCTAGGAACGAACATTGGTGATGTTCTGTAATGAAAAGTTCTGAGACTATGTATAATCCCTTTGACGGCAATACCTAAGGACCAATGACAAGGTGATGTTGAAATTACATTGATAAAGCGTGTCAAAAATCATTATCACATAGCATTTGAACCGAAACTTTACGCTTACCTGTGTTATACATTCTTTTCGTGACATCCTGGAATGCTTTTAACTATATTTTTAACCGCATTTTAAAAAAATAGGTTTCTTCGCCGATAACTTCGTTTTTTATGAACCGATTATGATGTTTTTTGGTGGAAGGGTGGTCATGATACAAAGACCAAGAAGACATCTCAGAGAAAGCGAGTAAACGTTCTTTTTTGCAAAAAAATATTGATTTCTGGAAAATCTCTACGGATTCGAAAAAAAAATGTAAATTGGAAGTTTGAACGAGATATTACGGGATCAAAAGTTTCCCATATTTTCACCAAGCATCATTAGCTATTCATTCAATCATGATCATCTATATTTTCATCAAATTTTAACCAAATCTACATTTTATTTTTACGGAATGAGCAATAGGTAAACATACACCCATACATTCTTACAAACTTTCGCGGTAAGAATATGAATAGAAAAGTTTATTTTGTGTCATGCCAAATCAACCTTACATTGACAATTTTTAATCTAAACATCATCAGTTTCCATTTCTAAAACAAACGCGTCCAAATCTGCATTCCTAATTCAATATCAGCATCGAGGTATTAAAGCTAACGCCCGAAATAGTATTTCGCAGAATCCGCCTCGCAACCAACGAAATTAAACGCTGCACTCGCAAAGAAAACGCAATCACTGCACGTACCCGATGCAAATCTCAGTTTCCGAGCCCGTGCCCGCCATTCCTTACGCTAATAAAACGCGCGGCAAACGGCGACGCTGTTTCGCTGATGAGAGCCAAATGACGTTATGACAGAGCACGCCGCCATTTAACGCCTATTTGGTTCCAATTTCAAATCTGACGCGCTCCCTTGCGGTTCCGGGCAGCGGGAACGACCCGTAAATAATAGCGTTTTGTTTTTTAAATAATACTTGGCGTTGATGTGTGCGTTGTCGATGATTCGTTGATGTTAATGATTTTAATTTACTTACAGTAATTTGAATTTTTTGTATCAGTTCTGCCAACATTATTATGTTACAACATTTATACACAAATATAGATTATAATAATATAGCTGCAATGTAACAACAATGACAGCCAAACACAACATGTCAATATACAAATAAGTACAAAACTTATGTTCGCTCTAACAATTAACTTTTTAAATTTAGAACGTAGTAGTAATTTTGTTTCAATCAAGATGGTTTTAGTATGGTATGTGGGATTCAAAATTAAATTACCATAATGATAGGTAGGTACTACTAACAGCTATCCACAATTAGCTATGAAGCCACAAAGGAGTACAGATTTTTATAATGAATAAATAGCAGAAGTGTCAGAAATCACGATTGGTATGTTCAACACAAAATCTATTCATATCATTTAGATTGGTTTATTTTAGCTATTTTCACAGCGTTATGTCATATGGTCTGCTGTTATAAGGATCTGCGGCCGATATTCAAACTATCTTTGTATTACAAAAGAGGGCCATCCGAGCCATTTACAAGCTAGGACCGCGTGACTCGCTGAAAGAATTATTTAAGGAAATTAACATCTTAACAGTCGCATCTCAATACATTCTCGACTGTTTAATGCATGTATACAAAAACTTGCATACTTTTCCAAAAAAATCAGACAATCATAGCATTAACACCAGAAATAAAAACAAGCTTGCTGTTCCTAAGCGTAGACTACATAAAATAGGTAATTCATTTGTTGCTTTAAGTATAAAAATGTTTAATAAACTCCCTCAAGTTATTGTTGAGTTACCTTTAGACATTTGTCAAACGTTGTCTTTTGAAAAAAGGCTACTACAATGTAGAAGAGTATTTGAATGACAAGAACGTGTGGATCACGACCTAGCCTGCTCACCTGTACTTGCGTGTTTTGTATTATTTTAAAAATATAGTATGACACATTTTCTCAATCAATGTCAGTATTGGGCCTGTTGACGCATGTAAGTCCTACACAGTTAATTTAATTTAACTTACAAATACTTTTGTTTTATTTTTATTTTATTTTTTTTTCAATAATTTATTTTTAATTTTTATTTTACAATTGACAAACTAACTGTGTGTCTTAGTGCAAAATTAGTAATAAGTGTAGCTTTCATTTGTAAAAAAAACTACTAAGTTTCTTGCCGGTATCTTCTCTTTAGTTATAGGTTCCGAACCGGAGGTAGCTTCATTTGCTTTATATAAAGACTATTCATAAGTATTACTAATGTAATCTATGTGAATAAAAAAGATTGACTTTGACTTTGACTTTGAGTTAGCTCTGTACTTTCTGTAGCTACACTGTATCATAATTATTGAAGGTAACGTTTAACAACAACATGCTGGGCGCCAACTCACTGTTGACGTACAATGCTTAGTGAAAAAACAAATGCAATTATATGCTGAGGTATTCAATCACTTATTAATATATTAAACGATAAGTTACTTACTTGTTGTCCCTTACAATACCAATACCACCTAGCTCTAATTTTTTTGAGAAACAGATTTACTGCTTTAATTTTATGAATAATTGTACTTTATTGTCAATTTCGACACTGGTAATTAATTAGGTTGTGATATTTAAACGTCAACCGGTCGAAGCATATATGGTATTACTAGCTTTTGCAGCACGCGCTTCGCGCGAGTCTGCTAAAAGCTAGGCCTGCGGCGCTGGCCGCTCCCGGGCTTCGCCCTCCCGCGGCGCTCGGCCTTCGGCCTCGCATACGCAGCTCGGCCTGCGGCCTCGCGGGTGTGACACGGGGGTGTTGAACCGTCCGCAATGGGGGCCTAGTGCTTTTTTTGTACGGCGCTAGAGTTTTGCAACTGTGGCCTAAGGAGCCATCCCGCTCCGGGCTCCGCCCTGCGCGGCGCAGCTCGGCCTGCGGCCTCGCGCCTTGGGTGACTTGTGTTGCACTTAAATAAAATGGCCAAAGTGTTCGACGGAAGCCGCTTCGAGCTTCGCTCTACGCGGGCGCTCGGCCTACGGCCTCGCATTCGAAGCTCGGCCTTCGGCCTCGCGAAAGTTACACAGAACATGGCCGCTTCGGGCTTCGCCCTACGCGGCGCTCGACCTATGGTCTCACATCGCAGCTCGGCCTACGGCCTCGCGTGGGTTACTTGATCATTTGTCTCGTCTATATCGGTCGAAAGTGTTTGATGGCAGCCGCTCCGAGCTTCGCTCTACGCGGGCGCTCGGCCTTTGGCCTCGCATTCGAAGCTCGGCCTTCGGCCTCGCGAAAGTTACACAGAATATAGCCGCTTCGGGCTTCGCCCTACGCGGCGCTCGACCTGTGGTCTCGCAACGCAGCTCGGCCTCCGGCCTCGCAAAGTTACCATTTCCAAGTATTAACAGCATTACATTAATATGAATCAATTTCCCCATACATTTTCTTACTAAGGTCAATTTTAGTACAAAATGTATGGGGAACCAAGTACTCCATAGAAATATGATTTTCCAATTTTTTCTAAAATTTCGTACTTACTCGCTTTTTTTTGGGTCAATCGACCACGGATGGACATTTTTGACAGGACCTCATACTTATTTTTTTTAAATTCGAGCATTTTCTGTCGGGTCCAAAATCTCGGAAATTACCCCAAAAATCGGGTAAATTTTTGAACCATTATTGGGGCATCATAAAAACCTCCAATAAAGCTCCGAGCATATTTTCCCTACGACCCCTCCTTCTACCCCGAAATTTAGGGAATACATTTTGAATTCTGCAGATTTTTTAAAATGGCCGCCAGCGCATCCGCCATTTTGTTTATCGAAAAGTCTATAATATAACATCTCATCTAGGTTATATACTGCATCAAACCTCATTTTTACATTTTTCAAATATTATATCCTGCGGCCTACAGGACTTCTGGAAGGTGACCATGATTTTTGCACATTTGTCCCAACAGCTCCCGGTGTTGCCAAGTCACAGAGATAAAAATAGTCAAATGTCATTTCAATGGGGATGTTTCATAGGCACATGGGAATGGTTTGCGCGAAATGTCATTATTTCTATTTTCGACTTTCGCCGGGACCTGAGTCAAAAACTACCAAAAATAGTAGAATTTTTATTTCACCTGGCAACACACAATGACAAAATACATAACCGCCTAGTACATTGCGACTCGCTCAGATGTCGCTATATACATGAAAATTAGGATTTAACGTTTTCAAAAACACAAAAGTTTTACAAAATGGCCGCCAGCGCGTCGGCCATCTTGTTTAACAAACAGTCTATAGTTTTCCTGTAATCTAGGCTATATTTGTCATCGAACCTCATTTTCATTTTTTTTCTCGCTCTCACCCAATCGCCATATTATTTTTTGGAAAATGACCAAGTCACAAAATATATATTTCGCTCTGGCACCCAGTGTGGCCAGGTGATTGGGCTAAAATTAGTAAAATATCATTCGGCCATAAGCTTGCCATAATAACGTGGTGGACATTTAGACCAAATGTCAAAAAAATTTTTTTTCGTTTTTTGGGCAAAAGTCAAAAACTACCAAAAATGGTAGAAATTTTATTTCACCTAGCAACACATATAAACTAAACATGCAACCGCTTCATACATTGCGACTCGCTCAAATGTTGTCATGTGCCTGAAAAACGGTTTTGAAAATCGTGAAAAATTCAAAATGGCCGAAAGGGGGTCGGCCATCTTGGATTTTGGATTGGCCGTATTTTTCCCGTATTCCAGGTTATATAACGCACCGAACCTAATTTTTATTTTTTTTCTCGCTCCCACCCAGTCTTCAAAAGAACTTTTGGAAAAAACCATGTCGAAAAAATGATTTTCCCCGCCATTTCCAGGGTTGCCAGGATTTTTCTGAAAAACTACTTTTTTGTCACTTCGGACCTCCATAGCCACCCCACTGCATATTTTTTTTTTTTCTACAAGGGTAATTTTTTTTTCTACTATTTTGGGTCATGAGGAAAAAACTACCATGAATTTGGTAGATTTTTTTTCTTTAATCAATAGACAGATAACTAACCTACCACTGCTCTATACAAACCGATTCGACCCGGTGTTGCCATCCCCCTCAAAATCGACTTTGAAAATGACAAAATTTTTGGTCCCTACAAAACTGCCGCCAGCGGCGTCTCTATGGCCAAACTCTATAATCTATGGATGAGGTTGTCAATTTGACTATACTGCCGGCAGAGTTCAAAAAAAAAATTTCAAATATCTGTGGAAACCTCTCCACCACGAGCCCGCAAAAACACCTCTAAACCGAATTTTCGATCCAAGATGGCGGCGCGGACATCTTGTTTTTTTGACATTTTACTTTTTCAGTCTACTTCACTTCAACACTATTCTCTAAAAAAGTAAAAACCGCTTGGCCACTCCATAGACAAGAAAAAAGTTGATTTCCCAAAATCAGCCGCCATCTTGGATTTTGGAAAAAAAAAATGGAAAAACCTGCTTTGATTGAAAAATAACTCACCCCCTTAGAACATTCCAAAGAGGTAGAAAAACGGGAACACCCCCAAAAAAACCCCCGATGAGTGAGTCAGTGAGTGAGTGGTAATTTAGCTTTATATAATATAGATAGATAGACTAGCTTTTGCAGCACGCGCTTCGCGCGAGTCTGCTAAAAGCTAGGCCTGCGGCGCTGGCCGCTCCCGGGCTTCGCCCTCCCGCGGCGCTCGGCCTTCGGCCTCGCATACGCAGCTCGGCCTGCGGCCTCGCGGGTGTGACACGGGGGTGTTGAACCGTCCGCAATGGGGGCCTAGTGCTTTTTTTGTACGGCGCAAGAGTTATTCAACTGTGGCCTAAGGAGCCGTTCCGCTCCGGGCTCCGCCCTGCGCGGCGCAGCTCGGCCTACGGCCTCGCGCCTAGGGTGACTTGAGTTGCACTTTAATAAAATGGCTAAGTGTTTGACGAAAGCCGCTTCGAGCTTCGCTCTTCGCGGGCGCTCGGCCCACGGCCGCGCATTCGAAGCTCGGCCTTCGGCCTCGCGAAAGTTACACAGAATATAGCCGCTTCGGGCTTCGCCCTACGCGGCGCTCGACCTATGGTCTCGCATCGCAGCTCGGCCTACGGCCTCGCGTGGGTTACTTGGTCATTTGTCTCGTCTATATCGGTCCAAAGTGGTCGATGGCAGCCGCTTCGAGCTTCGCTCTACGCGGGCGCTCAGCCTTCGGCCTCGCATTCGAAGCTCGGCCTTTGGCCTCGCGAAAGTTACACAGAATATGGCCGCTTCGGGCTTCGCCCTACGCGGCGCTCGACCTATGGTCTCCCATCGCAGCTCGGCCTACGGCCTCGCGTGGCTTACTCGATCAATGGTCTCGTCTATATCGGCCCAAGGTGTTCGATGGCAGCCGCTTCGAGCTTCGCTCTACGCGGGCGCTCGGCCTTTGGCCTCGCGTTCGAAGCTCGGCCTTCGGCCTCGCGAAAGTTACACAGAATATAGCCGCTTCGGGCTTCGCCCTGCGCGGCGCTCGACCTATGGTCTCGCAACGCAGCTCGGCCTCCGGCCTCGCAATATTACCGTTTCCAAGTTTTAAGAGCACTCAATACGGTACTATATTACTATGCAACAATTTCCCCATACATTTTCTTACTAAGGTCAATTTCAGTACAAAATGTATGGGGAACCAAGTACTCCATATAAATTTGATTTTCCAATTTTTCCTAAAATTTCGTACTTACTCGCTTTTTTTTTGAGTCAATCGACCACGGATGGACATTTTGGACAGGACCTCATACTTATTTTTTTTAAATTCGAGCATTTTCTGTCGGGCCCAAAATCTCCGAATTTACCCCGAAAATTGGGTAAATTTTTGAACCATCATAGGGGCATCATAAAAACCTCCAATAAAGCCCCGAGCATATTTTCCCTACGACCCTTTCTTCTACCCCGAAAGTTAATGAATACATTTCGAATTCTGCAGATTTTTACATCATGGCCGCCAGCGCATCCGCCATTTTGTTTATCGAAAAGTCTTTTATATAACATCTCATCTAGGTTATATACTGCATCAAACCTCATTTTTACATTTTTCAAATTTTATATCCTGCGGCCTACAGGACTTCGGGAAGGTGACCATGTTTTTTGCACATTTGTCCCAACAGCTCCCGGTGTTGCCAGGTCACAGAGATAAAAATAGTCAAATGTCATTTCAATGGGGATGTTTCATAGGCACATGGGAATGGTTTGCGCGAAATGTCATTATTTCTATTTTCGGCTTTCGCCGGGACCTGAGTCAAAAACTACCAAAAATAGTAGAATTTTTATTTCACCTGGCAACACACACAACCAAACCTCATAATCCCTTAGTACATTGCGACTCGCTCAGATGTGACCATATACATGAAAATTAGGATTTAACGTTTTCAAAAATGCAACAATTTTACAAAATGGCCGCCAGCGGGTCAGCCATCTTGTATTTTTGAACGTTCGTATTTTTCCTATATTTTGGACTATATTTGGCATCGAACCTCATTTTCATTTTTTTTCTCGCTCTCACCCGATCGCCATATTATTTTTTGGAAAATGACCAAGTCACAAAATATATATTTCGCTCTGGCCCCCAGTGTGGCCAGGTGATTGAGCTAAAATTAGTAAAATATCATTCGGCCATAAGGTTGCCATAACAACGTGGTAGACATTTAGACCAAATGTCAAAAAATTTTTTTTTCGTTTTTTGGGCAAAAGTCAAAAACTACCAAAAATGGTAGAAATTTTATTTCACCTAGCAACACATATGAACCAAACATGCAACCGCTCCATACATTGCGACTCGCTAAAATGTTGCCATGTACCCGAAAAACGGTTTTGAAAATCGTGAAAAATTCAAAATGGCCGAAAGGGGGTCCGCCATCTTGTAAATCGAAAAGTCTATAGTTTTCCCATATTCTACGTTATATACCGCACTGAACCTTATTTTTATTTTTTTTCTCACTCCCACCCAGTCTTCAAAAGAACTTTTGGAAAAAACCATGTCGAAAAAATGTTTTTCCCCGCCATTTTCAGGGTTGCCAGGATTTTTCCGAAAAAATACCTTTTTGTAACTTCGGACCTCCATGGCCACCCCACAGCGTATTTATTTTTTTTCTACAAGGTTATTTTTTTTTCCTACCATTTGGGGCCATGGGGTAAAAACTACCATGAATTTGGTAGAATTTATTTCTCAAAACAATAAACGAATAACTAACCTACCATCGCCCTATACAAATCGATTCGACATGGTGTTGCCATCCCCCTCAAAATCGACTTTGAAAATGGCAAAATTTTTGGTCCCTACAAAACTGCCGCCAGCGCCGTCTCTATGGCCAAACTCTATAATTTATGACCAACATTAAAAAGAAGGCTATACTGCCGGCAGAGTTCAAGAAAAAAATTTCAATTATCTGTGGAAACCTCTCCACCACAATCCCGCAAAAACAGCTCTAAATCAAATTTTCGATCCAAGATGGCGGCGCGGACATCTTGTTTTTTTGACATTTTACTTTTTCAGTCTACTTCACTTCAACACTATTCTCTAAAAAAGTAAAAACCGCCTGGGCACTCTATACATTTTTTTTATTTTAATCCAGCAAAAAGGGCCGCCATCTTGGATTTTTGGAAAAAAAAATAGAAAAACCTGCTTTGATTAAAAAATAACCCACCCCGTTGGAACACCCCAGAGATGTATATCAACTCCTTCACCCCCAAAAAAACCCCCGATGAGTCAGTGAGTGAGTCAGTGGTAATTTAGCTTTATATAATATAGATTACGAGTATCATTGCAAATTGCGGATAATGTCAATTAAAATATCATTTGAAAAAGCAGAATTTTCCACCCTCAATACTTTACGATTTTTCTCTTTGACCCGTTCCGATGGCTCACTCGGCAAAGGTCTCCATACCTTCATTCACAAATGCGGATATTTAATTAAAAAATCCAGCGCTCTCATCAAAGTCGCATAAACCGCTCACAAACTTGTACCTATCCGAACGAAATTTGGATGGAACGGGTTGAAAGCAGGCCGAATAGGAAAAATACCGTTGGCACTGAGGAAAAAAAAATGAAATGAATCAATATGTGCGATCTAAAGCACGTCAGACTACAATTTGGAGTTTGCACCGCCCTTATGTCCAGCGAATAAGAGCTAATATTGAAGTGCAAGTGCTTACCTTGACGAGTTGTTGACCGTACGAGGGTAAGCCGAAACGGACAAGATAGCTTTTCGGTAGTCGCAGTACATTGTGGAATAGTTCCGTACTGTGGTTTTCGTTTGTTACATTTTTTACAACAGATGTTAACGAAAGTTGTGAAGGTTTAAACTGCTTTTGTTATTCTGTATATGCTCGTACAATTAAATACAGATTTAATTCTAGTGGCGATGTCATTGTTAATCTGAAATTATGCGAAGAAAGCGGCTCTTTTCTTATTTACTCTAATATTATTAAGATTAAATAAAAATTAATATATGTTCAAAAAATAAAAAGGAGTTTGTAATACTATCATTCAAATGTTGATTTAACTATGTTGTAAAGTCCGATCTATTTTGCCAGGCAATCTTGGATTTAGACACATGACACTTATTAATATTCTATATGTAACAACTGATTCTTTAAATCAGTGAAATTCTACTAATATTTATAGACGCTAAGTTAAGTTATTTGTATGGATGTTTATCACTCTTTCACGCAAGAACTTGAAATGTATTTGATGATATTTAACACCTAAATAGATTAGATACTACATAAATATATCATATTTTTTATATTTTTTTATATCGATAGTCTATTGTTAAAATATTGATTTATGGTCCATATTCATATTTATTTATTGCACTCCATAAGTAAGTAATGATGTTACATGTAGTTTCTTAAAAACCAAAAGCACAAGTTATGCACACTGGTGGGCACGGTAAAGATAAGAGAGGGGAGGATTTTTTTTATGTTACCTAGTTCTAAGTTCGATTTCCGAGTCGAGATAAATATGTTACTGATTTTTCGAACATAAACCGGGTTTGTGATCTTCAATCCGCATTTGATGAAATAGGTAGTACTTACCCATTATTCTAATGACAACTTGATAATCTTAATTTAAATTAATGTTTCATGTAAGTTGCCAGTGACACTTATGCATCGTCAAATTGAAACAAACTAAAATGGAAGCTACTACCAGCTCGGAGACGAATAATACCTACCTCTCTAGCTATTCTGTTCACGTAAAAATATTATGTATTATGCATGTTAAATATGTAATAGTAAGAAAAGAGTTATGATAAAAATACGCTTACTAAAATTTTAATACATTTTATGGTTGAACATTTTTTGCACATAGATAGTGATCCAAACAAAACACTATCAGTTCATTGCTAGTCAGAAAAATACAAAGTCACAAGGAAAATCCATGATTTCGCTTCAAAGAAACAGACAGCGGTCCTTGATCGGCAAATCCTCTCATCACAGATTCGCCAATCTTTACCACTTTTCCCCATTCATACCGCTCTCCGATATTAACTTGTTTACACAAACAGTGGCGCATCGCAAAGCCGGACTATCTTTTCTTCACAAACCGCTTCGCAGCCATAAGCCGGGAAGCCTTTATTCGATGTATTATTCAGATTGAGAGATACGCCTTTTCGAGTGCAAAGCGGCGTGAACTGGTCACTTTGTGTGCTGCCGTTGCGTGCGCGGGCTGGCTCAATAACGACTGGATGAGACTTTTTAATTATATTTTAGTGTGGGCGCACCATGAATTGCGATTTCATAGAATTAGGATTATAATTATTATTTAAAAGTAATTTATACTGGAAATCATTTAAAGTAACATTTTATATGATTAATTATATAATGATAAGGACATGATATTTTGTAACCATAATTAATAAATCTTATTCATATACTACTACTAACTAGTAAAAAAAATATAATAATTGATCTATTATTTTTAATATTTGTCCACTGGAAATTATCGAGAACTACTACTGGTTAATTACTGCTGCTACCAGCTTGTTTTTATTGTATGACAAAAAACTTCAGGAACCCCACGTTGGGCGCCAGTTTGATGTTGTTAAGATTGTTTTGTATTTCAGTAAAATTATAAGTTATATATACTAGAGAATAGACGTTGAACTCTGCTTTTTTCACGATACTTATAATATGTTGGTGTTTTAAGAACCTTGTTCTCACTGATATATATATGAGACTGTGTAAGGATTCTAAACATTGATTTACAATAATTTTGATACTGCTACTGTAACATAAATCTTAGTACTGCTTTTGTTTTTCTTTTATTTAGCGCTAATGTCATGAAATACTTTTTCGAATTAATTTTTTTTTTGTGTTGAATAGTCATAGGAAAATGTGGGAGAACGGGGATAATACGCGTAGCGGGCCGCTAATTACACTACAAACTTAGAGCCTGTGGCACTTTGGTCCTTTTTAATGACCCGGCCCCTAGAGCGATGATAGCCCGACTCCACGGCTGGCGCTTACATAAAGGTCTGAGTATAAACTGAACCATACGGCATCCAGTTAACGCTTCTACATCCGCGAAAATCAAAGGGATACACTTGTACGCTCATCCGATTAGGTCCTCGCGGCGGTCTGCGTTTTTGTCGCGCGTCGCGTTTACCGCGGCTTGCGGTACATCTGTCGGCGCGGCTTAGCCCGGCTTTTGGAGCGATCCATTGTCGAGCCGTTTGTGAAAATTAAAATGCGAGATGAAAATGATCGTGAACTTGACCGCCATAAAGATAAAGTACGAAAAATAACGATTACACAGCGTCTTTATTAAAAATCAACATTCGCATCAGGAAATATACCAGCATAGAACAACTGATTTTCATTATTCATCCAAAATCGAATTTACAAAGCCTTAGCCACTGATTAAACTTTTTAGTAATCCCTAGTTGTTCTAAGTAAAAGATGTATGAATTAACATATACAACAGGGGTAGGTATATTTATTATGACTATTTGTCAGAAGAACGTGTGACAGAAACTGTTGGTGGTTATTGGTACTAAACCGGTGAAATGATCACTTTGTGTTTTGTGAATAGTTAAGACCGATGTATATAATAATGATAACTATAATATGCGTTCTCATACTCATACTTACTGATGGTGATAGTTCACCATCAGTGACACTGTTTGAGTAAAACTTAAACTAAGCATTTTTAACATTTAATTATTTCACACAGCATATGACCCCGCGCGGCCCAACCTATTGGTTTTTATTCCACGCTTGCAACGTACATTTTTCATAAAACAAAAACAACCGAACGGCCGATGTTTTCGGTACACAAAACCGAACAAACGCTGTATGGCATGAAACATTGTCTATGGTCGTATTTTCTTTATTCGCCGCGATCGCCCGCCCGATACACGAATATCCGCTGTGGCCGGAAACGCTAGAATATCCAGCCGCGCGCTTTCTGCCCAACGTGACACTTTTCAATATTTTACTCTTATTTACTGGCATTATTTATGTCGGGCATTCTTCGCGAGGGAAGCGGCTCGTCTGTATTGTCGCGCCCTTTATTTGTTTGCGCCTTCGGTCAATGCGGGTCCGCGGGTTTTGGCGGTATTGTCGATCGTGAGTTGTGGTCTATGGATGGAATTGAAAATGTAGTATTTACCGTCTTGGAGGAGTAAGACAATATATATGGGACCTTTGAAGCTTGACTTAGATTTTTATATCCATTTCATATAAAGTCTATCTATTTACATATATCTTTAAGACCAAAGTGACCAGTCAACTTCTAGACAAACGTATACTATCTACGCCTTCAATAAAGCGTGATTTCCAAACGCAGATTTAAATTAGACTTATTTTCTATCTATTCCTAATTCTATTGGATAGATTCCATGACATTTAAGTAGTCCCAATCAAATCTAAGAGGCGAGCCTGCTCTGGGGGCCGGGGTAATACCGAAAACGAATTTTAAAGGCCTAAGGAGCCTTTCCGCTCCGGGCTCCGCCCTGCGCGGCGCAGCTCGGCCTGCGGCCTCGCGCCTAGGGTGACTTGAATTGCACTTTAATAAAATGGTCTAAATGTTCGATGGAAGCCGCTTCGAGCTTCGCTCTACGCGGGCGCTCGGCCTACGGCCTCGCATTCGAAGCTCGGCCTTCGGCCTCGCGAGAGTTACACAGAATACAGCCGCTTCGGGCTTCGCCCTACGCGGCGCTCGACCTGTGGTCTCGCATCGCAGCTCGGCCTACGGCCTCGCGTAGGTTACATAATCAATTGTCTCGTCTATATCGGCCCAAAGTGTTCGATGGCAGCCGCTTCGAGCTTCGCTCTACGCGGGCGCTCGGCCTTTGGCCTCGCATTCGAAGCTCGGCCTTCGGCCTCGCAAAAGTTACACAGAATATAGCCGCTGCGGGCTTCGCCCTACGCGGCGCTCGACCTATGGTCTCGCAACGCAGCTCGGCCTCCGGCCTCGCAATGTTACCATTTCCGAGTTTTAATAGCACTCAATACGGTACTACATTAATATGCAACAATTTCCCCATACATTTTCTTACTACGGTCAATTTCAGTACAAAATGTATGGGGAACCAAGTACTCCATAGAAATTAGATTTTCCAATTTTTCCTAAAATTTCGTACTTACTCGCTTTTTTTTTGGTCGTTCGTCCACGGATAGACATTTTTGACAGGACCTCATACTTATTTTTTTTAAATTCGAGCATTTTCTGTCGGGCCCCAAATTTCCGAAATTACCCCGAACATCGGGTAAATTTTTGAACCATCACGGGGGCATCATGTAAACCTCCAATAAAGCTCCGAGCATATTTTCCCTACGTCCCCTCCTTCTACCCCGAAATTAAGTGAATACATTTTGAATCCTGCAGATTTTTACATAATGGCCGCCAGCGCATCCGCCATTTTGTTTATCGAAAAGTCTATAATATAACATCTCATCTAGGTTATATACTGCATCAAACCTCATTTTTACATTTTTCAAATTTTATATCCTGCGGCCTACAGGACTTCTGGAAGGTGACCATGTTTTTTGCACATTTGTCCCAACAGCTCCCGGTGTTGCCAGGTCACAGAGATAAAAATAGTCAAATGTCATTTTGATGGGGATGTTTCATGGGCACATGGAAATGGTTTGCGCGAAATGTCATTGTTTCTATTTTCGACTTTCGCCGGGACCTGAGTCAAAAACTACCAAAAATAGTAGAATTTTTATTTCACCTGGCAACACACAATGACAAAATACATAACCGCCTAGTACATTGTGACTCGCTCAGATGTTGCCAAATACATGAAAATAAGAATTTAACGTTTTCGAAAACACAAAAGTTTTACAAAATGGCCGCCAGCGGGTCGGCCATCTTGTATTTTTGAATGTTCGTATTTTTCCTATATTTTGGAGTATATTTGACATCGAACCTCATTTACATTTTTTTTCTCGCTCTCACCCAATTGCCATATTATTTTTTGGAAAATGACCATGTCTCAAAATATATATTTCGCTCTGGCATCCAGTGTGGCCAGGTGATTGGGCTAAAATTAGTAAAATATCATTCGGCCATAAGCTTGCCATAATAACGTGGTAGACATTTAGACCAAATGTCAAAAAATTTTTTTTTCGTTTTTTGGACATAAATCAAAAACTACCAAAAATGGTAGAAATTTTATTTCACCTGGCAACACACATCAACCAAACATGCAACCGCTCCATACATTGCGACTCGCTCAAATGTTGCCATGTGTCTGAAAAACGGTTTTCAAAATCGTGAAAAATTCAAAATGGCCGAAACGGGGTCCGCCATCTTGTTAATCGAAAAGTCTATAGTTTTCCCATATTCTATGATATATACTGCATCAAACCCAATTTTTATTTTTTTTCTCGCTCCCACCCAGTCTTCAAAAGAACTTTTGGAAAAAACCATGTCGAAAAAATGATTTTCCCCGTCATTTCCAGGGTTGCCAGGATTTTTCCTAAAAACTACCTTTTTGTCACTTCGAACCTTCATGGCCACCCCACTGCATATTTATTTTTTTTCTACAAGGGTAAATTTTTTTTCTACCATTCGGGGCCATGGGGCAAAAACTACCATGAATTTGGTAGAATTTATTTCTCAAAACAATAGACAGATAACTAACCTACCACTGCTCTATACAAACCGATTCGACATGGTGTTGCCATACCCCTCAAAATCAACTTTGAAAATGGCAAATTTTTTGGTTCCTACAAAACTGCCGCCAGCGCCGTCTCTATGGCCAAACTCTATAATCTATGAATGAGATTTGCAAGTTGACTATACTGCCGGCAGAGTTCAAAAAAAATTTTTTAATTATCTACGGAAACCTCTCCACCATGACCCCGCAAAAACACCTCTAAACCGAATTTTCGATCCAAGATGGCGGCGCGGACATCTTGTTTTTTTGACATTTTACTTTTTCAGTGTACTTTACTCCAACACGATTCTCTAAAAAAGTAAAAACCGCCCGGCCATTCCATAGACAAGAAAAAAGTTGATTCCCCAAAAACGGCCGCCATCTTGGATTTTTGGAAAAAAAAATAGAAAAACCTGCTTTGATTAAAAAATAACCCACCCCGTTGGAACACCCCAGAGATGTATATCAACTCCTTCACCCCCAAAAAAACCCCCGATGAGTGAGTCAGTGAGTCAGTGGTAATTTAGCTTTATATAATATAGACTAGCTTTTGCAGCACGCGCTTCGCGCGAGTCTGCTAAAAGCTAGGCCTGCGGCGCTGGCCGCTCCCGGGCTTCGCCCTCCCGCGGCGCTCGGCCTTCGGCCTCGCATACGCAGCTCGGCCTGCGGCCTCGCGGGTGTGACTTTTGGTGTTTGACCGTCCGCAATGGGGGCCTAGTGCTTTTTTTGTACGGCGCTAGAGTTACCAGTTGAATGGCCTAAGGAGCCTTTCCGCTCCGGGCTCCGCCCTGCGCGGCGCAGCTCGGCCTGCGGCCTCGCGCCTAGGGTGACTTGAATTGCACTTTAATAAAATGGCCAAAGTGTTCGACGGAAGCCGCTTCGAGCTTCGCTCTACGCGGGCGCTCGGCCTTTGGCCTCGCATTCGAAGCTCGGCCTTCGGCCTCGCGAAAGTTACACAGGATGTAGCCGCTTCGGGCTTCGCCCTACGCGGCGCTCGACCTATGGTCTCGCAACGCAGCTCGGCCTCCGGCCTCGCAATGTTACCATTTCCAAGTTTTAATAGCACTCAATACGGCACTACATTAATATGCAACAATTTCTCCATACATTTTCTTACTAAGGTCAATTTCAGTACAAAATGTATGGGGAACCAAGTACTCCATAGAAATTTGATTTTCCAATTTTTTCTAAAATTTCGTACTTACTCGCTTTTTTTTGGGTCAATCGACCACGGATGGACATTTTTGACAGGACCTCATACTTATTTTTTTTAAATTCGAGCAATTTCTGTCGGGCCCAAAATCTCCGAAATTACCCCAAAAATCGGGTAAATTTTTGAACCATCACAGGGGCATCATGTAGACCTCCAATAAAGCTCTGAGCATTTTTTCCCTACAGCCCCTCCTTCTACCCCGAAAGTTGATGAATACATTTTGAATCCTGCAGATTTTTACATCATGGCCGCCAGCGCATCCGCCATTTTGTTTATCGAAAAGCCTATAGTTTTCCTGTAATCTAGGTTATATAGGGCATCAAACCTCATTTTTTCTTTTTTCATATTTTATATCCTGTGGCCCACAGAGCCTCTGGTAGGTGACCATGTTTTTTGCACTTTTTCCTCACCAGCTCTCGGTGTTGCCCAATTAAGAAAATAAAAATAGTCAAATGTCATTACTACTAAGATGCCTCATAAGCACATGGGAATGATTTGCGCGAAATGTCATTATTTCTATTCTCGACCTTTTCGGGACCTGAGCCAAAAACTACCAAAAATGGTAGAAATATTTTTTCACCTGGCAACACACGATGACAAAACACATAACCGCCTAGTACATTGCGAGTCGCTCAAATAAAAAAAAATAACCGAAATTTGAATTTTAAGTTTTCAAAAACACGAAAAAATTACAAAATGGCCACCAGCGCGTCGGCCATCTTGTTAATCAAAAAGTCTATAGTTTTCCCATAATCTAGACTATATTTGACAGCGAACCTCATTTTCATTTTTTTTCTCGCTCCCACCCAGTCACCCTCAGAACTTTTGGAAAATGACCATGTCGAAAAAATATTTTTCACCGTAGCTCCCAGTGTTGCCAGGTGATCTGACCAAAAGCCGCAAAATATGATTCGGCTTTGAGATATACATAAATAAGTGGTAGACGTTTCAACCAAATGTCAAAAAAAATTTTTTTCGTTTTTTGGGCACGAGTCAAAAACTACCAAAAATGGTAGAAATTTTATTTGACCTGCCAACACATATGAACAAAACATGCAACCGCTCGGTACATTGCGACTCGCTCAAATGTTGCCAAGTGCCAAAAAAACCGTTTTGAAAATCGTGCAAAATTCAAAATGGCCGAAAGGGGGTCCGCCATCTTGGATTTTCGAACGGCCGTATTTTTCCTGTATTCTAGGTTATATATTGCATCAGACCTAATTTTTATTTTTTTTCTCGCTCTCACCCAGTTGCCCCTAGAGCTTTTGGAAAATGACCATGTCGAAAAAATGTTTTTCCCCGCCATTTCCAGGGTTGCCAGGATTTTTCCGAAAAAATACCTTTTTGTCACTAAAGACCTCCATGGCCACCCCACAGCGTATTTATTTTTTTTCTACAAGGTTATTTTTTTTTCCTACCATTTGGGGCCATGGGGTAAAAACTACCATGAATTTGGTAGAATTTATTTCTCAAAACAATAGACAGATAACTAACGTACCACCGCTCCATACAAACCGATTCGACATGGTGTTGCCATCCCCCTCAAAATCGACTTTGAAAATGACAAATTTTTTGCTCCCTACAAAACTGCCGCCAGCGGCGTCTCTATGGCCAAACTCTATACTCTATGGATGAGGTTTTCAATTTGACTATATTGCCAGCAAAGTTCAAAAAAAATTTTTCAATTATCTATGGAAACCTCTCCACCACGGCCCCGCAAAAACAGCTCTAAACCGAATTTTCGATCCAAGATGGCGGCGCGGACATCTTGTTTTTTTGACATTTTACTTTTTCAGTGTACTTTTCTTCACTACAATTGTCTAAAAAAGTAAAAACCGCCCGGCCATTCCATAGACAAGAAAAAAGTTGATTCCCCAAAAACGGCCGCCATCTTGGATTTTTGGAAAAAAAAAACAAAAAACCTGCTTTGATTAAAAAATAACCTACCCCGTTGGAACACCCCAGTGATGTATATCAACTCCTTCACCCCCAAAAAAACCCCCGATGAGTCAGTCAGTGAGTGAGTGGTAATTTAGCTTTATATAATATAGACTAGCTTTTGCAGCACGCGCTTCGCGCGAGTCTGCTAAAAGCTAGGCCTGCGGCGCTGGCCGCTCCCGGGCTTCGCCCTCCCGCGGCGCTCGGCCTTCGGCCTCGCATACGCAGCTCGGCCTGCGGCCTCGCGGGTGTGACTTTTGGTGTTTGACCGTCCGCAATGGGGGCCTAGTGCTTTTTTTGTACGGCGCAAGAGTTTCTCAACTGTGGCCTAAGGAGCCTTTCCGCTCCGGGCTCCGCCCTGCGCGGCGCAGCTCGGCCTGCGGCCTCGCGCCTAGGGTGACTTGAGTTGCACTTTAATAAAATGGCCAAAGTGTTCGACGGAAGCCGCTTCGAGCTTCGCTCTACGCGGGCGCTCGGCCTTTGGCCTCGCATTCGAAGCTCGGCCTTCGGCCTCGCGAAAGTTACACAGAATATAGCCGCTTCGGGCTTCGCCCTACGCGGCGCTCGACTTGTGGTCTCGCATCGCAGCTCGGCCTACGGCCTCGCGTAGGTTACATGATCAATTGTCTCGTCTATATCGACCCAAAGTGTTCGATGGCAGCCGCTTCGAGCTTCGCTCTACGCGGGCGCTCGGCCTTTGGCCTCGCATTCGAAGCTCGGCCTTCGGCCTCGCGAAAGTTACACAGGATATAGCCGCTACGGGCTTCGCCCTACGCGGCGCTCGACCTACGGTCTCGCAACGCAGCTCGGCCTCCGGCCTCGCAAAGTTACCAGTTCCGAGTTTTAATAGCACTCAATACGGTACTATATTACTATGCAACAATTTCCCCATACATTTTCTTCCTACGGTCGATTTCAGTACAAAATGTATGGGGAAACAAGTACTCTATAGAAAATTGATTTTCCAATTTTTCCTAAAATTTCGTACTTACTCGCTTTTTTTTGGGTCAATCGACCACGGATGGACATTTTTGACAGGACCTTATACTTTTTTTTTTTAAATTCGATCATTTTCTGTCGGGCCCAAAATCTCCGAAATTACCCCGAAAATCGGGTAAATTTTTGAACCATCACAGGGGCATCATGTAAACCTCCAATAAAGCTCCGAGCATATTTTCCCTACGACCCCTCCTTCTACCCCGAAAGTCAATGTATACATTTTGAATCCTGCAGATTTTTACATAATGGCCGCCAGCGCATCCGCCATTTTGTTTATCGAAAAGCCTATAGTTTTCCTGTAATCTAGGTTATATATGGCATCAAACCTCATTTTTACTTTTTTCGAATTTTATATCCTGTGGCCCACAGAGCCTCCGGTAGGTGACCATGTTTTTTGCACTTTTTCCTCACCAGCTCTCGGTGTTGCCCAATTAAGGAAATAAAAATAGTCAAATGTCATTACTACTAAGATGCCTCATAGGCACATGGGAATGATTTGCGCGAAATGTCATTATTTCTATTCTCGACCTTTTCGGGACCTGAGCCAAAAACTACCAAAAATGGTAGAAATATTTTTTCACCTAGCAACACACAATAGCAAAACACATAACCGCCTAGTACATTGCGAGTCGCTCAAATAAAAAAAAATAACCGAAATTTGAATTTTAAGTTTTCCAAAACACGAAAAAATCACAAAATGGCCACCAGCGCGTCGGCCATCTTGTTAATCAAAAAGTCTATAGTTTTCCCATAATCTAGACTATATTTGACAGCGAACCTCATTTTTATTTTTTTTCTTGCTTCCATCCAGTCGTCCTCAGAACTTTTGGAAAATGACCATGTCGAAAAAATATTTTTCACCGTAGCTCCCAGTGTTGCCAGGTGATCTGACCAAAAGCCGCAAAATATGATTTGGCTTTGAGATATTCATAAATAAGTGGTAGACGTTTCAACCAAATGTAAAATTAAATTAAATTTCAACTAAATTACCACTCACTGACTCACTCACTCATCGGGGGTTTTTTTGGGGGTGAAGGAGTTGATATACATCTCTGGGGTGTTCCAACGGGGTGGGTTATTTTTTAATCAAAGCAGGTTTTTCTATTTTTTTTTCCCAAAATCCAAGATGGCGGCCCTTTTTGCGAAATCAACTTTTTTCTTGTCTATGGAATGGCCAGGCGGTTTTTACTTTTTTAGAGAAGGGTTTTGAAGTGAAGTAGACTGAAAAAGTAAAATGTCAAAAAAACAAGATGTCCGCGCCGCCATCTTGGATCGAAAATCTGATTTAGAGGTGTTTTTGCGGGGCCGTGGTGGAGAGGTTTCCACAGATAATTGAAATTTTTTTTTTGGACCTTGCTGGCAGTATAGCCTTCTTTTGAATGTTGGTCATAGATTATAGAGTTTTTCCAAAGAGACGGCGCTGGCGGCAGTTTTGTAGGGAGCAAAAATTTTATAATTTTCAAAGTCGATTTTGACAGGGATGGCAACACCATGTCGAATCGGTTTGTATAGAGCGATGGTAGGTTAGTTATTCGTCTATTGTTTTGAGAAATAAATTCTACCAAATTCATGGTAGTTTTTACCCCATGGCCCCAAATGGTAGGAAAAAAAAATTACCTTGTAGAAAAAAAATAAATACGCTGTGGGGTGGCCATGGAGGCTCCAAGTGACAAAAATGTAGTTTTTCGGAAAAATCCTGGCAACCCTGGAAATGGCGGGGAAAAACATTTTTTCGACATGGTCATTTTCCAAAAGCTCTAGGGGCGACTGGGTCGGAGCGAGAAAAAAAATAAAAATTAGGTCTAAAGCGATATATATCCTAGACTACAGGAAAAATACGGCCGTTTGAAAATCCAAGATGGCGGACCCCCTTTCGGCCATTTTGAATTTTTCACGATTTTCAAAACGGATTTTTGGCACTTGGCAACATTTGAGCGAGTCGCAATGTATGTGGCGGTTGCATGTTTGGTTGATGTGTGTTGCCAGGTGAAATAAAATTTCTACCATTTTTGGTAGTTTTTGACTCGTGCCCAAAAAACGAAAAAAATTTTTTTTGACATTTGGTTGAAACGTCTACCACTTGATTGTGTATAGCCCATAGCCGAATGATATTTTGTAGCTTTTGGTCAGATCACCTGGCAACACTGGGAGCTACGGTGAAAAATATTTTTTCGACATGGTCATTTTCCAAAAGTTCTGAGGACGACTGGGTGAGAGCAAGAAAAAAAATAAAAATGAGGTTCGCTGTCAAATATAGTCTAGATTATGGGAAAACTATAGACTTTTTGATTTACAAGATGGCCGACGCGCTGGCGGCCATTTTGTGATTTTTTTGTGTTTTTGAAAACTTCAAATTCAAATTTCGGTTATTTTTTTTAATTTGAGCGACTCGCAATGTACTAGGCGGTTATGAGTTTTGCTATTGTGTGTTGCCAGGTGAAAAAATATTTCTACCATTTTTGGTAGTTTTTGGCTCAGGTCCCGAAAAGGTCGAGAATAGAAATAATGACATTTCGCGCAAATCATTTCCATGTGCCTATGAAGCATCTTAGTAGTAATGACATTTGACTATTTTTATTTCCTTAATTGGGCAACACCGAGAGCTGGTGAGGAAAAAGTGCAAAAAACATGGTCACCTACCGGAGGCTCTGTGGGCCACAGGATATAAAATTCGAAAAAAATAAAAATGAGGTTTGATGCCGTATATAACCTAGATTACAGGAAAACTATAGGCTTTTCGATAAACAAAATGGCGGATGCGCTGGCGGCCATGATGTAAAAATCTGCAGGATTCAAAATGTATTCATCAACTTTCGGGGTAGAAGGAGGGGCTGTAGGGAAAAAATGCTCGGAGCTTTATTGGAGGTCTACATGATGCCCCTGTGATGGTTCAAAAATTTACCCGAAATTTGGGGTAATTTCGGAGATTTTGGGCCCGACAGAAAATGCTCGAATTTAAAAAAAATAAGTATGAGGTCCCGTCAATATTGTCTATCCGTGGTCGATCGACCAAAAAAAAAGAGAGTAAGTACGAAATTTTAGGAAAAATTTGAAAATCAATTTTCTATGGAGTACTTGGTTCCCCATACATTTTGTACTGAAATTGACCGTAGTAAGAAAATGTATGGGGAAATTGTTGCATATTAATGTAATGCTGTTAATACTTGTAAATGGTAACTTTGCGAGGCCGGAGGCCGAGCTGCGTTGCGAGACCACAGGTCGAGCGCCGCGTAGGGCGAAGCCCGAAACGGCTATATTCTGTGTAACTTTCGCGAGGCCGAAGGCCGAGCTTCGAATGCGAGGCCAAAGGCCGAGCCCCCGCGTAGAGCGAAGCTCGAAGCGGCTGCCATTGAACACTTTGGGCCGATATAGACGAGACAATTGATCATGTAACCTACGCGAGGCCGTAGGCCGAGCTGCGATGCGAGACCACAGGTCGAGCTATATTCTGTGTAACTTTCGCGAGGCCGAAGGCCGAGCTTCGAATGCGAGGCCGTAGGCCGAGCGCCCGCGTAGAGCGAAGCTCGAAGCGGCTTCCGTCAAACACTTTGGCCATTTTATTAAAGTGCAACACAAGTCACCCTAGGCGCGAGGCCGCAGGCCGAGCTGCGCCGCGCAGGGCGGAGCCCGGAGCGGAAAGGCTCCTTAGGCCACAGTTGCAAAACTCTAGCACCGTACAAAAAAAGCACTAGGCCCCCATTGCGGACGGTCAAACACCAAAAGTCACACCCGATCAATTGTCTCGTCTATATCGGCCCAAAGTGTTTGATGGCAGCCGCTTCGAGCTTCGCTCTACGCGGGCGCTCGGCCTTTGGCCTCGCATTCGAAGCTCGGCCTTCGGCCTCGCGAAAGTTACACAGAATATAGCCGCTTCGGGCTTCGCCCTACGCGGCGCTCGACCTGCGGTCTCGCAACGCAGCTCGGCCTCCGGCCTCGCAATGTTACCATTTCCAAGTTTTAATAGCACTCAATACGGTGCTACATTCATATACAACAATTTCTCCATACATTTTCTTACTAAGGTCAATTTCAGTACAAAATGTATGGGGAACCAAGTACTCCATACAAAATTGATTTTCCAATTTTTCCTAAACTTTTGTACTTACTCGCTTTTTTTTGGGTCAATCGTCCACGGATAGACATTTTTGACAGGACCTCATACTTATTTTTTTTAAATTCGAGCATTTTCTGTCGGGCCCAAAATTTCCGAAATTACCCCGAAAATCGGGTAAATTTTTGAACCATCACGGGGGCATCATGTAAACCTCCAATAAAGCTCCGAGCATATTTTCCCTACGTCCCCTCCTTCTACCCCGAAATTTAGTGAATACATTTTGAATTCTGCAGATTTTTACATAATGGCCGCCAGCGCATCCGCCATTTTGTTTATCGAAAAGTCTATAATATAACATCTCATCTAGGTTATATATTGCATCAAACCTCATTTTTACATTTTTCTAATTTTATATCCTGCGGCCTACAGGACTTCTGGAAGGTGACCATGTTTTTTGCACATTTGTCCCAACAGCTCCCGGTGTTGCCAGGTCACAGAGATAAAAATAGTCAAATGTCATTTCGATGGGGATGCTTCATAGGCACATGGGAATGGTTTGCGCGAAATGTCATTATTTCTATTTTCGACCTTCGCCGGGACCTGAGTCAAAAACTACCAAAAATAGTAGAATTTTTATTTCACCTGGCAACACACAATGACAAAATACATAACCGCCTAGTACATTGCGACTCGCTCAGATGTCGCTATATACATGAAAATTAGGATTTAACGTTTTCAAAAACACAAAAGTTTTACAAAATGGCCGCCAGCGCGTCGGCCATCTTGTTTAACAAACAGTCTATAGTTTTCCTGTAATCTAAGCTATATTTGTCATCGAACCTCATTTTCATTTTTTTTCTCGCTCTCACCCAATCGCCATATTATTTTTTGGAAAATGACCAAGTCACAAAATATATATTTCGCTCTGGCACCCAGTGTGGCCAGGTGATTGGGCTAAAATTAGTAAAATATCATTCAGCCATAAGCTTGCCATAATAACGTGGTAAACATTTAGACCAAATGTCAAAAAAATTTTTTTTCGTTTTTTGGGCAAAAGTCAAAAACTACCAAAAATGGTAGAAATTTTATTTCACCTAGCAACACATATAAACTAAACATGCAACCGCTTCATACATTGCGACTCGCTCAAATGTTGCCATGTGCCTGAAAAACGGTTTTGAAAATCGTGAAAAATTCAAAATGGCCGAAAGGGGGTCGGCCATCTTGGATTTTGGATCGGCCGTATTTTTCCCGTATTTTAGGTTATATAACGCACCGAACCTAATTTTTATTTTTTTTCTCGTTCCCACCCAGTCTTCAAAAGAACTTTTGGAAAAAACCATGTCGAAAAAATGATTTTCCCCGCCATTTCCAGGGTTGCCAGGATTTTTCCAAAAAACTACCTTTTTGGGACTTCGGACCTCTATGGCCACCCCACTGCATATTTTTTTTTTTTCTACAAGGGTAATTTTTTTTTCTACCATTCGGGGCCATGGGGCAAAAACTACCATGAATTTGGTAGAATTTATTTCTTAAAACAATAGACAGATAACTAACCTACCACTGCTCTATACAAACCGATTCGACCCGGTGTTGCCATCCCCCTCAAAATCGACTTTGAAAATGGCAAATTTTTGCTCCCTACAAAACTGCCGCCAGCGCCGTCTCTATGGCCAAACTCTACAATCTATGGATGAGGTTGTCAATTTGACTATACTGCCAGCAAAGTCCAAAACAATTTTTTCAATTATCTATGGAAACCTCTCCACCACGACCCCGCAAAAACAGCTCTAAATCGAATTTTCGATCCAAGATGGCGGCGCGGACATCTTGTTTTTTTGACATTTTACTTTTTCAGTCTATTTCGCTTCAAAACCCTTCTCTAAAAAAGTAAAAACCGCCCGGCCATTCCATAGACAAAAAAAAAGTCAACATTGCAAAATCGGCCGCCATCTTGGATTTTTGGAAAAAAAAAACGAAAAACCTGCTTTGATTAAAAAATAACCCACCCCCTTAGAACACCCCAAAGAGGTAGAAAAACGAGAACCCCCCCAAAAAAACCCCCGATGAGTGAGTGAGTGAGTGAGTGGTAATTTAGCTTTATATAATATAGACTAGCTTTTGCAGCACGCGCTTCGCGCGAGTCTGCTAAAAGCTAGGCCTGCGGCGCTGGCCGCTCCCGGGCTTCGCCCTCCCGCGGCGCTCGGCCTTCGGCCTCGCATACGCAGCTCGGCCTGCGGCCTCGCGGGTGTGACTTTTGGTGTTTGACCGTCCGCAATGGGGGCCTAGTGCTTTTTTTGTACGGCGCTAGAGTTACCAGTTGAATGGCCTAAGGAGCCTTTCCGCTCCGGGCTCCGCCCTGCGCGGCGCAGCTCGGCCTGCGGCCTCGCGCCTAGGGTGACTTGAATTGCACTTTAATAAAATGGCCAAAGTGTTCGACGGAAGCCGCTTCGAGCTTCGCTCTACGCGGGCGCTCGGCCTTTGGCCTCGCATTCGAAGCTCGGCCTTCGGCCTCGCGAAAGTTACACAGGATGTAGCCGCTTCGGGCTTCGCCCTACGCGGCGCTCGACCTATGGTCTCGCAACGCAGCTCGGCCTCCGGCCTCGCAATGTTACCATTTCCAAGTTTTAATAGCACTCAATACGGCACTACATTAATATGCAACAATTTCTCCATACATTTTCTTACTAAGGTCAATTTCAGTACAAAATGTATGGGGAACCAAGTACTCCATAGAAATTTGATTTTCCAATTTTTTCTAAAATTTCGTACTTACTCGCTTTTTTTTGGGTCAATCGACCACGGATGGACATTTTTGACAGGACCTCATACTTATTTTTTTTAAATTCGAGCAATTTCTGTCGGGCCCAAAATCTCCGAAATTACCCCAAAAATCGGGTAAATTTTTGAACCATCACAGGGGCATCATGTAGACCTCCAATAAAGCTCTGAGCATTTTTTCCCTACAGCCCCTCCTTCTACCCCGAAAGTTGATGAATACATTTTGAATCCTGCAGATTTTTACATCATGGCCGCCAGCGCATCCGCCATTTTGTTTATCGAAAAGCCTATAGTTTTCCTGTAATCTAGGTTATATAGGGCATCAAACCTCATTTTTTCTTTTTTCATATTTTATATCCTGTGGCCCACAGAGCCTCTGGTAGGTGACCATGTTTTTTGCACTTTTTCCTCACCAGCTCTCGGTGTTGCCCAATTAAGAAAATAAAAATAGTCAAATGTCATTACTACTAAGATGCCTCATAAGCACATGGGAATGATTTGCGCGAAATGTCATTATTTCTATTCTCGACCTTTTCGGGACCTGAGCCAAAAACTACCAAAAATGGTAGAAATATTTTTTCACCTGGCAACACACGATGACAAAACACATAACCGCCTAGTACATTGCGAGTCGCTCAAATAAAAAAAAATAACCGAAATTTGAATTTTAAGTTTTCAAAAACACGAAAAAATTACAAAATGGCCACCAGCGCGTCGGCCATCTTGTTAATCAAAAAGTCTATAGTTTTCCCATAATCTAGACTATATTTGACAGCGAACCTCATTTTCATTTTTTTTCTCGCTCCCACCCAGTCACCCTCAGAACTTTTGGAAAATGACCATGTCGAAAAAATATTTTTCACCGTAGCTCCCAGTGTTGCCAGGTGATCTGACCAAAAGCCGCAAAATATGATTCGGCTTTGAGATATACATAAATAAGTGGTAGACGTTTCAACCAAATGTCAAAAAAAATTTTTTTCGTTTTTTGGGCACGAGTCAAAAACTACCAAAAATGGTAGAAATTTTATTTGACCTGCCAACACATATGAACAAAACATGCAACCGCTCGGTACATTGCGACTCGCTCAAATGTTGCCAAGTGCCAAAAAAACCGTTTTGAAAATCGTGCAAAATTCAAAATGGCCGAAAGGGGGTCCGCCATCTTGGATTTTCGAACGGCCGTATTTTTCCTGTATTCTAGGTTATATATTGCATCAGACCTAATTTTTATTTTTTTTCTCGCTCTCACCCAGTTGCCCCTAGAGCTTTTGGAAAATGACCATGTCGAAAAAATGTTTTTCCCCGCCATTTCCAGGGTTGCCAGGATTTTTCCGAAAAAATACCTTTTTGTCACTAAAGACCTCCATGGCCACCCCACAGCGTATTTATTTTTTTTCTACAAGGTTATTTTTTTTTCCTACCATTTGGGGCCATGGGGTAAAAACTACCATGAATTTGGTAGAATTTATTTCTCAAAACAATAGACAGATAACTAACGTACCACCGCTCCATACAAACCGATTCGACATGGTGTTGCCATCCCCCTCAAAATCGACTTTGAAAATGACAAATTTTTTGCTCCCTACAAAACTGCCGCCAGCGGCGTCTCTATGGCCAAACTCTATACTCTATGGATGAGGTTTTCAATTTGACTATATTGCCAGCAAAGTTCAAAAAAAATTTTTCAATTATCTATGGAAACCTCTCCACCACGGCCCCGCAAAAACAGCTCTAAACCGAATTTTCGATCCAAGATGGCGGCGCGGACATCTTGTTTTTTTGACATTTTACTTTTTCAGTGTACTTTTCTTCACTACAATTGTCTAAAAAAGTAAAAACCGCCCGGCCATTCCATAGACAAGAAAAAAGTTGATTCCCCAAAAACGGCCGCCATCTTGGATTTTTGGAAAAAAAAAACAAAAAACCTGCTTTGATTAAAAAATAACCTACCCCGTTGGAACACCCCAGTGATGTATATCAACTCCTTCACCCCCAAAAAAACCCCCGATGAGTCAGTCAGTGAGTGAGTGGTAATTTAGCTTTATATAATATAGACTAGCTTTTGCAGCACGCGCTTCGCGCGAGTCTGCTAAAAGCTAGGCCTGCGGCGCTGGCCGCTCCCGGGCTTCGCCCTCCCGCGGCGCTCGGCCTTCGGCCTCGCATACGCAGCTCGGCCTGCGGCCTCGCGGGTGTGACTTTTGGTGTTTGACCGTCCGCAATGGGGGCCTAGTGCTTTTTTTGTACGGCGCAAGAGTTTCTCAACTGTGGCCTAAGGAGCCTTTCCGCTCCGGGCTCCGCCCTGCGCGGCGCAGCTCGGCCTGCGGCCTCGCGCCTAGGGTGACTTGAGTTGCACTTTAATAAAATGGCCAAAGTGTTCGACGGAAGCCGCTTCGAGCTTCGCTCTACGCGGGCGCTCGGCCTTTGGCCTCGCATTCGAAGCTCGGCCTTCGGCCTCGCGAAAGTTACACAGAATATAGCCGCTTCGGGCTTCGCCCTACGCGGCGCTCGACTTGTGGTCTCGCATCGCAGCTCGGCCTACGGCCTCGCGTAGGTTACATGATCAATTGTCTCGTCTATATCGACCCAAAGTGTTCGATGGCAGCCGCTTCGAGCTTCGCTCTACGCGGGCGCTCGGCCTTTGGCCTCGCATTCGAAGCTCGGCCTTCGGCCTCGCGAAAGTTACACAGGATATAGCCGCTACGGGCTTCGCCCTACGCGGCGCTCGACCTACGGTCTCGCAACGCAGCTCGGCCTCCGGCCTCGCAAAGTTACCAGTTCCGAGTTTTAATAGCACTCAATACGGTACTATATTACTATGCAACAATTTCCCCATACATTTTCTTCCTACGGTCGATTTCAGTACAAAATGTATGGGGAAACAAGTACTCTATAGAAAATTGATTTTCCAATTTTTCCTAAAATTTCGTACTTACTCGCTTTTTTTTGGGTCAATCGACCACGGATGGACATTTTTGACAGGACCTTATACTTTTTTTTTTTAAATTCGATCATTTTCTGTCGGGCCCAAAATCTCCGAAATTACCCCGAAAATCGGGTAAATTTTTGAACCATCACAGGGGCATCATGTAAACCTCCAATAAAGCTCCGAGCATATTTTCCCTACGACCCCTCCTTCTACCCCGAAAGTCAATGTATACATTTTGAATCCTGCAGATTTTTACATAATGGCCGCCAGCGCATCCGCCATTTTGTTTATCGAAAAGCCTATAGTTTTCCTGTAATCTAGGTTATATATGGCATCAAACCTCATTTTTACTTTTTTCGAATTTTATATCCTGTGGCCCACAGAGCCTCCGGTAGGTGACCATGTTTTTTGCACTTTTTCCTCACCAGCTCTCGGTGTTGCCCAATTAAGGAAATAAAAATAGTCAAATGTCATTACTACTAAGATGCCTCATAGGCACATGGGAATGATTTGCGCGAAATGTCATTATTTCTATTCTCGACCTTTTCGGGACCTGAGCCAAAAACTACCAAAAATGGTAGAAATATTTTTTCACCTAGCAACACACAATAGCAAAACACATAACCGCCTAGTACATTGCGAGTCGCTCAAATAAAAAAAAATAACCGAAATTTGAATTTTAAGTTTTCCAAAACACGAAAAAATCACAAAATGGCCACCAGCGCGTCGGCCATCTTGTTAATCAAAAAGTCTATAGTTTTCCCATAATCTAGACTATATTTGACAGCGAACCTCATTTTTATTTTTTTTCTTGCTTCCATCCAGTCGTCCTCAGAACTTTTGGAAAATGACCATGTCGAAAAAATATTTTTCACCGTAGCTCCCAGTGTTGCCAGGTGATCTGACCAAAAGCCGCAAAATATGATTTGGCTTTGAGATATTCATAAATAAGTGGTAGACGTTTCAACCAAATGTAAAATTAAATTAAATTTCAACTAAATTACCACTCACTGACTCACTCACTCATCGGGGGTTTTTTTGGGGGTGAAGGAGTTGATATACATCTCTGGGGTGTTCCAACGGGGTGGGTTATTTTTTAATCAAAGCAGGTTTTTCTATTTTTTTTTCCCAAAATCCAAGATGGCGGCCCTTTTTGCGAAATCAACTTTTTTCTTGTCTATGGAATGGCCAGGCGGTTTTTACTTTTTTAGAGAAGGGTTTTGAAGTGAAGTAGACTGAAAAAGTAAAATGTCAAAAAAACAAGATGTCCGCGCCGCCATCTTGGATCGAAAATCTGATTTAGAGGTGTTTTTGCGGGGCCGTGGTGGAGAGGTTTCCACAGATAATTGAAATTTTTTTTTTGGACCTTGCTGGCAGTATAGCCTTCTTTTGAATGTTGGTCATAGATTATAGAGTTTTTCCAAAGAGACGGCGCTGGCGGCAGTTTTGTAGGGAGCAAAAATTTTATAATTTTCAAAGTCGATTTTGACAGGGATGGCAACACCATGTCGAATCGGTTTGTATAGAGCGATGGTAGGTTAGTTATTCGTCTATTGTTTTGAGAAATAAATTCTACCAAATTCATGGTAGTTTTTACCCCATGGCCCCAAATGGTAGGAAAAAAAAATTACCTTGTAGAAAAAAAATAAATACGCTGTGGGGTGGCCATGGAGGCTCCAAGTGACAAAAATGTAGTTTTTCGGAAAAATCCTGGCAACCCTGGAAATGGCGGGGAAAAACATTTTTTCGACATGGTCATTTTCCAAAAGCTCTAGGGGCGACTGGGTCGGAGCGAGAAAAAAAATAAAAATTAGGTCTAAAGCGATATATATCCTAGACTACAGGAAAAATACGGCCGTTTGAAAATCCAAGATGGCGGACCCCCTTTCGGCCATTTTGAATTTTTCACGATTTTCAAAACGGATTTTTGGCACTTGGCAACATTTGAGCGAGTCGCAATGTATGTGGCGGTTGCATGTTTGGTTGATGTGTGTTGCCAGGTGAAATAAAATTTCTACCATTTTTGGTAGTTTTTGACTCGTGCCCAAAAAACGAAAAAAATTTTTTTTGACATTTGGTTGAAACGTCTACCACTTGATTGTGTATAGCCCATAGCCGAATGATATTTTGTAGCTTTTGGTCAGATCACCTGGCAACACTGGGAGCTACGGTGAAAAATATTTTTTCGACATGGTCATTTTCCAAAAGTTCTGAGGACGACTGGGTGAGAGCAAGAAAAAAAATAAAAATGAGGTTCGCTGTCAAATATAGTCTAGATTATGGGAAAACTATAGACTTTTTGATTTACAAGATGGCCGACGCGCTGGCGGCCATTTTGTGATTTTTTTGTGTTTTTGAAAACTTCAAATTCAAATTTCGGTTATTTTTTTTAATTTGAGCGACTCGCAATGTACTAGGCGGTTATGAGTTTTGCTATTGTGTGTTGCCAGGTGAAAAAATATTTCTACCATTTTTGGTAGTTTTTGGCTCAGGTCCCGAAAAGGTCGAGAATAGAAATAATGACATTTCGCGCAAATCATTTCCATGTGCCTATGAAGCATCTTAGTAGTAATGACATTTGACTATTTTTATTTCCTTAATTGGGCAACACCGAGAGCTGGTGAGGAAAAAGTGCAAAAAACATGGTCACCTACCGGAGGCTCTGTGGGCCACAGGATATAAAATTCGAAAAAAATAAAAATGAGGTTTGATGCCGTATATAACCTAGATTACAGGAAAACTATAGGCTTTTCGATAAACAAAATGGCGGATGCGCTGGCGGCCATGATGTAAAAATCTGCAGGATTCAAAATGTATTCATCAACTTTCGGGGTAGAAGGAGGGGCTGTAGGGAAAAAATGCTCGGAGCTTTATTGGAGGTCTACATGATGCCCCTGTGATGGTTCAAAAATTTACCCGAAATTTGGGGTAATTTCGGAGATTTTGGGCCCGACAGAAAATGCTCGAATTTAAAAAAAATAAGTATGAGGTCCCGTCAATATTGTCTATCCGTGGTCGATCGACCAAAAAAAAAGAGAGTAAGTACGAAATTTTAGGAAAAATTTGAAAATCAATTTTCTATGGAGTACTTGGTTCCCCATACATTTTGTACTGAAATTGACCGTAGTAAGAAAATGTATGGGGAAATTGTTGCATATTAATGTAATGCTGTTAATACTTGTAAATGGTAACTTTGCGAGGCCGGAGGCCGAGCTGCGTTGCGAGACCACAGGTCGAGCGCCGCGTAGGGCGAAGCCCGAAACGGCTATATTCTGTGTAACTTTCGCGAGGCCGAAGGCCGAGCTTCGAATGCGAGGCCAAAGGCCGAGCCCCCGCGTAGAGCGAAGCTCGAAGCGGCTGCCATTGAACACTTTGGGCCGATATAGACGAGACAATTGATCATGTAACCTACGCGAGGCCGTAGGCCGAGCTGCGATGCGAGACCACAGGTCGAGCTATATTCTGTGTAACTTTCGCGAGGCCGAAGGCCGAGCTTCGAATGCGAGGCCGTAGGCCGAGCGCCCGCGTAGAGCGAAGCTCGAAGCGGCTTCCGTCAAACACTTTGGCCATTTTATTAAAGTGCAACACAAGTCACCCTAGGCGCGAGGCCGCAGGCCGAGCTGCGCCGCGCAGGGCGGAGCCCGGAGCGGAAAGGCTCCTTAGGCCACAGTTGCAAAACTCTAGCACCGTACAAAAAAAGCACTAGGCCCCCATTGCGGACGGTCAAACACCAAAAGTCACACCCGATCAATTGTCTCGTCTATATCGGCCCAAAGTGTTTGATGGCAGCCGCTTCGAGCTTCGCTCTACGCGGGCGCTCGGCCTTTGGCCTCGCATTCGAAGCTCGGCCTTCGGCCTCGCGAAAGTTACACAGAATATAGCCGCTTCGGGCTTCGCCCTACGCGGCGCTCGACCTGCGGTCTCGCAACGCAGCTCGGCCTCCGGCCTCGCAATGTTACCATTTCCAAGTTTTAATAGCACTCAATACGGTGCTACATTCATATACAACAATTTCTCCATACATTTTCTTACTAAGGTCAATTTCAGTACAAAATGTATGGGGAACCAAGTACTCCATACAAAATTGATTTTCCAATTTTTCCTAAACTTTTGTACTTACTCGCTTTTTTTTGGGTCAATCGTCCACGGATAGACATTTTTGACAGGACCTCATACTTATTTTTTTTAAATTCGAGCATTTTCTGTCGGGCCCAAAATTTCCGAAATTACCCCGAAAATCGGGTAAATTTTTGAACCATCACGGGGGCATCATGTAAACCTCCAATAAAGCTCCGAGCATATTTTCCCTACGTCCCCTCCTTCTACCCCGAAATTTAGTGAATACATTTTGAATTCTGCAGATTTTTACATAATGGCCGCCAGCGCATCCGCCATTTTGTTTATCGAAAAGTCTATAATATAACATCTCATCTAGGTTATATATTGCATCAAACCTCATTTTTACATTTTTCTAATTTTATATCCTGCGGCCTACAGGACTTCTGGAAGGTGACCATGTTTTTTGCACATTTGTCCCAACAGCTCCCGGTGTTGCCAGGTCACAGAGATAAAAATAGTCAAATGTCATTTCGATGGGGATGCTTCATAGGCACATGGGAATGGTTTGCGCGAAATGTCATTATTTCTATTTTCGACCTTCGCCGGGACCTGAGTCAAAAACTACCAAAAATAGTAGAATTTTTATTTCACCTGGCAACACACAATGACAAAATACATAACCGCCTAGTACATTGCGACTCGCTCAGATGTCGCTATATACATGAAAATTAGGATTTAACGTTTTCAAAAACACAAAAGTTTTACAAAATGGCCGCCAGCGCGTCGGCCATCTTGTTTAACAAACAGTCTATAGTTTTCCTGTAATCTAAGCTATATTTGTCATCGAACCTCATTTTCATTTTTTTTCTCGCTCTCACCCAATCGCCATATTATTTTTTGGAAAATGACCAAGTCACAAAATATATATTTCGCTCTGGCACCCAGTGTGGCCAGGTGATTGGGCTAAAATTAGTAAAATATCATTCAGCCATAAGCTTGCCATAATAACGTGGTAAACATTTAGACCAAATGTCAAAAAAATTTTTTTTCGTTTTTTGGGCAAAAGTCAAAAACTACCAAAAATGGTAGAAATTTTATTTCACCTAGCAACACATATAAACTAAACATGCAACCGCTTCATACATTGCGACTCGCTCAAATGTTGCCATGTGCCTGAAAAACGGTTTTGAAAATCGTGAAAAATTCAAAATGGCCGAAAGGGGGTCGGCCATCTTGGATTTTGGATCGGCCGTATTTTTCCCGTATTTTAGGTTATATAACGCACCGAACCTAATTTTTATTTTTTTTCTCGTTCCCACCCAGTCTTCAAAAGAACTTTTGGAAAAAACCATGTCGAAAAAATGATTTTCCCCGCCATTTCCAGGGTTGCCAGGATTTTTCCAAAAAACTACCTTTTTGGGACTTCGGACCTCTATGGCCACCCCACTGCATATTTTTTTTTTTTCTACAAGGGTAATTTTTTTTTCTACCATTCGGGGCCATGGGGCAAAAACTACCATGAATTTGGTAGAATTTATTTCTTAAAACAATAGACAGATAACTAACCTACCACTGCTCTATACAAACCGATTCGACCCGGTGTTGCCATCCCCCTCAAAATCGACTTTGAAAATGGCAAATTTTTGCTCCCTACAAAACTGCCGCCAGCGCCGTCTCTATGGCCAAACTCTACAATCTATGGATGAGGTTGTCAATTTGACTATACTGCCAGCAAAGTCCAAAACAATTTTTTCAATTATCTATGGAAACCTCTCCACCACGACCCCGCAAAAATCCAATTCATCCAATTTTTTCTAAAATTTCGTACTTACTCGCTTTTTTTTGGGTCAATCGACCACGGATGGACATTTTTGACAGGACCTCATACTTATTTTTTTTAAATTCGAGCAATTTCTGTCGGGCCCAAAATCTCCGAAATTACCCCAAAAATCGGGTAAATTTTTGAACCATCACAGGGGCATCATGTAGACCTCCAATAAAGCTCTGAGCATTTTTTCCCTACAGCCCCTCCTTCTACCCCGAAAGTTGATGAATACATTTTGAATCCTGCAGATTTTTACATCATGGCCGCCAGCGCATCCGCCATTTTGTTTATCGAAAAGCCTATAGTTTTCCTGTAATCTAGGTTATATAGGGCATCAAACCTCATTTTTTCTTTTTTCATATTTTATATCCTGTGGCCCACAGAGCCTCTGGTAGGTGACCATGTTTTTTGCACTTTTTCCTCACCAGCTCTCGGTGTTGCCCAATTAAGAAAATAAAAATAGTCAAATGTCATTACTACTAAGATGCCTCATAAGCACATGGGAATGATTTGCGCGAAATGTCATTATTTCTATTCTCGACCTTTTCGGGACCTGAGCCAAAAACTACCAAAAATGGTAGAAATATTTTTTCACCTGGCAACACACGATGACAAAACACATAACCGCCTAGTACATTGCGAGTCGCTCAAATAAAAAAAAATAACCGAAATTTGAATTTTAAGTTTTCAAAAACACGAAAAAATTACAAAATGGCCACCAGCGCGTCGGCCATCTTGTTAATCAAAAAGTCTATAGTTTTCCCATAATCTAGACTATATTTGACAGCGAACCTCATTTTCATTTTTTTTCTCGCTCCCACCCAGTCACCCTCAGAACTTTTGGAAAATGACCATGTCGAAAAAATATTTTTCACCGTAGCTCCCAGTGTTGCCAGGTGATCTGACCAAAAGCCGCAAAATATGATTCGGCTTTGAGATATACATAAATAAGTGGTAGACGTTTCAACCAAATGTCAAAAAAAATTTTTTTCGTTTTTTGGGCACGAGTCAAAAACTACCAAAAATGGTAGAAATTTTATTTGACCTGCCAACACATATGAACAAAACATGCAACCGCTCGGTACATTGCGACTCGCTCAAATGTTGCCAAGTGCCAAAAAAACCGTTTTGAAAATCGTGCAAAATTCAAAATGGCCGAAAGGGGGTCCGCCATCTTGGATTTTCGAACGGCCGTATTTTTCCTGTATTCTAGGTTATATATTGCATCAGACCTAATTTTTATTTTTTTTCTCGCTCTCACCCAGTTGCCCCTAGAGCTTTTGGAAAATGACCATGTCGAAAAAATGTTTTTCCCCGCCATTTCCAGGGTTGCCAGGATTTTTCCGAAAAAATACCTTTTTGTCACTAAAGACCTCCATGGCCACCCCACAGCGTATTTATTTTTTTTCTACAAGGTTATTTTTTTTTCCTACCATTTGGGACCTTCTAAGTGTACACCTATCTAATATGGCCCGGGAGGGAAAATTGATTGATGTGGTCTGTATCACAGAACATAAGATGATAGAGGATGATTACGACCTCACTATTATTCCGAACTTTACACTAGCTGCTTGCTACTCTAGGAATAGTCGTAGTGGAGGTTCCTGTATCCTATTAAGAAAAAATCACAAATTCAAGAAGCTTCTCCTCGAGGATTTTAATATAAACAAAGTTATTGAGGTCTGTGGCATAGAGCTCCTTGCTCATAATACGGTAATTATTTGTATATATCGAGTGCCTAAAAACATAAATGACTGCTTGACTTTATTTTTTAATAATTTACATAATATCTTAAGTAAATACTGCTATAAATTGGGTAAAAAAGTAATAATACACGAAGTAAGCGTTAAATGCATGGGAAATAATACTTTTAACTTTGACAATTTAAATAAATCCTTTTTTATGAATCCCATTATCCCATATGATATTATTAAAATAATACTATCTCTCAAAAATACTAATAGCTGTGGATATGATGAAATTACCACCAAAGTTTTAAAGATTGTTGCTCCTATTATTGCCCAAGTACTATCCTACATCATAAATCTGTGTATAGAAGATGGATATTTCCCAAGTGAACTTAAATTATCCGTCATTAAACCGCTCTTCAAAAAGGGTAATAAAATGGACATCAATAACTACAGACCCATAGCCTTAATTCCTGTATTTTCGAAAATCATAGAAAAAGCAATTT